>JADMNL010000023.1:545047500-546247500 GCA_016271365.2 Neoceratodus forsteri
AGTCTCTTTTTCTTCTTGCTTTTGTTCACTTGTTTGATGCCGAGGTTTGTTGCCCTTATTATGTTCTCTTTTAGCTTCACCCGCTGTTCCTCTGCCCCACCTAGGTAACCCACCCCTGCTAGGTCTTCCTGGAGGCATTCACCCATCAGCTTAAAATCTGCCCTACTGAAGTCCAGGATTCTCACTCTTGTGTGGTTCAAGTCACAGCTGTCCTTATATTGAACCACATCATACAGTGATCGCTGGTCCCCAGGTCGCCTTCCACCCTGATGTCTGATACACTGTTCCTGTTAGTGAGTACCAGGTCCAATATTACCCATCACACGTGGGTTCACTGACTAGTTGCCTGAGGAATGCCCCCTGCAGAGAGTCCTGTATGTCCTTGCTTCTAGCTGAAGCCACTGCTGGGAGACTCCAGTCCACATCTAGCAGGTTGAAGTCTCCCATCAGCAGCACCTCCCCCTTTTCTGCCATCTTGCCAAAGGCTTCCCCCAGTACATTACCTAATCCCTCCCTCTGTGCTGGAGATCTGTAGAGATCTCCTGTATGAATAGTGGCTCTGTGATGCTTGACCAGCTGGTTATGATTGTTGTATGATATTTGTAATAAAAAAAATATGGTAGGTGATTGTCTCACGTAAGACAGCCTGTGCTTATGGGTGCCCCCCCAACAAGGTTTCAGTGAACCTACAGTGACAAGTGACCTGAAACCAGGAGGTAATTAAAAGACCAGAGAGACTTAATTAAGGGTCTCCTGTTTTTCTGTCTTAATTATAACTGACCCAGCTGCCAGGATACAGGGCTCGTAAAGTTTTATGATTCCTATAGGAAGAATATTTTATACCAACCTGGTGTTAAAAGTTGTAAAACCCTTTGATATTCCTTGGGAACAGGAATCAGCCACCAGTTCAAAGGTAAGGCTTGATTAAAGACTGTTATAATTTAGAAAATGTCTTTTTCCTTCTGAAGTTACATTATTTAAATTATCTCCTGACAGGAAATCATGTTTGTATTTTTGGGGGGGTCTAGAAGGAGGAGCTAGAAGACTCACAGAAGGGGAATGGAGAGACACAGTTTAAAGTAATTCTTGTGTCTGAAATGTTGTTATATTCCATCTTAGGACGCTAGAGAGACAGAGCTCTCTGCTCTGATCTAAGTTAAGCGCTTAAGGTAATACATTAGAAAAGATCTGTTTATTGGTAGGAGTTTGTTCTTTGCTTTTCTTTTAAGTGATTGTATGCTCTTTGATATATTGTTCTGTGTTTACATTTTTCATATTTTTATCATCTTTTAGTAAAATCTTTATTTGAAAGATACTGGCTGGGTGTGTCTTCCAAGTTCTTTTTGCATGTGATGTATACGTGGTTAAGTTTGACAGCTGTTCTGGACAGCTTGATGGTGTTACTAAACTGGGAAAAGGTAAGAATATACCTAAGATCTTTTATAGAGTTTTAAGGGTTCATTTTGGAAGCCTGGCTTGGTGCCCCTGGCGAAAGATTGTACCGCAGTCCCCAAAGAGGATACGTATCTGAGCCTGTACGTTGGGTACACTAGCATAAAGTTCACAGTTTGAATCCCCCCAGAACTTGAGAGTAAAGGTGATTTGGACCCAAAAGCAGACAGGAGGGTTACCCTGTCTGTTACCTGTTCACACTATTGCTCTCTGAGGTTGGCACTGTGGGCGCAGAGGGCCTGACCTGCGGAGTACATTTGTGACAGGCTCCATTCCCCATCTCCAGGGTGGCCTACTGTACCATTGCCTCCCCGTATTCCTTTTATTTCCATTGCTTTTATGCTTTCCTTCACATAAAATACCACGCCTCCTTCTTTCCTTCCTACCCAGTCCTTCCTGAACAGAGTATAGCCCCAGTATGGCCATGTCCCAGTCATGGTTTTTTGGGCATCATGACTCCGTAATGGCTACAATATGCAGGTTGGCCTCTGCCATGATGGCCTCTAGGTCTGGAATCTTATTTCCTAGACTTCTAGCATTTGCACACATGACCTTCCAGATTTTGATTCCACTCTGCTTGTTGCCTCCCTTTTTTCCTTTTTGCCCTCCCTTCTCCCCCCCCTTTTAATGTTCCTGTTCCTTTCCCCCTTTATCTCTACCACCCTGCTCCCTTTATTAATTCGCACCCTGGGGGGGTTCCTCTCCCCTTGGGTTCTCCTTACTCTCTGCTTATTGCCAGCACCAAGAGCAGCAAGGGGGAAACTGAACGAAATAAGAAACCTAAATGGCTGGTATGGCGATGGTGTAAGGGACAAGGATGTTATTTAGTAGTCCCTGGAAGAGATTTGAGGGAGATATGAGACTCTTTTCAAATGATGGGTTATGTGATTTACATGAGGAATGAGTCAGAGGAAGGGAAGGTGGAGGCATTATTGGTTTAGTTATGGTCCAGTAGAAGGAGAAAGATGATGTTGGGGAGGGTTATACACCACTCAACCAGGATGAGACGAGGGACAAGGAACTGAGCTCACAAATATTGGAAGCTGCAGGGACAGGAGAGGTGGTAATTGTGGGGGACTTCAACCTTCCCAAGGTGGACTGGAGCATACCATCCACAACATGTGCTAGGAGTCAGGTGATCCTGGAAGGACTGAAAAGTGAGTTCCTGACTCGGCATCACAGAACCAACAAGAGTAGAGGCAATTCTTGATCTGGTGCTCAAAAAGAGGGCGCATGTACAAGAAATAATAGTCAGGGAGATCATGAGCGGGAGTGATCATTGCACAGTGCAGTTACAGTTGGATATGGGCAGGAAAAGCATCCCACCTAGGACCAGAATCTTGGATTTTAGGAAGGCAGACTTCAGGAAGATGGGCAAAGTACTAAGGAGCCACCTGGCAGACAACAGAGCAGATATGGGGGTGAAGCATAAGTGATTCATCATTAACAAAGAAATGCTGGTTGCCACAGAAAAGTGCATTAGGCTCAGGGGGAATAGCACAAGGACCAACACACCCAGCTGGTTCCTTTCAAGGGTCACCCAGGCGGTCTGGGAAAGGAGATGTCCCTACAGAAAATTCAGAAAGACCAATAGAGAGGTGGATAGGGAAAACTAGCTAAGGTTGACTAGTGAGGCAAGTAAGGAAGTCTGGAGAGCTAAGCCACGTGAAGGAACTGCAGATAGCTGAAGGAATTAAGAAGAGGAAGAAGGCCTTCTATTGCTATATAAGCAAGATAAGGGACAAAAAGGATGATTGTTAAGGCACAGCTTTCCCCAGTCACTACAGAAATGCTTGATCAGTGCTTTCAGACAGTAAATTTTTTTTTTTTTATTTCTAAATGCTTTTTTAATGATTTAAACAGCGATCCTCAACTTCCACATTCTATTGCTGGAGCCACCATCTCATGAGTAGCAATGAGATTCCCTAGCTCACTTAATGCTAATTAATATGTCCTGCTGATTAATAGCAGAGGTCGGCTGGACATATTAGTATAAAGTGAGCTTGGGAAGCTCACTGCTGCACATGAAATGGTGGCTGCCAGCAGGTAAAAGTGGAAGTTGTGGGTAGCTGTTTAAATAATTGTAAGCCCCCCTTTAAAGAGGGGCTTATGCTCCCAGCTAGGCATCCCTTTCCCCCTCCTACCTCCCCCCGTGCTAGGGAATATGTTAGTGCTCAGGGGGATTTTGGCTGTTGGGAGCTTCAAGGTAGCAGCAGAGAGCAGGTTTTGGAAATCTATAAGGGAGCAGACAAGAAGTTCAGGGCCTTTCCAGTCCAGGCATTAGGCCGGGGCTGGAGGGGGGTGGCGGGAGGAGCAGAGCTAGGTGGGCAAGTAAGGGAGCTCGGTGGTCCAGGAAGGCCAGTGGGGGGACCTGCCACAAAAGTGGAGGCAGGATGGCCGTTCTCTGAATCGTGGTCAATGAGGAGCTCCATGGGGAGGTATGGTTAGCCAGGTCCTGCATCATTGGGGGCAGAGACTGTAGGAGGCCATGTGGAGCTGGGAATGGCAGGAGCCCTTAGAGAGTCCTGTATATGTAACCCTGGGCCTCCAGGGCTGTGGGGGCAATGGCAGGGTCCTGCAGGAGGGAAGCCAGTGGCAGTGACTCTCCCTGATACCTGGTGTGGCAGGGTGGCCCAGGGGCAGAGGGAGCCAGGGGGTCCTTCACCCAAAACAGGGGACCTGCTGGGAATGGGCAGGCCCTGGGACACCAGTACATTGAGGGCCAGGTGGGTCACAGGCCATAACGGTAGGCCTTGGAGGTAACCCTCAGCGGGAGCATAACTCAAGCCTAGAAAGTGTTGAAGGGGATGTGGGCCTGGCAGAGATTCCCCCATATAGAAACCGCAGAATCCGGAGCAGTTTTGGGCCATCAGTGTGAGAAGGCAGGTGGTTCGGAGGGACCTGGGCAGTGGCAGTGGCAGTGCCCAGGATCTCTCCCCTGGGTTGATAGCTTGTTAGCAGGGAGTTGGAGTAATGGAGCATGGCCGGGTTTTGGGGCCAGTACACCAGAGAAGCCATTAAAGGAGAGGCTGAGAGGGCAGACAGTGGTGAGTGCTTAAGTAGCACCAGTATCAAAGCCAAGCTTGAAGTGAGTTATGGGACCTGGGTCATAAGGAAAAATTCCTGGCACCCCCTGTGGCTTGGGCCAGCACCCAGGGGTCCAGATAGGGGAAACAGCCCGCTTTCTTGTGCCAGAGTTTGGGGGATGACCAGAGCTATTGAAAATGGTTAACCCGGTAATTAAAAGAAGAGAAGTTTGGCATACCAGATCCAGAGAGCCAGGAGATTGCAGGGATCTGAGTCGAAAGGTCTTGGGTAAAGCATCCAAGGGAGACAGAGTAGAAATATCCTTGTTTGTTATTGCCTTAACATCCATCAATTCTGCTTCCTTAAATGTCCAGCCAGTATACTTGTACAAAAGTTCAGTTAGCCCCATGGACCTGCCTTAGTTATTTAAATGAAGGATGTGACCCCTGCATTGCTGGGAATCATTTGCTGTGCAGGAGCTAAATAAAGAAGCATGTTGCGAGAAGAGCAGTCAGGAGAGTTTTATTTAAACTGAAGGGGAATTTATGAAATGGAAACTTTTTCCCCTTTTATTTGCAGCTGAATTAATTCTCTCATAAGTCTGATTCCAAATAAAATATTCCAGCCCGTCCTTGGTGGGGATGAGGGGTTCAGGGGGCTCCAGAGATGGTAGAGATGCAGTTGGAGCTCCTGGTCCTGCGTACCAGCATTCGGGGAGAATCCAAGTGAGCGTGCACGGGTATGGAAGACGCCGGAAAGGTAGGCCACAACTTTTCCTGCCTTGTATAAAGTGCATTTGTCTCAGTTTTTGCACTTGAGGGTACCCCTCCTTCAAGGCCCTCAGACCATCTGCGAAAGAAAGTATGCTTTTAGGCAGGGGGCTGAGGGGGTGGGGGTTACATAATTAAAAAAAAGTTATTACTGTCTAAAAACACTAATCAAGAGTTTTTGTAGTGTCTGGGGAAAGCTCTGCCTTTCCCAGTGTCTTCCTTGAAGAGAGGAGAGTCCTTTTTAATGTCTTTATAAGTGACATTGCAGAGGAACTGGAAGGAAAAGTATGTCTCTTTGTAGATGACACAAAGATCTGCAACAGGGTTGATACACAAGGAGGTGTGGGAAGGATGAGAAGGGACTTGGCAAAGTTGGAGGAATGGTCAAATGTATTGCAGCTCAGATTCAATGCAAAGAAGTGCAAAATAATGCACCTGGGAAACAAAAACCCAGGGGAAGAGTACACAATGGGGGCTGAGATACTAACAACAACAACAAGCATTTGTCAATGCCGAATGTTGCTTGCTTCTATGTGCTGTTTAGGTATTTGGAAGTCATTGGAGTGCAAATATTGAAAATTTGCGAACTTACGAGCGCGCGAAGGAACTGAGCAACGCACGTCAGAAACAGTCATTTTAGGAATTTTTCACGAAATGTTCAACATAGCCATTTTAAGACCTCTGCTCATGAACAGTGTCACTGTGATTTTGTTAATGTGTCCCATACATTGAGTTTGCACCGACTGCGCCATTGTCGCTACATGAAAGCGGAAACACGTTTTGGGCAGGATGTGAAAATGAAAGCTGTACTGCTCATAAGGAGGTGTGTAAAATGGCAATGTTGAAAATCTGGGTAGAAATATTGAAAATTAGCGAACTTCACGAGCCTGTGTAGGAACTGCGCCAGCATACGCCGTAAACAGCTTTTAGAATTTTTTCACCAAATTTTCAACATAGCCATTTTAAGACCTCTGCTCATGAACAGTGTCACTGTGATTTTCTTAATTTGTCCCAGACATTGATTTCGACACCGACTGCGCCATTGTGCACTACATGGGTGGAAACATGTTTTAGGCAGGATTGAAAATGAGAGCTGTACTGCTCATGAGGAGGTGTGATAAAATGCCAATGTTGAAAATCTGGAGTGAAAATATTGAAAATTCACAAACTTCTGACGTGCGTGGGAACTGCATAGCGTAGACTCGTAAAACAGTCATTTTAGGAATTTTTTCACCAATTTTCAACACAGCCATTTTAAGACCTCTGCTCATGAACAGTGTCACTGTGATTTTCTTAATGTGCCCATGCATTGATTTCCACCGACTGCACCATTGGGCGCATATGGCGGAAACACGTTTGAGTGAAATGTGAAAATGACAGCTGTACTACTCATAAGAAGGTGTGGTAAAATGGCAATGTTGAAAATCTGGAGTGGAAATATTAAAATTAGCAAACCTCTGAGCGGAGGAACTCGCGACGCAGCTCGTGAAACAGTCATTTTTAGGAATTTTTCCCCAAATTTTCAACATAGCCATTTTAAGACCTCTCTAATGAACAGTATCATGGTGATTTTCTTAATGTGTCCCATACATTGATTTCGGTGACACCGACTGCGCCATTGTGTGCTACGTGTGGTAAACACATTTTGGGCAGGATGTAAAAAATGACAGCTGTACTGCTCATAAGGAGGTGTGGTAAAATGGCAATGTTGAAAATCTGGAGTGAAAATATTGAAATTTCGTGAACTTCGAGGCCTGCGTGGGAACTACGCTACGCTCGTAAAACAGTCGACCACAGATTTTGACTTATTCAACATGGGGTTTGGGACTTCTCATAATGATGTCACTGTCATGGTGGTATTCGGGCCTGAAGGGTGATTTCGCAGTCACTGCGCAGTCACTGCACGAAATCACCCTTCGGGCCTGAATAACGCCATGACAGTGACATCATTCATGAGAAGGGGTCCCAAAAACCCCATGTTGAAAATTAGGCACAAAAATTCCCAAAAATGCCTGAGATATGCAACAAAGTTGAAACCCCCCTATCTAGCCCATTATACCGCTTACCGGCATTTCCTCAGTTCGCGGTCGGCTTTGAAGAGTGCAGACGTGTTCCTGGTCCACTGAAGATCGCCACCGGAGTCCGGAGGTAAGTATGGGGTGAGGGGTGTGGGAGGCTGGGTGCGCAGTGGGTGGGTGCGGGTTGTGGGGGTTGGGAGGCGCTACTGGGACCGCTGCTTTTCAGGTATTTAAAAAGACAACGTAATCGCTTTGCCATGCTGGGGTGGGCTCTCAGCGTGGCACGAGGACGTTGGGGTAGTTCAGCTGACGGGGATTGGGCACCCCGCCGCCATGGAATTTGTTGCCATGCTGGAGTGGGCTCTTAGCGCGGCAAAAGCGAGGGGGCGTTCAGCTGACGGGGATTGGGCACCCCATCGGGCAAAGACCGCTTGCCACGCTGGGGTGGGCTCCCAGCTGGCACCTACTACTGGGGAGACGCTGCTCAGCCGATGGGGATTGGGCACCCCATCGGCTATACAGTCGAGTGAGGGGCGCGCACTCCCAAGGGCAGGCTCGGAGGGAGCTGCGTGAGCAGCCGACATCTTATCGGTGGCACTGCCGAGTCTCTCTTTCACTGTATGCTGATTCATTTTGGAGCGGTCATAGACAGCTCCAGAATGCATTACCACAGGCCGCCTAAGCACACTGACTGAATTGGAGGAGGAGGTGACACACCTCCAAATCTCCGATGATGGCACTATGTTTCCTGCACATGCAAGCAACATAAAATGGAAAGGGACCTGGGGGTAGTCATATCAGATGACCTAAAGGTGGGCAAGCAATGTGAGAGGGCAGCAAGGAGGGCTGGGGGGATACTGGGATGCATAGGGAGAGGCATCAATAGTAGAAAACAGGAAGTTGTTATCCCTCTGTACAGACAGTTGGTGAGACCCCATCTGGAGTACTGTGTGCAGTTCTGGAGACCCCATCTCCGCAAAGACATAGACAGAGTGGAGGCTGTCCAGAGGAGGGCCACCAAAATGGTGCAGGGTCTACACCAGAAGACATACAAAGAAAGACTAAAGGAGCTTAATATGTATACTCTTGAGGAAAGGAGGGAGAGAGGGGACATGATAGAAACTTTCAAGTACCTCAAGGGAATCAAAAAAGTCCAAGAGGATAGCATCTTTCAGAAAAAGAGACGTGCAAGAACAAGGGGGCACAATTTGAAGATAGAGGGGGGACGGTTCAGAGGTAATGTGAGGAAGTCATTTTTCACAGAGAGTGTTGTGGATGCATGGAACAGCCTCCCTGAGGAGGTCGTGGAGTCAAGAACAGTGGGGGAATTCAAGAATGCATGGGACAGACATAAGGCAGTCCTAGTGGGGGGTAGGAGGAAGTAAGCTGTTGGTTAACTAGGATCTGCAGCTTATCTGTTAGGTAGGGAAATGGGCAGACTAGGTGGGCCAAGTGGTCCTTATCTGCCGTCAAATTCTATGTTTCTATGAGAGGAGTGGGTGGATGATAACGGGAGAAAAGCAGAGATTCTAAATGAATACTTCTGTTCCATCTTCATCAGGAAGGACAGACAAGTGCCTTCAGGAGGGAGAAGAGGAGGTGGGGGCACACAGATCTAGTGATAGAGGAGGATAGAGTGAGGGAGGGGCTGCTAGCATTGAAGATGGACAAATCACCAGGCCCAGACAGAGTACATCCAACAGTACTAAGGGAACTGGCTGAGGAGCTGGCAGGGCCGATGGCAGATCTATTTAATAGTTCACTCGAGTCAGGTGTGGTACCGCAGGACTGGAGAACTGCACATGTGGTGCCCCTTCCCAAAAGAGGTCCCAAGGATTACCCAGGGAACTACAGACCAGTCAGTCTGAGCTCAGTCATGTGCAAGTTCATGAGGACCATACTTAAGGAAAGGTTGGTAGAATATCTAGAGAAGCATGGTCTCCAGGATGCGGGGCAGCAGGGGTTCATGGGGGGAGCTCATGTCAAATGAATTTGATTAACTTCTTTGACTGGGTCACTAAGACAGTTAACAGGGGCCAAACGGTAGCCATCCTCTATCTGGATTTCAGCAAGGACTTTGACTCTGTGCCCCACAAAGGTTTGATCAGGAAGTTGGCGGATCTCAGAGTTGGGGAGAAAATGACCAGATGGGTGGAAAACTGCCTGAGGGACAGAACTCAGAGGGTGGTTGTGGGGGAGAGTTATCTGGCACCAGAGAGATCACCAGTGGGGTCCCGTAGGGCTCAGTGATGGGGCCGGTATTGTTCAGTGTCTTCATCAATGACATTGGGGATGGCATTAAGGGCAAAATAGGCCTATTCACAGATGACACCAAGCTCTGTGGGAGAGTGGACACAACTGAAGGGATACAGGACCTACAGGATGATCTGGAAAAACTTGGGAGGTGGTCTGGGATCTGGCAGCTTGGCTTCAATATCAAGAAATACAAAGTTATGCACACTGAAGCCAAGAATCCCAGCACAGAGTACTACCTAGGTGGAGTCCAGGTATCTGCATCAGATGAGGAGAAGGACCTGGAAGTGATGCTCACTAGTGACCTGAAGCACTCCACGCAGTGCAAGAAAGCAGCAGCAAGGGCAAACAAGATGCTGGGATTCTTAGCTAGTGGGATCAGTAGTAGGAGAGAGGAGGTTATACTGTCCTTGTACAGGACACTGGTGAGGCTACATCTAGAGTGTGGAGTTCAGCACTAGTGCCCACACCTCAAAAAGGACATTAACCTACTGGGGAAGGTTCAAAAGAGGGCTACAAAAATGATAATGGGTCAGCAGGATAAGGCATACTAGGAGAGATTGAGGGCAGTGAACATGTACTCCCTGGAGGACAGGAGAGAAAGGGGGGACTTGACTGAGACCTTCAAATATTTGAAAGGGATAAATAAGGTGGATAAGGAGGGTCTCTTAAAGCTGAGTGGCAGCCATAACATGAGGGGGCACAGTCTTAAGCTGGAGGGGAGAGCTTTAGGAGGGGGGTCAGGAAGCATTTATTCACAGAGGGGGTGGTGGACACTTGGAATGCACTACCGGAAGAGGTGGTCTTGTTGAAGACAGTGGGCAGATTCAAGAGAGGCTAGGATAGGCATGGGGATGGTAAGGACCATGGGTGGGGAAAGAAAGGATGGGAGGAGTGGGGGGCAGGAGCAGTAGCTGAAGCTGTGGACCCTGTAATATGTGCAGACTAGGTAGACCAAATGGCCTTCTTCTGCTGGCTTCTTTGTATGTTTGTATGTATTAATAGGAATGGCATAACATACTGTAGGTTAGGGAACAACATGATACAGTGTTGGATCAGTAATGAAAGAGAGAAACAAACAGGGACAGCTAAGGTAAGATGCTACAGCAAGGCAAACTACACCGTAATTAAGAAACAGTTAAAAAATTGGGAATGGTTAACAGAGTTTAGAGGACAGGACCTTGACACACTGTGGACAATATTAAGGTCTAAACTTCAACAATAGTTCAATGACCACATACCCAATAGGAATACATATAATGGAAGCTGAAGGATTCCAGCATGGTTTACAAAAAAAATAAAGAAACTAATAAGGGGGGACAAAAAGCATACAAAAATGCCACAGGAAAAAAACTGAATTTTGGAAGCTTACAAACAGCTAGTTAAGGAATGTAAAAAAATAAAAATATCCAAAAGAAATGAGGTATGTAAATTGGCAACGAGAACAAAAAATCATTTTATAATTACATAAACAGTCTCAAAAAGGGCAAAGTATAGATCAGTCTGATAAAAAATAACAAACAGATTACAAACAGTCACAATATGAAAATGAACATTTTTAATTAGTTCTTTTTAAGTGTATATCAGACCAGGGTGGATGTAGCTGAAATGGACAAAGCTACCGAGGAAACTAATTGTTTGAAGATTTCAGTGCCACAAGTTAAAAAGAAATTGAATAATCTCAACCCCAGTAAATCGCCCCGTCCAGATGAATTGCACCCAAGCTTGTAGAAAGAATTGTCAGGTTTACATTGCTGGGGATTTAGTTTCCTCTAGGAAGGAATGGTCTCAGATAAATGTTTAAAACTCTGTTAGCTCAATAGCCTCTAGGAGGAACAAGTGTATGTAATATGATGTCGTTATGCACTGCATTACCCAGCCGTGTATCTTTTCACCTTTAATAAAGCTAAGTTTAAAAACAAAAGAAATTGTCAGATGAAACAGTGGCACCAATAGCAATGATTTATCAAAAATCACTAGATGAGGGAAGAGTTATTTCAGAATGGCAAGAGGCAAAGTACAGTTACGTAAGAACTTACCGTAACAGCAGATCTTCGAGACAGGCTCTTGCAGTAGGTAATTACATATAGGACTGACGTCGGCAGGCGGCAGGACCCCACGGAAAAATTTCTAGCTAGCAGTCCCTGTGGGACCGCCCACGCCAGGTGACCGCGCCAGATGACATCTGCATAAGCAAGGGTCTGGACGCCTTCTCCAGTTCTTCCCACTCACAGGCCCGGAAGATCCGGACGAGAGAGAAGCAGATCTTTCCCGAAAAGGAGCTGAAAAAGCCTAGGGGAATGGAGGGTGGGAAGGTATTACCTACTGCAAGATCCTCTCTCGAAGATCTACTGTTATGGTAAGTTCTTACATAACTGTACTATCTTACTTCGAGAGGGCTCTTGCAGTAGGTAATTACATATAGGACTGAGTCCCAAGCAGTCTGGAACAAATGAAAGGCACTGGGAGGAGGAGCTACTCCAAGAAGTAGCAAACAACCTTGCAAGCCTCAAGATAGGAGGCCTTGCAAGACAGCTAACCCAAAGCCTGCTCTACGGCGAGAGGCAATGTCCAAACTGTAATGTTTCATAAAGGTATGGACAGAAGTCCAGGTGGCTGCAGCAGAGATGTCTGCCACAGACACATTCTTGAAACAAGCCGCAGAGGCAGCTACTCCATGAGTGGAGTGACCTCTGACTTGACCCGGTAGGGTCTTGTTGTACTTGTCATAACAGAAAGTGATGCAATGAGCCAACCACTTTGACAGGCATTGCTTGGAGACAGCATTGCCTTCTCTTTTGGGAGCAAAAGAGACGAACAACTGTTCAGTCTTTCTGAGATCCTTTGACCTATCGGTGTAGTATCTCTCAGAATCCTGTGGACATCCATGGTATGGAGTAAGTCTTCTCCCTGGTTGGAGTACTGCATGAAAAAGGCAGGTAACTCAATAGACTGATTTAAGGTAGACTCCGCTACCACTTTCGGAAGAAACTTAGGATTCGTGCGAAGAACTACTTGTTCTTTGTGAAAAATCAGATAGGGGACTTTACACATAAGGGCCTGGAGCTCGGAAATTCTTCGAGCAGAAGTAATGGCCACCAAGAAGAGCATCTTCCATGAAAGAAACTTTTAGTCTGCAGAAGCTGCAGGCTCAAAAGGAGGAAGGGTGAGTTTCTCGAGAACAAAGTTCAAATCCCAAGGGGGAGCAGGAGTTGATACAGAGGGCCTGAGATGAAGGACCCCTCTGAGAAAGGTCTTGGATACCTCTAATTGGGCAAAGGCTTTATCAACAAAAGGAACATGGTAGGCTGAAATAGCGGTCATGTGAACCTTCAAAGAGGAGTGACTGAGACCCAGGTCGAACAGATGACGTAAATAGTCAAGCAGAACGGCCACAGAACAGGAGAAAGGCTCCACGTTCCTGGAGGCAGCCCAAATGGAAAATTGCTTCCATTTCATAGCATAGGTGGACCTAGTGGAGGGTTTTCTAGCCTCCACTAGAATCTCAGCCACCTTAGGAGAGAGACGCCAAAACGAGATTGGTCTAGGTCTGCAGGAGCCATGCATGAAGTTGTAGAGACCTGAGTCCCGGATGGACCAGGGTCCCCTGATCCTGGGTCAGCATTCCTCGAGATAAAGGAAGAGGAAGACGAGGAACCCCTGAGTATTGTTGTAGAAGAGAGAACCAGATTTGCCTGGGCCAGAAAGGAGCGATCAGAATCATTCTCACTCCCTCCAATGCAAGTTTCTGCAGCACACAAGGGACCAGAGGAATTGGGGGAAAAGCATGCCATAGACGAATCTGCCCTTCCAGCTTAGAGACAGAGCGTCGCTCCAGAAAGCGCCTCGCTCTGGAGCGAGCGAGCAAAAGGTTGGAAGCTTTGCATTTTGGGAAGAGGTGAACAGGTCTACCTGTGGAGTCCCCCAAAGCTGGAAGATGCTGTTTAGAACCATTTGGTCCAGTTCCCACTCATGTGGCAGAGCCGAGGAATGACTCAACTTGTCTGTCAGGACATTGTCAACTCCCAGAACATGGACCGCCGTGAGGTGAAGGTTGTGAAGCGTTGCCCATTCCCAAACCCTCATTGCTTCCCGGCACAGCGGGTAGGACCAAGTCCCTCCCTGCTTGTTGATGTACCACACCATGCACATGTTGTCCGTTTGGACAGCCAGGTGACCGGGAAGGATGTATTGGTGAAGGGCTTGGAGGGCATACAGAACTGCTTGTAGCTTGAGCACATTGATGTGGAGAGCTAATTCCAGTCTGGACCATAAACCCTGGGTTCGGTGAGGACCCAGATGGGTTCCCCAACCTTCGCCTGATGCGTCCGTGGTCAGAGTCTGGGAGGGGGGAGGATGAAAGAAGGGGACCCCCCGGAACAGGTTCTCTCGAACCATCCACCACTGCAAGTCTCTTATCATCGGCGAGGAGATCAGTACCAGATGATCTAGGTCATCTACAAGTTGATCCCACTGAAAGCAGAGAGTCCACTGAGAAATCCTCATGTGGAGTCACGCAGCTGAACCGTCGGGATGGCGGCCGCCATCAGCCCCAAAAGACGGAGCACCAACCTCACCGGAACCTTCCTGCGTTCCGAAATTAGAGAGATCTGTGACTGGAAGGAGGCCCCCCTGTCCAAAGGCAGGAAGGCCTTGCACACTGTCATATCGAGGATTGCCCCAATGAACTGGAGTCTCTGGGAAGGGTCCAGATGAGACTTGGAATGGTTGATGGTGATACCCAGACAAGTGAAAACCTGCTGGGTGAGGGAGAGAAAATGCAGGAGTTCCTCCTTAGACGAGGCCACCAGGAGCCAATCGTCCAGGTAGGGAAACACCTGAACTCCCAAGGTACGCAGGTGGGCTGCTACCACCGCCAGGCATTTGGTAAAAACTCAGGAGCCGAGGAAAGACCAAATGGGAGTGCCCAGAATTGGTAATGATCCCCCTGGAAAGCAAACCGGAGGTACTTTCTGTGCGAGGGACGAATGGGGATGTGCAGGTATGCATCCTGCATATCCAGTGCACAAAGCCATTGGCCCGGCCGAAGAAGGGGCAGAAGGATTTGAAGGGAGAGCATCCTAAACTTCTTGTATTCTACATGAAGGTTCAGGGAGCTGAGATCGAGAATGGGTCTGAGATCTCCCGTCTTCTTTGGTACAAGAAAGAAATGGGAATAGTAACCCATCCCCTGGAGGTGAGGAGGGATGGGTTCTATGGCCTGCTTCGTGAGGAGAGCAGATATTTCTTCCCTGACCAAAGGAAGATGGTCCCTTGAGTAAAAGGACTTCGGGGTGGGGGGTGACATGGAAGTTTCTGTAGAAACTCTATGGAGCGCCCCTCTGCAGTAATCTGAAACACCCATGAATCTGATGTTATCCTCTCCCTCCCACCGGTTCCTCTGGGGAGTCCGGAGGTGGTGGGAGAGGGAAGGAGTCAGGTGGTGTGAGGCAGCGCCGCAGCTGGGGCACCCGTTGCTTTTTTGGGTGGCGGGGGCCTGGCAGCTGTGGGGGCCCGACGATTAGTGGCCCGCCTTCCCTGAGGTTTCACATGAGACCAGCTGCGCCTGCGAGAGGGATGGCACTGAGGGGAATGGGGATGGTACATTGAATCAATGGATTTAAGGGCCATCCCCTTCTCTTGCAAATCAGTGATGATGTCCTTGACATCACCACCGAAAAGCACAGAACCCCTGAAAGGTGCTTCCTGAATTGCTGACTGCACCTCAGGGACCAAACCTGACACTCGGAGCCAGGTGTGACGCCGAAGACTTATGGCGAACTTGGAGTTCCACCCTGCGGTGTCCACTGCATCATAGGTCATCCTCAGAATGTGACGACTGGCTGAACGAACAGAACAGACAAGGTCAGCTAACTCCTGCTTAACTTGGGAGTCAGGCAAGGAGTCAATCTTAGATTCCGCCTGGGTAAGGACAGCCTTCTGGTAATCCCCCATATGTGCTACATAATTTAGGGCCCTTATCCCCAGTGTGAAAGAAGCATAAATCTTCCTTCCATACTGATCCAGAAGACGAGACTCCTTATCTGGAGGAAACAAGCTCAAGTGTTTAGGGTGTTCTGACCGGCCGTGAGTGGCGCTAATCACAACGGAGTCTGCACGTGGGTAAGAATCTAAGAAGTCTACACCCTCTGGAGCCTGGTATAGCTTGTTGGACTTCCGAGGAAGTGGGGCTAAGGCTGACGGTTGTTTCCAAATCGTGGAAACAAGGTGGGCATGAGGCTCGATCCAGGGTGGCACAAGGGTAGGGGCCGTAAGGGGCAAGTCCTGATGTTCAGCGAGTTTAACTCACTGAGGATCTGGTTCTAAGGAATGCCACTGATGTACTTCCTGGATCTTCCTGAGCAACTCCGTGAAGGAAGGATCCTCCGGAGGAGACTTCGGAGGAGTCCTCGGCCGGGGCTTGGACGGAGAGCGAGGCTCGTCGTCTTTCTCGGAACATCCATCGGAGGAATCCGAGGGGTCTGAGAGAAGAAGAAGAAGAATTGGAAGCAGAGTAAAACTCCCTGACTTGTCCAGGGGGAGGAACGGATTCCTTAGGGGGAATCCCTGGACACGTGTTCTGCCCCTCTCTGGATCCCAAGGGGAAGGCTCGGGAATCTGGAGGCGGAGAGGGAGTGTGCCATCTGGGGCGTACGGGGGGCCGGAGGTGGCACCATCACCGTAAGGCAGCTTTTGATTTCCTTGGTGAGCTGAGCCTTGGCCTCAGCCCACCAGGAGGCCAAAGTCTCCTGGAGATCCACCGGCAGCCTAGGGGGTGGTGGAGGAGGAGAAGGGGGATAATTGTACAGATTATATCTGTAAGGTGAGTATCCGTAACCCGGTTGCTGGAATACCAGAGCCGGGTATTGCGGCATCGGAGGGACCGGCACTGGGTACTACGGCACAGGATACCGTGGATCCGGGTAAGCCGGCAGCAGATAGGACGGAGGATACCCGGGCACCGGAGGAGCTGTCAGAGCAGATGGCCCAGTAGGTACCCCCCCGGGTGGATCAATATTGATAGACCCGTGGGGGAGGGCCCGATGGAAGAGGAGTATCCCCCGCTGACGTCGGAGGGGTCGGCGTCAGAACTGGCGTCAGTGGGGCCCGCGTCCAGGGGGCCCGCGTCAGATCCAGTTCCATGGGAGGGGGATCTGATGGCGGAAAGGCATCCCGTCTCTCATCCAGGGATGGTGATGAAAAATTCCTGAGGTCAGGCAAGGGTGATACGGGCTTTCCGGACAGCAGCGAATGCTGCGGGGAACCTGAGACGACAGACGAGGGAGGGTCTGTCGTAGGCTCCGATGCCCAGCGCACATCGGAGGAGCCAACCTGCGACTTAGGGGCAGGGTCCCAGTGGTCGCCAGAGGAGCCGGATTCCGACTTAATAGGTCCCTCGTCAGAGGCAGGCCGAAGATGGGAAGAGGCCCGGTCTGAGGGGGACACTGCCGTGCGCCACCCCGACGGTTCAGGCGTCTTAGCTGCCTTCTCCCGGCAGGCATCGGAGGAGCCGACGCCTGGTCGGCGGGACGCGCCCGCCAGTAGGGCCACAAGCCTGCGGCATCTGGGGCCAGAAGCCTCATTTGCCCTGAGGCACCAAGGGCCCGGAACGAAGCTTGATAGGTGGGTCACGCCTCCTCCAAAGTCTTGAGGTTGCCATCAGGCGATCCCACAGAGGGGACGCTACCTGAAGCATGGCTCCGGCCGGAGTCACGGAGGAGGAGGCCTTCTCCCGGTGCCTTTCTTTTTCCCGCTTCTTGTGTCCTTCTGGGGAAGTCGACGCCTGCCTAAGTTTCCTCAACTCCTTCTCCATTGCAGACATCTTCTTTTTAAGGAGATGGGCTTCCAAGGACTGCTGGCATTGTCTGTGGGTGGCCGCATTAAAATGCAGGCAATGTGGGCACTTGTTCAACCGCGGTGATCGGGCCTAAGCAAAAAGGCAGAGGGAGTGACCGGCCCTAGTAAGGCAGTTGGCCACACCAGTCGCACTTATTTTTGAAGGAACAACATAAACCGACGCTCACCTGATGAAAAGATCTCAAAATATCTATAACTTGGTAAAACCGACATAGTAACAGGGCTAAGCTACAAACTTCACCGCGAGGCGCTGCACAAGCTGACGGCGGGAAAGAACTAGAAGGTGGGCATCCGAGACAGCCCCTTTATACCGACGTCGTCTGATGTTGGTCACCTGACGTGGGGGCGGTCCCGCGCCAGGGAATGCTAGCTAGAAATTTTTCCGTGTGGTCCTGCTGCCTGCCAATGTCAGTCCTATATGTAATTACTGCAACAGCTCTCTTGAAGTAAGATCTACTATTCCAATTTTTAAGAAAGGATCCAGGACAGATTATAATAATTACAGACCAGTAAGTCTGACATCAATAGCTGGCAAAATCCTTAAAGGTGAGTGAGGAGGACAGGGACAGGAATATTAAGGAAACAAGTAGGGAAGATCCACACAGCATGGAGTCAAGGAAAACAGAGCGTGTCCGATGGACTTGTTTCATTTCTTTGAACCAATCCATAAAGCACTGGATGAGGATAGTTTTTTTTTTATTTAACCAGGAGAGACACACTAAGCTGACAGCTTATTTGCAGGTGCGACCTGGGAGCACAGAGAAGTTATGTGACTTGCTTAGGGTCACACAGTATGCAAGTGGGGGCTGTGGGATTCAAACCCAGGTCTCCAGGTTTGCAGCTCAGAGCCTCAAACCACTGTGCTTTACTGCCTCCTTCATCATTGATTGGGATGACTGGGTATACCTGTGGATGTACTGTACTTGGATTATTCCAAAGCTATCGATACAGTACCACACTTTGAATTAATAAAAGTACTGAAGGAAATGGAAATAAATATGAGTATTGTTAGCTGGGTAGGTTTCTAGCTAAATATGCAGAGACAAGATCTGATTCAAAATGGGGTAGAGTGATGAGTGGAGTTGCACGGAGTTGGGTGCCGAGATCTACCTTGTTTAATAACTTTGTCTCATTGATGCAGTATAACAGCACGGCTTGGCTATGCAAGGCTGAAGATGATACCAAGGTGGGGGCTACTGTAGATAACAATGACGCAATAAAAAATTCCTGCACAAAATAACTAATCTTGAAAATTGGGCCAAGCAAAAAAAGCTTATGTTTAATTTAGACAACGGTAAGGAAATAACGACAATAGAGGAAGAAAACGACGTAGGCATCAAATATCTAATAAGTTAACTTTTGATCAGCACTGCTAGACAGTCATTAAGAAAGGAAATAAAATATGGGGCTGTATTACCCATAACATTAATAGCAGAGCTTGGGAGGTGGTGATGCCACTGTACAGTGCCCTGGTGAGGCCGCATCTTGAGTACTGTGCACAGTTTTGGGCCCCTAACATGAAAGAATTAGGAGGTTGGAGGGGGTTTAGAGGAGAGCCACTAAGTTAGCAGCTAATGTCAGAGGTTTAGCATACAAGGATAGACTCAAGAGAGTTGGGCATGTACTCCCTGGAGTACAGGAGGTTGGAGGGAGAGAGGGGTATGATAGAGACATACAAGTATCTTACAGGGAGGAACAGGGTGCAGGAATACACTATTTTTAAACGAAAAAGATGTTCCAGGACTAGAGGGCATGGGATGAAGCTGGAGGGAGGACGATTCAGAGGAAATGTGAGGAAGAATTTCTTTTCAGAACAGGTGGTGGACAAGTGGAACACCCTGCCAGAGGAAGTGGTGGGGGCTGAAACAATCACGGGATTTAAGAATGCATGGGATAGACATAAAGGAATTCTGGAGGTCAGGGGTAAGGGGCAACAGAGTTCTAGGAAAACATAAACTGAACTTACAAGCTCAAATGGGCAGACTGGGTGGGCCATAGGCCCTTATCTACCAACACTGTCTATGTAGAGCGAACATAAGGAAACTGACTTATGGGAATGCACTGGTTTAGAATCAAAGGAGCAGTGTAGAAATACCAGATGCCACGATCATCAGTTAAAAGGGGAAAAAGATACGACAAATCAAAGAGGAGCATGGTTGAACCAAAGGGGTTTCTATGTGGAATAGTCTAGCATACTGCGTAATACATAGCACAGATATGCACCAATTCAAACCTTAGTTAGATAATTATCTGATTAGTAAAGAGATTACTGGATATATCCATTGATAAATGGCAAGGCATAATGGCCATTGCAAAACTGACTCGGATTATTCCTATGAATCCTATGAATTTTCAGTACAGTATTTTTCCATTCTCCTGTCTTGTTACCACATTTGGGGGTTTCCCATCGATATTATCAATCGGTAAAGAATGAATTCAAAATAGCTACTGCTGCCATGACTGGGACTATCTTAAAGGGGAACTGCACTAAACCTGTAAGTGACTTTCCCAATAGGAGCAGTTTTTATTGTTGCAGAGCAAGAGCTATACTGACACATTGTGAACGGAGGAAGAGAAAAAATGGGGGGAAGGGTCTGAAGGGCATGACTGGATACTGAATGCAACACATGATGTTTGCTGTGTGTTCCACCCAATGGAATTGAAGCACGAGTATGCATGAATCTGTTCTCTCTCTCTCCTTTCACTCCCTACCAGCCGTGCACGTCAGTGGCAATTCTTTCACTCCCCCCCCCCCCATTCATTGGTAGAACTTCTTTCCTTCCCTGCATACTGGCTCCCTTTGGCTCCCGTTTGCCTGTTGTGCTATGGCAACCCTCTGAGGGGAGAGTCTGTGCAAAATGATGTCTGGGAAATCGTAAACAACTTTGATGTCTGGCTGGCCCCTTACTCATAAACATGTTGCTGGATGACTTTTGGTGGAAGAAGCTGGCAGATCACACCAGCAACCATACTTCTCGACCTGTTGCCTTATATATCAGGGACAAAGCTTAAAAAAATCAGGGACACATCTTAAAAATTGGTACTGTACTATTCCCTCAAAAGCTGACAGAATAATGGGATTAGTGTAAGATTCATTTTCTGAAGAAGAACAAGTCTGTAACTTTTAAAGTTTGACTTCATTTTATGCTTACAATCCCCACTGCTCAGTCACAAAATTAAGGTAAAAAATCCAGGACATCCCGCAAAATCATGGATGGTTGAGAGGTATGACAGCCACAGATCGTATCAACCCCTATGTATCTTCACTTTCATGTTAGCCGGTGTTGTGCATGTTCTCATTAACACATTAACAGAATGTTAGTTGCATTTGATACTTGTTACTTCTGGGGACAGATATTTGAAACTTAGCCCAGGTGCTAAGGGGTGTTTGCATGCATTGACTGGGTTTTGCACCTGAATCATGGGTGAGTCTATATTCAAATAGCCCCACTGTACAGACAACACCCGTTAGTGCCCAAGTGCTAACTTACCGCTGCACTCATGCAAATGAGGGGGTCCTCCTCTGCATACGGGCACAGTGAGAAATCCAGAGGTTTGCATAGGTTGTAAATGCCACCCAAACAGGTGCAAGTTACCAACTTTGTGAACCCCAACTGAATGGGGTGCAAGGCCTTTGTGGTGGGCATCAGTACTGCCCAACCCCCTGAAGCCCTGGCCTCTGTGAAAACATTGGATGCCCTGGTGTCTAGTGGCACCCCACGCCTACTGACCGCCCATCCCCATATACGTGTTGTGTTCCCTGGTGTCCACTGGCACTCTCTGCCTCTGATCACCCTTTCCTGTATTGTCTAGATGTTCCCTGGTGTCTAGTGGCACCCTCTGATCACCTAGTGCTGTTCAATTCACGCTTTCCCTGGAGGCAAGTGGCACCCCTCACCCACCGATCACCCATTGCCATACAATTCATGCTTTCCCTGGTGTCTAGTGGTAACCTCCTGTCTCCGAGCCTTATCCCCATAATCATATTGGTTTCCCTGGTGTTTAGTGGTAGCCCCCCACCTTCCAATCCCATCCCTGTGATAATGATGATTTCCCTAGTGTCCAGTGCCTCCCCACCCTCCTATCCCATCCCCATAATAATGATGATGATTTCCCTGGTGTCCAGTGCCTCACCCCCCCTTCCGATCATCCATCACTGTACCACTAATGATTTCCCTGGTGTCTGCTTCTAGCCCTCTCCCGCCGAGCACCCATCCTGGTCTCCCGGTTTTTGACAGAACAACAGCTCTTAGTTAAAGCCTGACCGATCCAGCAAGGGGTTCAGGGCCAAATTAAAATCTCCACCCACCACTAGTAGCTCACCGGGGCCATAGTCCTCAGCATCACTTTCTGTAAGAAAGCATGGTTATCTGCATCTGAATTAGGTGTATAAATGTTCATTATTGTGCAGTGTTGACCCTTGTACTTGTCTTTAACTACGATAAACCTGCCGTCTTCATCGGTGTCACAATGCTCCACATGAAAGGGACATTCCTTGTGCATTAAAACAGCTACCCCTCTCCTATGGGGGTGAGCCAAACAGGAGGCCAAGAAAACCTGATCCACCCATGCCCACTTTAGCTTGGCACTCTCCTTTGGATCTAAATGGGTCTCTTGTAAGAGGGCGATCTCTACCCTTGCCTGCCTTTGCTCATTGAGGACTCTTCTCCTCTTAATTGGACTGCCCATTCCCCTAACATTGTATGTTATAATTAATCCTTCATCCATCAGGTCTGTGTCCCTCACTCCATCCATCGCGTTCGTGTCTTTGAGTCTCCCGGTTTTTGACAGAACAACAACAACATAACTTAACAGTTTCAACCATAAACATGAAGCTTCCAACATACTTTTTACACCCTGCTCACTTTGTTGATGTTAAGCTAGCTGGATGTGGCCCATCTAATGTGGGCCATGTGTGTATCTTGCACTTTCAGGGTAATTGGCCTGATTTGCCCACCAAATCCACCTTAGTGAAGTGCCTCCTTCCTAGAAGTATAATTTCAAAACTCTTATTTTGCTCTTCATTTCCAACTATAGCAGGAGCCATAATCTTCACTCCCTTCACCCCCCCCCCGTGATAGGTAACAAGTGGGGATGATAAGAGACGTTGTACCACTTATGACCAGAAAGATCAGAGGGCATCTATGCCACCTCTCCCTCCCCCCACTCCCATGTTTAGCCCCCACATAACCTCCTGGGATTCACCCGCCAAATGGCAAGGGTCTAGGCTGGCCTATATTAACATCCCTCTGTGAGGAGGTGTAGGAGGCAACACTCTAGAACAGGATCCAGCAGCCTATCCCCCCCCAATCCACCAAACGGTTGAAACGGGAGAAGAGCAAAACCTCCCCAACATGGGACCTACTCCTGTCCAACATTCTTGGGAGGACCAGCCCCAGAACTCAGCCCTCTATGCAAAACCCTGGGGCAGCACTCTGGTAAAGACCCAACAGACACACCGCCGGGAGCGAGGGCAATCCCTCACTGCAGCAGCTGCCAGGCCTCCATCTTAATCCTCTAGTTATCAGAGCTGAAAGCCAGCTCAAAAATTCGGTGGAGGGGATGCTGAGAGGGAAGGTTGGGTGGGGGGGAATGTTATGGCAGTGCCAGCAACAGACATCGATAGACAGTTTTCTTTGTTACTGGGTATATATAAAAAAACTATGAGGTACCGTTTTCTTTATTTCAGGTGGTGACACTGGGCATTGGGTACCCCAGTGTCAGTGCTATGTTTGTGGGGAGGGGGTGCTGAATGGGAGGGTCAGATGGGGGAACAGTAATGGTGGAAGCAGCAACAGACATCGATGGATGTTTTTCTTTGTTACACGGTGTAATTTAACCTCAGCAGTCTGATCATGACAGATCAGCTGTGCTTGCTGGGTGGCATATATCAAAGGAAAGAGACAACCTATGATTGGGTCGGCTTTCTCCTTTGAACTACACAAAGTTTTCCCCCAGCAAGCCAGAACAGTGTCATGACCAGCCTGGCTTATGATTGGTGTGACACTGATGCGCCCATTGCAGACCACTCTGCATTGGACTGATGGTGTCACACCCCTCAAAAACCTTTCTGCTAACAAAATACTCCCTGCACATGGCCTCCCTTCCCCTCCCTGATTCTGTTGCCCTCATGCTCTCCCAATCCATTCCCCTTGCTCTCCCCCCACCTTCCCCTTGCTGGTCCCAGCTCCTGCCACCAAGTGGAGTACTCACGCTTTGTTGCCATCTTATATTTAAAAAAAAAATCTCTGTCCCCCTCTCTCCTCCCCAATTCTGTTCCCCTTTCCCAATCCCTGATTCAGTTCTCTTTGTGCTCCCCAACTCAACTCTGTTCTCCTTGTTCTCCCTCCCTGGGATTCCATTCACCTTACTCCCCCTTCCCCAACTCATTTCCCCACCACTGTTTCCCTGGCCAGTCCCAGAAAATCCGATATTGCCTCTCAGCCAGGCTATCCTGGGTAAATGCATTGTAAAACTAGGTAAAAGCAGGACCCAACCACATTTCTACTATGAAAAAGGAAATATTTAATCTCAGCTGGTATGTCCTGTGTAACATTTTCTGTAACTACAAATCCTAGAATATCCTGCAACTGACGTCAGATGAGGCCAGCAGTAATAGGAGATTCAATAGCCTGCAGCATTAGAAGAAGAGTGGCAACTGGGGTTTAATGCAAAGAAGTGCAAGATCATGCACATAGGGAAGAGAAACCCTGAAGCCACCTATAGGCTGGGAGGGGAGTTGCTAGCAGTCACAAAGGAAGAAAGAGACTTGAGCATCATCATCACTGATGACCTGAAATCATCCAAGCAGACCTCTAAGGCAAGGCTAGGGGGGGTGTTAGGGTGTATTAGTAGGGGTATCACAAGTCGTAAGAGGGAGGTAATAATCCCTCTTTACAAGACACTGGTTAGGCCCCATCTGGAGTACTGCGTGCAGTATTGGAGGCCACACCTTCACAAGGACATTAACCAAATTCAGGCAGTCCAGAGAAGGGCAACCAAAATGGTGCAGGGACTGCATCAGAAGACATATGAGGACAGATTAACAGAGCTCCATATATATACCCTTGAGCAAAGGAGGGAGAGAGGTGACATGATCGAGGCATTCAAGCACCTTAAGGGCATTAACAAGGTGAAAGAGTCTAACATGTTTAAATATAAGAAAAATAGCAGGACAAGAGGACACAGCATGAGATTAGAGGGGGGCCGATTAAGGGGGAATGTGAGAAAATTCTTTTTCACAGAAAGGGTGGTGGATGCATGGAATGGCTTACCACAAGAAGTGGTGGCTATGAATACAGTGCAGGGCTTCAAACAGGCATGGGATAGGCATAAGGGAGCAATACAGATGAGTACGAATAGATAGGCCACTGACAGAGCAAAGACTGATGCCACATTTATAAGGCAGAAAAAGAAATGGGCAGACTGGATGGGCCTTGCGGTCCTTATCTGCCATCAACTTCTATGTTTCTTAGAGCATATAGGCTGTGATCAGAATGGTAGGGTTGCCACCTGTCAGGTTTTTTACCTGGTGATCAGGTTTTCAGGGTCCCTATCAGGTAATCTGGTTTTCCTCTGTGCTGATCAGGTTTTTGAGCCATTTTGAGTGCTGACATACTTTTGAAATGGATTTTGTTGTATCATGCATTGTTTCAGCTGCATGTCCAGGTTACAAACAAGTTCTGTTTCATTATAGCCCTTTGTTTGTGAAAGCAGTCAAACTGGGAGGTGTAAAGTATGTCCATTAACGCCATTAGCACTTATTTAACCTAATCATTTCCACTGCATCTTAAAGTAGCATAGCAGCAAAGCTGCCCCCACCTTTTGTAACAGTAACAGAGCCAGTTGTCTTCCACTTTCATTTGCTGGTAAGCATTTTCATATCTGTAAATGAGTTTTCTTTTATCTCTGTTTGTTTATCTGGTAAACCAATGTCAATAAATAAATACATAAGTAAATAAATAACTAGGAATAATCTAGTTAAGTGACTTTAACAGGCAGAGTACATTATCTGAACATTTGTGTTGAACTGTTGCTTTAAGCCTTGTTTTTTATTAATATAACAAATGGCTTTCTAAGAGGAACAATGCATGATGAGTCATGAAAAGGGGTGGGGCTAGAGGCGGAGCTTAGGATCCGGTTTTTGCTTCATTCAAAGGTGGCAACCCTCAGATGTTTGCTTGTCTCACTGTTCTCCTGAGGCTATGCACACTCCTCTGAGACTACTTAGCCCAGGGAGGACAGCAGAACCAGCACACAAAAGATCAGAGCTTATAAAACTCTAAAATCTCCCACTGTTGCAACCATCCTTTGATGTCAGCTGCAGGAGTTCTGAGAATTGTAGTTTCCAAAGATGGCAGCTTGCAAGCACAACCCCTAGGTGATGCTATTCTAAGGGCTACTACCCCTGCCTGTATAACCGTACACAGGTTGAGGGGCCTGAGTTCTAAGGTCGGGTGCCTCCACCCAGAGGAATTGTACTGGGGTAGCTTGATTGCTCTGGTATAGCCCTCTGGGATGCTATAACCACCCACCAACCCTCCTAGTGGCCTAAGTAATAATACAATGGTACATTCACATTCAGCAGGTAGCAGTAAAAATGTTCTCACCGCCATTTCAGTTACCACAAGGGCTGGATCTACAGCAACTGCCCTGGAGACGCCCTGGAAATTAAGGTTAACAACACAGCGATACAATCTTACCACTGTAACCCAATTAATAATATGCACACTAGCCAGGTTAAATGTGAAAAAAGACAATCAGATTTATTTAGGGGCACTGAACAAGGAAGAGACATGAATCTAGCAGAATGATTAGCAATCTGATTTAAATCGGGATTGTTCAGCATGCACTGTAAGTCCCAATTCGACAGTTCAACAACCCTGGGTACCCAGTATGTCATGCAGGCTAGCCTGAAGTGTTGCCCGGGGGTGGCCGGCGTTGCAGCTGTTGTTGGGGCCCTTAAGAAAGGAAAACAGTTAAACATGCACACAACCAAATTATTTGTAATCCAAGCCAGATGGCTCAGTTTGTTGCAAAAACCCAGAGAAAAGAAACAATTAGATGGTACCACAATGATTTTGGCTTTTGTTGCAGGGAGCTACCCTTGTTTGTACTCACGCAACCAGAACCTGGTTGTTCGACAGGTGGTCTTCTCCTGGTGAAGCCTCCAGCTGGCATAACAGATCTGACTGTGGGGATCCAAATCGCGACCCAAGAAACACATTAAACACATTTAATTGCTTTAAATGACAGTTCAGATATAGTCTGGTTGCAAATGACAGCTTCACTGCGCAACCCTTCCAGTCCAAGCAAAGTTCTCTCACATGCCGGGCCGATCACTTCTGGAGCAAGTCTTCGGTCCAAATCATAAGTCACAACGACACTTATCCTTTTCCTCTGCTGCAGTTCCCAAGCTGAAAATCGGAACAGGTCCGACTTCTGAAAAAGGCAGTTCACTTACAGGAGAACGTGGCAGGGAGGCCAGCTAAGCCTCTTCCCACCGATTCCACTACGCGCCTTCTGGGAGCAGCTGCTTGAAAGCTCGAGCTGTTCACTCTTCCACTTCCAACTCTATCTGATCCCCTGCTTCAAGGAGTTCTGGGCATTTCCCTTGTAATCTAAAAGGTTTGGTTAACTGCCCAAACTATCAGAATGAGTTTGAGTATTTTTTATTGGGCAGCATTTTGGCGCCTAGGTTTTGTCCCTGATTTTTCCCCAGGTCTCTGGCAATGTCCCAGGAGCTCCTTGGTTTAATGCTGGCTTCCGATTGGCTGATGACTGCAAAGATGGAGTCTGCTGATACAGTTCTGTAGCAGTCCTCTTAGTGTTTCCACATATAAAGTTCTGGTGCAGCCAGCAATATTACTTTTATTAAATAATAGCCCCACATGTACAAAGCCCCAACAGTGTTCTCTCAGACACATTTATTACTCACTTAAGTTTTCATTTGTTTTGCTGTTGCTGCCGCCGATAAATATACCCCCTAGACAGCAGGCAGTTACCTTTTTATTTATTTAAGAGATTTATCAGGTAAGCATTCTGAGCGGGGACCGCTCGTTTCCAGATGCGACCTGGGGTTACATAGGTCAAGAGTAGATACAGTTAAATCACAGTACAGCAGTGTTACATAGGTCTAGAGTAGCTAACAGTAGTCGCAGTACAACAGTGTGTGTAGACAGCAGACAGCAGGTACAAAGGCATTATTGTATATGTCAGCTAAATCTGTGGGTGGCAGTTACATACATCTGTGTAGTGGGACCTCAGGCGCGGTGTGAGAGCCCAGTGGGAAGCTGAGAGCCTGATGTCTGCCGGTAACTCATTCCATAGTTTGGGCAGTCGATGCATGAAGGCCATTTGGCCCTTAGAGGTGCACATGAAAGGTACATGGAGCTGTTTTGAATCTGAAGCTCTGAGAGGGTAGGCTGGGGGTGGTTGGGTTGCTAGAGCACAGCTGAGGTAGAGGGGGAAGGTATTTGACCAGTATTTGAAAATAAGATTTGTACAATGTAGTTAACCCGAGACTCTAGATATGGGAAGGAGAGGGCGCTGCACAGGTCACAGTGATGGGTGGAGGGAGGGCAGTCGAGTGTGTAACGACAGAACGAGTGATAGAGGGGGGCCATTCTGGTCAAGGTAGATGGAGGGGCGGCACTGTAGACCACGTCACCATAGTCAAAAATTGGGAGGACCTTATCCATATTTATGCGGGGCTCATTAATGTGCATGAGCCCTGCTTATGGCCCTGTTCTGAAGTTTTTATTTTTAATCTCCTGGGGCTTCTCGTCAACTCCACTAATGTCGCTGGTCTCCATTTAGCTTAGATGGGGCACCGGGACCAAGAAATACTCCTCGGGTTAACCGCAAATGGCAGTCAGCATCAACAAAGCGCTCCTGTGCACATGCGCGAGTGCTGGCCAGACAGAAACATGCTGGCAGCTCGCGACTTTGTTTTTTAGCCCACAATGGACTGAACTAAGTTACTGGGGCTGTTTGGGGGAACCAGGGGAAGCTTGTGGCACCAGGGGACATGGGCCAGGTGGCAAAGGTGCCAGGAGGAAACAGGCAGATGCCGGAGGTAGCGGGAGAAGCCGGGGGTGTTACACAAGTCAGCATAAACAGTCTCATACAATTTACTATACTGTAGTAAACAGGAAGTGAAAAAATGGTTTTGCACACAAAGTGCAGTTTGGGACCAGCTTCACTCTTGGGTGTGGAGCCCTTAGTGCTGACTGTTTCCTTTATTTTTTTATTTTATTTATTTATTGAACTTTCGGAATTACAACCTTTGAGTCAACGACTCCCTTACAAAGGCTCCACATCAGAGACAAAACAATAACCAGAGGGTATGAATATGCATAGGTGAACATAATAATATAATGCAAGAATTGAACAATAAAAGGTACAAGAATGCAAACTACAGAAATACAACAACAATGGTGCAGTGGCCGTCACTAGAGCATACAGAAGTAGTGATATGGGGGAGGGCCCACCACTAAGGGAAAGACCGCCAAGTGAAATATTAGGAAGAGGGTAAGAAGAGGCACAGTCCAGGAGGACCTTGTCAAAGCTGGGGGTAAGGGAAAGGGGATGAAACGTGAAGCAGCCAGAGGCAACCTTGTCATGGCTAGGATGAGCACCGGGGGATGAGTGAACCAGCAGAGTATAAGAGAGAGGTGGGGGCTAGGCACAGTCACATTGTCCCCTGCCCAGGAGATGTTGCCGAAGTGACAGTTTGAAAGGGCCGAGCCTTTGTAAGGAGGAGACTTCAGGTGGCAGGCTATTCAGCCAGTTAGGAGTCCTGTACATGAAGACCCTCCTTTAATTCTATATCTCTTCTCAGGTTAATGCAGTAATATTAATAATAATAATTTTATTTATAAAGCACCTTTCCAATTCCAAGGCGTCTAACAATTCAAAAACAGTTAATGTAAAATCCAACAACAAAACAATACGACTAAAAACCATGAACCATTCAACAAAAACTTCAATTCTCCAAAAAAGCTTTTTGCCACAGAAAGGTTTTTAAGCCCTTCTTAAATACCTCCACAGATGTGCACTCCCGTAACTGGCGAGGTAGAGAATTCCAAAGGGTGGGAGCTGCATAAGCAAAAGCTCTTGAACCAGATGATTTCAGATTCACCCTTGGAATCTCTAACAACCCCTCGTTGGCCGAGTGGCGTGATCGACCAGGGCAGTAGGGAACCGGAAGCTCTTTCAGATAGTCCAGGCCCTGTCCATGCAGGGCTTTAAAAGTCAGTAAACCGACTTTAAAGGTGATCCGCCACCATAATGGCAGCCAGTGCTGTTCGTGCAGCACTGGGGTAATATGGCAGGAATGACTAGAACCCGTCAAAAGCCGGCTGCTGCATTCTGCACCAGCTGCAGGCGACGGATTTCAACCCCAGAAAGCCCTAGATAAAGGGAGTTGCAGTAATCCAAACACGAGGACACAAAGGCGTGGACCAAGGTTGGAAGGTCATCAGACGGAACCAGATGCTTAACTCTGGCGATATTTCTAAGACGGTAAAAGGAAGTCTTGACAACAGCCAATACCTGCAAATGTAGGGTCAGTCTGTCATCAAAAACTACCCCCAGGTTATGCACCCGTTCAGAGGGGCCGGGAGAGAGAGACGCCACCAAGATCAATTCGGGGCGCACCAACACCCGACCCCCTCCCCATCTGATGACCCGGGTCCACCACCAGTACCTCAGTCTTTTCTGAGTTCAACTTCAGCCAGCTAGAATCCATCCACTCCTGGATTTCTTTCAAGCAGTTGTTAAAGACTGAGAGAGCTCCGTCCTGGTTGAGTGCAAAAGAGAGGTAGAGCTGGTATCATCTGCATAACAGTGAAACCTCAGCCCATACCTTCTTACAATGTCTCCAAGGGGTAGCATATACACCAAGAATTACATGGGTGACAGCACAGAACCCGGAAGCACCCCACATGACAAAGTAGTTGGGCCTGAAGAAAAAAAACCAGATACAACTCTTTGTGTTCTCCCAGTGAGAAACGATGTAAACCATCTGTGAACTGTCCCCGACATTCCACAGATATGCCTCAGGTGTCCTATCAACACCATGTGATCCACGGTGTCAAAAGCTGGATGGAATGGCTCTTCCAATCTCTCGCCATCAGGAGATCATTGAGCACCCGAACCAGTGCTGTCTCAGTACCATGTCTCTTATGAAAACCGGACTGGAGAGGTTCATAGATGTCATGGATGGTCAAATGGTTCTCCAGCTGTGCTGCCACTACTTTCTCAATCACCTTCCCTACAAAGGGAAGGTTAGAGATAGATCTGTAGTTTGCAAGACAGTCTGGGTCCAAGGTAGCTTTCTTCAAGAGTGGTGTCGCCACCTCCTCTTTCAGGGAGCTAGAAAACTCTCCCGATTCCAAGGAGCACCAGACTATCTGCACCAGGACTGGTCTGATGATATCACTACAACCCAAAATTAGGGAGGTCAGACCAGGGTCCAAACTACAGCACGTAGGGCACACACTCTGGATAATCCTCATGACATCCATGAACTCCAATCAACTGAAGGTACTCCAGGAAAACTGAGGTACGGTGACCCTGTACTGATCAGCAACAACCCCCCCTAGAGTGTGCTGGCTGCAGTACCGCCCTGATGCCAGCCACCTTATTTGCAAAGAATCGAGCAAGCTCGTCACACTCTAATTGCAAAAAGGCTTTCCGAACATGCAGGCAGGCTGGTTACGGGAGACTGCAGATTGATAGACTGAATAATGGTCCATCAATCTAAGACGGTCGGCATCAAGGGCGGACTTTCACCAGCAATGCTCTAACCTTTGCCTCTGTCTCCGCATCTCCCTCAGAGTCCCATCAAACCATGGGGACTTGAGGCGAAGGGAGAGAGGGCGAACACGGACTGGAGCAATGGAATCCAGAGCCATCAAGAATAGCTGCTAAGCTGATACGAGGGTCTCTGGATCATTGCTTGCCAACGCGGGGGACGAGAAGTCATGGACCGCCGCAAGGCCATGGGAATTAATATCCCATAAAGGGCGGCACCAAACCATCTCTACAGGTGTAGGCCTTCTGGGGGAGGTGCTAAAATGAAACCCCATGGTGTAGTGATCGGACCACCCAACTGGTTCCACCCCCATGTCAGATGTTTCGATCCCAAGGAGAAAGATTAAGTCCAAAGAGTGTCCATGTTTATGAGTAGCAGTGGAAACCACCTGTGTAAGGCCCAGAGATGTCATTAATTGGAGGAAGTGTTGCCCAAATTGAGAGAGTTCATCATTGACCCAGGCATTGAAGTCGCCCAGAACCATCAATCTGGGTGACTCAAACGCCATGTCGACGACAAAGTCCACCACTTCCTGAAGGAATTGCTTCTCATCACCGGGTGGACAGTAGATGAAAGCAATTCGATAACCTGCACCTGCTACTACTGTACACTCAAAGGACTCAGCCTCCTCAACTAATACCCCTGTGAGGCCCAGTTCGGTCTTGAAACAGACCGCACCCCCTCCCCCGCCCAGTCCAATCTCGGGCAGTGTATCACCGAGTACCCAGCTGGAGTCATAGCCTCCACAGTGGGGCCAGAATTTTCCTCCAGCAAGGTCTCGGTGATGTATGCCAGGTCCACCGTAATTGCAGTCTTATTCTTAATGGACCTGGCATTGCATAACACCGTCCGAGTTGGATGAACCTCGCAGGCTGCCTGGGCCATCTGACTACCACATTCAGTAGTGCCCTTGGGTATGGGCACCAGACATGGCGGATCACGATCTGGATTCCATTTCGCCCCAGGGCATCTTCTGGATCCAACCACCCCAATTCAGTGACCCCACCTTGTACATCCTCCACTGTTCATGACCCCCTGCCCTCCTCCCTCTCCTACGTGTAATGTCCAGTGCTCTACAGCACTGGTAGGTCTCAAACTGGAGAGCGGGAGTATAGAAAGGGCAAAGGGCACTAAGGGTAGAGGGTGAGTGGCACACAACTGTGGGGGTTGGCATCCAACACATTCTGTGGCGACAAAAACAAATTATAAATACGCTAAACAAACCCAATCGTATTCTCACCCAACCCCACCCAAAACAAAAATATCCCAAAATTCACAATAATAAAACAAATTAAAATAAAACAAAACAAATCCCACAATTACACAGCTAACCCACCCTATATATAATAAAATACAATTTTAAACACCACCCTATCCCTTATTAACAAATAGAGTCACTCCTCTACTTAAGTCTGGAGCCACTACAATCCCCCTCACACATATATAACATACAAAAATAAAATAATAAAATTTACCCCCCAACCCTCTCAGGATTGGGGAGAAGTGCAATTTAGGCACTCTCACTGCCCAGACAAACAATCACAAACAAACAAAATGACGTTTGAATAATGAAGTTTACCCCCTTCCCCAGTCCTCTCATGACCAGGCAGATAGGGTAATTTCAGCACTCTCACTGCCAAAATAAAAATTACAATCCACAGAAATAAAATCACAAAACTTTTAACATAGATAAATGAAAAGAAAATAAATATATGGACGCCAAGGTCCTCTCACCACCCAGGCGTCCAAAAAGTCAAAATTTTAAATCCAGAGAAGGGTACAGTTAGTTCCAGGAATCTTCACCAATGAAGTACAGGAGTCACAAAGTCCAAAACAAGGAATAGGCAACCATAAAATCAAACAGAGGAACTAGAACCAAACCACTCTTAACCAAACTGAAGTAGAGGTAAAAGATAGAGGAAAATCCAGCATATATCTCCAGTATAAAAATGTGAGAAAACCCAAATCCAGATCGAAACCAACATCTGTCGAGGTCTGCCAGTGGATACCACTCGGCAGCTTAGGGCTCTCAACTCCAATCTGAGTGTAACCCCGCGGGAAATAATGCAGCCCCAACAAAAAACCCAAGTCAGGCCACGCTGCAGCCAGACCCGCGAGTTAAGGGGAATGCAGTACCCCAACCAGCTCCCTGGCTAAGTAAATACTCCAACCCGCCGTGAGGCAACAAATCCCACAGGAAACACACAATGGAATTGGGCCCCCTTAAGTCACTATCCACTATCCAAAAAGTTTCCAGCCCAATGTTCAACTTTCACTTTCCAACCCAAAGTTGGTTCACAGCCAGAAACCCGGCAGAAACCAGCCAAAAGATCCCTCGCTAGATCTCCTTGCGATTTCCTCCTGACTAAGCTTCAATCGGTGTCTCTTTCCTTTTCTTGCATTCTCCACAGCTCCACCAGCTTTTTTCCACTACTCCTCGTCCCGTGCAGTCCTGCAGAGTTCCTTCCTACACATGGAGCAAGGAACACCAGCCACAGCGACAAAAAGTTCTTCAGGCTCACCAGGAGCTTCACAGGAGCCAAAACAGCGGCAACGGGACAGAAGATTATATCGCTTTATATCGAGGTTCATCCAAGTTCGCGTTATATGCCACCAGCTTACAGCAGACGCTCCAAAACACTCCAAAGCCAAAATAGAACACAAATTGTATCACTAAAGCAAATAAAATAAAATGAAAATAAAATACTACAAAATAAAATAAAAAAACTCAAAATAACACAGAAATTCACCGAGGAGCAACTACAGCATGCCCAGCCTTGCGGCCACCTTGAGTATCAGCCATCTTGGTTCTGACCAGCGCTGCTTTGGTTCCAGGTCTGTTATTTTCCATTTATACTGACCTGTTAGTAACCTCAGTGACTATTTCTGATTTACACTCTGGTGGTAAGTGACATTTCAGAACTCTGTGATGTTGTTTATGTCCCGTTCAGCCACACAGTCCTGTAGTAGAACTCAGATGTGTTGTTCCAGCAGTGGAAGAGCAGAGCAGGGACATAAATTACATCACATGGTTCTATAACGATACAGTGGAGCCCACTTACAAGAACGTCCCAGCTATAGTAACATTTTGGCCATGTACCGATCTTGCCCCATTATATTCTGTGGGAGCAAAACCCGTTCAAAAGAACATACAGATTGGTTATAAGAACATTTTTAGGGCTGTAGTGGGTGGAGCCCTGCAGATCTCTTGTGATTGTAACCCCCCTGCAAATGGGGGTTCCCAAAAGACTTCCAGGAGCTTGCTTGAATGCTCCAAGCCTGAATGGTGTTTGGCATTTAAGCCATTTATCAGTGAGTGTTTTTAGAGCCTCTGGTACTGTCTCTTTAAGAGCTGTCTGCTTGCAGACATAATTAGTTTGTATGGGGGACTGTGTGCTTCTCTGAGTACCACTCGAGCTGCTGCCAATTCACTTCATTTTTGCAGTCACTAGAGTGCAAAGGGAACCTATCTGAAAGATGTAACTGTTTGCCAGAAATTATTTAGAGTAATAATGAAATTACAGTTTGTCTAACCTGCTTTCTTTTGCAGTCAGAACTGTGTCTGCTAGTTCCCATTCTAGTTTTGAACTGCTGAACTGGACCAATCAGTGTGGGGTAAGCTAGCTCTAAAATGGTGCCTGGGCGAATCAGAACTTGACTCATAATCTGAGCCAGCCACAAGAGGATTGTATGGGCAGTGACTCTGGGAGATGTAGTTTAGACTTCAGTGCCTTTTGGACCAACAGCAGCAGTCTATTGTGAGTGACAGCCAATCCAGTCAAGAACTGGGAGGAACTCAAAGGAAGTGCCCGGTTTTGTGCGGTTGGAGTTTCAGTTGAGCTTTGGCAGTGAAGAAGGAAGGAGCCCTGTGCTTTTTCAGTGTGCAGTTTTAGTCAAAAGGTGTAAGGCCCAGAGTTCCGGTCTGCAGCTTGTGTAACAGCTTGTTAGGACTGAATCCGTCCTGTGAAGAGAATCAAAGGATATCTGAAGAGTAGAAACCAGGCTCACCCTGTAGAAGACTGGAGGAATTGCTGAAAATTACACTCGGTCTGTCAGGAACTGAATCTGCTGTGTGTTCTCCGGTATTGTGCAGTAATTGCGATCGGGATACAGATGCAGCCTGCCTGTATAGTGCTTTCTTTATATAAATGTGTGAAGAGGTTTGTACCCAAGTGAGCCCTGCTGACATTGAAGGACCCTATCTTATTTGGAGGTCGTGAGTACTAATTCAGGGTCGCTCCCTGTTGAATTGCCACATTAAATCCAAATGGAATTACTGTACTGCTGACTGTTTAATTCTCCTTTTCTCTGTGTGAAAGGGCCCCTACCAGCTGCCACGGTTTGGACTAGCCACTAGGGCTTGGGTACCCAGGGACAGTAACTGATAGGGATAGGCCTGTGCACAGAGCCATAAGTAGATTATTAGAGTGACAAGCTAATTAACCTGATTTCCCTGTCCTTGTTATATCCCCTAAATAAATCAGAGCTGCTTGTTTCAGCAAAGTTATACTGCCTGAGGTATTTGTCTATGTTAAAGTACTGTACTGTGATTGTTGCACTGTATCTCATTTCACAGGAGGTCCCAGTGCCGGAACCAGACCTGGGGTAAGTGTATACTGTGAAGGTAATTTGATATATTGTGTGGGCCACTAGTGGGAAGAAAGGGTTGCAGTGTCCCAGAGGGCTGTGACCAAGTTAGTTTAACTATTGCAAACCCTGACCTCTGGGTGGAGGCACCCACCATTGGATCCAGGCCCCTCAACCTGTTAGTGGCAAATCAGGCAGGGTAGTAGCCCTGGGATAGCGCCATCTAGGGTTACATCTTGAGGCTCACCGCTGGGATTGTGTGTCCTCTAGTGGCCATATTTACGAACCACTGTTAAGAAAAAATGGGTACCTCGACAGAAGTGGCTGTGCACCGCTGGTGGAGTGGTGTACTGGGGAGGAGATCGACCCCCAAAATGCTATGCTTATCCTGGACATCCCCTGGGTATCAATACGGACACTGTGCAGGGAGTACTTTCCAAGGTGGAAGGTTTACAAAACCCTGTGGTGGTGGGTCGGCATGCTAATCTGCTCACCCACACTTTCCTGGCCCTAGTAGAGTTTAAGGATCCCATAGATAGCTCCAAAGTGCCACAGACCATTACCCCAGAGGGAGCCCTCACTGCTTGGAGAGTGATAACTAAGGACAGTAAAGACCTGGGGAATGAGCCCCACCACTATCTGAAACTTTTGAGGAGAAATTTACAAATGGTTGCTGGGGAAGGGAAAACTGTGGAGGACTTGAAGAAACTATTCTTGCCACCTGGGGGTGTTCCTCCCCAACACCTTCTCCCGCCTCCAGTGCCCGTAATGGTGGCTGAACCAATGCAGACTCCAATTTCTGCACCTGCCATTAGTCACGACTCTTACGAAGGTTGAGGATCTTCTCTGGCACCTCCCCACCCCCAAGGGAGGATGACTGGGAGACCTGGATAGACTATGTTGCCCCCAAGTGCTAGAATGGCAATGCTCGAAGTCGAAAAGCCAAAGAGGGTTAGTGAGAGCCTCCGAGGTCCTGCCCTGGCTACCATTCGTGCAAACGGGCCAGTAACCCTGAAGTGACTGCACAGGCCTATCTTGAGGCCCTGGAGAATGTGTATGGGAGCCCAGATTCTGATGAGGACCTATGGTGGAGAGTAAGAGATGCACAACAGTACCAAGGGAGTTGTTGTCTGTGTATGTATCTTGGCTGGAAAAATTGTTGCAAGAATGCCTCAGAAAAGGTAGTTTGCCAGCGATTGAACTGGACCGAACCAGGCTGGACAGGATCCTTAAGTCTGCCCCCTTCTCAGAACTGCTGTTGCTTCAGTTACACCTGGCAGATCGACTGGAATCCCCACCCTCCTATGATGAGTTAATGAGAGAAATTGAGGAGTTGAGAAAGACGACCTCGGAGGGACCTGCACCAATAGCTGCGGCCACAACTCGAGTGACTGAGGATGACCCATCAAGTGAAGTTCAGGGGCAGAGGTTGGCAGTCAATGAGTGCTCTGACAAGGAAAAAGATATGCCACAATGGGGCGAACTGTTGAGAGAGATCCGGGAATTCAAAAACAGTCCCTTTATGAAGGCCACGCCTGCAAGTACGGGCCCTGACCTATATCCGACTGCATCTGCTATGGGGGGGTAACCACCCATGTATCTCCTGCTGATAACAGCTCCAAACTCAATTCCTTGACCATGGAAGTGGAGAAACTGACGAGATGTCTCCAAATGCTTATCACGCCAGCAGACAGAGATGGCACCCAGGTTTCCAGTTAGTAATACCCCGCCCTGGCTCCCAGTGTGGCGCCCGCCAGCTCAAACTCCAGAAAGTATGTTTTGCTATAATTGTGGGAAAGATGGGCACATGAAAAGGGAATGCCAGTCCCCAAAAGACACCGACAAAGTTGCATATAGGCTACAAGGAGAGCTTCGAGAACAAATCAGTGGTTAAGAGGTGCACGAAATGATCCCAGTGAGGGCACCAAAATGCTAACTCACGTCCTTTTGTGGCAAGGTCAGCTGCCCAGGCCCCTACTATCGCCTCCAGACTGGTCCAGAATAGTGGGTCCCTCCATGGAGACCACTGTAAAGGTGAATGGAGTGTCTACAAGAGCTGTATTAGACAGTGGCTCCCAAGTGACAATTATGTTCCAAGATTGGTATCAGAAGCATTTGTCAGATGTACCCTTACAACCATTAGAAGGACTGCATGTATGGGGGTTAAGTGAGAAGGCCTACCCTATTCCGGTATATCCAAATTTGGCTGTCTTTTCCCACCTCCGTGGCTGGAGTGGCCAAACAAGTAGAGACCTAGCCTTAGTGTGTCCCCCACTGGACTGTATGATGGTGTCCCTTGTTGATTGGAACAAATGCTCATATGTTCGGAAGGCTGGCACAGTTGTGTTAGAGAAAACAGGGGTCAAAGACTAGTAGAGCTTAAGAGTTCCGCTTTAATTAAGAAGGCCTATGAGGCACAGAGAGATGCTGAAAAATAGAACCAGAGGAACCGGTCGGAATTGTATGGAAGAAGGATCCTGAGTCTCTGATCCTGGCGCCAAATGCCCAGTGTACCTTACAGGGAGAGGTCCGTATCTGAAAGGATGTTAAGAATAAAATATTAATGTTGGATGCACCAGGCGATGGAAAATTGCCAGAGGGACTGCTGGTCAAGCCTAGTATTTTGCCCGCTAGAGCCCATGCTTATGCCAGAAGGGTAATGGTCCAAGTTCATAATGTGTCTGAAAGAGACATTCGAGTAAATAGAGGTTGCATCCTGGCTAATGTGCATTGTGCAGACACTGCAGTGCTACCCAGCAGCAAGAGTTCAAGGAAGAATGACAGAGTAACGCCTGACTTGTTTGATTTCGGCGACTCCCCGCTGCCAGCTGAATGGAAAGTGAGGATCAGTGAGAAGCTTGCCCAGAGAGACCAGGTGTTTTCTTTAAAGGAATGGGACGTAGGATGCGGCAAGGAGCTGAGCACAATATCCGCTGCATGACGAAAGACCATTTCGTGGAGAGGTCTCGACGCCTGGCACCTGCTGACATAGATGATGTGAGACGGCATCTGCAAGAGATGTTAGCTGCTGGTGTAATACAAGAATCCAGAAGCCCTTATGCTTCCCCATTGTGGTAGTGAGGAAAAGAATGGAACAGTAAGGATGTGTGGGATTATCGCATCTTAAACCGGCGGACTATCCCTGATCAGTACACAATGCCCGTGATTCAGGATGCTTTGGACTGCCTAAACGGGAGCAAGTGGTTCTCTGTGCTGGATCTCCGCAGTGGTACTATCAGATCCCGATGGCCCCAGAGGACCATGAAAAGACAGCCTTTATCTGTCCGCTGGCTTCTATGAATTCATGAGGATGCCTCAAGGGATTTCAGGTGCCCCAGCCACTTTTCAACGATTGATGGAGCGTGCAGTGGGGACATGAACTTACTAGAGTGCCTGGTATACCTAGATGATGTTATTGTGTTTGGCAGCTCACTGGAGGAACATGAGAGCAGATTATTTAAGGTATTGGACCGACTGGAGGACTTTGGCCTTAAACTGTCCATTGATAAGTGTCAATTCTTTCAAACATCAGTAAAGTATGTGGGACATAGTATCCACCGAGGGAATAGAGACCGACCCAAGTAAAGTTGAGGCCTTGACCACCTGGCACGAGCCAAAAATCTAAAAGAACTGCAAAGATTCCTGGGATTCTGTGGTTATTATCGGCGTTTCATCAAGGACTATTCAAGAGTGATCCGCCCTTTACTTAACCTTACTCAAGGGTATCCCCCAACCCACAAAAAATACCAAAAGTCAGTGTCCCTCAAGACTGAAAGAGTGTATTTTCATCCGAGTGAAGTATTTGGGGCCCGCTGGACTCCTGATTGTGAGACTGCTTTTCATGAGATCATTTATCAACTTACCCATGCTCCAGTGCTGGCCTATGCCGATCCAAGAAAACCTTATGTCCTGCACACTGATGCTAGCTTGCAAGGGTTGGGGGCTGTGTTGTACCAAGAGCACGAGAATGGCCTGAGACCAGTGGCCTTTGCCAGTAGAAGTCTGACCCCATCTGAAAAGAACTATCCTGTACATAAGTTAGAGTTTCTAGCTTTGAAGTGGGCTATTGTTGACCAATTCCATGAGTACTTGTATGGGGCTAAAATACTAGTAAAACTGACATAATCCTTTAACCTATGTGCAGACCTCAGCTAAGTTGGATGCCACTGGCCATAGGTGGCTTTCTGCATTATCTACATACGACTATGTCTCGAATACCGAGCAGGTCTGAACCACATAGATGCTGATGCTCTCTCCAGGAGGCCTGTTCCCCAGAATGATTGGGTCCGATTGGCAGAACCTGACATTCGGCACTCTGCGGAAGTTTGACAGGGAGGAACAATGTCCACGGACGAGTGGACTGCATGGTGGATTGCTTGGGACCCTCTGAGAATTGCATACCTGCCGCTTATTGCCACTTTTCTGCAATAGACATTGGTGCACTGCCTCAGCTGGACAATGACAGTATTGCGGGCTCAATCCCCGATCCCATGATCAAAGCAGCTTTAGAAGCCCTCTATGCAGGAAAAGATGTGTCCAAATTACGCCCACTGATCTGAGAACTGCACTGTTATACAAAGAAGGTCCTAAATTGAAACTGATCAATAAACTGTTATACAGAGAAACAGTAGACAGAGGGGACAAGTAGACAAACAACAACTAGTGCTGCCCACTGCCTTCGAGACTCAGTATTGAGGTCCTTGCACAACCACATGGGGCACCTTGGTATAGACAGAACACTTGACTTGGTGAGATCCAGATTCTATTGGCCTAAGATGGGGGCTGATGTGGAGCAACACATTCGAACTTGTAGTCGCTGCTATAGAGGAAAGCTTTGCCCCAGAGGCTGCCCCCTTGTTAACATAACCACCAGTGCACCCATGGAGCTGGTCTGTATTGATTTTCTAAGTTTGGAGTCAGATCAAAGAAATATCAGTAATGTGCTGGTGGTCACTGACCATTTCACGAGATATGCCCAAGCTTTCCCACCAAAGACCAGAAAGCATCCACTGTAGCCAAAGTACTTGTAGAAAACTTTTTGTTCACTATGGGGCTCCACAAAGAATCCATTCTGATCAAGGGAGAGACTTTGAGAGTCGTCTGATCAAAGAGATGCTTTCTCTGTGGGGAGTGCGAAAGTCCAGAACCACTCCTTACCACCCCCAAGGGGACCCACAGCCTGAACGTTTCAACGGCACTTTGCTAGATATGCTAGGCACCCTGCACCCAAAGGACAAGCCTAGATGGAGCCAACAAATTAGCACCCTGGTACATGCTTATAACTGCACCAAAAGTGATGCCACTGGATTCTCCCCCTACCGCCTGATGTTTGGAAGAGAAGCTCGACTACCAGTAGATGTGTGTTTTGGGGTCTCTCCTGATGGGGTTCAAGCTGACAACTATTTACAGTATGTGCAAAAGTTAAAGGCCCAGCTAACTCATGCGTACCAACTGGCTCAAACCATGGCTGCCAAAAGAAATCTGGCCAACAAAGAAAGGTATGATAAAAGGTGAAAGCACAGGAACTCCAGGAGGGAGATTGGGTATTGCTAAGAAATCTGGGACTGCATGGCAAGCACAAGATTGCTGACAGATGGCACCATCTCCTCACATTGTAGTGGGCAAACTAGATGATCTGCCAGTATACAAAGTAAGGCCTGAGAATAATTCAAAAGATGTAAAAACAATGCATAGAAATCATTTACTGCCCATTGGACAAATCTTAATTGAGTCTGAGCCCCTAGAAGATGCCCCCTCTGGACCAGTGACTAGAGCTGCTGCTAAGAAAAGATCAAGAAAGTCTGCACCTACAGAAGCAAAGTTAAAGTGTTCCCCTCCACAAGTCCCAGTTGAGCATGACTGTCAGTCCATATCGGAAGAAAGTGAGAGTGACTTTGAATACTATTCTTCTTACGAACTGAGTCAATTGTTTCGGGGCAATCCCCTAGTCAATACTGGAGACAAAGCTGGGCCTTCTGAACTGTCTAAGCCCCCAGCTTCATCCCTGGAGCCAATGCTCCCAGAAAGTGAAGTGCAAAGCATCAGATCAGATGAAATGGAATCATTGTGCATGGTTGAACTGTTTGAGCTTTCAGGGAGGAAAATGATAGATTGGGGCAGACTGGTGATACACCGAACAAGAAGAGTATTTTGAGTGCCTGACAGTCCACTGCCAGTGTCCAAAGCTCTCCATGCGAGCCAAATGTTGTGGACTCAGAAACTGTAACTCCTGGAGCTGAAAGTGCCCCAAGTTCCTAGCCTCTCTACCCCCATGGAGACTCCCTGACAAGTGAGGACAATGCTGAAAATGAGGCTCAGAGTGCAGAGACTATAACAGTTCCCCTAGAAAGACTGGTCGAGCTGTAAAGCCTGTGGTGCACCTCAGTTATGATTCACTTGGGAGGCCTGTGGACTTGCCTCTCAATGTTGTCCATAAAGGAGTGTATGTGTCCCAGGCTCATTGCCCAAACTGAGCATCAGTGCTAACTCCAAGTTACTTGTGTTGCCCTCTATATGGTGCCCTTGCCCCATCCAGCCCCAAGGTAACTGATAGGGAAGGGCCCTCTCTTCAGGTTTCATGTACAAGAGGTAATAACTTGAGTTATGGTACAATGTGTATGTAATACTGTGTAAAGAGTGACGTACTGCAATGTTTCAGAAATGTGTTCTTGGTAAAATGATATATTGACTGATGATTACATGTGCGAGCCTAATGCAAATGTATATGGTTGCAGTTGAAACTTATGGGGGTACTTGCTTGACGCAGACGTCAAGCTTTCCCAGGCCAGGAAGGGTGTAACCCCCCTGCAAATGGGGGTTCCCAAAAGACTTCCAGGAGCTTGCTTGAATGCTCCAAGCCTGAATGGTGTTTGGCATTTAAGCCATTTATCAGTGAGTGTTTTTAGAGCCTCTGGTACTGTCTCTTTAAGAGCTGTCTGCTTGCAGACATAATTAGTTTGTATGGGGGGACTGTGTGCTTCTCTGAGTACCACTCGAGCTGCTGCCAATTCACTTCATTTTTGCAGTCACTAGGAGTGCAAAGGGAACCTATCTGAAAGATGTAACTGTTTGCCAGAAATTATTTAGAGTAATAATGAAATTACAGTTTGTCTAACCTGCTTTCTTTGCAGTCAGAACTGTGTCTGCTAGTTCCCCATTCTAGTTTTGAACTGCTGAACTGGACCAATCAGTGTGGGGTAAGCTAGCTCTAAAATGGTGCCTTGGACGAATCAGAACTTGGACTCATAATCTGAGCCAGCCACAAGAGGATTGTATGGGCAGTGACTCTGGGAGATGTAGTTTAGACTTCAGTGCCTTTTGGACCAACAGCAGCAGTCTATTGTGAGTGACAGCCAATCCAGTCAAGAACTGGGAGGAACTCAAAGGAAGTGCCGGTTTTGTCGGTTGGAGTTTCAGTTGAGCTTTGGCAGTGAAGGAAGGAGCCCTGTGCTTTTTCAGTGTGCAGTTTTAGTCAAAAACGTGTGTAAGGCCCAAGTTCCGGTCTGCAGCTTGTGTAACAGCTTGTTAGGACTGAATCCGTCCTGTGAAGAGAATCAAAGGATATCTGAAGAGTAGAAACCAGGCTCACCCTGTAGAAGACTGGAGGAATTGCTGAAAATTACACTCGGTCTGTCAGGAACTGAATCTGCTGTGTGTTCTCCGGTATTGTGCAGTAATTGCGATCGGGATACAGATGCAGCCCTGGTATAGTGCTTTCTTTTATATAAATGTGTGAAGAGGTTTGTGTACCTCAAGTGAGCCCTGCTGACATTGAAGGACCCTATCTTATTTGGAGGTCGTGAGTACCTAACTCAGGGTCGCTCCCTGTTGAATTGCCACATTAAATCCAAATGGAATTACTGTACTGCTGACTGTTTAATTCTCCTTTTCTTCAGTGTGAAAGGGCCCTACCAGCTGCCACGGTTTGGACTAGCCACTAGGGCTTGGGTACCCAGGGACAGTAACTGATAGGAGGTAGGCCACAATACACAGAGCCATGGAATGAATTATTAGAGTGACAAGCTAATTAACCTGATTTCCCCTGTCCTTGTTATATCCCCTAAATAAATCAGAGCTGCTTGTTTCAGCAAAGTTATACTGCCTGAGGTATTTGTCTATGTTAAAGTACTGTACTGTGATTGTTGCACTGTATCTCATTTCACAGGAGGTCCCAGTGCGGAACCAGACCTGGGGGTAAGTGTATACTGTGAAGGTAATTCTGATATATTGTGTGGGCCACTAGTGGGAAGAAAGGGGGGTTGCAGTGTCCCAGAGGGCTGTGACCAAGTTAGTTTAACTATTGCAAACCCTGACCTCTGGGTGGAGGCACCCACCATTGGATCCAGGCCCCTCAACCTGTTAGTGGCAAATCAGGCAGGGGTAGTAGCCCCTGGGATAGCGCCATCTAGGGGTTACATGATGAAAAAAGGACTCTGCATTCCTTGTGACCGAACAACCTGATAGAGTTGCACCACAGTCACCTCCACGTCCATGGGGCACTCCACTCGCACTGCACTATTTTTTATTAAAACAATCAGCGCCATCTTGATTGCAACACTGGGGGGCAGGGCACCCCTAGTGTCACTCTTATCTTTCTGTGCAGGGTGTGGGGTGGTGGGTGCTGAGAGGGAGGGTTGGATGGGGCAGATATCTGTAATGTTAAAGAAAAAACAAATGGCGGTCACCGCTGCCAAATCACACTGAGCATGCGCAGTAGAGCTCAGCAGCCATCTTAGTCATGGTGGAGTGTGCTGTATTCCACTGTGACCACCGAAAAAGAGTTATAAATTATTGATATCCCCCCACCCAACCCTCCCTCTCAGTACCCACCCCTGCAGAAACATACGAGTGATACTGAGGGTGCCCAATCCCCCAGTGTCGGGAAACATCCCCGTGAACCTGGGGGTGCCCAATCCCCCAATGTCAGGATTTTTGTTTTGTTTTGCTATTAAAGATATCTCCCCACCCAACGCTCCCTCTTAACACCCACCACCTCACTCCCCCCCCTCAAGAAATGTAATAGTTGCACTGGAGGGGTGCCCAATCCACCAGAGCAGGAATCCGCTCATTTATTTATTTTTTACCTGCAAAAAGAAAACCATCCATCTACGTCTTTTGTGGCTGGTAAACTCCCCCCACCTGACCCGACCACTCCACCCACCCCACACCCCCAGCCTTACTTACTGATTAGGGGTCCAACGCCGTAATCCTCTCAGAATCGCAGACACGTCTTCACTCTCAAAGCCAGACCACAAACAAGAAACAGGTATGCCATTCAATGAATTTCAATGGTGTTTTGAACTTAGTGGCATAACTTGGGCGTTTTGATATTTTTGGCCCCAAATTTTAAACATGCCTTTTTTGGGACCCCACCTCATGAACAATTGAACTGTCATTAGGCAAATCTGTCCCGAAAAGCGATTTTGCGGTCCCTGTGTGAAATCACCTTTTGAACAGGAGTTGAACATTTTCTCAGCCCTTGTTCATGAGATGGGGTCATAAGAAGGCTATGTTAAACATTTGGTGTAAAAATATTTAAAAATAACAAGTTATGAGCCTACACTGAATTTTGCAAATGCAGGCTTGTAACTTTGGTAATTTTCAATATTTTTACCCCAAATTTACAACACAGCCACATCTTTAAAGCACCTCATGAATGCGACAGCTGCCATTTTTCAAATCCTGACCAAAATGTTTTTTTTTCTTACATCCCAAAAGGTAACTTTGCAGGTCCCTGAGTGAATTCACCTTTCGGGCAGGAGTTTAAAATGTTCTTTCCCTTTGTTCATGAGGTGGGGTCATAAGCCTATGTTGAAAATTTGATGTAAATATATATTTTTTTTTGGCTAGTTTTCAATTAACAGGTTATACAGATCTGCCACTACAGGGATCATGTTCTTTCATCTAAAAAAGTCTACCCTCTTAAAGTCACAGCTGCTTTACTTGCTATATACCTTCCTTGTACAGCCTCCCTACTAAATCCTATTTTACCTCACTTGGTTCCTCTCTTGTCCAATGGCATCACAAGGTGGGAAACTATTTCTGGTGCTTTTCTGCACACTTTGGGTCCCACTCTCTTTAGGCAGGCAGCCCATATCTCATACCCCTGGTCTCCCTAACACAGAGCTTCCTCTTATCACACTTGGCATGGTCACCAGTGTCAATGTAACATACTGCACCCCTTTCTTCCCATGGAAGCTGCACCACAGCAGGCTGCACATGAAACATGGAAGATGTCTGCCCTCCATTGACCTCACTGTTGTTGTGTTACTTAAAAGTCTCTCTGTTCCTACAGGCCCCGTTAAAGTACGTCTAAAGAAGAAATCTCGCCCCCTTACACTCTGTTTACTAAAACAACTCCTGAAATGCCTCATTCTTCTTCTTCTCCTTATTTCTGGGAGTGTACACCCTAATCCAGACCCTCCTTCATGTGGAGTCAATGGCAACAAAAAACAGGGTACCCTTGTCCTAGCCAGTATGAACATCTGCAGTCTGTTGAAACTTTGATGCCCTCAATGCTTGGGTTGTAGTACACGATCCCGACATCCAGTCAGTCATCGAAACATGTCTGTCACTATCTATCCCTTACTCTGCCATCACCCTACCAGGCTACTCACTTTTCAGACAGGACAGACTATCTAGAAGAAGAGGTGTCTGTGCCATATACCTAAAGGGGTCATTGTTGGCTCATCCACTTTCCCTCCCTGAACCAGCTATGGATATTCAGATCCTTGCTGTTAAGGCTATGCTCGGTGCACACAACAAGGTTCTCGACATTGGCTCAGTCTATATTCCCCCAGACCTTGCCAGACAGGGCCTAAAACCCCTAATGAACTGCGTCATGAGTCTAAAACAAGACACAGAAACCATCCTGTTAGATTACTTTAATGTCAACTGGCTCTTATCAGGTGCCAAGAGGCATAGGGATGAGTTAACAGGCCTGAACTTTACCCCAGTTAATAACAACTCCAACCAGGATGAACTCTAAGACTGGGACTAGCACACTCCTGGACTGGGTCCTAACGAATCATCCAACACATACCTCCCATTCGGAAGTATTGCCGGACACTATCAGTGATCGCTCTCCTACCAAGTGTTATTGGTCTAACAAATTTATCAAGCCCCCTGCCAGAACAATCACAAGTAGAGTGCTCTTACGTGGCCACCTGCAGCCACTAAAGTCTCTCCTCCGACAACAAGACTGGTCTTACATTGAAACCGCACCTGATATTGACTCTGCTCTACAATACTCCATTAAACGTTTCAATGAAGCCTGTGACATTCACGCCCCTTTTAGGACACGTAGGATCAGGGGACTTGATAATCCCTGGATCTCTTTTAGCCTTCTGGCTCAAATGAAAGATCGTGACCCCCCTCTGGCATAGGGCCAGGACCTCTGGCAGTCACCTGACATACAGGCCAATAAGATGGCCAGGAATGCATGTACTAAGGTTATCCATGAGTACAAAGCACGCTACTATAAGTACATCCTTGCCAAGACCGGGGCTGATGGGAAAAAATTCTGGGAAAACCTCTTGGAAATCACTGGGAAAACATTCAAACAGGGTCCAACTATGTTAAATGTTGATGGGTCTATCACCCATGATCCCATGTTAATTGCCAACACATTTAATTAATCCTTCACAGACCTTAGCCAAATTCTGCTCCAAATTTCTTTGAACTAACCCAGCACAGCTCCTACATCCACCAAATCAGAAGAGGCCTCTACCCACCCATATTTCTACTTCAAAGCTATCTCAGAAAGTGAGACCAAGACCTACCTACATAAAGTTCTAGGAGGAACAAGGACAAGCAGTAACTCCCTTCACCTAACACTTTTTACCCTAGCTCTAGATGAAGTCCTATCCCCCCCCACCAAGCTTCTCAATCGCTCCCTCATACTTTCACAGTTAATCCTTCCCCCACTGTCCAAAGCACTTGAAAGGATTGCTGCTGACCAGTTTGTGGATTACCTGGAAAAATGCAACCTACAAGGTGTCCAACAACATGATTTTCGGAAAGGGCACAGCCCATCTACAGCCCTACTGGAATTCACAGGTTTCATTCACCATACTCTTGATCAGGGTCAACTTGTTGGTGCAACCTTTATTGACCTGTCTAAAGCACTTGACATGGTCAATCACCATTTCCTGACACATCAGCTTGCTGGGCTTGGTATATCTTCAAAAGCCTTAAAGTGGTTCACTAGCTATTTAGCAAACCACACACAGCAGGTGAGAATAGGGTCTGCCCTTTCTGCTAAACTGCCTGTCTGCTCTGGGGTTCCTCAAGGATCGATACTGGGACCCCTTCTATTTAGCACCTTCCTCAATAATTTTTCCATCATCCTGTTCCGAACCAGTACTCCTCTGCACAGATGATGTGGTCATTTTCTCAAAGACTGATGACCCTACCCTCCTTCAGGCCCAACTTCAGAAAAGTTTTACTGAAGCGGAGTCCTGGTTCATCTCTCATAAGTTGGTGCTTAACTGCAAAAAAACTAAGATCATGCTCTTCCATGGTAGCCATAGCAAGCACAAAGCCAAACAATTGGTGAATAAAAACAGTGCGGGTGTTATCTTTGATCAGACTTAGTCTTTTAAATACCTAGGAGTTACTCTGGATAGTATGCTCTCCTACCCCAACCGTATTGACAATGTTGCCAAGGTAGTTAACATTCGCCTGGCCTTCTACACAAGCATAAACACAGCCTTACTACCAAAGCAGCCTAAGTTCAATTGTGTCTATTATTGACTATGGTTTGGTCATTTATAGTTCCACCACAGACACAACCCTACATCAGCTCACCACAGCTCTGAATAAGGCATGCCGTCTATTAACTGGTGCAGCATTTCGTACTCACACTTGTGACCTTTACGAACAAGCTGGCTTCAATTCCAGGCTCTCATTGAATATCAAGCCTGCCTTCTGGCTAAGAAGGCAGAACTTGGTCTCCTACCACCAGTTTCCCATCAGCTTTGCAGTCCCTTCCGGGGCACTTGGAGCACACAAAGTTCTGTGGGCCAAACCTTTACTGTCCCTCGCTGTTGAACCTCGCTCCAACAGGGATCCATTGCAGTTAGAGCTGCTAATTTATTTAATTCCCTTCCTCCTGAAATTGCAACGGCTACAACCTTGGGACCATTTAACCGGAAGCTGCATCAATTCCTAATTTCCAGGGCTTCTTGTGACTGCTACACCTAATCTCTGCTGACAGCTAAATGCACTGGGACCTCCCTCTTTTACCATTTGCCTCTGTGTAGCCCTATGCCGCTGCTGCGCTATTCCACTCACAGCACTTCCTCCCTTATCCCTTTCTTATTCCTTCCCTCTTTTCATTCTACCTCATCCCCCTCTTCCCTTACCCCTCCGCGCCCACTTCCCTCCTCTCTCCTCTGTTTCCTCACCTTGTTCTCTCCCTCTACCCCCTACCCTGTGGGTCTTTCCTGCTCAAGCTTCATTGTGGCATCTCCCTACTTGCCCTTATTTTGCTCCTTCCACCCCCCAGTTCACCCCCTGCACTTCTCTCCTTATAAGCCCTTTCACCCCTCTTCAGACAAGGCCACTGGCTGCACTTGACACAATATTTATCTTTCCATATTGTTCTTTTGTTTATGTAATTACTTTCCTCATGTTGTACTACTTACTGAAACCATTGTAATTTGCTATTCTTGTGACTTGATGTGGAACCTCTGTAAAAGAGCCCTTGGCTCAAAGGTCTTTCCGATTTGTTAAATAAATAAATAAATAAATAAATAAATAAATAAAATAAAATAAAAATATTAAAAAACAATCAAGTTATGATCCTATGTTCAATTTTGCGAATGCAGGCTCGTAACTTTTCAATATTTTTACCCCAGACTTACAGCATAGCCATGTCTTTACAGCACCTAATAAATGTGACTGCTGTCACTTTTCAAATCCTGGCCAAAATGTTTTTTACATTACGAATGGTGATTTTGTGGTCCCTGCATGAAATCACCTTTCAGACAGGAGCTGAAAATTTTCTCTGACCTTATTCATGAGGTGGGGTCATAAGAAAGCTATGTTTTAAATTTGGTGTACAAATATTTATGTAACCCTCTCTTCCTGCCCCATCTAGGGGCATACTTAAAAACACTGCAGGGGGTCCAGGCAGGAAGAAAGGAGCACTCACAAAGCGCCAACATATAAGACATTACAATACTGGACCAGGGCAAACTGATGGTCCTTACCTGCTGCTGGCTTCAAAGTATCTGGCTTACCTCCTCATTCAGAAATGGATTCACTCCCCAAACCCACTAAAGAGACCTGGACTTCCCCTTTGTTTCTCAGAGGTCCCGTGGAGCCCCCGCAGCCCCCAGAGGCTGGATTCTTTCCCCTTGAATATAACTCATGACAAATTAATCAGACTGCAAACAAGAGGGGGGAGAAAAATATTTCATTTCGTTAGATCCCCCCTCTACAATCAAATAAAGCGCAAACCACTTTTTCTCCCCAACTGACTTTATTTTCACCGGCATGGCAAACGATTCCAGCTATACGGGGATCACCACTTCTTCACAGAAAATAATTAATGTGCTCCACAGGGCTCCGACTTTGTACATATTGGCTGGACATATTAAACAGCAGAACCATCATTTCAGCAGACACCAGAAGGATCCTCATCTCTTACTTTTCCTCTCTCAGGTGAGCTACCCAAGACCCTGGAATCCAGATCCCTGCAATCTCCTGGCATGTAAGGATCTGGTAAGCCAAGCCTTCCTCTTACTTTTACCTACTGTTCCCTTTTCCTCTGTGGCACTGGCCATCCCCTCTTTCTTCCAGTGTGGGAAAGCGATCTGCCTTCCCCACCCAGACCCCTGTGCAAAACAGAAGCCACAGGACATTCAGGATTTTTTTCTGATGACCGAGGCCCTGACCCACTTTACAATGGCTGGCTCTGATGATCAGAACTGAGGCCTCTCCTACCACTGATTACTTGTCTCTGCCTCAGTCCTCCATGACTCCCCAGTTCACTCACGGGGTTGTTCCGCTGTCACCATCTCCTTCCTGCAGGGAGTCCCTGCCAGGCCCACATCCCTTACAAACAGTCCCTGGACTTGAGTTAAGCACAAGCATGAGGCCCACCCTTCAAGGAGTACCATTTCTTTGGGTCTGCAACACACCTGCACCTAAACGTACTGCACTCCAGGACCTGTCCCTCAAAACAGGTCCCTTAAATGGGTGAAAGGCTCCCCGGCTGCCTCGACCACCCAGGCCACCCTGCCACACTGAGTACCAAGGAGCACCCCTGCCGCCAGTTCCCTTCCTGAGAGGGCCCTGCCACAACCCTCCCAACCCAGGCAACCTGGGACAACACCTTTCTGGGCTTCTTAAGGGCTTCTACATCTATCGGCTGGGTTGCTAAAGCCTCCCTAATGCCCTAGCCCCCGCGACGCAGGACCTGGGTACCTGTATCCCTACTGGACCTCCATATCCCCACTCCTTGTCAGCCACGGCGCATGAAACTGTCCTGACTGCACTTTACTTGGGGGGGGTCCCCACTGGCCCTCCTGGACCACTGAGCTCCCTCATTTTGTCCTGGGTCTACTCTCCAGCCTACCACCTACAGCCCCAGACATAATGCTGGAAAAGGCCATGATACTTCCTGTCAACTCCCTTATATACCCTGTTTCTGCCCTCTGCTGCCACCTTAAGGCATCCAGAGCACTAAACCCATTTCCTACCTCGGGGGGGTGGGGGGTAGGAGGGGGGAAGGGATGCCCAAAATGTGGGAATATAAGCCCCGCATTTGCAGGGGGCTTACATTAAAAAAAAAGTTATGAGGCTATGCTGATTTTTGCAAACATAGACTCATAGCTTTGGTAATATTCAATATTTTTACCCCAAAATGTCAACATAGTCATATCTTTACAGCACCTCATGAATATGACAGCTGTCATTTTTCTGCTCCTGCCCAAAATGTGTTTTTGCATCATTTTTCAGTCCCTGTGTGAAATCACCTTTAGGTCAGGTGTTGAACTTTTGCTCTGCCCTTTTTCATGAGGCAGGGTCATAACAAGGCTATGTTGAATATTTGGTGTACAAATATTACAACACAACAAATTTCAGAGCCTACGTTACATTTTGCTAACGAAGGCTCATAACTTCGGTAATTTTCAATATTTTTTACACAACATTCCGAGCCTGCAGTACTAACAGTTCTAGCCAGAGTTTGTTCTGTTAGACTGCATTCCACTCTGTACTGTGAGATAGCCACCAACTGACAGTTTTCACACCTTGGTGCACGACTTGTTAGGTGGTTAATCACTGCACATTCAGCATCGCATTCCTCCGTGGCTACCTGCATCCCTTCATGGTTTTACAGGCTTTAAACCTCCTTTGGTATGCACACATTTCACAGCAGGCTGCCCTGAAAAATAGATGAACTTACACGGAAAATCCACATCATTAAGTGCTTGAGTCAACCCGGTATGAAAGGCTCAGACATAGCAAAGCAAGGTAACAATAATGTCTGCATGATATCCAAAATGATGTGCAGCAAAGAAAAGCTCTATGAAGATTACTAGTGGGGCTTTAACAGTGAAATTAAACAAAGGCTCACTGTTGCGCTAAACAAGGCTTGTAGACTCCAAATGGGGGCATCCCACCTCACCCACACCTGCGATCTCTATAAACAGACTGGATGGCTCAATCTATCTGGGAGAATTAAATACCACACCTGCCTTCTCACAAAAAAGATTCTATTTGGGTTCATGCCGAAGGGTCTGTGTTGTCTGCTTTACAAATCTCCAAAGACCCAACATACACACACACCTCATTCACTGAACTCCTACTAGTCCCACAGTGCCAGATCATGCAACACCAATGCGCCTTTGGTAGCAGAGTGCCTTCCTGGTTCAATCGACTCCCCAATAGTCTAGCTACCCTTCCTAAACTTGGAGAGTTCAAACATAAACTCCAAACTCACCTCCTATTTGAAAACTCCTGTGACTGCTCCACCTAATTTCCAGGTCCCTTTCAGGACCTCCACTAGTCCACCCCCCCCCGGACCTCCCCTCACTGACACCTCTATCACCCCCATCTTACCACCCTTCTCCCTGCCTTTGCCCCTCTCCCCCTCTCCCTCCCTTTTAAGACTCTTTCCTCCCCTTTGCTAGTTGCAACATTACAAGGCTGCCTGGCTGCTCCTCTCCCTTTTGGTCCCCCCCCCTCTACTTTTCTTCCCTCTGCCTCTGAGCAGGTTTTGCTTAATGTGTATATAACTGAAGCTTAATTGTCCTGTACTATAATGTAAACACATGTACATCTGTTCTGAAATATTCTGTATGACTTGTCTGTTTCCCTGCAACTGTTTGTAACCCTCCCTACTGACGTGGAACATTTGTAAATGAGCTGTCTGGTGTTCAAAGGTATTTGTAATCCTAGAATTTATTTATTTATTATTTATTGAATTTTGATGACTGGGTTGGCCCACTGGGCCCAAGAAGGTCCCTTTTTCAGGGGCAACTCGGGGAACAGAAGCAATACAATACATACAATCAGGTGATCCAGAAGCAATACAATACATACAGTCAGGTGATACAGGGTTATGAGAAGTAGACAAGATAATGAGGATAACAGTACAGGCAATTATTCAAATCAGTAGACCATAAGTGCAACACTTGAAAGATTTAAGGATTAAGGCATGATTTAATGTAGGTTAAGGTGAGAAGAGAGGGGAATGGGTGTTGTGATTAGGATCGGGGTAATTATTGTGTACCCTCACAGTGACACAGAGCTTGTCCCTGAGCAAATGGGACTTGAACCTAGTGCGAAAGATTGGTAACGAGGGGGCTTCCTGTACTAGAGGTGGGACAATGTTCCACAGTTTAGGGGCTGTGAGAGCAAAGAAATTGCCTCCTTGGGAGTCTTGATTCTGGGGATTGCCAGTAGGAGGACCCAGGTCCTGAGTATCTGAGGGTTAGGCTAGCCATGATTATTCCTGTTAGGGCTTGTAGTCAGCTGGCTCTGCAATTTGTATGCATGGCAGAGCAGGGATACTGTAGACGAGCCTCGAAAGAAGGCCATTGCAGCTGGGCTATTGAGATGCAGGGGTGGCTTCTTGGTTGACACATTGTCGCAAACCTCATGACCTTGTTGTACAGGACCTGAAGCCTGCTAACCTCACCCTTTTCCATGCCCTGGATTACTGGGGCAGCATAGGTTAATATGGGTAGGAGGACACTGGAGGCGATTGCTCGTCTAGCCTCTGGGATAAGTAGTTTTTTTAGCCTGTACATGGTGCCAAGTTTGACATGGATAGACCTTGTTACCTGGTCAACGTGGGGCTTAAAGGTGAGACCCTGATCAATAGTTAGCCCTAGGTATTTTATGTTGTCAACTATGTCTATTCGTTTATCCCCAAGGGTAGTAAGTTTTAGGGAATTGGTCCAATCCTGGCCAAGGGATCTAGGACCAAACAGCATGGCTTTAGTTTTTGCTGCATTGAGGATCATTCTGTTTGATGTGAGCCAGGCCTCGAGTGTGTTTAGGTCCCCTTGTAGGAGAGGGTCCAGATCATGTGGTGTGGACCTGGCTCGGAAGATGACAGTATCATCTGCGTATTGAACTACTGAGCTATCCCCACAGTGCTGGTTTAGGTCATTTGTAAAGAGAGAGAACAGGAGGGGGCCAAGAATTGAGCCCTGAGGCACACCCTCCTTGATGGGTAAAGGGGGTGGAAAGCTCTCCCTTCCAAATGACCCTCTGGGAGCGGCCTGAGAGGTAGCTCTTGAACCAGATTAGGGCCTGGGCATCGAGCCCAATGCCTGGAAGCTTAGTAAGAAGAAGGTTGTGGTCCACAAGGTCAAAATGCCTTGGACAGGTCTATGAAGATAGCACCCATCGACATGCCCTCATCCATTGCCCTGAATAGGTCCACTGTGAGATTGATGAAAGCTGTGTCTGTTCCATGGTTTGCCCAAAAGCTGTGCTGTGAAGAATGAATAAATAAAACAAATGAATAAATAAAAAACAAATTAGTAAAGATGAGGTGGTTGAAAATGCCTTACCTCGCTGGTTCAGCACCTGCCAAACTGCAGATGCTCCCCATTAGTGAGCCCATCTTGCTTGCCAAAGCACAGCAGCTAGCCAATGGACTTGGTGTTACTCTAACAGCTACAAATGGCCGTCTGTGTCGCTGGAAGGAGTAGCACAACTTTCACTTTAAACAGTGCCATGGTGAGAAACAAAACACTGGCACCAGCAGTGCTATTAACTGAACTGAAACTGTACTCCCTTTGCTGCTAGCAGAGTTACCACCTAAATTAATTTACAATTGTGATGAGACCAGAATTTATTTCTGAGCAATACCAGATGGTACACTGGCATTCCACAGTGACCCAGCATCGGGGGAAAAACATCAAACGAATAGATCTTGTCTTTAGTTTGTGTCAGCATGACGGACTGATAAAATGCCTCTCATAATCATTGACAAAGTCAAAGAAGTCTCACTGCTTCAGAGGCATCGGTGTTGAATCTCTGCCTGTTGACTACCACTCTAACAGCAATGCATGTACAACTGGCCAGATTTCCACTGAGTGGGCTACCAAATGGAATGTGAAACTCCAGAAAAAAAGAAAAAAAAATCTGCTCAATTTGGGGCAATTGTAGTGCACACCCAGCTCTCTCCCAGTCACATAAAACTAGTGCCCTCCCCCCACACCACCTCGCTGATCCAGCCTATGTATACCTCTCAACCTTTTGTCCCCCAGATGTGGAACATTGCCTCTCAGAATGTGGAACAAATGAGCAAAATGTGGAACACTTAATCAAATCTTTACCTAAGAAGCTCAGAACACTGTTAAAATGTGTTCATTTATATTCCAAAAGTCTGTTATTAATTAAATATGTTTTGCATCATTTACTATGGATTTTTGCTTTAAAATGTTAACACTGAATGTGGGACAAGTCCTCACAATGTGGAACAGGGAGCTTTAGTGAAGTAAAATGAGGAACGTTCCTCGTAATGTGGGACAGCTGAGAGGTACGAGCCTGTGGATCAGGAGGTTATTCAAAACCTGAAGCAGCACTACCAAAAAAAATGGTTGCGGAACTGCTCATCTCAATCAATGCTGGTAGAGCTGCCAAAGCTAGTGAGCTTATCCGAGAGATTATGATCCTTGACTTCATCTTGATGCTGGATGCTGCCTAGCGTCAGGTGAAAGCAGAGACTATCGCACACTGTTTTAAAAAAGTGGGCCTCACAAACTCAGAAAGCCCAGAAACTTCTGATTGCTCTGATGGTACCGGAAGCAGCAGCCAAGGCATCCCCAAGGAGAACTTTGCAGTTCGGAAGCTGAGCAATGAGGAGTTTGAGTGCTATGTTGCAATTGACGATGAAACTGAGTGCTCCAGTACAATAACTGAGAAGAGATGGTACCAGGTGAATATAGCGTGGAGAAAACTGTGCATAAAATACAGCACTGTTAGAAGCGCTAATGGTTCTACAGTGACAGGGGTTTGTGTGAGCGTGCGGTAAGAACTGCTACCCCTGTAGCTGTAGTCTGCCACTAGGAAAGGTGAAGGATGCCACTGGAGTGGTGCCTGGCAAAGCCACCCCTGTTGTGGAGTGGCAAGAGCACCTGCTTCTGGCAGCAACGGAGACCTGGGGCTGCAGTTCGGTTCTCCCCAGGTCCTACTCTGCTGCTGTCATTTTTGCACAAAAAAAAAAATTCCTGGTCTGAATTTTTTTTCCCCCTGAAGTCCATGACCCCCTGGAGTTGATTATAATTAGTCTGGGGGGTGTTTGGGGGCAAAGCCCCCATGTGGTGGGGTGCGGGGGCTCAATATATTCCTCCGGTGTGTGCTGTAAGTGTGGTGGTCGGTGTGTTGTGCCAACATGATTTTGCTGTACGCTGCTTTGTGTGCGGCACTGTTAATGTGCGGTTTTGACCGCGATATTATGACCCCATGCCGGGAGAGATTTGCTGAGATATTAATCCACAAACTAATGAGAACAGTGTCGAGGAAGATGAGCCTGCAGCCAAATGCCCATCTCTGAGAGGGGTAAAGGCATGTATGGACAAAATAAGACCCAATGTACTGGTTAAAAAAAGTGATTGGACAGCCTTCCATTAATTTCATTCATTTTTAGATGAACTTTCTCTTGTGAGCAACAAACACCAAAAATGACAGACTATTTTGCCAAAAGGCAAGGTTCATAATGTTTCTAATGACTTCCCCATATCCTGTATCAAGGACCATCTAACGGCCCTCAAATCCCATGCACTAGAAGGTGAGCTACACGTCTTAGGCGATTTCAATACAAATTGGCTCGCCCCCTCCTGCTCTAAAGTACGAAACAACGTGGCCACTCTAAACCTGGCCCAACTGATCATGGAACCCTCTCGCCTAAACCCCAAAACACAGAACCACTCTCTGTTAGATTGGTCCCTCATCTCCCACCCTCATAGGATTATCTCACCTGGTCTCCCACCTGACTCCCTAAGTGACCATCACCTAATTTACTCAATAAGGAAAGTCTTCAAGCCAACAGCCCCCCACCCCAGAACCCTGCAAATCAAATCATATAAATCTCTGGACCTTGCGTGCCTCATAAATGACCTGGCAAACATAGACTGGTCAGCCATCTCACGTGCCTCCACTGTAGACTCTGCACTGGCTTTTTTTAAGACAAAGTTCCTCTCGGTCTGGGACACCTATGCCCCCCTCAGGCGTGCCCGGGTATGGGGGGACCACCTGCCCTGGATCTCCACTGATGCCATGACCAGTCTTCAGGCCAGGGATCAGGCCTGGAGGGCCCACAGAGCTACCGGCTCTCACTCAGACTATCAGAAATACCATGCCTTTCGAAATGCATGCACTAAATCCGACAGGCAAAAGTAAATTATTTCCGTTCCACCTTCCTCTCAAATATAAATCACCCCACAAAATTCTAGAAAGTCGTTCAATCCCTCTTCTCCCCTCCATCCCGACCACCCACCCCTGTCATTAACACTGGGAATACCACTGTCGAGGACCCTATAGCAGTGGCCGCAGAGTTCAATTCATTCTTCACAAACTGTACTGCATCACTGCTGTCCTTTCTCCCTCACTCCACACCAGCACATCCCACCACACCCCGATCTGCCCAAGCCATCTCAAATGCTTTTGTTTTCCAACTTGTTACCCCTGTCGAAGTGTACAATGCCCTGCTTAAACTAAATCCATCCAAAGGCAAATGCCCCTCCGGGTTGGACGCTAAAATGCTTATCCTGTCTGCCCCAGCCTCAGCCACTGCCTCTCCACTGGCCTCTCTTTTCAATCTGTCCTTCTCTCTAGCCTCTATCCCAGGCGAATGGAAGCATGCCACTGTCATACCTCTCCCAAAGGGTGGTGACCACTCCCTCCCTCCCAGGTAACTACCACCCTATTTCTCTTCTCCCCATTCTAGCTAAACTGCAGGAACACCTAGTCCTCTCCCAGCTCTCCTCCTTCCTTGAATCTAAATCTTTCTTCATCCCATTCCAGTCTGGTTTTAGGAAGTCCCACTCCTCTACCACCTCCCTCCTAAGGCTCACCGATGCCATCCTCACTGGTATGGATCAAGCCCATATTATCTCAGCCATCTTTGTCAACATTGCAAAGGCTTTTGACATTGTCTCACATCCTCTCTTCCTCACCAAGCTTTCCCTAGCTGGATTCTCTAGCATAGCAACTGATTGGTTTCACTCCTACCTGGTGGGCAGGTCCCAATCCATCAGGAATGGTAACTCCATCTCTTCCCCTCTCCCCATCTCATCTGGGGTCCCCCAAGGCTCAATCCTAGGGCCACTACTGTTCTTCATTTTTATGTTGCTTGCGCGCATGCACAAGAAACATGTTGCAGCAGCTTGCTGCAGAAGCAGGTTGTGGAGGTGCAGCACTGTTGTGGCCAATGCCCCCACTGCCTTTTGAGGCTTGGCGCACTTTCCCCAATGGGGTGGCACACTGCTGCTGACACTAGTTCAGCCAGCATGCCACCACCTTGAAATGTTTTAGCCGCTGCAATCAGGGTCCACCTTGTCATTGCAGCGTCAGCCATTCCACTGCAATGAGGGAGCGACCCGTCATTGCAGGGTGGTACCTTGCATGCCCCTGACCCATTTTGCCAACAGGGAGCCCTGTCCCCATCAGCATAATGTCCCTACATCCAAGTTTCTGCTGTATGCTGAGGGGGTGCCCAATCCCCCTCTGCATCATTCCCCCCCCCTCTTTCTTTGCCAATGGGGCGCCCAGTCCCTGTCGGCTTCAGTCCCCCCCCTTCCCAGTTGTTGCCAAGGGGCCCCCCCATTGGCATAATGTCTCCATCCCCAATTTGTTGTCTGTCAGAGGTGCCCAATCCCCCTCGGCTTCCCCTCGGTATGTTTTTTTTAACTCTGTAAACCGAAAACAATCCCTCGTTGAGTCCGTGTCCCCATCTCCAACCCACACCCACCCTCTTCACACCCTGCCTCCCCACACCCCTCACCCCCTGCCCCTCTGAGCCCTTGTAAACTATCTTCGGGACCAGGAACACGTCTGTACTCTTCAAAGCCGACCGCAAACTGAAGAAATGCTGGTAAGCTGTATAATGGCATAAACAGGGTTTTTATTTCAACTTTGGTGCATATCTCAGGCATTTTTGGAAATTTTGGCACCATATTTTCAACATGGGGTTATTGGGACCCCTCCTCATGAATTCAGCCACTTTCCATGGCGTTATGTGGTCCCAAATGGTGATTTCGCGGTCACTGCGTGGAATCACCTTTCGGGGCCAATTAATGAAATGACAGTGCCAGTGTTCATGAGGTGGGCTCTCAAAAAGCCTATTTTGCAAATTTGGTGGAAAAAATCCCAAAAATTACTTTTTTACGAGTGTTCATTGAGCAGCTGTTACGCACTTTCGTAACTTTGCGAATTTGCAATATTTTCACTCCAGATTTTCAACACTGGCATTTTTCCACACCTCCTTATGAACACTACAGCTGTCATTTTTCACATCCTGGCTGAAATGTGTTTTCGCACTTCCGGCGCAGAATAGCACGGTTGCTGTAGGAAATCAGTGTTCTGGACACATTAAGAAAATCACAGTGACACTGTTCATGAGCAGAGGTCCTAAAATGCCTACGTTGAAAATGTCGTGATGAAAGACCATAAAATGACTGTGTTACGAGCGTGCGTTGTGCAGTTTCCACGCACACTTGTAACTTCGCAAATTTTTAATATTTTCACTCCAGATTTTCAACACTGGCATTTTTTCACACCTCCTTATGAACAGTGCAGCTGTCATTTTTCACATCCTGGCTGAAATGTGTTTTCACGCTTCTGGCTCAGAATAGCGCGGTCACTTTGGGAAATCAGTGTTTGGGACAGATTAAGATCAAGGGAGTGAGAGAGGGGGAGTGAGTGAGCTCAACTGAGCTCTGTCGGGACTGCTGCAGATTTCTTAGTGGGCAGAAAAAGGTGCCAATGCAGGCAGGAGCCCAGTACAAAAGGGCAGCCTGCAGCGGCGGGAGAAACAGAACAAGCGAGTGAGGGAAGGGGAGTGAGCGAGCTCAACGGAGCTCTGTCGGGACTGCTGCGGATTTCTTTGTCAGGGGCCACTACAAAAGGGCAACCTGCAGCAGCGGGAGAAACCGAACGAGCAAGTGAGAGAGGGGGAGTGAATGAGTGAGCTCAACAGAGCTCTGTCGGGACTGCTGCAGATTTCTTTATGGGCAGAAAAGGGCTTCAATGCAGGCAGGGGCCAGTACAAAAGGGCAGCCTGCAGCTGCGGGAGAAACAGAATGAGCGAGTGAGGGAGGGGGAATGAGTGAGCTCAACAGAGCTCTGTCGTGACTGCTGCAGATTTCTTTGTAGGCAGAAAAAGGCACCAGCGGAGGCAGAAGCCCAGTACAAAAGGGCAGCTGCAGGACCGAGAGAAACAGAACGAGTGAGTGAGAGAGGAGGAGTCAGCAAGCTTAATGGAGCTGTGTCAGGACTGCTGCAGATTTCTTTGCGGGCAGAAAAAGGCACCAATGCAGGCAGGAGCCCAGTACAAAAGGGCAGCCTGCAGCATCGAAAGAAATAGAACGAGCAAGTGGGGGGGAGTGAGAGAGCTCAATGGAGCTCTGCTGGGACTTTAGAGTTGCCCACCCTCCTGCCCATTGTCCGCTGTGGTCCTATATTATAGCAGGGTCTCTGGAGTGGAGACAAAGCAATGATTGGATACTTTTAGGATTGCTGTAATAATACAGATTTAGTTGTTCAGTATATTTCTCTAACTGAGCTGAGTAATACTTGGAGTGCAATAGGATTTCTTACTGGGCTAAGTGAAACTATATGAGAGCTGAGAACAAAAAGTATGGTAGCTGAGGGGTGAAAAACGGACAAGGAGGCTTTAGGATTGCTACAGTAATACAGTAACTAATGAATGAGATTTGAAACTGAATTAACCCGGTCGGCAAGGGGGCAGTAGGGGGGCTAGTGTGTGTGTGGGGGGGACAGGAATTTGAGTAAATAGGGTCCTAACAGTTGTAGTAGGGTACAGAACCTGGGAGTAAGAGCCCGGAACATAAGATGGGGGCCAAAATGGGGCAGGTGCCACATGTCAATAGGGCGGGCATCTTTGGAAGGGTGGTGGGGTGTACAGGGTGTGGGTCCACCATAGTCCTGGACTGGGCTTGGAGGATGGGGGGGGTGTATGGTCTATAGATGACTGGCTAGTTTGAGAGAGAAACAGTGGAGGTTAGGGAGGAGTCTAAGTGGCAGGGCAGATGATTATGGTAGGCATCCTGAGGGGGGGAATAGGGGATGGCAAAGGGGGACAGAGGAAGAATAACTAGGACTGAAACTGACCCCAGTATCAGAGGCAGTAGCAGAAAAGAAGAGAAGGAAGGGGTGCCTGAGGTGAGGGGGGTCTTCTGATGGGGGGAGGAAAAGACCATGAGGAGTACCGGGGAGAGAGTAGATGGCTGAGGGTAGGGAGGAGCCAAGTGTGGGACCAGGGATGGCACAGACGGGAACAAGTAGGAGGGGGAAACTGATAGGGGGAAGACATGTAGGAGGGGTATCAACTAGGAATAGATTCGAACCTCTGTTATGGGAGACAGAAGGGAGCAGGAGCATACTGAAGGGGGAGGACAAGTGGGGTATGAGAGGGATGGCAACAGGTAGGGGAAGAGATAGCGAGGACAAAAGGGTAGACGGGGGCTAGTAAGGAAGGAGGGGTGACTGAAGGAGAGAAGGCTACCGGAAGGGGGGAGGATGGGAGGGGCATCACTATTGGGGTAGAAGGGAATGGGGGCTCTAAATCGACAACAGCGGGGATAGGAGAGGGGTTGGAAATCAGCAGGGGAGAAGGGGAGCTTGACATGGGAAGCCCAGTAGGAAGTTGTCAGGCTGGGAAGGGATTCAAGGGGGATGGGAGGAATAAGGCAGAGAAAAGGGGTGAGGCAGAAGTAGGGGGTACAGATACAGAAGTCACAGAGGGTGCAGCTGGTGGGGGTAAGGGGCAGGGAAGTTTGAATACTGGGGTGTTGGAATGGGCATTAGAAGGGAATGGGGGTAAGGGACAGGGGGTACTTGTCCTGGGGAATTCTATACTGAAAATAAGAGATGGGGCAGAAAGGGGGAAAGGCACAGTTGAATTTGGGATGAAGCTGTCCCCAGGTTGACTGCAGGAGGGGCAGGGCAGGCACTGCTCAAGCGTGCAGTGAGGGGGAGGAAGAAACTTCATTTACTGTTGCATGTGGGTACAAACAACTTGGCGGGGGACACTGTGGAAGTAGTGAGGGTGAGGTTCGAGTAGTTGGGCAGGCAGTGTGAGGGGATGGGGAACTTGGTGGCATTCTCGGAGGTACTGCTGGTACCATGTGCAAGCATGAGGAGGAAGGGTAGGCTTGAGGAGTTCAACGAGTGGCTGAGGGATTGGTGCCACACCAAACATTATGGGTTAGTGACTAACTGGGGTAGGATCTGGGGGGAATAGTGACTTGTACGCGGGGGACAGGGTACACTGGAGCAGGAAGGGGAAGGGAGTATTAAATGCAGCATTACTGCCAGCCCACTGGCACTGAGGGCTGAGGCGCTGGACGCCACACCTCGTGCCATGCTGGCGGCCCGGGTTTGGACACGATCCCGGGCCACCAGGGGTCGGCGGGGGAGGGATAGGATTGAGCATCCAGAGGACTGCTCTCCTATCCTGGGGCGGGATCCAGGGACTCACCACTCTGTAGCCGCCCTTGGTGACGACCATGGGTGCTACTAGAGCAGTGTAGTAAGGGGGGCGGAGTGTGGCGCACGTTGGCACCCTGTGCCTAAGCGTCATTGCTCGCTTGCACTCCACAAAGGGGAGAAAACTGGTAAATGGGCTATGGTCAGACAGCATGAGCTTCCAACCCCTGCTACCTCCTCAACCGGATCCTGCTCTGGTGGGTCGAGCTGGGAAGCTCCTCACCACCCTGCCATCGGGGGTAATCCGTGGAGGTGAGCAGGTCAGCCTGATGTCGGGGCCAGGGCTGGGGGGAGTCGGTCGGGATGACCAAGCCGACTATAGCCCAGGGAGAAAATATGTAATAAAAAAAAAAAAGGCAGGATTAGAGGGGCATATCTCTACTAAGGTGGATTTAAACTTGGGGGGTGGCCAAAAGACTGAGGTTAGTAGAAGGGTCCGGACAGGGGAGCCTAATGAGCTCATCGCCCTAGATATAGGTAAAGGCGGAGGCATAGTAACCCTGGAAGGGGGCGGGCAGAGTGGTTTGAGTGTAATACCGAAGGCACCACCACCACCCGGTCAGAATAAGGAGGAGAAAGGGTGCGGACTATCATATCCCTTCTTTCCCTCCTCTCTTCCAGTGAGTACATATTGAGGTCCCTTAATTTGTCCTCAGAAGTCTTGTGTTGCAAGCTCTGTACCATCTTATTCGCCCTTCTCTGGACCATCTCCAGCCTGTTAATATTCTAGCGAAGGTGTGACCTCCAGAACTGCACACAGCACTCCATGTGAAGCCTGACCATGGTTTTATATAATGGCATCACTACCTCCCTCCTTATGCTGGTGATACCCCTGCCTATGCACCCCAGCATGTCACTGGCCCTCAAAGCTGTCTTACCACTTTGGCACTTTCAGGTCATCTGAAATAAGAACCCCAGGTCCATTTCCTTATTTGTGACTGTCAGCAACCTCCCCCCCATCCTGTACCTTTCCCCAGGGTTTCTGTGTCCCAGAATCATAATTTTGCACTTTTGAATTAAACTTAAGTTGCCAGTCCTCAGACCATTTTCAAGCTTCCCCATGTCCCTCCTCATTTTCTCCACCCCCTTAGGGTATTCACTGTCTTACAGATCTTGGTGTCATCTGCAAACAGGCAGACCTTTCCTTTCAGCCCTTCTGCAATGTCACTAATGATGACATTGAACAGGAATGGCCACAGGACCAATCTCTATGGCACCCCACTGGTCACCCCCTCCACCCAGACTGCACCCCATTTACCACCACTCTCTGCCATCTCTCTGTTAGCCACTTTCTAACCCCGTTTACCACCCTTTCTCCCATGCCCAGCCTACCCAGCTAGTTTATCAGACTCCTACGTATGTGGGACAGTGTCAAAGGATTTGTTTACATCAAGGAAAGCATTGTCCACTTCCCCACCCTGATTTACTTCCTTTGTCACCCAGTCAAAGAGATCAACCAGATTTGTCTGACATGACCTCACCTCCCCACTGTGAATCCATGTTGCCTATGATCCTAGACTCCGATGGCTTCTAGATGCCTCACTATCCTTTCTTTAAGCAATGTCTCCATGATCTTCCTCACTACTGAGGTGAGGCTGACCGGCATATAGTTCTCTGCCTCCTCCCTACTGCTAGATTTGTATAGAGGGACCACATGTGCCCTCCTCCAATACTCTGGTACCACTCCTGTGTTGAATGACTCAGTGAACATGGCTGCCAGAGGTACTGCTATCTCCCTTTACAGTTCTTTTAATATCCTTGGGTGTATGCCATCTGGTCCCATCGCTTTGTCCACCTTCAATTTAGTCACCTGCTGGATTCTTCTGCCTGTCAATGGACTATTGTCAACCTCTTCACGCCTTTGCAACTGCTGTACTGCTGTGGCCCTTGCTCCTCCCCCTATTCTGTGAATACTGAACAGAAAGACACAGTGGATGTCTTGGGGGGAGGGGGCACATGACAGTTCTTAGGTATGGTACTTTCACTTCTAAATACCTAAACAGCACATATAGGCAAGCAACACTCGGCATTGACAAATGCTCGTTCTAAATAACCTACCTGTGGCCTGCCCACATACATCTATTCACATGTATGCAGATAACACAGTCCTGTATACTTCAGGTACTTCTCCTCTGATGTAGAATCCAGCTTACAGCTGAGCTTCAACGATGTCCAGCTCTGGTTTCACTCAAATCAGCTATTCCTGAATGCCAAGAAACAGTCTCCATGACCTTTGGCACAAGGCAGAGATTATCTCGGCCCCTCCCTAAACACCTTCCACACCCTGGATGGGGCAAAGCTGGAGGCTTGTTCCTCCTTTAGATACCTCGGGGTATGGCTTGACCAGCACCTCAGTTTTTCTAACCATGTTGAGGCACTCCACATGAAGTTGCACCTCAAGCTTGGAGCGCTGTACCGCAACCAAGGGTGCATCCTGCTACCGGCCCAGCGGGAGACTGTACAGAACATGATCCTCTCTATCTTTGACTACGAAGATGTAGTCTATTGTGCCACTCCCAAGACTCCCCTAACCAGACTGAACACCCTGTTCCATTTCTGTCGTTTTGCCCTTGACTGTCCTCCCAACACATACACCACTGCAACCTCTACCAGGATTTGCACCTCCCCTCACTGCAGGATAGGAGGTTGTCCCACTGCACCAGGCTCACGGCCAAGTACTGGACACAGTCCCTGCCCCGTACCTCTCTGGTGCCCGGTCCTCATCGCCCCCACCTTTGCACTCCCTCCAAAATTACGACACCCACTCCCTGAGTGTCCTACCCATGGCTACACTGCAGGACAGGCAGCTTTCATATTACATGCGTAAACTGTGGAATTCTCACCACTGGCCATTTGGCAAACCAACTCTGCCCATAGACTAAACTCTCTCCTCAAAGCCCACTTCTGCACCTCCTGTGCATACACCTAGACGGCTGATAACCCCACCGTCGGTGTGCAGCTATGGTCCAGCAGTAAATTTCCCGGGTTGCCCCTGAAATAGGGATAAGATTACTTCAGTGGGCCTACCTGGTCATCAAAATTCAAATAAATAAATAATAAATTGGCTATCTCACTCCACCTGCCTATATCCCAACTATACGCTCCTTAAGGTTATTGTTGTAATCACTTTCCTGATGTACTGTATATGAGCTGTAACTAGTCATTTAGTGGTAGGGTACATGCTGTATTGTTATATTCTGTGTTTCTCCTGCTCTCTTACCTGACTGTATTTCTACCAGTATTTTCTTCCACGATGCAACCGACTTCCGTATCTAATTCTCCAGCTGTACTTTTGTACATAATGTGATTTATGCTCATGCATTACTGATGTATTTATAGTCTGTACATATTATCTTTTGCAATCAAGCATTTATCTGATGTACTGTATTATGCTCTGTGTTTACTCCATGCTCCCCACCCCAGGACACGTCTGGGATTGAGTGGTAGTCTGCTCAGTATGCCTTCCTGGTTAAACTCTTAAATAAATAAATAAATACTGTCAATGTTTTACAAAGCTATTTGCTGTGTTTTATCCATAGTTTACTAATTATTTTATACAGTAAATAGATCTTAGTCTGAACTATGTGGAGTGCCTTTTTTCATATAGTGGAGTCAGATGCCACCTAGTGGTCATCGGTGGTATCATAGTTTATGCAAGCCCACGTTTAGTAACAGCCCATTTGTAAGAGCATTTCTCTTTGGCAAACTTAATGTTCTTACAGACAGACTCCACTGTACTTACTGCTGATGTGTGTAGGCCCCCCACTTCCACTGTCTAGGGGTATCCAGGTGGAAAAAAGTGGGAGGGGGTGCTATACAAGTTAGAAAACACTTTCCATGGAAAATTGAAATATGCTCATTACCTGGTTCCTCTGGTTGCAAGATGGCTTCACTAGCTGGGGAACAGGCTCTCTTCTTGGATTCCCGGGGTTGACTGCAGGTGCAATGTTTGTTGGCAGGCACGCATGCACAGTTCAAAATGATTAAATTCAATGTCTGCAACTCCAGTGGCACAGAAGCATTAGGACAGCAGTGCTTGGGGTCTCGAGTGGCAGCCAATCCAGCCACAGGGAAAAGCCCCAATCATCGAGGTGAGCTGGAGCATGGGACACGCAAGACAAAAACTGTCCAGGCTTTGAAAGGAAGTCCCAGCCCCAGAGGAAAGAGCAGCGGACGCTTTTCATGGCCGCAGGGAAGGGAGCAGCAGGTGGCATCTTTTGGCCGCAAGGACCAAAGCAGCGGTGGCATCCAAAGCCACAGAGAGGGCGCAGATTGACCGTGGCAATTTCAGCCTCAACAGCGAGTGGGGACCAAGGATCGCCAGTGGCACTTTCGGCCGAGAGGGGACTCCAGCAGTGCAGAGACATCAGGACAACAGTATTTTGTCCCACCCAGCCACCCCGGTCCCGACCTCTATTAAATGCCCACAAAGGGCAGGGACAACACCAGGAAGGACCTCACTGGTAACTATTAAGGAACACTCAAAGCAACGGAAAAGGGCTGATCACTTGGAAGTGGACTAAAATGCAGCTAAAAAAAACTGGGCAGGGGAGAAGAGGGGGATTGCTTGATTATTTGAACTACAGTTGGACAAAGAGGGGGAAATGTTTATGGTACCAGTCACCATTATATAGTCATAGAGCCTTGCTGAAGGGGCAGTATCTGCTTATTGTCTGTCACTGGTACAGAATGGGAAAGTTCTGATTGTTGAGATATTTATGTTTGCCTGTCATTTAACTAACTGGTGGGGCAGTATCTGCTGGCATTTAGGAAGGGCTCTAGACTGATACCTGGGGGGCTGTTTCTGCTTGTTTTTGAGGGGGGCTCTTGACTGACCAGAGTATAAACTGGAAAGGGGACAGGGAGGGGTCAGTGCTTGTCAGGAAATGCACTAGGATGACTGTGAAACTTACAGGGAGGGGAGGGCCTAAATCTTGTCTGAAAGGGCTTTTGACTGACTGGCATATCGCAGGCCAATCAGGAAGGGGGGCAGGACAAGGAAGGAGAAATGAGAAGAGCAAGGGAGGAACCAGCTTGGACCGGGGGTCACAGCAGATGGGAATGGGGATCATAGAAGATGGGGCTGGTGAAGGACAGGGCAACACAGCAGGTGCCACCTTGTGGAGGAGGTAACAATATAAGTACCAGGCAATGAAAGCAGCAAGGGGTATGGGGGGTAGTTGGCTGTAATGGTTGTGGGGCTGCTGTTTTCATGAGCACTCTATGGAAGGTAAGGAATGTCCTATATGTCAAAATCTGAGGAGGATGGAGGCTGAACTAGCAAGATTGAAGGGGGAACTTGAGAGGAGGGATAGGGAAGGGAGTAGATGGGGGGAAGGAGGGGTACAAGGAGAAGGACCGAAAGAGCGGAGGGGCAAACAAGATGGGGGAGAGGACAGGGGGCCCAGAGGACCCAGAGCAGGGACAGAGGGGCCCTGAACAGGACAAGAACAAAGAGGCTATGGACAGGAGGGAGCAAAGGAAATACATAGATACATAGATACATAGACAGTGTCGGCAGATAAGGGCCTATGGCCCACCTAGTCTGCCCATTTGAGCTTGTAAGTTCAGTTTGTTTCCCTAGAAGTCTATTTCCCCTTACCCCGACCTCTAGAATGCCTTTATGTCTATCCCATGCATTAATGGAACTTGGCAGAAGAGAAACAGTAGAGTCAAACAGGTACTGGCCTCTGACTGGGTTGAGGGACAAGGAAGGGATGAGGGGGAGAGGAGCAGTGGGCACCAGAGTGCCAAGTGAGGGAAGGGGAATTGAGAGGGGCGCAAGAGAAGGAAAAGTAGGGACAACAAAGGGGTGGACAAGCATAGGTAGCATACAAACAGAGGGTAGGGTCACGGGGGGTAGAGGATAATACACAGCATGAGAGGGGAGCAGACAGGAGAGTATGGAAAAGCATAGGGCAATGGGGGGTGCAGGAGATGGGACCTGGAGCTGGGACTCAGACGGAGGGGACATTCCAAGCGAGGCAGGGGGGGAAGCCGGTAGCAAGGAAAGAGAAGAGGAGGAAAAGGGGCAGGGGGTGGCCAAAGTGGAGAGAACAGAGTGAGTGGGAAGGTGCCTACACTGGAAGCCAGGTGCAAGAATGGGCAGGTCAAAAGAGAAAGAGCAAGCCTGAGGGCAAAAAGGCCTGGGGCAGTGGTTGTATAAGAGGATTCAATCATTAAGGGGATTCAAAGGAGGAAAGTAGTTTTTAGGGGGAGGTCAGTTTTTGTGATCCAGGAATGGAAGCTAGAAGGGCACTCCCCAGGATAAAAGAATGCATCAATCCAGTGGGAGGGAAGCCACACCTAATACTGCATCTGGGCACAAATGACGTGGCGGAGGATGAGGTGGAGGTAGTTCAAAGGAGGTTCAGGGAGTTGGCGGAGGGCTGTAAGGGATTGGTTAGCTCCCTGGCCTTCTCAGAAGTCCTGCCAGTGCATTGCACTAGCACGGCCAGGCAACTCAGGGTAAAGGATTTAAGCTCTGGATGAGGCAGTGGTGTGGGGAGGAGGATCACATGTCTGGGAGACTGAGGATACATGGGTGGATGAGCACCTGTACACAAGAGATAGGCTACACATAAGTGACGGGGCTAGATTACTAAGAGTGAAACTGCAGGGTACATTGATGAGAGGCTGGAGTAGACTGGTATTTAAACTAGACAGGGGGGAGTGCAGCACTTAGGTGGAAGAGGATCCGCAGCCTAGTGGGGACAACCCAGCCTGCACTCTCCCAAAGTGAGAGACAAGGAACAGCTTAAGGAGGGGGTATTATAAGGGCGGGGGGGGAGTTGGATGGGAATTCTAGCCAACGCCAGGAGCTTAAGGAATAAAATGGCAGACCTGGAGGCAGTGGTGGGGCTGGAAAACCTGAACCTAGTAGCAAAACAGAAACATGGTGGACAGAGGGCTATAGCTGGGAGGTGGAACTACAAGGTACAACCTATTTAGAAGGGATAGACAGGTAAAAAGTGGGGAGTGTAGCACTGTATGTGCAGGGGAATAGTGGCAGTGAAAGGGTAGGACAAGGGATCCGCTGAGATCCTTTGGGTTACATTGGGAGGGGGGGCAATAAGGATGGGAGTGGAACAGGCCACCCTGTCAGAGTGAGGAAGTGGATTGGGAACTGGCTAGGAAGATACAGGAAAAGGCCAGGGAGAGGGAAATCCTAGTGGTGGGGACCTGAACCTACCAGATATGAACTCGCAAATTCTGTTGGCACACAACGGAAATGGACAGGGGCTTATTGGAATTCTCATGGATGCACTACTAAACCAGCTAGTTAAGGAAACTACTGGGGGTTACACTAAATGTCATATTAACAAACGAAGACAAAGCAGGGAGGTTGAGGTTAGGGAAACTTGGGGACAGTGATCACCAGATGGTCAGGTACTCCATCCAGGCAGGGCAGAACTGGGCAGGTTATCCACCAGGGTGCTCGAGTTCAGGAGGGCAAATTTTGAGAAAATGTGAGTATCTTAAGGAGAGAGCTTGCAGGGATCCAAGAGCTGGAGGAGGTGGAGCAGCTGTGGAAGTAATTATGGGAGAATTCTCAAGGCCACGGAGCAATGCGTCAGGAAAATCAGCAAACACAAAGGGAAGAAACCACTGTGGTTCATGGCAGGGTTAGGGAGGCTGTCAAGGAGAAGAGGAAGGCCTCTAAGGCCTACAAAAGGTCACAGGTGATGGTGGAAAAGGGATCTACATGAATAAACTCAGGAAGTGGGAACAATAATTGGAAGAGAAAGGCAAGCACAGAAGAGAAACAGCTAGGAGGTTAGAAAGGGTGACAGAGGATTTTATAGGTATGTGAGTTGTAAGAGGAAAAACAGGCAGGAGATTCCAAGACTTAGAGGGGAGGGGGGTAAAATAGTTGTAAGAAAGGAGGAGAAGACAACCCTCCTAAATAAATATTTCGTATCCGCTTTCACGACAGAAGGAAGGGAAAGGGCCAGTATTGAGTAGAAAGGGGAGAGAGGGCAAGGAGGTGGACACATGTCCCTTCACAGTGGAGAGGGTTTTGGAGGAGATGGGAATAATAAAACTGAACAGGGCTATGGGACCTGACCGGGTACACCCAAGGGTACTTCAGGAGAGAAGGGTGGATCTGGCAGGGCCTCTGGTAAAGCTGTTTGAGCTATCCCTGGAATCGAGGAGGGTCCCGGGAGACTGGAAAAAGGTTGAGGCAGTACCAATATACAAGGGAGGGAGAAAGGAGGAACCTGACAACTACCGCCCAGTCAGTCTCACCTCAGCTGTAGGCAAACTGATGGAGACTCTCATAAAGGAGAGGCTGGTGACCTAGGTACCTGGAGGAGGAGGAGGGTCTGATTGATGATAACCAACATGGGTTCACAGGTGGTAGGTCATGTCAGACCAACCTGACCGAATTCTTTGAGGGGGTTACAGAGGTATACGATCGGGGAGGGGGCGGTGATGTGTCCATCTGGATTTCCAGAAGGCGTTGATCATGGCCCACATAGAAGGTTGGTAAACAAGTTAAACAGTCTGGGTGTGGGTGCTAAGCTTACAAAGTGGGTGGAGAATTGGCTGGGTGGGAGGACCCAGAGGTGGTGGTCAATGGGAAGCACTCCAGGGAAGTAGGAGTGATGAGTGGGGAGCCACAGGGGTCAGTCTTGGGGCCCATTCTATTTAATGAGTATGTGGGGGACTTAGCAGAGGGTCTAAATGGAAAGACGTGTTTGTTCGCAGATGACACGAAGTTATATAACAGGGTGGACGCTGGGGATGAGGCAGGATCGAGCCAGGCTGGAGGAATGGGCAGAGAAGTGGAAATTGCAATTCAGTGCAGAAAAGTGCAAACTAATGCACATAGGACGAAATAACCCAAGAGCCACTTACTGCCGGGGGGGGGGGATATCACTGCAGGTCATAGAACAGGAAAAGGACATGGGGATTTGGATCACGGACACATTAAAGGCTAGGAGTCAGTGTGAACGAGCAGCTGGGAAAGCAGCAAGAGTGCTGGCATGCATTGGGAGAGGCTTCACTAGTAGGAAGATGGAGGTGATCATGCCACTATATAAAACACTGATCAGACCACAGCTGGAGTATGGAGTTCAATTCTGGAGGCCCCATTTGCAAGGGGACAATGATAGGCTGGAAAGGGTACAGAGAAGGGCGACCAAGATGATCCAGGGGATACAGGGGAGAGCATATGGGGAGAGGCTGGAAGAGCTCAGTCTTTATACACTAGAAATGAGACGGGAGAGGGGGGACATGGTGGAAACCTTCAAGTATATGAAGGGAATAAACAAGGTTAGGGGGATAGCATCTTCAGGCTGAGCAAAAACAAAACACCAGAGGGCATGCATATAAGCTGTAGGGGCAGATTTAGGGGATGTGAGGGGGCGTTATTTCTCAGAGAGGGTTGTACAACCGTGGAACAGGTTGCCGGAGTGGGTGGTGGACATGGATACAGTGGAAAAATCCAAAAGAGCATGGAATAACTACATTGGACTAGGGAAAAGTGGGAGGTAAAAGGGAGGCGGGGGGGCTATCTCAGGCAGACTCAATGGGCCGAATGGTCCTTTTCTGCCGGCACGATTCTATGATTCGCTCAAGCCGGAAAGGCTACATTCCTGACAGCAGCAATACGGTGGGCCGAAACAGGCCACACTTAGAGGTATTTCATACTCAACAACCCTTTATAGTTAGTTAATACTTTATTACTTAATGTTGCAACCAGGCACAAAAGTACAGGATGAAGTTCTATACAGCATAGCAAGAACAAACATTTACATATAGCAGATCCAAAACATAAAATTATACCATTTTAAAACAAGAAAAGAATAAAAAAATAACATTCATTTCACCACATTCAAATATTGCACAAAGATTTACTGTAAGTCTGAGTTCTTTATCACAGGTTTTTCCCACATCTCCTTACTTCGCAGATTATACCCAGACGTATTCCTCGGTACAAGTAAACAGTGCAATTTATGGTCAGGCTCACAAATTTTTTTAAAAACCTCTTTAGTCATTTTTTCTCTTCTAGTATCTAACCTAACAAGCCCACATTTAATCAAGGCTTCCCTATAACTCACATCCCACCCAACAATTACTCCTAGTGCCCTTTTTTGTACTCTTTCCAAATCTTGAGATTCACTTTTGGTGAGGCCACTATGCCACACAGCAGCTCCTTATTCAACCACCGGTCTGACCACGGTAGTAAAATAATGAACCAACTTTCATTTCACATCCCTTCATTTTATTCTGTCTTTTGCACTGGCACTTGCTTACTTTTCCATTCTCTGAGTCTCAGCCAAACATCAACTGAGGTAGCAATTGTGACAGCACGAGACGTTTCTACTGTCCCAATCCCATTTCTTACTTTGCCTTTCTTTAACCCATCTCCACCAGAGAGGGGGGTGTCTTACATTACAGGGAGGATTCTCTTCACTTCAAGGTCTTACACAGTCAAATTGGTGTTCTTTTAGCAAGAACCGAACCACTGAAGACCTTCTGGATACTCAATCACTGATGCCACGCACCTGACTGTTCTCCCTTAGGAGCTCCAAACAATTCCCGGACCTACAGAGACCAAGGCCTCCTCAAAGAATCTGGCACTCCCCTGGACTTACAGAAACCCAGAAGCACTATCCACTCATGCAGTGATTTCAGTTTCTGGACTGCCTTCACCCAGGGAACTGCTACTTGTGCCACACGGAGCACCCAGACAGTCTGCCACCCCGCCGGGGTCCCAACCAACCATTCCCCACATGGACCTTTCCCTGCCTTCACAAGCTGCCCAACCTGAGAACCCAACCACTGTAGCAGCCACCAGCCAGGGGAATAGGAAGAGAGCAGCTATCTTTGCCCCCTCAATAGTTCAGGCTGCCACCTCTGAACCGTGCCCCAGGCCCTATCTGCCAGAGCAGGCCCGCCCACAGAACACAAACCAGCTCCCAGGCTGCACTTGCCCATGGGAGAGACTACTTAAACTAGAGGGCCCCCATCGGTGCCAACCCTATCAAGGTACCAGAGATCACTTGGCAGGCTGTCATTCTGCTTGCACACCTGGCTCCGGCTCCCACACTGCACCGGCAGGCTCCAGACTTGTGCTCCACTGCTCCCCTCTCCACTACCCAAACTGCTGCTTCTCCATATGTAGGTCTCGAGAGGAGGGCCAGGGTGGTAAGTGGTCCAACCTGGCCCCACCATGGCCCTCTCTCCGATCTTGCACGAATACCTCTGACTCTCTCTCTCTCTGCTTCCCTCAGAGCTCCCTCCAATGGCAACTAAACCTCTATTTTATACCCCTATGATGGGGCTCCCTGCTAGAGCAAGCAAGCTTCACATCCCAGACTAACGCATTGCTTCTTTCTCTGTCTAGCTACCAGATTTTAACTAGTAAACTCCCAGAGGCCGTTGATGTAACCCCTAGGTGTCGCTATCCCAGGGCTACTTACCAAGCTCAGTGACTAGTAGCAGGTTAAGGGGCCTAGGTTTGTAACGGTGCTCCACCCGAGATCAGGGTTGGTAGTGGTCAAGCTACTCTGGCACAGACCTCCAGGACACTGTAACCCCTCTTCCCTACTAGTGGCCTGAGCAATATACAATACTCACTTTCACTGTACCCCTTGTCCACCATACAGTTGCACACACTAATTGCACTTACCACCAGGGCTGGTTCCTCTGGCTCGACCCTGGGGACCCCCTGTTAAACAAGGTTATACACAGCAAATAGCAACAGTACAGTACTCTTGGCATAAACTGGAACCACAGACAGGTTAAATGCAGGAAAGGTTAGATCTGATTTATTCAGGGGACTTGAAAAGGGAGGGGCATAATCAGGTTGATTTGCTGAAAGGCTCTATCAATCAAACAGTTATGCATGCACTTCAGAGTCCCTAAAACAGTCACACCCTCTGGGTACCCAGGTGGAGAAAGAGATGGGCTAGCCAGGACCATTGCCCAGGGTAGGCCGGCATCGAGCTGGTTGGGGCCCTGTGATAGAAAATACAACATGCACAATACACACTATTTGTAATCCGGAGCCCAATGGCTCAGTTCGTGAAGAAAGAGAAACGACACGACAATCAGATGACACACTTAGATTAATTTGTTGTTGCAGGGAGCTACCCTGGTCATTACTTATGTAACCCCTAGGTGGCGCTATCCCAAGGGCTACTACCCCTGCCTGTATGGTTAGTGACAGGTTAAGGGGCCTAGGTCCAATGGCGGGTGCCTCCACCCAGAGGTCAGGGTTGGTAATGGTTAAACTAACTTGGGTACATCCCTCTGGGAAACTGTGACCCCCCCTTTGTTCCCACTAGTGACCCACACAGTATGTTGGAGTTACCTACCCCAATACCCACATATGCACACTTATTACACATATAGTAACCACTTATCCTCAGGACTGATTCTTGCACACGCCTCTGAGGATCCTTGTAAACAAAGTTAGATAATACACACAGCCACAATGCAATGCTTATTTCACATGTACTGATACCACAGACAGAACATAGTTCAATAACAACAAATCTGATTTATTAGAGGGGGCAGTAACAAAGAGGGGGCAATCAGGTTGATTTGGTTTGGAAATATTTGGTTCACAGTACTGTGCATGTATATAGGGTCCAAAATGTCACACTCTGGGTACCCAGGATGGGGGGGGTGCTAGCCAGGTCTATTGCCCGGGGTTGGCTGGCTGCTGCAGCTGGATGGGGTCCTGTGGGAGGAAAATATATGCACAACACACAATTGTAATCTGGAGCCGGATGGCTCAGTCCACAGAAAGAAAACACACAGAAATCAGTTGACACACTTTGATTAAATGAAAGGTGCAGGGAGTTTCCCTGATTTGTACTCACGATACCCCAAGCAGAGAACCTGAAAGAAATGGTTGTTCTGGATTGCCAGAAAACAGGGCATGGAGATGAGGCCCTTGTGACAGGGCCCACTGCTTTGACTAGTAGGCAGATTCAGTCCAATTAAATTGAGTTCAGCTTCCAGCTTCAGCTCACAACTCACAGTAACAGGGGAATGGAATCGCGATTCCCCACAAGCACTAGACACAATCATATGTAAAGGAAATTACTATACCAGGCAGTTGCTTCTTGATCCCGATCGCAAACACTGCAAATTCCCTGGGAGCACACACAGCATCAGCAGTTCCCGACAGGAGCCGATCGCTTCAGCCAACCTTGGTCTTCCTGCGCAAGCCTGGTTCTGCACACTTCTTCTTCTCTTCTGAATTCGGGTTCAGCCCGACTCACTCACTCCAACGGCTGCAGGCCGACTACAGGGCCTCCCACGCGCTTCCCGCGCGAACTATACACTGCAGCAAACGGAGCTCCTTCTCCTTACACAGTCAACTCGCATCTGAACCTCCCAGCAATAGTTCAGGGCATTTCCTTTGGCTTCATACCAGTTCTGCTAGTGGATTCAGCTGTCAATCACAGCAGGGCTCCCTCTGTTGGTGCAAAAAAGCGCCAAGGTCCAAACTACAATTCCCAGAGGCACCTGCCATATATTCCCCTTTGGTAGCAGGCTCCAGGTGAGAGTCCAAGTTCTGGTTGGCTCCAAGCAGTCTCTATTTTAGGGCTCCCCTAACCCAATTGGTCCAGCTCAACAGTTCAGGTCCAAAATAGAGGGCAACACACACAGAGTCCCAGCTGCAAGAAAGGCAGGTTAGACAACTTGCATTTTCATTAACACTCTAACTGATTTCTGGCAAACAGTTACATCTTTCAATTAGGCTCCCTCTGCGCTCTTAGCGACTGCAGAAACGGAGCGATTATACAACAGCTCGGGCGGGGGTCGAGCATTAAACACACAGTCCCCCCATTCAAACTAAATTAGACTGCAAGCAGGCAGCTCTTAAAGGGACAGTACCAGAGGCTCTAAAAGCACTCACAGTTAAGCGGCTTAAATGCTGAACACCATTCAGGCTGGGAGCACTTAGCCAGCTCCTAGAAGACTTTTGGGAACTCCCATTTGCAGGGGGGGTTACACTCACAATACCCAAGACTGGACACAGGCTGGACGAAAATCGAGACAGCAGGTGGTGAATCTGGAGTGCCAGGAGAAGCAGGGCCCACACGATTTGCCGAGGCGTCGTTCCTGATCAGGCGTGGAGCAGGGGGCTGATCCCCAGGCAGGTCTCTCGTTGATGACTTTCTCTGTGCAGTGGAGTAGTCTGGCAAGGCCAATGTGGCATGGCTCAGGCCAAATGGAAATGAACGCGAAGTCAGTCTGATTAGGCTGGATACAGCTTCCAGCAAACAGAACACAGTTCACACAGTGGGGAATCAAATCACGACCCACTATCAATACACAGCACATTTACATGTAAAAAGATTCTACAGTACCAGGCAAACCGCTCTCTGGTCACTATTGCAAAGTCTCTGCTCAAACCGAGAGTTCTGAGGTAGCTGGACATCCTGACAGGCCAGTCGCATTCAGCAAAATCTTCGGTCTTCTTCAGGTTGAGCCTGGTCTCAGTTCAGTGGCTTGCTTCTTCTCACAAAACTTAGATTCAGTCCGAAATACTTCTCATCTCCCTCTCAGGGCAGTAGGCAGACATGCAGGCCATAACTCAGGTCTTTTCACAGTTCTCCCATGTGAAACTACACAGACGGCTGCTCAAACTGACTCGAGCTGTTGCTTCTTCAGCTTCCAACTTAGATCTGCCCTTCACAGCAGGCAGCCCAGGAATTTCCCCCAGATCCAAAAGGTTCGGCTGGCTAAGTCATCTGTCAGTCACAACAGGAGCTCCCCCTTCAGGTGCAAAAAAGGCACCAACAGCCCAAAACTACAATTCCCACAGATTTTACTCCACACAGCCCCTGTAAGCAGGCTCCATTTTAGAGTCCCAAAGTACTGATTGGCCCAATTCGGGCAGTTCAGGGCCAAGATGGTTGAGATAATCTGAACAGTCTTTGCTGCAAAGAAGGTAGGTTAGAACAAACTACAATATCACTATTACTCTAACAGATAATCAATAAACGAGACATCTTCTAACAGAGCTCCCTCTACGCAATTAGCGATGGCAGAAACGGAGCAATTATCCAGCAGCCCAGGCGGGACTCGAGCATGGAAACACTCAGTCCCCCTCCCAGATTAATTATAACTGCATCTAGGCAGCTCTTAAAGCGACAGTACACAGAAGCTTTACATGCACTGTCTAGCAATAATATTTAAACGGCTAGAACGCAGGACACCAGCCTGGCAGTGAGCATTTAAACAAGCTCAATCAACAATCAACTTTATTTAACCAGGCATACAACACCATTGAGCAAGCTCAAGGAAGACATTTTGGGAATCCCCGTTTGTAGGGGGGTTACACTTACATGTGGTAATCAGAAACACCCACTAGGATAACTAAAAATCCTGTAGAGATGGAACAGTAATGGAACTGGAACCAGTACTTAAAAATCAGCTTTTCAATTATGATCCTGTCCTACAAGCCTTGGAACAGGACCTTAAAAGATGGGCTGAACTGACCTTAAGTATTGTCAGTTGGGTGGAGTCCCTTTGTATGAATGTTCTCTCGAGGTTGCTATTTCTTTTCTCGTATCTTCCAATACTCCTCTCCAAACATGTTTGATTGCAGATATGTAAAATCTGGTCTAGGTTTATCTGGGGGTAGAGATTGACCCAGGGTTCCTTGACAGACTCTGCTGCTGTCAAAGGGGAATGGAGGACTTGGTGTTCCAGATGTACAAGCATACTATCACACAGCTCAGATACAGCAACTGATGACACAATTACTCCCCAAGGAGAAACCAAACTGGGTGGCCCCAGAGGGGGAAGGTGAATGGGGGACCTTGGCCCTAGCAGGGATAGACTCTAAAGACATTAAACATGTACATAACACCAACGTAAGAATGGCACTAGATTCTCGGTGTACAGTTTTGAGGGAGGAGAGAGGTAAAGTGGGGGGTATCCAGCCTTTCCTCAATTTGTCTGGCCAAAAAAGTTTACCCAGGTAGGACTGACCAAACTTTTCAGAGATGGGAAATGGGGTCTCTGCAGATTGGGCCAGTTATTAACAGCAGGCAAAGTGAAATCTGTTCAGCAGTTTCAATTAGAAAACTGGCTGCCACAATGGGATGTTTATTATTACTTACAAATACGGAACTATATTACTAAGGGACCTGTAAAACACAGCTGCAAAGTCCGTTGGGCCCTCAGCGGGAGTTGGCAGAAGTGTTCCTGGAAAGTACCAAAATAGTGCATTAAGCTTCCCAGCTTTATGGTCTGTGCTCCGGGCCAAGCCAAGCAGCCCTGGAGGCGTCTCAGACCAAGTGGGAAACTGAGGCAGTGATAGCACTCTTCAAAGATGAATAGGAGCAGATGCTGGCTTAATTCCTGCAGGATAATGGCCTCCAATAATTGGTGTGAGCATAGGGGGGAGGTTCTGTCATGCTTTTTCAGAACCCCTGTGATCACTCCCATTTTGGTCACAGTAGCTTGGACAGGTGCTGGAGTCAGTGCTCTCAGAAAGGTCACCACAAGCACATTCTTTGACTCTGTCCTAAGTTGACAGGGTACTGGAATGACATAGCTCAGGCAGTAGGGCAGGTCTTTAGGCTGCCCCCACAAGGGGACATCAGGGGCCCAATATTCAAAAATGAGTGAAGCAGAGGGCAGAATTGTGCACTGCACTTGGCCAGTGCCCATGACCCTGAGGATGCTATTATTCAGTCGGACAGCACATCCGAACTCTCTGACGGAATATAGGGTCATGTCAGCACAGCGATAAGCTGACTAGTGCTGCCCCGACATGGAACCCAGCAGTGAAGGGAACAGCGCCACCAGACCCGGAAGCGCTGGTAGTTCTCGCATGATATTCAGACAACCTCATGGAAATGAGCCCATTGGACATGTAAGGTGCTAAGGGGCCATTTGCATGGAAAGTGGCAGCAGGTTTGCGCCTCTGCCCCACACCGATTGCCTGGTCCCTTAGATTCACAGATTCCTCGTGCATTGGCACCCCTCACCCTCCAAACCCTGGCCCTGTTAACAGAAGGTAAGTCCCCATTATCCAGTGGTCCACCCACCTTCTGATCGCCAGTTCCATGTTACATATAAACCGTGCCTAGAGTCCCCCACCTCCAATGGCCAGTGCTGGTATGTTACATAGAAGTCCCTGCTGCCTGGTGGTCCCCCCCCACCCTCTGATGTATTGTACAGGGGGCACAGCATGTGTACTGTACTGTACAGAAAGCGTGCAGCCTGTGTACTGTACAGGGGGCACAGCATGTGTACTGTAGAGGGGGCATGTAGCCTGTGTACTGTACAGAAAGCACGCAGCCTGTGTACTGTACTGGGAGCATGCATCCTGTGTACTGTACAGAAAGAACGCAGCCTGTGTACTGTACAGAAAGCACGCAACCTGTGTACTGTACAGGGGGCATGCATCCTGTGTACTGTACAGGGGGCATGCAGCCTGTGTACTGTACAGGGGGCATGCATCCTGTGTACTGTACAGAGGGCATGCAGCCTGTGTACTGTACAGAAAGCACGCAGCCTGTGTACTGTACAGAAAGCACGCAGCCTGTGTACTGTACAGGGGGCATGCATCCTGTGTACTGTACAGGGGGCATGCAGCCTGTGTACTGTACAGAAAGCACGCAGCCTGTGTACTGTACAGGGAGCATGCATCCTGTGTACTGTACAGAAAGAACGCAGCCTGTGTACTGTACAGAAAGCATGCAGCCTGTGTACTGTACAGGGGGCATGCATCCTGTGTACTGTACAGGGGGCATGCATCCTGTGTACTGTACAGGGGGCATGCAGCCTGTGTACTGTACAGAAAGCATGCAGCCTGTGTACTGTACAGAAAGCATGCATCCTGTGTACTGTACAGAAAGAACACATCCTGTGTACTGTACAGAAAGCACTCAACCTGTGTACTGTACAGGGGGCATGCAGCCTGTGTACTGTACAGAAAGCACGCAGCCTGTGTACTGTACAGGGAGCATGCATCCTGTGTACTGTACAGGGGGCATGCATCCTGTGTACTGTACAGAAAGAACGCAGCCTGTGTACTGTACAGAAAGCATGCAGCCTGTGTACTGTACAGGGGGCATGCAGCCTGTGTACTGTACAGGGAGCATGCGGCCTGTGTACTGTACAGGGGGCATGCGGCCTGTGTACTGTACAGGGGGCATGTGGCCTGTGTACTGTACAGGGGGCATGCATCCTGTGTACTGTACAGGGGGCATGCATCCTGTGTACTGTACAGAAAGTATGCATCCTGTGTACTGTACAGGGGGCATGCGGCCTGTGTACTGTCCAGAAAGCACGCAGCCTGTGTACTGTACAGGGGGCATGCATCCTGTGTACTGTACAGAAAGTATGCATCCTGTGTACTGTACAGGGGGCATGCGGCCTGTGTACTGTACAGAAAGCACGCAGCCTGTGTACTGTACAGGGGCATGCATCCTGTGACTGTACAGAAAGCACGCATCCTGTGTACTGTACAGGGGCATGCATCCTGTGTACTGTACAGGGGCATGCATCCTGTGACTGTACAGGGAGCATGCATCCTGTGTACTGTACAGGGGCATGCATCCTGTGTACTGTACAGAAAGCATGCATCCTGTGTACTGTACAGGGGGCATGCATCCTGTGTACTGTACAGGGGGCATGCAGCCTGTGTACTGTACAGAAAGCACGCAGCCTGTGTACTGTACAGAGGGCATGCAACCTGTGTACTGTACAGAAAGCATGCATCCTGTGTACTGTACAGGGGGCATGCATCCTGTGTACTGTACAGGGGGCATGCAGCCTGTGTACTGTACAGAAAGCACGCAGCCTGTGTACTGTACAGGGGGCATGCAACCTGTGTACTGTACAGAAAGCATGCATCCTGTGTACTGTACAGGGAGCATGCAGTCTGTGTACTGTACAGGGGGCATGCATCCTGTGTACTGTACAGAAAGCATGCATCCTGTGTACTGTACAGGGGGCATGCAGCCTTTGTACTGTACAGAGGGCAGGCATCCTGTGTACTGTACAGGGAGCATGCATCCTGTGTACTGTACAGAAAGCATGCATCCTGTGTACTGTACAGGGGACATGCATCCTGTGTACTGTACAGAAAGCACGCAGCCTGTGTACTGTACAGAAAGCATGCAGCCTGTGTACTGTACAGGGGGCATGCATCCTGTGTACTGTACAGGGGACATGCATCCTGTGTACTGTACAGAAAGCACGCAGCCTGTGTACTATACAGAAAGCACGCAGCCTGTGTACTGTACAGGGGACATGCATCCTGTGTACTGTACAGAAAGCACGCAGCCTGTGTACTGTACAGAAAGCATGCAGCCTGTGTACTGTACAGGGGGCATGCATCCTGTGTACTGTACAGGGGGCATGCGGCCTGTGTACTGTACAGGGGGCATGCAGCCTGTGTACTGTACAGGAGCATGCAGCCTGTGTACTGTACAGGGACATGCAGCCTGTGTACTGTACAGGAAAGCATGCAGCCTGTGTACTGTACAGAAAGCATGCAGCCTGTGTACTGTACAGGGGGCATGCATCCTGTGTACTGTATGGGAGGCATGCAGCCTGTGTACTGTACAGAAAGCACGCAGCCTGTGTACTGTACAGGGGGCATGCAGCCTGTGTACTGTACAGAAAGCACGCAGCCTGTGTACTGTACAGGGAGCACACAGCCTGTGTACTGTACAGAGGGCATGCATCCTGTGTACTGTACAGGGGGCATGCGGCCTGTGTACTGTACAGAGGGCATGCATCCTGTGTACTGTACAGGGGGCATGCATCATGTGTACTGTACAGAGAGTATGCATCCTGTGTACTGTACAGGGGGCATGCGGCCTGTGTACTGTACAGAAAGCACGCAGCCTGTGTACTGTACAGGGGGCATGCATCCTGCGTACTGTACAGAAAGCACGCATCCTGTGTACTGTACAGGGGCATGCATCCTGTGTACTGTACAGGGGCATGCATCCCTGTACTGTACAGGAGCATGCATCCTGTGTACTGTACAGGGGCATGCATCCTGTGTACTGTACAGAAAGCATGCATCCTGTGTACTGTACAGGGGGCATGCATCCTGTGTACTGTACAGGGGGCATGCAGCCTGTGTACTGTACAGAAAGCACGCAGCCTGTGTACTGTACAGGGGGCATGCAACCTGTGTACTGTACAGAAAGCATGCATCCTGTGTACTGTACAGGGAGCATGCATCCTGTGTACTGTACAGGGGGCATGCAGCCTGTGTACTGTACAGGGGCATGCATCCTGTGTACTGTGCAGGGGCATGCAACCTGTGTACTGTACAGAAAGCATGCATCCTGTGTACTGTACAGGGAGCATGCAGTCTGTGTACTGTACAGGGGGCATGCATCCTGTGTACTGTACAGAAAGCATGCATCCTGTGTACTGTACAGGGGGCATGCAGCCTTTGTACTGTACAGAGGGCAGGCATCCTGTGTACTGTACAGGGAGCATGCATCCTGTGTACTGTACAGAAAGCATGCATCCTGTGTACTGTACAGGGGACATGCATCCTGTGTACTGTACAGGAAGCATGCAGCCTGTGTACTGTACAGAAAGCATGCAGCCTGTGTACTGTACAGGGACATGCATCCTGTGTACTGTACAGAAAGCACGCAGCCTGTGTACTGTACAGAAAGCATGCAGCCTGTGTACTGTACAGGGGGCATGCATCCTGTGTACTGTACAGGGGGCATGCGGCCTGTGTACTGTACAGGGGGCATGCGGCCTGTGTACTGTACAAGGGGCATGCATCCTGTGTACTGTACAGGACATGCATCCTGTGTACTGTACAGGGGCATGCGGCCTGTGTACTGTACAGGGGGCATGCGGCCTGTGTACTGTACAGGGGGCATACATCCTGTGTACTGTATGGGAGGCATGCAGCCTGTGTACTGTACAGAAAGCACGCAGCCTGTGTACTGTACAGGGGGCATGCAGCCTGTGTACTGTACAGAAAGCACGCAGCCTGTGTACTGTACAGGGAGCACACAGCCTGTGTACTGTACAGAGGGCATGCATCCTGTGTACTGTACAGGGGGCATGCATCCTGTGTACTGTATGGGAGGCATGCAGCCTGTGTACTGTGCCAAGCACGCAGCCTGTGCACCTGCTTCAAGGAAGCACACAACCTGTGTGCTAACACAGAGAAAGCCGCAGCCTGTGTACTGTATAGAAACGCAGCCTGTGTACTGTACAGAGACATGTGCCCTGTACAGTACAGTAGATGCATGCTCCCTCTCTTTCCATATGGCGGCTGGCCAAGGAGGTGAGAGGAGGGCTGTGCCAGTTGCCACATTGGCCTCGGCACTGGTGCTTAAGGTAAGGGGGTGTCATGGTGCCTGTTGCGCCCGCAGTGACACCATGGAATAATTGTTCATATAGGGGCTGGCAAACAGATGGTTGGGGGACCACTAGTGCCAGGGAATAACTGTACATGTAAGCAGATGGTGATCGGAGGCTGGACGGGACCACTAGCACCAAGGAATAATTTCACATGCAAGTGGATGGCGATCGGAGGGTGGGGGGATCACTAGCGCCAGGGAATATTTTTACATGTACGGGGATGGTGCTCGACGGACATGGGAATCACTGGGCACCAGGGAATTTATTGCCATATATGAGCTGGGGATCGGAGGACGAGTGGGACCATGGACTACCAGGGAATAATTCTATTTTATGAGGATGGGATCGGAAAAGCGGGGAACATCACTGGACACCAGGGACATATAAAGGGAATTACTTAGACAGTGATCAGAGGGTAAGGGGTGCCACTTGACACCAGGAAAGTTTGACAGTTCTACACAATTGGGGGATGGGGGGAACTACTAGGCATCAGGAAGCAGGAGTGCTCACCCAACCGTCAACATGGCCGTTGGCTGTAATGCCTCCACCAGCCACTAGGGTTGCCCAGAGTAAGTCAGGCTTCTTAGCGGTATCTGTGCCACACAAAGTGGCCTGTACTAATCCTTTTGCGCAGCACAAATGTGCTGAATATTGCACTGCACCGGTATTCACATCCCCGCCCCTCCTTTTGCCCACTGCACACATTATTTTTTTTCCACATGCTAACCTTGTTAGTGAGTGCAAAAGCTCCCCTTTGAATATTGCGCATGGACGCAAACCCCGGGTAAACAGGGCGCAATCACTTTGCCCACCAGGGAAAGTTTTGAGTATCTGCCCCAGATATCTTCTTTGGGGACTTTACCCCAGGGGTATTAGAGCGAGGTGAAACAATATTTTATCAAATTCCCATAGCTGCTCCCTCTAGAGCTGTGACACAGCTGTGACTCCAACCTGCTGCTCCTACTCGTGAAGGATGTTTCGTAATTACGAACAGATCTTGATGATGGAATGGCTCACTGCCAAACTTAGACTTACAGTAGAAAAGGCCAAATCAAAATCCCATTGGTTATCCTTTTTTAACTGCTTAGAAATGGTGGAAGGTATTACAACTTTGGATCAAATTGCTGACCTTCTGGAATCCTAAGTATGTTGATACTCGGAAGGTCTAATAGCTCAGATTCCCTACCTTCCCATGGATTTGCTTTCTTACTGTGTCTATGCATGGCATCATGTCTGCTTGTCTTTTTTCTGTTTTAGTATTGTCAAATCTACATTATGTTTTTGTATTTCTTGTTCGTAGATCTTTCTCTGTCCCTCCCCCCATACCCCTCCTTCCCTAGAACCTCAGGAAGCAAGCAATAACTGTCTGGGGAGGCCTACCCAAGCTGCCATATGTCCCTCCCAGGGAGATGGACTGGTGGATTTTATAAAACAGGTGAATGGGCACGGAGGATCCTTTTCCCAGTCTCCCATCCCCCACCTATTTCTGTGTTGAATATTGTTTCTCATTGCTCATGTACAAAGTCTATGTCATAGAAACATAGAAGTTGACAGCAGATAAGGACCGCAAGGCCCATCCGGTCTGCCCATTTCTTTTTCTACCTTATGAATGTGCCATAGGCCTTTGCTCTGTCAATGGCCTATCTATGCATACTCATCTGTATTGCTCCCTTATGCCTATCCCATGCCTGTTTGAAGCCCTGCACTGTATTCATATCCACCACTTCCAGAGGTATACCATTCCATGCATCCACCACCCTTTCTGTGAAAAAGAACTTCCTCATATTACCCTTTAATCGGCCTCCCTCTAATCTCATGTTGTGTCCTCTTGTCCTGCTATTTTTCTTATATTGAAACATGTTAGACTCACCTTGTTAATGCCCTTAAGGCGTTTGAATGTTTCAATCATATCATCTCTCTCCCTCCTTTGCTCTAGGGTATACATATTTGAGTTCCGTTAATCTGTCCTCATATGTTTTCTGATGCAGTCCCTGCACCATTTTGGTTGCCCTTCTCTGGACTGCCTCAATTTGGTTAATGTCCTTGTGAAGGTGTGGCCTCCAGTACTGCACGCAGTACTCAGATGGGGCCTAACTAGTGTCTTGTAAAGAGGGATTATTATCTCCTCTCCAACTTGTGATACCCCACTACACACCCCAACATCCCTCTAGCCTTACCTACTGCTTTAGAGGTCTGCTTTGATGATTTTAGGTCATCGGTGATGATGACGCCCAAGTCTCTTTCTTCCCTTGTAACTGCCAGCAACTTCCTCCCAGCCTATAGGTGGCTTCAGGGTTTCTCTTCCCTATGTGCATGATCTTGCACTTCTTTGTGTTAAACCCCAGTTGCCACTCTTCCAACCATTTTGCTAGTTTATACACAGATATCTTCTCATTCTGCCTACACCATCTGGATCATCTACTCTGTTGCAGATCTTGGTGTCATCTGCAAACAGACAAACCTTACCTCCAGTCCATCTGCAATGTCACTGATGAAGATATTGAAGAGGACTGGCCCCAGGACTGATCCTGAGGTACCCCACTTGTGACTTTCATCTCTTCTGACTGTACACTGCACTGCCACTTCTGTTTTCTGCCCGCAACCAGTTTGCCACCCAGTTGACCAATATCTGACCCACCCCGAGCCTACCCAGCTTATTAATCAATCTTCTATGTGGAACAGTATCGAAAGCTTTGCTGAAGTCAAGGTAGGCAACATCAACTGCTCCCCCTTGGTCCACCACTCTGGTTACCCAGCCAAAGAAATCAATGAGATTAGTTTGACAAGACCTTCCTTTTGTAAACCCATGCTGTCTTGGATCCTGTGCTCCTATGGATTCCAGGTGCTGCACTATCCTTTCCTTAAGGAGTGTCTCCATAATCTTGCCCACTACTGAGGTAAGACTGACTGGTCTGTAGTTCCCTGCCTCCTCCCTTTTACCGCTCTTGTGGAGCAGGATCACATGAACCCTTCTCCAGCCTTCTGGGACTTCTGAATCTTGTCACTGCAAGCTATTGCAAAATGTTTAATAAACTTTTGTTTATAAGAAATCAGCCTCTACGGGGTAAATGACTTATTGGTTTAGCACAGTTCTTGAATTGTTATAAACTTAGTAGCGCACCTAAACTACAGGGTTTATATCCCTACCCCTACTCAGATGCATTGATTGTAGCACTCTGTTTGTAAAACTCTGCCTCTCATGTTGAACAATCTAATCTATTTAACCTGTTGCAAATGATGGTTCATCCTACAGGAGCACACTACTCCCCTGTCCTTCCCAAGGGAAGAAAATCCTTCCCCAGTAGGAGATTGAGAACACGACTTATGAGAGTCTTTTGCTTCTGAGTGGAGTTTCTGAAGCAATTTCAGCACCAAACAACACCCATGTCTCCTCGTTGATCTCTCATTGCCGTTACTTTATGAAGCTTCCAGCTCAACTTTTAAACCAACATTTAAGTAAACATTCACAAAAAAATCAACCTTGGCTGGACATTGTAAAGATTAAGTTGCCAGCCCAGCATTCTGACAGTTTGCAAAATGCTCATAGTGTATTGAACAGAGTCTATTTTTGGTGTACTTCAGGCATCCGAAATGCCATTGGAACTGTCTTCTTCCGTATGATTAAACTCTCGCTGTAATGTCAGAAGCAGCTTTCTAGCCTGTGATGGGTCAGATGAGTTGTGAGTTTTTCTTCATCAAGGTTGTTGCTGATGTAATGAGGGCCCTGTTAGCAGCAGCTGTTGTCATCTTTGCTGTGCCTTCTGTTCCATTTACTTTTGCACTGTATTCATTCATTTTGCAATCAGTGCTCTGGATCTCATTAAGGAAGGCAGAGTTGGATGGCTGGGCCTCCAAGCTTATTGATGAAACCTCTGAATTTCTGGTTATAGCAGCCTTGTCTGTCTTGGGTCTGGCCCCTCGTGTGTTGCAGTGTTTTTGTTTGACACATCTTGTTCAAAATCCAACATCAGTCCACAAATGTAATATCCTCAGATTCAGCTTACCCCATGCTACAGGTATATGTAGTCTTTGTTGATTGTTGTGTAGTGCACCCCCCCCCGCTGGAGTGATGTAATGTATCTTTAAGAGTGTTTATTGACCTCAAGGTTGTGCCAGTCTCTATGCCCTTGGAGGACTGGGTCAGCTGGTGTGACTTGGCATTCTAAAGGGAAGGACTCAGTAGTCCTCGCTAAAGGGCAGGGACTGGTGAGTCAGAGTTGGTGGGAGGTGTGCAGCTGGTGCACTGTGCCAGCTCCCACTGTCCTGAAAGTTTCTCAGTTGGGCCTGGCGTCAAGACAAAGAGTGCTCATTCATGGTGGCTGCTGTTGAAGAGAGCCTTTGAAAGGGAAGTGCCCCCTTCTCCAGCAGGAGGAAACGTCAGTTGAAAGAAATAGAAGTCTGCCTGAAAAGAAGTTGGTTCAAGAGAGTCCAGTAGGCAAAGATCTGAGGTGATGTTCACTCCATTTGAAATTTAAAGTGGCTGGTTTGGCACTCAGCAGTGCCTTCCCCTCCCAAAGAGAGGAACAGTGCCTGTGAAGTTACAGAACTGTCAGAAAACAAGAATTTGCCTCAGAGTTAAAATGTGGGTTGGATTACCCCCTAAGAGGTCTGTGTAGTGCCAGTATGCACCAGATGTGATGCACATGTGGGTAAAGTATCTTTACTAAAAAGGAGACAAAGTTGTGAGAGAAGAGTAAAGGAACATACTTTATGGGAAGTCAGAGTGTGTTCAGAAGGCCCTCACAGGATACAACGGTGCTGATCAGCTGCCAGCACGTGAGCTGTGCAGTCTGCCAAGGTTGTGTGACATAGAAAAATGGGCTAGGAGATAACCAGAGAGTCCCAACCCATTGCTGCCTGGGGTGGGGGACTCCAAGAGTGGTCGTGCCTCCATCAGTGCCAGAATGTGCCACTGAAGAAGCTACCAGGGTTGAAGCCAACCCAGAATAAAGAGAAATGTTTCCCTGTGGTGATCCTGCCACCAGACAAAGACTGTGCCAGCTGAAAGGTGTGAGAGAAGAATGAGAATCTAACAACCTCTGGTGGAGCTTACCTAGCAGGAATAAAGGATCTGTTTGTTCATTAAAAGCCCCCGTTTGGACATTTGCCTTTGTTAAGTATCCAAGTTCTGGTAACCCCTTCCTTCCACAGCTCCATTAGCCCTGCCATGTCAGTGGAGCCCCGAAGGTCACCTCAGGCTCAGGAGGTCAAGCAAATGGTATTTCAGTTCCTTTGTGTGAGGTCGCTCCTTGCACAACTGTTCCATCTCATACCCCTAGACTCAGGGAGGGTGACCTTACAGTTGAAAGTTATTTTTGTCTTTAAGAGGGCCTCAAGGGATAGGTAGCAAGGGAAGCTGTCTCTCTCTCTCTCTCTCTATAGTCTATTAATATGGTTCATTTACCACATTGCAGCTAGGTGTAGCTTGAGTTGTAGCAGATTTCTCCCTACAGTACGGAATTCCCAGTATATTCCCATCAGTACCTAGTGTTTTTGTTTTTTTAATTCGTGTTTATTAGTATCCTCATATTGACAAGACAACAACATCCTGCTATACAGCTGCAGGCAGCTGTGGAGGCTGTTACATTGTCATCTTATACCTATTGGGGATTATTAGTTATTGGCTTTCTAATCCCGTACAGCAGGAGTAGGGGGTCCAGGAACTAAACAAAAACAGCAAGGAGCCAAGATCTGCTAGCCACTTCATTGGCCAGGTATCATCCAGCAATGTTAGTTAATCAGACACTTACAGTACACAGACACGCAGGGTCTGCTGTTAACCATTTAAATGAGCTTAAATGCGGGAAAAAGTTAGCTCTGACCCCCAGCCCTGCCCCCAAGCTCAGCTTTCCACCCTCCTCATAGTGATCTTATACATTTTATGCAAATTTTAAGCATATTGTAAAACTTTTCAACTCATGCAAAGAACTTATTCCGCATTTTAAAACAAAGACTTGCAGTGCCTCTTTCCTATTGGGACCTATTCTCCCTTTGAACTATGCCGCAAAATGGACAGAGCCACGAGGAGAAGGGCGACCGTAGCATCAAATCCCTCCATCCACTAATAAGTAAATTTTTAAACCCATTTCAGGTATTATAATCCTTAGAGAGCAAGGAATCAGTCTCAAAAATGATCCTGTAGACCGGACTGGTGGCGCGGAGAGTTGAGGCACTGGACGCCACACCTCACGCCACGCCGGTGATCCAAGTTCTGGAGCGAGCTCAGGCACCGGGGGTCGGCAGGGGAGGGATCAGATTGAGCACCTGGAGGGCTGCTCTACTCTCCCAGGGGGAGAGTATCGGGATGCCTGGCGCTCCAGCAGCCCCTGGCGGAGATCGGGGGCGCTGCAGAAGCGTGTGCAGCACGTAACAGTGTGCCCAATGCTGGCAGGGTTGCCATGCACCAAGTGTTGGGGGGTGCACATGCAGAGGGGGGAGAGGGACAGAACAAGGAAAAACCTGGCTCGCTGGGATAGGCAACGGCACCTATCCTCCATGCTCAGCACCGGGTTCGATTCAGCCGGCCTCATCACTCCTGCACCCAGACCCCACCTGCATGCCAGAGTCTGCCTTGATAAGAGAGCCCAAGGAAGGAGTTGGGCTACCCTCCCCATGTGGGTTAAACCAGGGGTGCTGGCTGCAGGGGGGGAAGAGAGAGGGCACAGACCGCAGAGAACCTCAGGCGGGCAGGCACAGGGAAATGATTACCTGAGAGAGTTCCCACGAGCCGTGACCGGAGGGAAAAAGACTTAAAAAACCTAAATGATCCTGTAACATATTGGTAATTAAACCAGCACCAAATAAGTCACTGCAATATCAATCTTAAGTGACTCACTGCTGAGGAAACCCATTTAACCCTCATCCTCCGAATTTTCTCCGTCTTCATGTTTTCTGTCTTTTGCTGCAAACTCGGCCTCTGTCTTTTCTATCCATCTACCTGCATTGGCCAGGTGTGAGAACTGCCATGTTTTTCCTGCAAACACTATGCAGAGTCTAGCTGGTATGAGGAACGAGCGATTTATTCCCAGCGAACATAACCGCTGCCTGGCACCATTGAATTTCTTGCAACGGGCCCGTGTTTGGAAGGATAGGTAAGGGAAAATCTTTGTCTCTGCTGAGTGGAGAAAGATAGGGTAGGCTGCTCTAGCCACTTTAATCAGTGTAGCAGACTTCTGACCCAGCCATGTGGATCCGGACAGTCCAAGGCTGCAATGTGTTTTGTGGTCACACTCTGGGATTCACCCTGTAAGCTGTTTTAAAAGAGTCCCATTGAAAGCCTTCGGGAACAATGCTTAGGCTTTGGAGCCACTCCACCAGACATCCAAGTAGATCGGTGTCCTCGACCCCTTCTGGGACACCAATCAGCCTCAAGTTTCCAGCCCTCATTTCATTTTCTAGTGGTTCAATCCTGCTATGGAGCTGGGTGTCTTCTTTAATCACTGTGGTCACTGCTGCTTGTGTTGATACAGTCCGTTTCTCCTGCTCCGCTATGGCACCCGTTAATGTTTTGAAGGCCACATCGTGAGTCTCTAGTTTATTTAACGTACGCTCCATTTTTGCATCCGTTGCCTTCGTTGTTTCTCCCATTCCCTTCCATGGGTGCTCGGCTCGGTTCCTCCTTCACTGTTGGCCCCTGCTTCACTCATGGTGTTATCTGACTGGGGCTGTTTTTGTTGCCCTTGTTGGTTCCTCAGCTGTCCCATCATCGAAAAAGGTATTATTTTGCAGCTTAGGTCCTCAAAAATTTGATTCTGTCAAGGGATTATTATTTTTATAACTTCTTTCTTGGTGTGAGCACAAATCAAAGCTGTCCATCCTAGAAGCTGGCTGTCTAGTGCCCCCAGTACCTAGGTTTTTTTTAACAACTAGTGTATTCATAGTTTCAATAGAAAACTTGTGGAGCAGTTGTTTTCTTAATTTTCCATTTAATTTTTTATTGTTGAGTGGCTTGTTGTTACAACTGGTGTCCTTTCTTTTAAATGTTAAAGTCAAGGGATACACCTGTAAATGTTTAAGATCTTGATTTCAGACAAGTGTAGGTATTATTTTTGAGGTTACTAATGAAGTCAGTATTACAAACTACCTGACTGTAAGCTATGTCCTCTGATTAAACTCTGAGGAGAAAACAAGAAAAGAAACTTACTTTTGTATGGCTGGCTCAATGTCAGCGACCCAGGTTCGGTAGCGAACCCGGATTGCTGGAAGGCCAGCCGGGGGGAGGGAGGATTAAACACGCAGAGTAGCCCTCTGGGTGCTTGCTCCTCCTCCTCCGGGGAAGGTGGGCAGCAGGTCTTGTTGCTGTACCACCACCTGGGTGACCACGGGAAGAAGTGCAAGCGGGATCACAGAGCTCAGGGTGGGGAGGACTTCAGCTGAGGTTCTTCAGCTACGTCCCTAGGATTCCAGTTAGGTAACTCTTCTAGCAGCAAACAAAAAAAACACATGATACAAGAAAAAAAACAATCCCAGAGAAAAAAAACACACAAAGACAGCTGTTATCAGTAAAATACCACTGTTAGTGAAAAAGAAAATAAATGATAACCCCCAGCCATGATGGAAACACCACGAACAGCATGTGAAAACTCTCCTGCCTGCCACCTACACGGATAGTACAGCATATAATCATAATACAAGCAATTAAGCTGAAAACATGCAAATCCGAGTGAATATAAGCCTATACACAGCTCTTCAGGTACCCACATATATAAATTAGGTAATATTCACTGACAAGTACCCATGTCGGACACCCAAATGTGAAACACAAGGGAACTCGAACTATGATTCCGGCTGCAGCAGAACTGGGATTTTTTTTTTGATAAAGTCAGGGAGGGAGCCTGAGCACTCTAAAGGTTGCAGGTATAATCACCTTTACCAGGTGAGTAAATACCATTATACAATGGCAAGAAAGAATCCTGGCTCCTGATTGGTCAGTTAGTCATCACAGCAGGGATGTTATCCTGGCATTACATCCCTGCTGATCAACTAGATGACCACCTCATAGTTCTTTTCTTTTTTCTCTTGATGATTGTTTGCATCTTTTCTTAAAAAAATATTTTTAAACACTAAAAAAAAATTAATTAAAATGATTTTGTTCTGTATAAAATAATGAGCCATTGTATAATAAGAATAATGCCCTCCTGGGTGGTTATTATGCTGAGATAACATCCCTGCTTGGGTGTTGGACGCCCTCGGTCGGTGGCCTCAGGCCCAACCACCCGAGGTGGGATGTTATCCCAGCATAACACCCACCCTGTCAGGCATTATTCCTTTATTATCCCCTGCAACCTTTATAGTGCTCAGGAATTCCTCACAAATGGGACTTTGTAGCAGTACCCCAACTATTTCAGGAAAGCCCCTTGGTGGGATGAAAAAAAAACAGGTCCTAGCCCAGTGTAGCTGCAGCCTGAAGCACCACTCAGTCCAAAAGAAGCTCTGTCAGTGAATCCACGTCCAGCCTATAATGGCAAATGAAAGTATGGACAGAAGACCAGGTAGCTGCTGCACAGATATACTGAACAGAAGCTCCTGTTATCCACCCAAGAAGCCGACAGAGCCCTAGTGGAATGAGCCTGAATACCTTGAGGTGAGTCGTACCCCTTCCCTTGATAGGCTGTAAGAATGGCCTCTCTGATCCAGCAGGCAATCACCTCTTTCGAGGTCGCATGACCCTTCCTCCATCCCAAAAGGAATACAAACAGACAATCTGATTGTCTGAAGCTCTCAGTCATGCTGAAGTAGTCCTTAAGGACCAAAACCATATCCAGAGCATGGGGTGTGTCCCCATGCTGGGTAGACTCCAGCAATGCTGGCAACTGGGTAGGCTGCGCCAAATGAAAAGCAGAAACCACCCTAGGGACGCAAGAAGAGACAGTGGCTAGGGATACTCCACCTGCATGAAAAGATAGATAAGGCTTCCGGCAAGAAAGAGCCTGCAGCTCTCCCACTCTTCTTGCTGAGCACAGGGCGGTGAGGAACACCGTCCGTATAGTCACCCAACGAGGTGAATGCAGAACAAACGGGGGTTAATGCAGTCCCTCCAGAACCAGATTCAGTTGTCAAGGTGAACATTTAGGCCACACATTAGGGGAGGCTAGTTGCATCACTCTGAGCAAGCGAACCACATCCAGATGTGCCCCAATCTGACCTATTCAGGGGAGGGGCCCCAGACCACTGAGATGGCCGAATTCTGAACCTTCAGCGAGGAGTGAGCCAACCCCTTATCAGCCCTATCATTAAGGAAATCCAAAATTTGTGGGAGGTCTGCCACTGAAGGTTACAGACCTTTTGCAGAACACCATTTACAGAAAATCTGCCAATGTCTCTTATAAGTCCTGTTCGCAGAGTCCTTTTTTAGACAATAGAAGACAATCCACCACTCTGGAAGGGTAACCCACACCTAACAATCTCAACCTTTCAGCATCCACGCTGTCAGGGACAGAACCTGAGGATTGTGGTGAAGAATCAGTCCCTGAGACAGCAGGTCTGAGCATTGGGGTAGCCGCCAAGGAATGTTGATCAGCATTGCCCCGAGTAGAGAGTGTGGTAATAGCCATCTGCCTGTTACTATTTGTATTATATTTTTGCTATAAGTATATGTTTTTTTTTTTAATTTCTGCTTGTGAAACATGGCAGTCATCACAAGGCAATGGCATCATAGGATACTGGATTGTTCTGCCCTCTTGCTGACCTAAAGGCACAGCTGGCTTTGTAGAAAATCTAACACTTATCTGCTAAACTTCCTGTGACTGTTATAAAAACCAGGTGATAATAAGCCACTGCTTTGAACCTAGGCAACCAGTCGTAAAATATTACATTTTATGGCGATCAAGAGGGAAGCCATTTCTGATAGTCCTCTGTGAAAATTCAGCCCAATATGAGAAGTGTTTCCAGGATATTTCTCTGAAAGATCAAAGGGGAATGCTGTCATTAAACCATGCTCTGATGAGGAGATAGACTGTCTTGTTATAATTAAAAATATTGCTGTATTTGCAGATTCCAATCAAGTAGTAATCTGACCTGTTTTGCCTATGCAGTTGCATGTTACAAATTAAGTATGTAGAACTGAGTGTGACCTCACGCTAGCAGCCCAGGGTTGTGACATCACAGGATGGGAGGGACATTCTGGCCTCTCTGATATTGTCAAGCTGGCTGAAAGGACTGACACTTTTGTCCTGGACTTCTAAGGGACACTTTGTTCCTGGACTCAAGAGAGACCACTTCTGCCAAGATAGGTAACAACAGCCCAAGTCCTTGCCAACTGAAAACTGAGTTAGAATTAGTTAATTCAGTTACAAGGCGCTTTGTTTTGTAATTGTCCATTTTTTTCTGACTGTAATCTTAACGTATATATGTTCTGTTTTTTTGTACTGTATTTACTATTTTTAATTTTAGTAAATTTTGTTTTCCTTAAACCTGCCTGAGACATTTTCTCCTTTTGAGTGTAAATGGTGGAACAGTATTGATAATTCTGATTTAACTGTTAAATTGCTTAGCGTGTCACCATATGCAGCCATGCTAACAAGGATCTGTGTAAAGATCCAGCAAGGTAGGAAAATATCAGTGTCTCAACTGAGTCAGCAGGTGGTTGTGAACCAGGCTGGTTGTATGCCCACTGGGTCAAGTACTGCACTGCTTTCCCCAAAGAGAGTGTGATATTTGAACCTGTTACCTGGGTGTGCTAGTTAAAAATGGTTTATATTTGACCCCAGGACTCGAGACTGGTAGTTTGCTTGGACCCAAAACAAACAGAAGGTTGTCCCTCTTTGTCCCCTGATCACGAGTCGCACTTCAAGGTTGGGCACTGTGGGAGCAGAGGGCCTGACCCCAGGAGTGGATTTGTGACAGAGAGTACTAGACTTGTCTTGGCCAGTCTGGAGCCACCACCAGTACCATCGATCGCGTGTCTTGGATCTTGGAAAGAACCTTGGCAATCATTGGAAAAGGTGGGAAGATGTAAACCCTGTCGAAGGACCAGTGGGCCGCCATTGTGTCAGTCTCCTCAGCCCTGGTGTATAGAGCTTGGGACTGAAACCGAGGCAGCTGAGCATTGTCGGACGAAGTCATTAGATCCAGCTGAAATAGCCCCCACCTCTGCTCAAGCTGACAAAACACCTGAGGGTGTAATTTCCATTCCGCCGAGTCAATTATCACCCGGCTGAGCCAATCTGCTTGCGTATTCAGCTTCCCTGCCAGATAAGTGGCTGAGAGCATCAACAAATGCTTTTCTGCCCAATGCAGCACTCTCTTGGAGCATGGCTTTGCTCCTGGTGCCCCCCTACTTGGTGATGTACACCATGGAGACCTGGTTGTCCATTCTGATCAGGACCGATTGGCCCTGAATTTGCGGGGCGAAAAAGGTCAAGGCCCATAGAACTGCCCTCATTTCCAGGACATTGATTGGCAGGCTGGCCTCTACCAGAGACCATTTTCCTTGTGCCACATGCTGGCCCAGCATGGCTTCCCAGCCGCTGAGGCTGGCATTCGTGGTGATCATTGACGTATGCGGCAATGACAGGGGAACCTGTTTCATCAGGTTGTAGTGATCCCCCCACCATTGAAGAGTGGAGAGAATGGTGGGATCTGGATTGAGTACGTACTCAAAACTCTGAGTGAGTTGGCCCCAGGTGTCCAGAACATACCGCTGGAGGGAACGCATATGGAGCCAAGCCCAGAGTACCATGGCAAGCTCTGATGCCATCAGACCCAGCAAGCAAAGATACGTCTGTTCCTGCTGGCGAGGTCTGGCCTGTACGTCCTCCATGAGTGCCAGTATGTTGACCACCTTGTCCTCCATGGGAAACACGAGACCCTGTTCTGTGTTGACCCTGGCCCCCAGATGAATTATCTCCTGGGTTGACTGAATATGACTCTTGCTCCAATTGACTATCCAGCCATGCTGCTGAGGCACTAGAGCACTGAGTCTGTGTCCATTGGGCTTGCATCGGTGATCTCGCCCAGCTGAGCCAGTCATGCAAGTAAGGGATGATGTGCACTTCCAGTTTGCAGAGGTCCACAGCCAACACCACCAGCATCTTGATGAACACTCTGGGGGCTGATGCCAGTCCAAATGGAAGGCAGGTGAACTGAAAGTGATCACTGTTGATCTGAAACCTGAGATAGCGGTGATGGCAAGGGCAAATCAGGATATGCAAGTAAGCGTCCTTGAGATCTATCGATGTTAGGAAGTCTCCCTGCTGGATGGCCACCAACGTGGACTGGAGTGTCTCCATCTTGAACTTCTTGTAGACTACAAAAAGGTTTAGGAACTTGAGGTTGAGTACGGGAGAAAACCCCCCTTCCCGATTATTTTGGAGACCATGAAGAACATAGAGTATAGTCCTGTGCCCCTCTCTGTTGGTGGCACAGGTATTATTGCCTTGTTGTCGCGAAGACTTTTGATGGCCTGCAGGGTTGCAGTCTGTTTGAGGGTCCGTGAAAGAGAGGAGGTCGGTAGTCTTTATGGAAGCATCGTTTTTTTTTTTTCAACATAATTTTATTGAGACAAAGGGAAGGTTACATCATCTACATTATCATCATATCAAATACAAGAGGTCCACATGCATAATACACAACATATGCAGTAGTCAGGCATATATAGTTCTTAATTCCATAACAGTAATTTAAAGTTCTATGCATCCTATATTGGAAAGATATCTGCTTCAGCTGCCACCAACAGTGGCCCCCATAGCTGGTGAAACACCTAATTGACCGAAAGCAGTTAACAGAGCCCTTTCTATTGACATACATTGTTTCCGATTGTTAGCCCACTGTTGTATACTAGGAGCTAGCCAATTTTGTGCGATTGTCTTGCATGCGTTCACCAGAGCCAATGACCACATGGTTTCATGACCAGACTTGCCTGGGCGTTTGAAGTCAGCTCCCAACATAAACTCAACAGGAATGTTCGGTGGGGAACATCCCAACACCTTAGCCATAATATTGTGCATTCCTATCAGAAGGGCATAATTTTAGGGCACATTAGGGCCATGTGCAAGAAATCTGCTTTGGCTGTCTGGCATTTGGGACACTCATCAGACTTGGAAGGATCTAACAGGTTAAGCTTCACTGGGGTGTAGTAGGCCTGATGTAGAATGTAATATTGCCCCTACTGGAGCTTATTACTCCTTGAACAGGTTACCATATGTTTAGACGCACGCTTCCAAAGTTGCTCACTTATCAGGATACCCAGATCAGCCTCCCATTTCCCAATAATTTTTTCTATGGTCTCCAGGTCACCCCACTGATACAGTGGTAATAAGTGGCCAGCGGACCAGCTCCCAGCTGTGCTGGTATAGTTCCTCCTCCAGAGGGGGAAAGAAGGCCCAACCAGCACCTGAGCTCAGTTCTAGTTCCCAAAATGAGCCGTAGTTGAAATAGATAAAAAATTCCTCCCTGTATGTTCCAGTGGTCCCTCAGGTAGGAGAAGGGCACCATACTATCTCCCACATAAAGCTGATGAACCCACCGTAACCCCTTAAACGCCCAATCCTTCAGTCTACCGGACATTGCCTCAGTGGAAGCAAACCTCAGGCGAACTGCCTCGGATATAAGGGTCATTTTTGTAGGGGCAGATGCCCTGCCAATCTGATGATGGGCACCTGACCAAGCCTCAGTGGTTGCTGAAGTGAATGGATTGGCGTGTTCAGACTGCACTCCGGACCACAACACCTCCGCCAATACTCCCCCCCCCCTTGAGGTGTGTCTCTGTGCCCAGTCCCTCCAATTCTAACCAGCTATTATTCAGATCCTCCAAACCAAGCGGCAAAGCAGCTATCTGCACCGCCTGATGGTAGAGTTTAAAATTAGGCAGACCAAGCCCCCCCAAACGAGGGGGCAAATGTAGTATTGATCTCTTTACCCTGGATGCTTTACCCTGCCAGAGAAACATATGTATAACAGCATCTAGCTTCTGAAAATTGCATTTTGGGAGCCATAGTGGGAGAGATTGATATAAATACAACAGTCTGGGCAGTACCATCATGGTAATCACACCTACTCTACCCATTAGAGAGATTGGAAGTGCCGTCCACCTTTCACAGTCCGAAGTGAGTGTTTTCATAAAAGGCCTATAATTTAACCCATATAAGGCATGGGCTTTCCCAGAAATTAGGATCCCTAGATACTTGAGGTTGGGAACTATCTGCAGGCCATTCAAATGTTGAAACAGGGTATATCGACTTCCGGTTCCGGTATGGCTCCTTGAACCACGTGCAAAGAAGAGCTCCCGTCGTACAAATAAAAAATAACCCCAAAATCTTGTTAAAACTAACAGACTCTGCTAAAAACAGTAATCGGAGGGTTTAAATATCCTAACGGTCGAAACCATTACCTCCGTAATCCTAGTGCCAAAGCAGCGTCATAACCGCTACCAACTCCTAGCAAACCTGCCTGATATCAGGGATTAGGGGCCTTCACACATAGAGGGGCTCAATAAACCAGCAGCATTACCAACATCGCTACCTCCTTGAACTATGCAGCCACAACAACAACCTTTCCAACGCCAGGCTTCGGAAGGGGGAAGAATAGGACAATCTCAAGCCAGTACTCCAAAAAAGAAGGGCACCGAAGGAACGTCAGCAGTACCTGAGGACACCATCCTGAACGCCATTGCAGAATTTCGAGGTGAAATGAGAGAGGCAATTGGGAATTACGATCCGATATCGGGTCTCTCCAGAACCGAATGAATGATGCGGACAAACAGATAACAGAAAATACCAACAAATTAGATTTACTAGAAACAGCAGTATTGAAACTCACTAGGAACAGCTGCAAACCTCTCTAGACAGGAAGACGCTGAAAACTGTGGGCATCAGAAATATCAGAATTTTCGAATTCCTGAGGGGGGGGACCTGGTGGCATATGCAGACTACCTCTTTTGCTCTGTTCTTGACTTAGATCCCGAATTCAAGTTAGACTTTGAGCATGTACTTCGAGTACTGGGACCCAAACCCATGACAAGGGGAGCTAGACCTAGATCTTTGGTAGTTTGTTTTACCATGTACCAAACTAACGAGCTACTATTAAGGAAAGCTTGGCAAAAGGAAAAAATAATGCTGGGGACGAACAGACTAATAATGGATAACGATTATGCTCCATACACCCAGAGAATGCAGCGAGGGTATGCGCCGCTGTTTCCTTCCTCAAGGCCCAGCAGATTAAATTCTGCACTCCGTATCCGGCCAAACTTATGATTTTGCTGCCAAATGGACCCATAACCTACTTTACAGTGGACGAGGCTATAAGAGACCTACTGAAATGAGGGATTATTAAAGAAGATCAGTGTCAACAGATAAGAACCACATTGCAACAGACTAAAACAAAGCAAAGAGACAATACAGACCGACAAAAGGAACCTAATTCTACTCTGGGGGACATGCTGGACAAAATACACCAACTTAGAAACCCCACGCTACCTATATAAAGACTTATAAGTAACTAAGTAGGGCTTGCTCTCGACTTGCCCACCCTCCCCCTTCTTTTTTTCTCTCTTCTCTTGTTCAGTTCTTTTTTCTTCTTTCTTTCCCGCCTCCTTCTCGCTCTCTCTTTTCCCTTCTCTTTTCTCCTCTATATAATAGAGGGAATACTTGTTCTTGGTTTTGGTGGGGGAGGGGATGATTGAGACCGGGAAGGAGGTTGTGTCCAGTTGATGAAATTATGTGGGGTAACTTTGACATGCCCCAGATATGTGGTAGGTTCTTTGGAGGATGCAAGACTGGTGGGTTGGGGGACCAGTGGGTGGCTTGGTTGGTGTGAATGGGTGGGGCCCCTGCTGTCGAAGCAAGGGTGCTGGGTGAAACTTATGCGTGTGGGGAGGAGAATTGAAGGAAAAAGGCAGAAATAAAAATATGAAGGAGAAAGGCCCCAAAATCATAGTCAGATATCGTATATTGACCAGGAGGAGGGGATGCTGCCTGCTGGGAGCTTCCTCTACAAGGAGGGAATTACGAAGGGGGGTGAGAGGGAAAAGAGGTGGGGGGAGGGGAAAGGGAAGATATGAGAGGAGGGGAGAACAGGGGGGAGGATCCGGGAGAAAAAGAGAAGGTAACCATAAAGATAAGGGAGGATCGACGGATATAAAGACTGCAACATGTAAAATACATTACGAATTTAGATAAAGGGGTGGGGAAATTTTAACTTTATTACATACAAATTTGGTTTGGGGTAACGGGGAGGAGGGGAGGTGGGGGAAGGGATTGGAGGGGAAGGAGAGGGAGGGAGGGGGAGAGAGAGAAAAGGGAAAAAAAACAGGTGTGATTACAGATACAGGAAGAAATCTACTTTATGAACACAAGAAAAGGTTATTGACCTAAAATACCTCAAAAATAAAAGGGGGAGCGTAATGAGTATTACATAGAAAAGCTACATGCTGAACCATTCTCGGGATTTTCCCCTTATTGGGGGAATTATCCTAGTTGGGATACTCCTTACCATGGTGGCAATTAGTGCCTTCCAGGTAGCTATGGAGATTCCTGATCTCTCCCAACCCCTTTTAGAGGAAATGGAAGAGAGAGAGAAATGAGGAGGTTGGGACATGCCACCTCACTTGAGGAAGTCAACAGTTATTTAGTGTATATAGTTATAAATCAAAAGTACAATGTAATAATTAGAATTAAAAGTTCATATGTTTACCGAGTTCCGTTAAAAATTAATCAATGTTTGAAAAGTGGTACAGATAGACGTACCAAAAGGGTTAAAGGGATGATGGAGTTTTTTAATTTCTTTCATGAACGTACAAGAACAACAATCATAATAACCCGATATATCAAACAGAAGGTAATAAGACACAGGGGACAAGTTACTATCCAGAATAAAAAAAAGTTTATTGATGTCAGATGAAGTGCCAAAGGTAATAGAAAGACTGTGGAGTTGTATGATGCAACAGGGTTGGCTTGATTGGAGAATGAGATGTTTTCTGACCGGAGTGAACACCATGGAGAGGACCTTGACATCTGGGGAGTTGAGGGGGAGAGTGATCTGGATAACAGAGAGAGGGTGGAACCTAGAGAGAGAGAGAGAAACGGAGGGGGGCAGATAATAAGAAAAGCCATACAAGGAGAGGACTAAAAAATAAATGAATAAATAAAAATGAATACACAACCAGGTATAATATATTCTATTAATATTAACAGATTATATAGCCCTATAAAAGAACATGCTTTATGCAACATATAAATAAACAAAAAGCGGACATCATATTCATACAAGAGACCCATTTATCAGAGGTGGAACATCAAAAACTAAAATGGGAAATAGGTACAAGATATAGTCCTCATCCTATCCAGTGGCCGAAAAACAGGGTAGCAATCTTAATTCCCAATACAACCCAAATAGATATAAAAAAAGTATATATAGATGGACAAGGGAGATATGTTATCCTACAAGGATATCTATATACAAAAGAGGTGACCCTGGCTAATGTATATCTACTCCCTCAATCAAAAACACCAGTAATACGCCATATCTTAAATACCATACTTGATGCCCTCCAGGGACAACTCATACTGGGAGGGGATTTAAACATGACAATACAACCAGGATTGGATTCTTCCAATCTGACTAGATACCACCAAGGGAGTGTGGTAAAATTTTTTAAAACTCAAATGGAAAACTTGGGACTGACTGATGCCTGAAGGACGATGTATCCGACATCTCCAGGGTATACATTTCAATCAGGCCGATTCCATTCATATTCAAGGCTAGATTATTTTATAACGACATGTGAACATTTTCCATTAGTAATCGATGTCACTATCAGTCCAAGGTTCCTCTCCGATCATCACCCATTACTCCTATGGGCCGAGCTTGGTAAAAAAACAAAACATACCTTATGGAGACTCAATCCACTCATACTTCAAGATAAGGAATTCATTAAACAAATGAAGGAAAGAATTCCACTTTTTTTTCCAAGAGAACCTCTCCCCCACCATATCAGAGGCAGTGTTATGGGACGCCATGAAGGCAATCATCAGAGGAGAGATCATAGCTTATGATACAAAAAAAAATGGGGAAACTATCACTTACTTTCTTCCAAAGAATAGAAACAATCAGAATGAATGTTCTTCCCAGATTACTCTATCTGTTTCGGAACATTCCACTGTTCCCATCCCAATATTACTTCAAATCCTGGGACAACCTAATATCCAAATTTATATGGGGTGGCAATCACCCCAGGATCAGACTAAAACTATTAAAATTGCCATTGGTACAGGGAGGGGTTAATCTGCCGGATTTAAAATTATACACGGAATCAGCGTTTTCATGTATCTACCTACTGTGGTTATCCAAAAACTACCACGTCCCTTGGAAGACCTTAGAATTTCATTTGAATGATCTTTATGATATCCAAAGAATTCTCTTCTCCTCTCCGGATAGGACAATTACTCTGAAAAACTTTTCAAATATAACCTCACAAGTATTAAAAGTATGGTATAGAAATAGAAAGCAACCTCTGTTACAACCGATATGAATACTGCAAGTTGATTTCGCAGGAAAATCTTTTCTTACCGGCACATTCAGACCTAACGTTTACTCAGTGGTGACAAACAGAACTGGGACAGATATTCCAATTTTTAAACCAGACAGGAGTTCTTCCTTTTGAGGAACTAGTTAGCAAATATAACCTACCACATACAGACCAATTTAGATACTTCCAAGTCAAAGATTATATATTAAGGGTAAAATAATTTACGCTAAATTGCCACACCGCTTCCCCGCTTTTGAAGCTGTACCTGGACCACATAAGGGTAATCACTGGGATTATCTTGTAGGAACAGTGTATAAAACACTCAGAGCTTTAACTTCAGAAACTACTAACTCTATCTTGATCAGTTGGAATAAGGACTTAGAGAAATTCAATACAATCAATGGTCTAGGGGCTTTGACAGCAATAAAATTACTTCCTCAAACATAGGGAGAGAATTTTCTTGGAAATGTCGATACCGATATTTTCGCTCTCTCCCGTATACTTTAAATACCTCCCAGTAAGATATGGAATGTGCTGAGAGATTGTGGATGCAAACTGGCAGATCTGGCACATATTATGTGGCAATGCCATTGTTAATGCCATTCTGGATGTCACTACAGGTAGTGATATCCAATAGCATGGGGAGACAGTGGAAATAACAGAGGAGATGTTCCTGATGGACATATATCCGGATCACTCTCCTCGTGGACTAAAACTTTGTTGCCGGTATGTTTATTCGGCAAAGAAAACTCTAACAAGGAGATGGATGTCAACTAAAATTCCAATGATACAGGAATGGCAAGAAATAATGAAAAATATAAATCAAATGGAAATTTTAACAGCTAAAATGAAGGATAGAGAACGGATAGTTAGAACACAATGGCAGAGATGGGTCATCTATATGATGGGGGCTGACCCAAATTTCTGTCCTTAGGGGGAAGGAGGGTGATGGAGATGAAATATACTCAATATTAATAGCAAATAGAAGAAAGGGAATAAAGCAGTCCTGTATATAAATCTACAGATCTGTAAGAAATATACTAACATACATATTGGACAACATCTGTAAACATCTACTAACCAAATGATACTGTGTCTTAAAAGAATGAATGTTAACCCTTTTCTTTAAAAAAAAAAAAGAGGAAAAGGGGAAGGAAAAGCACCTTAGGAAATATATATTTTTTTAATCCTTATGTCATTATCTTTATGAAATCTACTGTTTACAACCTACCAAGGTATTGCTTTTGTGTATATATGTTGGAAAAATAATAAAAGATGAGATTTAAAAAAAGAAACAGGGTATGTCTATGCATTTTGTCAATAGGCAAGACCTCGCTCTTGGTCCAATTAATTTTGTGGCCAGATATTGAGCCATATTCTAATAGGGCCTGGTGTATCCCGTGGAGGCCTTCATGGGGGTCTGCTTGTACAGAAGAAGAAGATCATCAGCACACATGGCCAATTTATATTCAGTGTCATTAAGTCTAAATCCCAGAATCTTCGGATCAGACCGAATGTACCCAGCTAAAGATTCTAGAGATAATACATATAACAAAGGGGAAAGAGGGCACCCTGTCTGGTTCCCCTGCCCAGAAGAAAACTGGATGTCAGGTGCCCATTCACCATAACCTGGGCTAAGGGGTCCTTATAAAGGGTCCTAATCCAAGACATAAAGTACGGCCCAAACCCCAATTTAGCCAAAGTGGTAAATAAATACCCCCACTCCACTATGTCAAAGGCCTTCTCTGCGTCCAAAGCCAGAATGGCCACCTCATGTTTATGTGTAGTTTTCTCCCAATGATGAGCAATATTCAGTGTTTTCCTAACATTATGCTTCCCATATCTTCCCCTTACGAGCTCAGCTTGGTCAGGGTACACAGTACCAGGTTCTAAAGGATCCAACCTAGAGGCCAGAACCTTAGCTAAGATTTTGTAATCAGCATTCAAGAGAGAAATAGGCCTGTAAGAGGAGCACCAGCTAGGATCTTTCCCGGTTTTGAGAGTACCGTAATGACCGCCCGACCCGAGTGGAGAGGGGCAACATCCCTACTTCATCTCAGCCAACATGTCAACCAATGGCTCCAAAAGTATATCCTGTGCAACACTTACAAAAGTCTGTAGGAAGACCGTCTGACCCAGGAGCTTTGCCACCCTTGAGTTTCTTAACAGCTACCCTGATCTCCTCCTGTGAGATTGGGGACTCCAGCGAAGTCAGACAGGGGTCCCAAAATGGATCTCAGGGAAGCCTTGTCCAAAAATGCGTCAATTTGCACAGGGGTTGGGGAGATCTCAGATGTGTATAACTGCTTGTAAAAATCCTCAAAAGCTTGAGTTATCTCCCGTGGGTTATCCACCAAGTCACCCCTTGAAGAATGTATATGGGTCACCGCCCTCTCCCCCTCCTTCCTACGTAGCTGCCAGGAGAGCAACTTCCCTGCTCCATCCCCATCAAAATATTGACCAGCCTGGGAGAGTAGTATTGCCCACTCCAACCAGGCCCCATAGGCCGAATTGTATTGCCATTTCAGCATCTGCAAGTTTTTGTATAAAGCTTGGTCAGGCTTTAGTCTGTGGGCCCGTTCCACCAGGTCTATCTGGGATCTCAATTCTTCTAGGGCCATAGATCTGGTCCGGGCCTCATGTTTTGCATAAGAGATAGGTGTCATCTGATATAGGCCTTCAAGGCCTCCCATCTGGTTGAATTGGAAGTATCCCCTTTCCTGTTAAATGCGAGGAATTCCGCAATATGAGCCTTAATGTAATCAATGTAAGCCTTATCCCTTCAACAAAAGTGGATCTAGCCTCCAGGTTTTACTCCCATGGAGCAGGCTCCCCAGCTTAAGAACTATGGAGGCCGCTGCATGGTCCGAAATCAAAATTGGGGAGTAGTCAGCCCCAACCAATGATGGTAACAGGTCAGTACTGGCCAACATCTTATCAATATGGACATATGACTTATGGGCATTAGAATAAAAGTCTCTGCAAGATGGGAATAAGTGCCTCCAAGCATCAACCAGGCCAGCCTCTTGCATTAACACTGCCAACGTTTGAGCATTTTTTGTCAAAGACACAGGGGTAGTATTGGACCTGTCTAATACAGTATCCAACATGCAGTTGAAGTCACCTCCCAAAATCCAAGAGCCCCGCCAGGCAACCAGATCCAAAGAGAGTCTCCGAAAGAATTCAGAGTCATCTACATTGGGGGCGTACATTGATCCCAAATTATAAGTGCCAATCCCTGGGAGCAAAACCCTAGCGAGGGCATATCTACCATGGGGGTTCAATTTATTATCCAATACCTTAAAATTAGAGCTTTTAGGTAGCCATATAGATGCACCTCAAGCCTTAGAGGAAAAATTAGCTGAGATCCACAGCCTCCTCATAAAGGCCTCAGTTCTAGGCACCTCCGGTCTGGACATATGCGTCTCCTGGAGTAACACAGCCTGCCATTTGTCTCATCTGGTCTCTGCCATGACTCTTCTCCTCTTGGGGAGTGACTTCAGGGCATTAACATTCCAGGATAGAGATATGACTAGCCATAATCCCTAAAAAAAAAAAAAATCATTAACCACCTCCTTCATAGATAAAGCATAGTTATCATACAACTTCCCATGTCTCAGTTTAAAGTTAAATCCAACCAAACCCAATATTACCCAGCAGGTAGTACCAAAGGATCCCAAGGGTAGTCGATCAGCACAAGTGATTGCCGACTGCTGATTCAAGTCCCATCAGCACCACACCCAGATAACCCTCCCTCCCCTTAAACTGCCCAAGAAACAACCCCAAAAGCAGAATTGCAACCCTCCAGTGGACACAAAGAGGCCCACCTTAATAACCCCTGCAAACAGTTGGTGAACATTGGTGTTAATGTTACCCTGCACTCTTAAAGGAGAAGTCCACTCAAACTTGAAAAAATATATGTTGTGCAGAGTGTTTTAATTTTTATGTAAAGTTCTAGTGTTTCCTTCCCTCTGACTGGTATTAGGAGTTTTTCTAAAATTAGCCTGCTAGCTTTATGCTAGTTTCACGACCCTGGGATCTTCATCCGCTACAGCTTAATTGTATTTCTTGTTCCACAGTGCATCTTGTCTCATGTGACAGTGATCTAAGAGAGACCCAACATTCAGCACACACATGCCAAACAAACTAAATATCTTGGAAGCTTTACAAGCTGCACAAAAATTACCAGTAAGTTTTTCAGGACAGTAAGACCTTTACGATGAAGGTGGTCACCAAGCTGAATTCTACACATTTTAAAATATAGCCATCTCTACTGTTATGAACTGATTGTAAAGCAATGCTTTCTGCTGGATTTATGGTCTCTGCTACATCACCATCACATGAAACAAGGTGCATTGTTGGACAAAGGAATACAATTAAGCTGTTTCATATGGAGATCTCCAGGGGTCAAACTACCCTAAAGCTAGCAGGCTAATTTAAGAAAACTCCTAATACCAGTGAGAGGAAAGGAAACACTAGAACTTCACATACAAATTAAAACGCTCTGCACAGTATATATATTCTTTCAAGTTTTGGGTGGACTTCTCCTTTAAGCAATGTCAGAAACATATGGGCATCTGAAATTATAAGAAGTTGCAAATAGAAAATAGTCACACAGAGACATCGAGACATAATTTTACAAAAAAGCAAACCGCAATAAAAGCCCCCTTGTTACAGTCCAAATGATGTAGCTGTGTGTAGTCCCCACAGGATAAGTTCCATGAGACAAAACATAAATCCTCATGTAGGAGCAAAGTCATATTTCAAAGCAAACTTTCTGCAAGTTCAAAACAGCGAGCGATTTGTCCAGACCATAAACATAAACTAAATCACGTTTGCGAAGCCCTGATTATCGCATCCAGGTTAAAATATAACATTAGTACAAACGAAAAGGACTTAGCTGAAATGATCAGGTAGCAAGTATAAAATGGCGGTCCCATCTCATTCTTGCTGCGTAGGTACCCAGACCCTTATGGATGATCGAAGATTCTCACAGGCATAGACAGAGATGTAATTAAAAGTTAAGAGGGCCTGTGCGCCCAGCAAGACCATCAGACCAGCCATACGTGTAGGAGCGGTCACTAGCCTAATATATGGCCATAACCCCTCTCAGCGATCTTCCACCTCCTGCCTTTGTGGTGAGCGGCCGCTTTCTCCATTTTTAGATACGGAATCAAGCCACTTCATCGTTGCCCCAGGGCATGAGAAGAATTGTGGTGCGCCTCCCGGTCGATCAATTTTCAATTTGGCCGGATATGTAAGAGCAAACGACCAGCCCATCTTATATAGACAACCCTTGATCTCATTGAATTTTTGCCTTCTTACCTGCAGTTGCTTGCTAAAGTCTTGGAAAATGTGGACTTTATGGTTGCCCAGCACGATCGGCCACTTCTCTTGGCTTTCTGCAGAATCGCCTCCTTATCCGTGGTAGCGCAGATATTTTGTTAAGCAATGCCTAGGACGGAGTCCAAAGCTTAGGGCCTACACGATGAGCTCTTTCCACTTCACAGTGCTGTAATGTAGGAGGAAGCTCCAGGTGTTCAAACAACCAGGTATGTAGCATCCTTTCAGGGTCATTCCCTCCGTCCCTCGGAAGACCAACAATCCTGAGATTCGATCTATGGGACCAATTTTCTTGGTCCTCAGTTCAATTGGTAAGTTCCTCCACCAACTTGCTGAGGGTCTGTTTATATCCCATAGCTGCCGATAACGAATCCTCCAGGCTGCTGACCCCAGTTTCAAGTTCTTCCAGGCGGTAGTGTGTGATTAGCTGAAGTCTCGGAAAACCTGCTACCACCAACTGCAAGTGTGAAATTTGGGAGGTAATATTGCCAAAGCCAGCCTTCATGTCGCTCTGCATGAGCACTAGGGTAGTAGGTACTTGCTGCCAACGTTCTTTCAGGTCTGACATTCCTCCTGTGCCATTACTAAATCTGTGGGCGACCTGGTTCTGTTAGGCCTCAGGGTTGTTGTTTGGGTGTTCTGACGCACCAAATAAGAGCTTTGACTGCTTTATTTTGCTCCTGCTAGTCGCTAATCCCCACCAAATGCCGCCACAGACTAAATTCAAACAAAGACTGATACCACCAGATTTAATAAAAAAGGCTGAGTGCAGTAAGGAGCTCGGCTAGGCTGCGTCCGCCATTGCCAGTGTCAAGCCACGCCCCTGTGCGGAAGCATCTTTTGAGTAAGTTCTATGGCATATCCCTGTGACACAACGTCCCTGACTCATTAGTCCGTGGCGATGTGGGCCCACTATGCAGTGAACACCCAAAGGCGACCTCCTACTAGGGGCTGTCTGCCGGGGCGCCCCCATCCTCATTGGGCCTTCTCTGCATTGCCACTACAGGACTGGGTGTTGTTGAAACTGTCCTCCCTGCTAGAGTTGCCCCGTGACTTGGACTGGTTGAATCTCAGTTAAAAACGGGCCACTGCAGCACCACCTCTCTAATTCTGACCGGAGGTGGACTTCACCTGGCCCCTGTTGCCTCAAAACCTTGGACGAAACGGACGACCCGACGGCAGGTATAGGTCCATTTGTCTGCCATCTGTTTCATCCCAGCCCAGTCTCTGAGGAAAGGTTTGAGGGCCGCACCAAACAAGTGGTCGCCCTTGCAGAGTAACTTCATCACCGTGGCTTTGGACTCAGTGTCCGCCTGCCATAGCTTTAGCCACAGAGCTTGTCTGGCCCGATTAGTCAGGACCGTGGCCCTGGTATCAAACTTTATAATGTCAGAAGAGGCATCCACGAGGGTACCGTGCACCTGTGTGATGCAGGTCCTCTGCCCACCAGAGGTGAATCTTCTGGGAGGTTGTTGGTGACTGCTTCTGCTCATTGAAGCAGTGCATGACTGGTATACCACACTACTGTATCTGCAGCCAAGGCCATCCCTGTGACCTCATGGACTTTTTCAAGGGAATCCTCCACTTTTCTGTCCATGGGGTCTTTTAGAGCAGCAGTGCTCTCTACTCGGATGACTGTCACGGTGCACAAGAGCTGAGACTGGGGTGTCTACCTTTGGGGCTGTATAACCGAGCCACCTGATAGGGCTCAGCAAGGAATATGACTTTTCTGTAGCCCTCTCTCTGGGATATGAGCTGGTTCTGGTGCCTCTTGCTCCTTAGAAAGAATGACATCCAGTGCTGTGCAGGTTGAGAAGTAATGTTTCTCCGTGTGAAGTGTGCAGTGAGAAGGGATCCGTCGAGGGTTTGTGGCTGTTCAGGTTCCTCCGGGGTCTGGAGAACCTCCCAGATCAGACGGATCAACTTTGCAATGTCTTCCTGTGGATGGAGCTTGCCTGACACCTGGTCACAGTCTTGGCCTTCCTCGTCCTCCTCTGATGACTCCACTGGGTCTTCCGCCTGTCTGCCTGCGCTTCTTTTTTGTGGGGTGCTGGAGCTTGGTTGGATCCTGGGCATTTTTTACTGTCTGGCCCCTTCTGGTTGTTGGCTCTGCAGCTTTTCCAGCCACTGGAACAGCAGTCCCGCTTGTGCTGTGTTCAAGGTCAGTGGCACTGTTGGTGGGGCATCATTGTTTTTTACGGCCAGGGCACCTGCTGATTGCTGGTTGTCTGACTCTGACGCCGTGCACAGTGCACATAGAGGCTCCCCCTCTAAAATAGCTGCCATCATTGCCATCCACCATCAAGATGGCCGAGCTGTCGCGAGACCTCTGAGTTCCTGACCTACTTCCTGGTCGAACTCTCGAGATTCATGTGTCTTGTGAGACCCCGCCCACCATGCCATCAAACTCCTCACACAGCAGAACCACAGAAGCCTTCGGTTATGGGGCATAACACTGGCCCCCTTTTTTCCGGGCATTGCTCTCGCGATGCAGGCCTTGACTTGGGCCCTCGTACTGGCCGCTGCTGGGAAGCACCTCCCATGTTCCGCCTCTCGGATCTCGTGAGAGCCACCATGATCTCTGGGGCTTGAGACAGGAACATGGCGTTGGTGGCTGGAATGTGTGTGGGGGAGACGTTCATGTCTCCCTCAGTGGCACGCATGGCGCAATTTGTGCCGAACAACAGTGGCCCCTTCTACCTAAAGCCTAGTACCGAGAAGGAGAGGGGTTGAAGATGTAAATAAAAACACCATTTACCTTGTAGTAGGGAGCAGGTGCAAAACATGGCCACCACCAGGCATGCAATGGGAAGCTGGAATCCTTAGGGACGAGGTCGGAGTGTGGTTTCTGGCTGTCCAAAAGATTTATTTTCTTGCATCAACCAATAGGATGGATGGAGGAGAACCCATTTGCGAGGAATTCCTGAGCACTCTAAAGGTTGCAGGGATAAATCTCCTTCTATTTAGGCTTTCGTTCTTATTTTTGATATACAGTACATAGAAGGTCACGTAATAGTGAATTATTCCCTATTCTACTGCCCATTTATTCTGTATACTGATGTGTCTCTGTGCCCCCCCCTTCTCTAGCATAATAAACGTAGTTATGGAGACCATCAATTGATAAAATTCCTCCCATCAGTTAAAATGGATTTAAGAGAAGTACCTGGCAAGTGCCAATCAGTCTCTAGGAGAGTATACTTAACCTCTCTAATATATAAATGCATGAAAAACTAGTATAAATGAATAGAAACATAGAAACATAGAATTTGACGACAGATAAGGACCGCTTGGCCCACCTAGTCTGCCCATTTCCAACGGATAAGCTGCAGATCCTAGTTAACCAACAGCCTACTTCCTCCTACCCCCCACTAGAATTGCCTTATGTCTGTCCCATGCATTCTTGAATTCCCCATTGTTTTGACTCTCGACCTCCTCAAAAGGCTGTTCCATGTATCCACAACCCTCTCTGTGAAGAAATACTTCCTCACATTACCTCTGAGCCATCCCCTCTATCTTCAAATTGTGCCCCTTGTTTTGCACATCTCTTTCTGAAAGATGCTACCCTCTTGGACTTTGTTGATTCCCTTGAGGTGTTTGAAAGTTTCTATCATGTCCCCTCCTCCTTTCCTTGAGGCTATACATCTTTAGTTCCTTTAGTCTTTCTTCATATGTCTTCTGATGCAGACCCTGCATCATTTTGGTTGCCCTCCTCTGGACAGCCTCCACACTGTCTATGTCTCTCATGGAGATGAGGTCTCCAGAACTGTACACAGTACTCCAGATGTGGTCTTACCAACTGTCTGTACAGAGGGCCAACAACTTCCTGTTTTCTACTGGTGATGCCTGTCCCTATGCATCCCAGTATCCCCCCAGCCCTCCTTACTGCCTTCTCACATTGCTTGCCCATCTTTAGGTTGTCTGATATGACTACCCCCAGGTCCCTTTCCATTTTTGTTATTGTCAGTATCTCACCCCCCATTGTGTACTCTTCCCCTGGGTTTTTGTTTCCCAGGTGCATTACTTTGCACTTCTTTGCATTGAATCTAAGCTGCCATACATTTGACCATTCCTCCAACCTTACCAAGTCCCTTTTCATTCTTTCCACCCCACCTTGTGTATCAACCATATATAAGAATATATAAAAAGAAGAGATTAACTGATTTAGCACAGCCGTGCAAAAGTTTTTTTTGACATAACAATGATGACTTTTACTCATATGTCATACTGTACATGACTGGCACTTGTATATGTTCTTTGCACTTTTTTATGTTTGCTTGCACGCATGTGCAAGAAACATAGTGCCATCATCCGAGTTTTCGGAGGTGTGTCACCCATCTTCCAATTCAGTCAGTGTGTTTGCAGGCACGTCCCCAGTTCCCCAATCACTGCTGCAGCTGTCTATGACAGCAGTTGAAAATGCAGTGGTCATACAGTTGAAAGGGAGAGCTCCGCTTCAGTGAGCAGTGCTCTCCCCCTACACACGCATGCATAATGCATGCTCATGCATCCCCCCCACACACACACACTGTATGGCCGATGGGGGTGCCCAATCCCCTGTCGGCTCCAGGCTCCCCCCCCCGAAACAGCCTTCCAGCTACCACGCTGGGAGCCCATCCCAGTGTGGCAAACGTCCTGCGTTGTCAGCTTTCCAGGTGCCACGCTGGGAGTCCACCCCAGTGTGGCAAAAATGTTTATGGCCAATGGGGGTGCCCAGTCCCCGTCGGCTCCAGGCCCCCCAAACAGCCTTCCAGCTGCCACACTGGGAGCCCACCCCAGTGTGGCAAATGTCCCGCGTCGTCCAATAAAGAAAAAAAAACCTCTAAAGAAAAAAACGTTCCCTCGGCGATCGCCCTGCCCACCCGCGCCCACCTCTGCGCACCCTACCTTCCCACACACACCCTCACCCCATACTTACCTCCGGAGCTCGGCGCGATGATCTTCGGTGGACCTGGAACATGTCTGCACTCTTCAAAGCCAACCACGAACTTAGGAAATGTCGGTAAGCTGTATAATGCAATAAATAGGGTTTTCAACTTTGATGCATATCTCGGCATTTCTTGGAATTTTGCCAAATTTTCAACATGGGGTTTTGGCACCTCCTCATGATTTCTCTCACTGTCATGGCGTTAATCGGGCCCAAGGTGATTTCGAGTTACTGTGCTAACTCACCTTTTGGGACTGATTAACGAAATGACAGTGCCAGTGTTCATAAGGTGGGCTTCAAAAAGCCTATGTTGTAAATTTGGGAAAAATTCCTAAAATGACTTGTTTTATGAGCTGCTATGAAGTTCCTATGCACGTTCGTAAGTTCGCAATTTTTAATATTTGCACTCTGAATTTTCAACATTACCATTTTACCACACCTCCTTATGAGCAGTACAGCTGTCATTTTTCACATCTTGCCCAAAATGTATTTCCGCGCATATAGCACACAATGGCGCAGTCGATGTGCTAAATCAATGTATAGGACACATTAAGAAAATCACAGTGACACTGTTCATGAGCAGAGGTCTTAAAATGGCTATGTTGAAAATTTGGTGAAAAAATTCCTAAAAATGACTGTTTTACGAGCATGCGTTGCGCAGTTCCTATGCACGCTCGTAAGTTCGTGAATTTTTAATATTTGCACTCCAGATCTTCAACATTGCCATTTTACCACACCTCCTTATGAGCAGTACAGCTGCCATTTTTCACATGTTGCCCAAAATGTGTTTCCTGCATGTAGCACACAATGGCGCAGTCGGTGTGTGCAATCAATGTTTGGGACAGATTAAGAAAATCACAGTGAAACTGTTCATGAGCAGAGGTCTTAAAATGGCTATGTTGAAAATTTGGTGAAAAAATTCCCAAAAATGACTGTTTTAGGAGCGCACATTGCGCAGTTCCTACGCATGCTTCCAAGTTTGCGAATTTTTAATATTTGCATACCAGATTTTCAACATTGCCATTTTATTATACTTCCTTATGAGCAGTACAGCTTCCATTTTTCACATCTCGTCCAAAATGTGTTTCCGCACATGTAGCGCACAATGGTACAGTCGGTGTGCAAAAGCAATGTTTGGGACAGATTAAGAAAATCACAGTGACACTGTTCATGAGCAGAGGTCTTAAAATGGCTATGTTGAAAATTTGGTGGCAAAAGTCCATAAAATGACTGTGTTATGAGTGAGCATTGCGCAGTTTCCACTCACCCTCGTAAGTTCATGAATTTGTGATATTTTCAGTCCAGATTTTCACCAGTGGCATTTTTCCACACTTCCTTATGCAAAGTACAGCTGTCATTTTTCAAACATGGCGAAATGTGTTTTCACACTTTCAGCGCAGAAATGCGTGGTCGCTGGGAAATCATTGTTCGGACAGATAAAGAAAATCACAGTGACACTGTTCATGATTGAGGTCCCAAAATGCCTGTGTTGACAATCTGCTGTAAAAATCCCAAACTAATTACATTACGGGTGTGCGTTGCTGCAATTTCTCTGCGTTCGTGACTTATGATTTTTAATATTTTCACTGCAGATTTTCAACATTGCCATTTTTACACCTCCCCATGAACAGTACAGCTGTCATTTTTCACATCCTGTTCAGAATGAGTTTTGCACCTGTGGTGCTAAATGCCGTAGTCGCTGAGCATAAGCAGCTTTCCGCTAACAAACTGTTATTGCCACTGTTCATGAGGTGGGGGTCACAAAAAAAATGTTGAAAATTTGGAGTCAATGAATGCCTGAGGCGTTAGGGTTTCCAACCATAACGCCCCACCCTGTAGAGAATGACAGGTATCAGGGGTGTGACTTGGGATTCTCGCCTGTAATGCTCATACCATTCCACACCCTGCAGCCAGCGAAAGGCATCAAGGTGTGCCTCAGGCTCTTTGGCCCCACAATTCACCCCATTTTCCTATATCGCACCCATCTCACCATATTTCCTGATGGAATGGGGTGCGCATAAGGGCCAAAGACCCCAAGGCACACCGTGACACTTATCAGTGTCTGCAGGGTAGGGTGTGGTGAAATGGTGTGGCCGTTAATGCCTGGCAACCCAAATGCACACCCCAATGCCTGTCAGTCTCTGCAGGGTGGTGGTGGGGTTGGCTTCAGTTCAGTACTTCACTGCCATTCCTATTATGCAGCTCTGTAACTCCTACACTACCAATGCCAATGCCTGCAAGCAAACATTTGGCATTGACAAATGCTTGTTTATATTCACAATGAGCTAACACATATGGTGTATGTCACTTTAAATTTGTACCTTATAAGAAAACTGTTGTCCACTATCTGGTAGACCCACCCCCATAGGAAGAGCTTGTGTTGGGTCGAAGTGCTGGGGGATGTAGGGTGTTGTCCTGGCACCTTTACTGCAATAAAGCTGCACCTTTGAAGCTTTAACCTTTTGATGCTTATTTCTGGTATGAGTGCAGAACTTCCTTGCAACATATGTAACTGAAATCATCCCTGGTGCCTAGTGTTCCCCCGATCACCAGCCCTGGTGTAATTTCAATCAACTGTATTGTCTAGTGGTCCCCTCATCCACTGGTCACCAGTCAGTAGACCTGTCAACCTGTCCCTGGTGTCTAGTGGCCTCCCCCTCCAACTGCTAGCCCTGCTACAAGACAAATAATCTCTGGTGCCTAGTGGTCCCCCCTATCCTTCATTCACTTGCCCCATTGTCAGTTCAATCAACCCTGGTGCCTAGAGGTCCCCCAACCCTCCGATCACCAGCCCCAGTGTAATTGAAAGCATCGCTGGTGCCTAGTGGTTCCCCCGCCTTCTGATTGCTGTCCCTGGTATAATTTAAATCATCCCTGCTGCCTAATTGTTCCACCCCCTCACCCTCCAATCACCAGCTCCGGTGTAATTGAAAGCATCCCTAGTGCGTAATGATCCCCTCTGCCCTCTGTATCACTTCCATATTTTAATATTATTATTTATTTTCCACCTGAGCATTTATCTACATTACTTTCTTATGACAAACCTAAATCCATGGCTCGTACACCTCAACTAAAAATGTGTTCACTGAATGTGAATGGTTTAAATAATCCTGTGAAGAGATACAAAGTTCTCTCCTTTCTTAAGAAACAATGCCCTTCTTTTATCTTGCTGCAGGAAACCCACCTTGATCAGGGGGAGAACCGCAAACTTACAAAATGTGGTTATTCTCAGGTGGTAGCATCCTCTTACAGAGCTGACAAGAGGAGAGGCACAGTGGTCCTGGTGTCACGCCATGCTCAATTTCACCTTCTTTCCTCTGACTCAGATTCAGAGGGATGTTTATCCATTATTACTGGTACTTTAGATGGTGCACCGCTCACCCTAGCAACTTTATATATCCCTCAAGGGATGGCTCCCAACTGTATTAGGTCCCTATTACAGAAAATTACAGTACATCAGAAAGGGGTCTTGATAGTGCGCGGAGATAATATGATATATGAGTGTAAAGATACTGCTAATCTCAGGCCCTCAAAGAAATCCCCTGCCCAGCAAGCAGCATGTATATACCTTAAAGGGGCTAAATGGGTGGATGCTTGGAGGTATCTGCATGCTGGTTCACGGACTTATTCACATCATTCAGCTTCACACAAAACGTATACAAGAATCGACCTCTGCCACATGACAAGGGAGCATGCCCATTTACTTTGCTGTGATATGCTCCCATTTACCCCATCAGACCACTCCTTGATCACTCTGACCTTGGATTGGTTAATGGATGAGAAGCTAACGTTGTATGCTTTAACCGCTTTTTGTTAAACCTTCCTGATTTTCAGGAAACATTTAAACGACACATCCCAGAGATCATTCAGGGAATGCTGGTGAGGAGGTTGCCTCGGGATTGCTCTGGGACAATCTAAAAGCAGAGCTACAGGGCAGCAGTACTGCAATATGCAGCTCATAAAAGATCTCAAGCTGCCTGTCTGGAAGCCCTTCAGGACCAGCTAAAACAGCTCCAGGAACAATACGCTGAGGGAGATGTGCAGGCCCTTCCCTTACTGGAGGCCACAAACAACAAATTCAGTACCTGCTAGAGCTGAAAAATGAGCAGGCACCCAATATCTTAAACAGCATTATTATATGGGTTCCGAGCCTCCCGCATTTTGGCTCATAGGCTCTGACATAGGGTGGCACAATATACTATTACCCAGATTCACTCTCCAGCCCTGAACGGCCTGACTAATCAGCCTTCCTTTATCAGGGAGGCCTTCTGAGATTTTTAGACAAAACTCTATACACCAGAGATGTCTTTTCACCCGCAGGCTACCCATGCATTCCTGGGTTCTCTGAGGCTCCCGAGCTCTCCCCAGAAAAGGTAGCATGTCTGGAATCTCCCATAACCAAGGCAGAATTGGAGGCAATGGTTAAGAAGTTAAAGTCTGGTAAGAGTCCAGAACCAGATGGGTTTACTACTGAATTTTATAGGTGTAACCCCCTTGTCCCCAAGGGTTACTGGAATCCCTTAGAACCAGTGGCAGGCAGGGAAAGGCAGCTTGTAGGATACCAGTTAAATGGCTTTCACACTGTCTCATTCTGTTCTCAGTTTCACTGAGCTGGAGTGATGATGTCACCATAGAATTCTCGCAGCAGCATAAGCCACAATGGAATGCTGACTGCAGGGTTAGCTGTAGAGCGTTGGGAATTCAAGTCAGTCTTCAGACGGCAGTCAGTGGGGAGACTCAAGAGAGAGAGAGGAGTGCTGCAGTTGGCAGCCGCTCAGGGCCTAGCTCTGATATAGAGCTACTTCAGACAAGCGAGTTGTGTATTCTCACCCTGGAGAGGAACACAGAAGAGACCAGAAGAAAGTGGCAGAAACCGTTCCTAGAGTTGTTCCAGTGACCCATCCCCGGATGGATGGGGGAATTCCAGGAATTCAGGGGCAATCCCCTGTGCCAGTCTGGATAAGGGGAAGCTGCCTGAGAATTGATATGTTTGTGAGTACCTGAGACATTTGTGGGAAGAAGCCCTGGGGCATCTGCATACCTTGGGCGAATGCTACTCTGATATAGAGACAATGTTCACCGAGACAGAGTTTAGAGTAAAAGTATCTGCCTACTGTGGGGTCACAGGAAGACTTGCCAAGTACAGAACTTTTAGTTTGTGTATGGCTTGGAAGCATCTGCAACAGTGGGGGTCTAGGGTAAAGACATAGCCACTTACAGTACTTTTAAAGTCAGGACATCTCCAGAGATGTAGAATGTTAAATGTGCCAATCATTTCGAGATAGCATCTACAACCAGTAGTTCATAACATAGAAACATAGAAACATAGACTTTGACGGCAGATAAGGACCGCTAGGCCCATCTAGTCTGCCCATTTGGTGTTGTATCCAAATGAATGGCCGAGTATAGATTTGGAAACAAGAGGTGGGAGTACCCCCCCCATCTGGAATAACCAGGTTTACCTTTCCGGGTTCAGTCTGGGCACCTATGGTTTTCTCTCAGGCACTTGGTCAGTGTCTGAAGAAAGCACCCAGACATGGGATTGTGGAATTTTTCCCTTTAGAGCTAGAAAGTGCTCATGAGTGGTTTAGGGAGCCACCATCAACCTCTATGCCATATGGAAAAGTGTCCTAGTACTGGCCAGGGTGCCATGTCAGGGAATAGAAGAAGAAGTGTACCAGTTAGGGCCATGTGTGCCCAGATCCGATCAGAACCTGAGGGTTAGTAGTGAAGAAGTGTGCTCTGTACCTCTGTAATCTGCATTACCAGTGAGTCTAGCCCTGTGGGGGTCCATCTTTGCTTTGTTATTATCTGTGTTATGTGAATAAAAGCCACACTCTAGAATCCCATTCCTGGTTTGGACATTTCAGTTATTTCTTCCAGTGTCCGGATTTACTTGGGTGCCCTGTCCAGAAGTACAGACCTAGCACAATGCTGAGCAACAGCTTTCTCCCAAGGACCCAGGTTTATGGCCATGCTAAATGGTCCCCCAGGTGTGAGACAGGTAGTTGCCACACTGGGTTTACCTGTCTTAAGGATGGCAGGCTCAGTAGTAGAAGTAATGGGTCCATACCACAGAGTTTTGCAAAAGATAAATTTAATAGTGACTACCCCCACCCCTCTCGGTGACACCTAGATGTGAGAGGAGCAGCCCCGCTGACAGAGACAAAAGGGGGGCCGGTGGGGGGAGGTTACAAATGGAGGCCCTCTGGGATTTGTTTTGGATTTTGGGAGAAAACACCAGAAAGGTTTGCTCAGATTGTGGCTAGCATTTTGTCTGTCTGGCAGTGGGTAGCCCAAAAAATCGGAAGCATTGTCATTCATATGTGCCACTGTTTGCTGCTGTTCATGTGCTGCTGTAATTGTGCCACCAGTTTACCAAGGAGCAGTAAAGCCAGATTGTGTATGCCCCTTGTCCAGCATCAAATATAACGTTTGCCAGCTTTTAAATTTCAAGTGTGACAAGAAAAGTATGGAAAACTGTGGGAAACAAAGAGAGATTTGTGCCCTAGAAGTTTAAAGTGCTTGTTGTGTGGACTGGGGGAGTCGCTAAGGAAAGTGCCATGAAAAATGGATATAACGGTGCTCCTGCCGAGGAGTCACAGTTGAAAAAAAAAAAAGTTGCTTGCAGTTTAAATTTTGCCTGCTCGATGATCGCCGTGGAGGAGAAGAGCACGAGAAGAGAGAGAGGCTCATTTGCATGATGTCGAATGACTGGTGAGACTGCAATCAGTCCCACCCCCTAGCCAGTTTCAGAGCGCTGCGCAGTGTTCGAGAGGGAGAGAGACAGTGGTGTGCAAGCTGGCTTGCCAGGAGGAGTGTCGCGGTGACTGAAAACATTGTAAAAGTAATAAAATCAAACTTTTCTGTTTAAAATTGGGCTCAACCCACATTTCGATCGACTGGGGAGAGAGCGTGGTGTTCGCAAGGACAATCAGCAGGACTGCCAGCCAGCTTCAATCCAGAGGCCTCCAGGATCGTCTGTAGGCTGAAATTTCCATTACAAATCCAGCTACTGATTCAGTGACTACCATCCAGAGAAACAGCTCAAACTGTGTGTGATTTTTACTAAAGCCAGCTGAATCTGTGTGTAAACAGTATGATTGTTTTTGCAAAGAAGGACTGTGTCAAGTTAATCAAACTAAGCAAGAATTCTGAGCATTAGACTGTGAGCATAATTATAGGTTCAGCAACAGTGTGATTTTCTAAGCAAAGTGAGAGACTGTGGGTTGTATAAGAGATGCAACAAAACAGGCAATCCTGTGCATGAAATACTGTGGGTTTAGGGACTTAAGCAAGAACAAGTGACTTAAAGTGAATGAAAAGCCCTGTAAAATCATATAGATGTGCTGAGAGAGCAAAACAGTGCAGTCGGTGCAGTTTGGGGAACTTTATCAGTAAAGCATGTAAATCAGATGTGCAGTGGCTTGAGTCAGAAACAGAATGTTGATGCGCCAGGAGCTGCCGCCGCCATGACAGGGTGGGGTAGTAAAGTAAACACAGCAGCAGGGAGCCATTTTGTAAGACTTTTCCAACCAAAGTGAGATATGAGATAACAGTGAACTTTTGTTTTTTCTCTGCAGTCATGGCATCGGATCATCCCACTACCGGATCATGCCCGGCTATGATAGTGGAAGAGGTTAACAAGTTGAAAGATATTGAGAGATGTTACTACAGGGGACGTTTGCCTCCTCATGTGGCAATTCCTGGATATCCAGTTAGAGTATGTCTAATGTGCTTAAAGGCCGGAAGGGACATTTTCATGATTCCTCACTGTTCTGGGTGCCTTAAGAAGCAAGGCCTAAGTAATCCACCCAAGATTCGGTTGGCTCCCACGTGGACAAAGCTTCAAGATTCTGCAAGTGCCAGCACACAGCACCAGGTGGAGCCTGTTGGGGGAAGCCCAGCAGAGTGTGGCACAAAGGAAGAGGGTGTGGATGTACAGGCAGAGCAAAGTAGTGCTGATGTCTCTGAGTCCGGGTCACAGATGGACAGTGCGGAGGGAGCATCAGCAGATCCATGGAGAGAGGGGCCAAGCCCTAGTCTCACAGGAGAGGATGAGATGAGAGAGACTCTAGAATGGGAGGTGTCGACCTCCGCACCCAGTGAAGAGTGGACAGTCTCAGGAGTGAGGATGACTGCTCACTCCTGGGCTCAGGTTCTCAGCGAGGAAGAGGAGGAGGGGAGCTAGGTATCCTCACGAAGAAGGTGCTAGTCAACAGCCTCGGCCTTGCCTCAGAGGAGCAAGAAGAGATTAGTGGCTCCACAGCCCTGTTCCCACAAGGAGGAGTCAGAGATCCATTTTACGTAGCATTGAGTATGCATCACTGGCAGAACCAGGACTGGCCTCCCCCAAGCCAGGCCAGTGGTCTTGAACTGACCAAGTGTAGTAAAGAGGAAAGACTGGTTTGTAGGAAGGCAAATGAGATCTATGGTATAACCTTTCCTACCTTTCCTCAGAGAGTTTGGGAGGAGATAGAAAGAAACAGGACAGCCTGGATAGTGGAAGAAGCAACAAAAGACCTGCATCCAGGTGCATCTCGATTTGTCAGAGACAAAGCTGTTAGAGACAGATTCAAGTATTGGAAAGTGGGCAGGACACTGTTCACAGACACCTTACGAATCATGAATGGAAAGGGCCATGAGACTTCCTACAATCTGAATTATGAGCACCCTGACAGGGTAATAATTCTCGCACCTGACCCATTGTGGTATTACCCTCAATGCAACCAACTACCTGCGAATGTGCCCATGCCTACCAAGTGGAAAGCAGAGCAGTAGTAGCCAGTGCTGCTATCCAGCCATTGCCGTACCCATGTTGTTCCGCCAGTCTGGTGTGCCAGGATTCAGGTGACTCCAGATTCATCAGCCTTGCAGTGTGCCTTCCAGATTCCATCGCCTGACCTTCCAGCCCCCCTTCCTGGTGCTATGCCACTATTTCAAGTGTCCCCAGAACTGGGAAGGATCTGCTGATGTGTTCTTCTTATAGACCCATCTCAGTCCATAATATTGACTATAAAATCTTTGCTGGGGTTGTGGCGAGGCATCTGGAGGGGATCCTGCCCTCGTTGATAAATCCTGATCAGTGTGGTTTTGTTCCCACCACACAAACCCAGGACAATATTAGGAGGACCCTGCACCTTCTACACCATGCTGCCTGGTCGGATACCCCTTTTTTATTATTAAGCCTGGATGCAGAGAAGGCCTTCGACTGGGTGGCATGACCCTTCCTGGTGGTGATACTAGGGGCCATGGTCTTTTCTAGGGAATTCCGACAACTAATTCTCTGGCTTTATGGTGGCCCTATGGCATATGTACAAAATCAATGGCTTCATCTCGGACCCTATATCATTATCGAGGGGTACTAGGAAGGGATGTCCTCTGTCTCCCCTACATTTTGCTATCTATTTGGAGCCTTTGGCACAGGACATTAGACAGGAGGAGGCAACAGAGGGGATCAGGGTGGGTGGAGAACATCATAAACTGTCTCTGTATGCTGGTGATTCATTGGTTTATTTATCCACCCCAGTCACTTCACTGCCCCCACTCTGGCAGTAATTGGAGATGTTTGGTAGGTTGCCAGGGTATCAAGATAATTTAACAAAAACAGAGGTGCTCCATTTACATTACTCCCCTTCAGAGCAGATACAAACGGTTCTACCCATTTCGTTGGGACCTATCAAGTCTGAAATATTTAGGGATTCGGTTAATGATGGATCTCACCCAGCTGCATAAACATAACTATCTCCCCCTCCTGCATCAACTAAACCTTGATATGCAGAGATGGAAGATGGTGCCACTTCCCCTAATACAGAGAGCAGAATCGGTCCGGATGAACCAACTTCCACGGGTATTATACCTGGCACAGACACTGCCGATAGTGCCCCCTGGGAATTTTTTCATTGACATTAACAAAAAGACATCCCATTACACCTGGGATTCCAAACCTAGGATTAGATTTTCAGTCCTGCAACTACCAAAGGCACGGGGTGGTCTTGCTCTCCCTTACCTGTCCCTTTATTGTCTAGCAGTACCGTTGCAGATCATCTTTCTATGGCTTCACAAAAATTATTTTGCCAAGTGGCAAGAGCTTGAATTGAGGGGTGAAGACCTTTTTGATCTTTCTCAGGTCCTCCTAGTGAACCTCACAATCCCAGTTGAGGGGATTACTAGTAATCCCCATATGGCCAACATTCTAAAATGTTGGAGAGCTTTTGTAACTTCTACAAGATGCTGAAGTGTCAAGCCCCTCCTAATTTCTCTGTCCCATCATCAGTCCTTTTTGTAAGCTAGGTTACAAAATGGATTCCATAGATGGGAGCATAAGGGCTCATTATTTTATGACACCTCCTGAAAGATGGCTCCCACTTTCCTTTTAAGGAGTTAATGAATAGATTTGGCCTCTTGCCTCAGGATAGATTTTGATATCGTTAGGTGGAGAATTTTATTAAAACCTTCCCGCAACAACAGTTAATAGAGGGCTGCAATACCCAGCTGATAGATATCTTAAGAAGGGCGTTGGAGGCCTGGCCCCCCTAAACACATGAATCTTATACTTATGAGGCTTTGATAGGTTTGCAGGGGAACTCAGTATATTATCTTAAGCAAGGATGGGAGAGGGATTTGGGAATTGATATCCAGGATTTCAAATGGGAATGTTATGTGAAGGACCTGCATTCTCCCACTGCCTCTTACCAGTGGAAGGAATTCTCCTGGAAGTTGGCGCTCTGCTTTTTCAGGACCCTGGCCATCAATCAATCAATCAATCAATCAACTTTTATTTATAAAAAGGCACTTTTCTCAAATCCAAAGCGCCTGTACAATATCATAAAACAGTAAATAGAGTTTAAAACTATTATAAATCATTAAAAGCTATATTAAAAAGGTGGGTTTTCAATGCTCCTTTAAAGCTAAGGACAGTCGGACTATTTCGCACCTGACGAGGTAGAGAATTCCACAGGGTCGGGGCCATAAAACTAAATGACCTAGCCCCTGAAGATTTCAAATGGACCCTGGGAATCTCCAGCAATCCCTCGTCAGTGGATCGAAGGGGCGGGAGGGACAGTGGGGGCAAAGGAGCTCTTTCAGGTAAGTTGGTCCCTGGTCATGTAGAGCTTTATAGGTCAGCAAACCGACCTTGAAGGTGATTCGCCAAAATACTGGCAGCCAGTGAAGTCTGCGGAGCACAGGCATTATATGACTGGATCTAGAAGAACCAGTCAACAACCTGGTCGCCGCATTCTGCACTAGCTGCAGACGGAGCTCAACCCCTGATAGCCCTAGGTACAGGGAGTTGCAATAGTCAAGGCGGGAGGTAACAAAGGCGTGGATCAATGTTGGAAGATCTTCTGGAGGAACCAGGTGCTTCACCCTGGCGATATTCCTCAGATGGAAAAAGGAAGTTTTGACGACCGCTGACACCTGAGCTTTAAGCGTCAAGTGGTCGTCAATTATTACACCAAGATTCCGCACCTGATCTGAGGTTGTTAGTGGAACGCCTGCAAGCCATAAGCCAGAGTGCGATCCAACTGGCAGACCAACTACAGCGACCTTTATCCACAACCAACATCTCAGTTTTGTCGGGTTTAACCTCAACCAACTCCCATTCATCCAATTGAATTTCTGCAAGGCAGTTATTAAATACCGACAAGGCAGCATCCTGGCCGGGCACAAAAGACATATACAGCTGGGTATCATCAGCATAGCAATGAAACCCAGACTGTGTCATCTTATAATCACTCCCAACGGCAGCATATACACCGCAAATAACATAGGCGTTAGAATAGGGCCCTGTGGTACCCCACAAGGCAGGGAGACTGATGCCGAGGAAAAAATTCCCGACACCACCCTCTGAGTCCTACCTTTGAGGTAAGATCTAAACCACTTGAGGACCATACCAGATAGTCCACAGATGGACCGCAGACGCTCCAACAACACCCCATGATCAACAGTGTTAAATGCTGCAGAGAGATCAAGAAGTACCAAGATAGAACGGGTCCTACGATCTCTCGCTATTAGGAGGTCATTTAGTACATGAGCGAAGTGCTGTCTCGGTACTGTGCCTTTTCCTAAATCCAGATTGAGAGCATTGTAGATATTGTTGTTGGTCAGATGATCCTCCAGTTGCAGTCAAGCACTACCTTCTCAATAACCTTACCCACAAAGGGTAGGTTAGAGACTGGTCTGTAATTTGCTAGACAATCTGGGTCTAAGGAGGGCTTCTTCAACAGAGGCCTAACTATAGCCTGTTTAAGGGGATCTGGAAAGATCCCCTCTCCAAAGACTTCCAGACTATCAAAGCCAGGACTAGGCCGATTTTATCCACACAATCCACTAAGAGGCGTGTGGGGCCAGGGTCCAAGTCACAGCTAGTTGGTCGTAGCGCTCGGATGACCATCACAATATCCTCGATTTTGGGGTTAAATATATACAAACCTGGGGAGCAGATTGTTGGAGGAGGTGTGGTTTTGCACCAGCCACCCATGGGTACATATTTTGGAGTTGCCCCATATTACATCCCTTTTTGGAGGCATTTCAAGCAGCCTTAACAGAAATATTTATTACCCCCCATACAACTTACCATGATATTCTTTTTACTCTGTGATTTCCCTGATGGACTTCATGACTCAGGCTCCAGGAAGTTTCTAAGTATATGTCTGCTCACTGCAAAGAAGTCTATCATGAGAAGATGGCTTTCTGTGGTCCCACCCTCTCTACATGACTGGCAAGATATTATGATAAGAGGTTTATCATATGGAACAGATAACTGCCTTGGTCCATCACTCTAGGACAGACTTTGAGCAGTTGCAGAGGAGATGGGTCCTATGTATTTCTCAACACAGGCCTAGCTTTGTTCCTTAAACTGCTTTGAGACACGGGAACCCTGACTCTCTTTTTAATGGGATCATCCTCCTGAGGGTACTCCATGTGTGTTCCGGCAGCACCTTTACATATAGGCCGCCTCTCATTCATCCTTTTTTCCTTTTTCACCTTGACAGCACCCTGACTCCTTATTAATTTACTCATTTACTTACTGTATCTACCTACAATGTCTAAGCATCTATCCCCTTTTTGACTTCGTGCATGCACGTCGAACTCCATGGGAGAGTAAGCTTTGAGGGGTGTGACACTGTCTGTCCAATGCAGAGTGTGCTTTGCATGGGGCTCAACAGTACCACACCACTCCTCAGCCAGGCTGGTCCTGACTCTGTTTTGCCTGCAGTGGTCTGCACTTGAAAAGAAAAAGCCACACCAATCAGGAGCTGGCTTTTTCCTTTCATCTGCAGGTCACTGCAAAGCAAACAGCTGATTGCATCATGATGTCTCTGCTCTGAGTGCAATCCGATTGCGCTGGCTGGGAGGAGACACTTTCCTCGCCTGCCTCCTCCAGCACTTCTCGCTCCCAGCAAGTTCACCCCCTGGCAACTTGCTCCCTCTACCATAACAGTTAGAATATGTGCAAGTCACAACCAAAATCTTTTTACTATTATGTTTTATGCTGGCTCGAATTGTCATGTACCCCTAATGACCACTACTACAAGCAGGGGTTGGGTTACCTTTTAACTGAATGCATTACTGCATGAGCACAATAGCGAAAGAGAAGACCACGTGTGGGGAAAATATCAAGCTGTCAACAGTACAGCACAGCCATCCCACAGAGACATGTAAGCCCCATAGCAATTTTTTGTTTTGAAATTTCTTTTTGTTCCACCTTCCCATCCTACTACCCCCGACCCATCAGGAGCTCCTAGGCAGACATCCCTCTGCCTTTCATCCTACCCAAATGACCCCTGGATTCCCATGGAGCTACAGCTTACCCCCGAGCGGGGATGGGGCAGAGCCCCACTATCCCATTGCTTACGTTTTGTCGGTCCGGGGCCATCGGGCGGGCAAAGGCACATTGAGGGCACGTCTCTGGAGCTCCATCTTCCCAGTGATGGCAGGCTATTTTTTTTCCTCTTTCTCCTCCCTTCAGCATGAGACCCTGACGTCAAAGGCGCTAAGCACCGATGTCATGCTGTGTAGTGGCCACCCATCCCCTACCGTTAGGGGCTTACAGTAGTCCAAGCCTCCACTCGGAGTCAGGCAAGTATGCGGGCTTGGCCTCAACCCTCTCCGGAGTAGGCGAGCTGTTGTAGGACGCTCAAGCCTATCTCCCCCTGGCTGACCCATCAGCGACCCGAGTCCGCTCCCGAACCCGTATACGCACAGACATCCCATCGCCCTACCTTGCCCACACAGGTATCCAGTCACTACCCAGGTAGCCCTGAACACAGTCATTATGATTGGGTTGCTCTTTTTGAAAGCACTCAATCGCTATGTTCACTGGATACTGTTCTCAGCTGACCTCAGGGTGCCCAATCCTTGGGTCGGCATTGACCCCCCTACTATTTGGCACACTGGGGTCCACCCCAGTGTGCCAAAATCCATTTTGTTAATATTTCACCTGTAAAAGAAAACTGTCCCCAACTTTTTTTTCACATCTGAAAAAAAAAGAAAACACTGCTGCTCCCACCAGCCCCTCCCCCAATCCGCACCCTCCCACTATGCACTCCACCTTCCGCACCCCCCTCACTCATACTTACCTCCACAAGTCAGAAGCAGTGATCTTTTGTGGACCAGGAACACGTCTGCACTCTTCAAAGACCAACCGGGAACTGAAGAAATGACGGTAAGCCATATAATAGCAGTTATTGAGGGTTTTCCACTTAGGTTGATATCGCAGTTAATTTGTGGAGTTTTGGGCCCAGATTTTCAACATGGGGTTTTTGGGACCCCACCTTGTGAACACTGGCACTGTCATTTTGTTTCTTGGTCCCAAAAGGTGATTTCGCAGTTGCTGCGTAGAATCACCTTTTGGGACCAATTAACAAAACAACAGTGCCACTGTTCATGAGGTGGGGTCCCAAAAAGACCTTGCTGAAATCTGGTGAAAAAAATTAAAAAAAATGACTGCGTTATGTGCATCCATTGTGCAGTTTCTACGCACGCTCGTAACTTCATACATTTTTAATATTTTCACTCCAAATTTCCAACATTGCCATTTCGTCACACCTTCTTATGAACAGTAAAGCTGTCATTTTCGCATCCTTCCCAAAATGTGTTTTTGCACCTCTGGTGTAGAATGGCATGGTTGCTGAGTGAAATCAACTTTTGGGACAGATTAACAAAATCACAGTACCGCTGTTCATGAGGGAGGTCCCAAAGGCCATCTTGAAAATTTGGTGAAACAGCATTCGTAGTTTCTATGCACACTTGTAACTTCACTAATTTTCATATTTTCACTCCAGGTTTTCAACATTGCCATTTGTTCACACCTCCTCATGAACAGTACAGCTGTCATTTTTCACATCCTGCCTGAAATGTGTTTTTGCACCTGTGGCACCGAATGACACACTCGCTGTGCAAAATCACCTTTTGGGATTGAGTAATGAAATGATACTGCCACTGTTCATGAGGTGAGGTCCCAAAAAGCCCATGTTGAAAATTTGGATTGAAAATACCAACAAACGCCCAGGGTGTTAGGGGTTTCAATCAGAATTCCCGGCCTCTGTACAGTCTAACAGGTACTAGGGTGTACTTTTGGGTCGTGTCGAGCTCATGCCATTCCACCCCGACCCCCACCCTGTAGCCACTGACAGGCATCAAGGTGTGCCTTGGAGTCTTGGCCCTATCGTTCACCCACTCTCCTATACTGCACCCATCTCAGCTTATTTTCTTATGGAATGGGGTGAATGTAAGGGCCAGAGACCTTACAGACACCTCACATAACCTGTCGGTGTCTGTGGTAGGGGGTGAGGTGAAATGGTCATGTGTGTTATGGCCGATTTACCTAAAGGCACACACCCCCAATGCCTGGGCCAGTCTCTGCAGGGTGGGGGTGGGGGTTGGCGTTACTTCAATACTTTGCTGCCATTCCTATTATGCATCTCTCTAACTCCTGCACTACCAATGCCAGCAAGCAAACAGTCGGCATTGACAAATGCTTGTTATACATGCATTTGCTCAAATAAACTGAACTGGTGAGTGAGCCACGGACTTTCAGAATGTTTGGGGTTACAGGAATTTTTCTGCCTAGAACTTCATTGATGCCTTCCCATAATTTCCTGGGATCATTACAGGATTCTTGCAGTCTTTGTTTGCAGTAGTCACTTCTGGCTATCCTGACAGTTGATTTGCAGCAGTTTCTCTTCTCCTTGTACTTCAGCAAGTGCTGGTGGGAGCCCAAGTCTCTATACAGGGCCCAGTGTTTCTTGCAGTGCTCAGGAGGCTTAGTGAGATCAACAGAGGCTTTATTACAACACACCACAGCAATCTTCTTTCAGCAAGACCGTTTCTGTACAGACTGCATTACATGTGCTTTCTCCAGTGTCTCTCTGTAAAAGGTCCCTAGTAAAGCACATACCAGTACTTTGGTTCCACCTAGTAGTTATCCATCAGATCACTATTACCTATCACTACTTTTCTCCTTCTTTGAGTTACTAACTAGGTAACATGCTTAAGGATATCTACTCTTTAAGTATTTAGCATCACGTTTTAAGTAATGTTTCAAAGCGTATTTCACGTAACAGTTATAGTAAACCACTCTAACCTGAGGTACTGAGTAGGCTATCAGTCTCCCCTCACAACAAACAGAGGATTATTCTGCCCTGTTACATGTGTTATGTCTGCCTAGCTATAAACCAGTCCATGTAGCGTATAGACTTTGTAATTACCCTCCCACTCGAGGTTTTTAGCACAGGACTCTGAGGTTGAAAATCGATAGTTGTCTCCTTTCCTGGACTTGGAACATTAGGTAAATAAACCTGAGCATCTTTCTCTGTCTCTAGTCATCCTCTGAAACTTCAGACTCAGATCTAGTTTTCTGCTGAAATATTGCTTTTGGGTGTGGAACAAACTGTAAGGTCCGGATATTCAAAGGGTTGGCCTGTGCAAGTCCGAACTTGCTCCATTCTGCGATATTCAGCAGGAGGCAGTTGCGCCACTGAAAACAGGCTGAGCAACAGTGCAATGCAAATGAATGCATGCTGAACTGGAGGGGAAGAACCATGCATAAACTGCACAGCCCGATATTCAGCAGCCGGGCTGTACGGGGGTTGTGCAGGCGCCAACTAACCTGCGCCTGCACAACTTTGACCAAAAAAAAAACTTAAGTCGAGGGCCACCCACAGGTGAGCTGCTGCATTGCAGGGCGCAACACAGCAGCTGCCACCTGTGGCTGGCCCCCAACCCACTCCCTGTGCCCCCCCGCAGCCCGATCGTGGGCAGCCGACTGTAAATCCCCACCACCACCCCCCAGTGGCCCCATCACGGGCATAATGTACTCCCCACCAGCCCGATCACGGCAGCAATGTGCCCCTCCGAAGTATCCCTGGTTGTCCAGTGGACGAAATGCCGATCGCGGGCAGTGTATATCAACCCCCTCCTCCGCGGTCATCCCTGGTGGTCAGTGAACGAAATGCCTGATCGCGGGCAGTAAGTTTAATAAATCACTCTCCAACATAGCCCTGGTGGCTAGCATCTCTGACCCCACCCACCTCATATGGCAGCCAAGGCAGGCATTCATCACAGCCCGCCGCCATCGAGCCGATGCGTTCGGTAGGGTTGCACGTCCATTGGTGAGAAGAGCTATCGGGCAGTAGCCCATATTGTGTTATGATAGTCCAGATTTGAGAATAATTCATCCACAAATCTGACTGTCATGTATCGTAGGGCTGCACGCCCATTGGCTCTTGCTCTGCACCAATGGGCGTCGGCATTCCCACCGGCAGTCATTCGGGCGGGCGGGGCGCAGCGTGGGTGGATGCTGCTGCCCGCGCCGCCGGGGAGCGGGGCAGGGCTTCATGGGTGAGGGGTGGGGGGGACGCTAACCACCAGGGCTACGTTCGGGGTTTATTAAACTTACTGCCCGCGATCGGGCATTTCGTCCACTGGACCACCAGGGATGACTGTGGGAGGAGGGCGGGTTTATTATACACTGCCTCGATCGGGCATTTTGGTCCACTGGACCACCAGGGATGACTGTGGGAGGAGGGGGTTTATTATACACTGCCCGCAATCGGGCATTTCGTCCACTGGACCACCAGGGATGACTGCGGGAGGAGGGGGGTTTATTATACACTGCCCGCGATAGGGCATTTCGTCCACTGGACCACCAGGGATGACTGTGGGAGGAGGGGGTTTATTATACACTGCCCGCGATCAGGCATTTCGGTCCACTGGACCACCAGGGATACGTTGGGGACCACATTGCTGCCCGCCATCGGGCTGGTGGGGGTGGGGAGGCACTGTGCCCATGATCGGGCCACTGGGGGTGGTGGGGGATTCTACACTGTTTTGCCCGCGATCGGTTGCAGGGCGTCGGTCCCGGCTGGTTGCCTGGCAGGGCGCCAGGCGCAAGTCCTCGGGATCGGGCGCACCTACATGCTAATGGCATGCAAATGGGGGCTGAGGATCAGATGCAAATGGCCCCTTATGCCTTGTATGAATTATGGCCCCATTTGCATGTCACCTTTGAATATGGGGATTTTCGTGATGATGCAATGGTACTTGCACCACCGCAAGTTGAATGCTCCACTTGACAACTTGTGGTGGCACAAGTTCCACTGCACCATGCATAGTGGTTGTGGCCGGGTGATATTCAAAGGGTTGCTCAATAGCGGAACTCCTTTGAATATCGCCTGCTACACCCCCCTTAGAACTATTTTACAAGCGCTATGGGCTTGCGCCTAAGAATAGCGAGTTTGAATATCCAGACCTAAATGTCTATTCCTTTTGAACGTACAGTACCTTTCTGTTTTCACAAGATAGGATCTTGGTGTCTGGCACTTCTCTTGCACTACAGCTGGTACTCTTCATCCCTTCTATCTGGTTTAATTCTCCATTGGGTACTTGGATACAGTTCGGGTAGCATTCTTGCAGAATTTATTAAAGCGGACTGGTATTCAGTAATAAGGGCGAAGCAATATGAGCAAATCAAAAGGAGTAAAGTAATTTGGGCTAATGTACAAAAGGTGACAATGAATAAATGGCGAATCCAAAAATAGCAGCTGTGGGAGGAAGCAAGAATGGCGACTATGTGCCATATACTATGGCAAACTATGGTAACTGTTGCGCGGCCTCAGAGGTAGATATATAAAGGTAGCAGGGTTTCTTCCCCATTCCCCACATGGGGTAGCCCCCCACATGAAACAGGAAGTAGTTTAGGTGGGGCTTTTTTTTGACTGTCAGTTTGCCGTTTTGCTGGTCACTGTGTTTTGCGTGGGCTGTGTGTGGTGTCGCTCAATTGTAGTCGCCGATATTCCTTTCGTTTATACATTTTCGCTCTTATCACATGGAACCAAGTGGACTTTATATGCTGCTTTTGCAGGTTTGTCAGCATCTTGAATTTGCTTTAAGGTTGGCCAACATGGCTTTAGGTTAGTCTCTAACACAGGGACTTCATGCTCGCTATCTTCCCACCATCAGCTGTGCTGGGTGACATTTTGATGCATTAATTGAGTAGCTAGTAAAGTGAGAAATGGATCGTGCTACTACAGAATTCTCTTAGCTGCTTGCACTGCCCTCTCAGCCTTGCCATTAGCTTGTGGGTAATGTGTGCTTATTGTAATGTGACAGACATTATACTTATGCATAAACCTCTGGAACATAGTCCCTGGAAACTGTGGACCATTATCAGTAACAAGCTCATCTGGACATCCCCGCTGTGCAAATATATTCTTCAGTCAGTTTACGGTACTAGAGCTTGAAAGGTCTAGTAAATAAGCAATTTCCAAGTATCTCAAAAATATTCTATTGCAGCCAAATATTTCTGTCCTCCAGCTCACAAATATCAGTGCCAACCCTCTTTCATGGGCGGTCTGGTAACAGAGCTGCTATTAGCGCTCTCCTTGCACTGAGCTGGCTTTGTTCACCTGACAAAATTCATATTCTGCCACTGTCTTTGGAATATTCTTCCTAACACCTGGCCATCAAACAGACATCTTTGCTTGTTCATGGCATTTGATGATACCTTGATGGCCCTCGTGGAGTCTTGTTAGCATTTCCTGCCACACGTTTCTTGAAATGACTATTCTGACTCCATAGAACAACAGTCCATTAGATTCTGTTAGGCTGCCTCTCACTAGAAAGAAAGTTTTGACACTATTAAGCACACTCTGAGGTACCTTGGTCATTCATCTCTGATAAACTGCAGTGCTGTCTGGAGTTTAGAATGTCTGGATGTACTTTCTTTAACTAGTTGCAATTTTGAACTCAACAATGGCTTTGAGGATTGTAAGGATCCTGTAAAATACTTAATTTCCTCAATCCCAGTATAGACTTCTGACTCTTTTATTACAGTCATTGGATGTTTGGATAAGGTATCTGCTACCACCATCACCTTGTCTGGCACATGTTCTGCTTGGGGATTGTACCTCATCATCCACACGAGAACGTGTTGACACCTCACTGGTACTCAAAGCATTTTCAGTTTATAAATGGTACCAAAGGTTTCTGGTCAGTCAAAAGTTTGAAAGAATCTAATCCATACAAATACTCTGCAAACTTTTCACATGCCTACACTATTGCTAGGTATTCCATTTCAATCTGTGTAAAACGAGTTTCAGCATCTGTCGATTCATGGGAGCAATATGCCACTGGTTTCTGCTTGCCATCACGATCTTACAACAATATTCCACCTACAACGTAGCTATTGGCATCAGCGCATATGATTACAGGTTTCTGGCATGAAGTAAGTATGGTGCATCAGATACAAGTTGTTTCACCTTGTTAAGAGCATTTTCTTGTGTATGGTCCTAGTTCCACAGTGTCTCTCTTCACCCATTGCATGTTAATGATTTCTCCTGTATGATCCAGTGACGGTTCCATCATACTGCATCCTGACAAAATTTGGGATGGTCGTCAGAGTATGAATAGCATAGTCAGATAAGGATCTCCTTGCACTTGCTTTCTTCAGACTCTTCAGGCCATCCCATCCCTAACACTGAGCTAGGCAGTGCAGGGGACCATTCCAGTTCACAGATAGGGATAAGATGCCCAGCAGGGTTGCGTTTTTTGTTTCAGGTTCTTCAGTGATTCTCCTGAGGTCAACAGCCCGGAGGTGTTCTAAATCTTCAGATTCATCCAGGTCCAGTGTTCAGATCCTTTCTTGGGGCCCACGGTAACAGCCCAGAGGTTCTTCAAAGCTTTGTCTACTGCTTCAGTTTGCAATGCCAGTTCTTCAGATGTCTTCCTGGGGGCCATGACGATGGCCTGGACACTCTTCATTTTGTCAAAGTTCCTTGGAAGTATAGGTATTCTGTTCCTTCCCTGGAGTCCATTGTGATGGCCCAAAGGTTCACTTGTGGAATGCAAGTTTGCATTGTTCTTATCACTGGGTTTTGTAAATGACCAATGGTTTCAAATCCTTTGTTCTTAATCAGATCTTCAACCACCAACCAAGGGAAAGCACATGCTCAGAGATTCCTCTGTTTGCATTCTTCTTGAATATGTCACCTATGGCACCCAACAGATCCTCTGAGACTTTTGTGTGGAACTGTACAAATTTTAAAGCTATAGAATATAGTACAGTATATTGATAAAGTGATTTAACACAGTCATATCTACAGAAGTGAGTTAGAAGTTTAGTAATAATGTTAGAATTGTTGTGGTTTGAAAGTGAAATGTTATTGTTTGCACCTTTTTTCTTGGTTCCAGTTTCTGTAGTTCAGCTGCTCAATGAACGAGTCCCTATCTGTGAGTTGTGCCTCCTGCCTCTCCATTTTGGTGAAACTTCCATTATGTAGCCAAATACTCAAAGAACCACCTTATCTATGGACTGACCAAGACAGCACACCTTATCAGAGGCTGGACAAGTTGGCAAATCTCATCTGACCCAGAAGAAAAAATTACTCACCTTAGTAATTGCTTTTCTTCTCATGGAGTCTTGCTATATTATAACAATAGCAGTCAGCCACTGCAGCTGAACTGCCCCGAGAGGAAGGAGTTAACTCCAGAAGATCTGAGTTCTACAGCGAGGGCGCTTGTGTCTAAAGTTTCATCTGGCAGTTTCAAATGAAACTGTCAGATCTTTACGGTTAACATCAAAGGACGGAAAGTCTGTGTGGAAAAACTACACTAGCCCATGGCTACCTACTAGTAGTAATAACAACAATATAAAGAACAAAGAAACACTCAGAGCCATAATAACAAAAATGATGGTATTATGGTTCGTTTTACCACCCTTGACAAGCACATATGAACCCCCTTCCCCAAAGACTCAAGTCCAGGAAGGGGGCAATATAAATAACCTAAATGAAACAATCTAGATCCCTAACCCAAAGGAAAAGAGGGTAAGGGAAAAACTACAATGGCATGACACAGTGCTTGCACCAATTCGCCACCCCTACCCAAGTAGAAGTTCTGAGAGGGTAGAGGGAGGTTATAATATAGCAAGACTCCATGAAAGAAAAGCAATTACTAAGGTGAGTAATTTTCTTCAAACACCATGAAGTCTTGCTATATTATAACAATAGCAGATTACACAGCAGTACCTCCATGGAGGAGGGTCAGAACCTACTTAGGAAATAGGCTCTGAGCACAGCTGTGCCAAACTGAAGCATCTCTCCTGGACTGGACATCCAGGGAATAATGCTTGGTAAAGGTGTGAACTGTCTTCCAGGTAGCAGCTTGACAAATTTCCAGAATGGGATGTCTCTAGCAGCCGCTAGAGACGCAGCTGTACCCCTCAGGTGGGCCTCAATCCTGAGGGGGTACTCTAACCAGTTTCTGATAACAGAATTGGATACAAGAAACAATCCACCTTGCAATTGTTCTCTTAGTGGCAGGTTTCCTTTGCCAACCTCGCCATAGGTAAGAAAGAGTTGGAGGGATTCGAACCTATGACCTCTGGTGCTTCTAAATAGTAGCTTAAGGCTCTTTGACATCCAAGCTGTGCAGTCTCCTCTCACCTGAGGAAGAATGCTCAGTGAAAATACTGGGAGAGAGATAGATTGATTCAGGTGGAAATCAGAAACCACCTTTAGGCAAAAACTTTCTATTAGTCCCTAGGACTACCTTATCTCTGTGGAAAGAGATAAAATCTTCTTCACTGACAGGGCCTGTAGCTCACTTATGCGTCTGGCAGAGGTGATAGCTACTAGGAAAACGGTTTTCAGTTAAATACTTGAGCCTGCAGAAAACAGAGGCTCAAAGGGGTTGATTAACTGAGCAATGCAAATATTCAGGTCCCAGGCGGGAGCTGGTTCCAAAGGAGGTTAGTATGAAGTAACCCTTTAAAAACTTGGAGAACACGGGTGAGAAGAAAGGAGGCAGGCTTCCCTGCTGACACAAAAGCAGAGACAGCTGCCAGATGAACCTTCAGGGTAGCTGGTCTAAGGCCTAGGGAATTCAGATGGACCAAATAGTCCAGTAGAATGGGAAGATCAGCAGATTCTGGGATAATCTGCCTCTCAGAGCACCAGATGGAAAACCTCTTCCACTTAGAATTATAAGTGCTTCTAGTGGAAGGCTTCCTTGAAGCCTTTTAAATATCCATGACACCTTGAGAAAGGTGTAAGTCAGCAAATTCTAGCTCTTCAAGAGCCAAGCCTTGAGGTGGAGGGATTTGAGGTCCGGATACCACACTCTCCCCTGTGCACAGGCCAGTAAGTCATGGACTCTGGGCAGGCTCAGGGCAGGGTGGACTGCCAAGGACAGGAGCAGAGGGTACCAGGGCTGTCTGGCCCAATCTGGGGCAATCAGAATCACTCTGCAAAGTTGAGATCTGATTTTACTAGTACCTGAAAAGGAGAGGAAAGGGGGAAGGCATACAGGAACTTCCCTTTCCAGTCCAACAGAAAGGCGTCCAGAGGGACTGAGCCCAGAACTGAGGCCTGCAACAGAAAAGAGGAAGTTGGTGGTTGTCTGGGGCTGCGAAAGATCTATCTGAGGAGTGCCCCATCTGGCAAAAGACAGACCCCAGCACTTGTGGATTCAGAGCCCATTCGTGATGGCCCTGAGAAATTCTGCTGAGGCGTCCTGCAGACATTGTCCTTCCTGGGAGATGAACCGCTATCAGGAGGTGTTCAGGAGTAAGCCAGAGACCACAACTCTCATTGCTTCGGTGCACAAGGCTGAAGACCGAGTGCCCCTTGCCTGTTGATGTACCACATTGTGGTGGTATTGTCTGTCCTGACTTGAACCACTTTGTTCTGGACAGAATCTGAAAACACCCGAAGAGCTAAAAAGACAGCTCTGAGTTCCAAAAGATTGATGTGGAGCAGAGACTCCTGAGGAGACCATACCCCCTGAGTGGCAAGGTCGCCCAGGTGAGCCCCCCACCCTAACAGGGAGGCATCCGTGGTGAGGGTGAGGGAGTGAGAAATGGGAATGAAGGAACCCCTGTCTTAAATTGCTCTGGACCTGCCACCAGTGGAGGGCTAGGATCAGAGTTTGAGTAACTGGGACCAACTTGGTCAGGGGGTCTCCTTTGAGACCAATAGGCCCTCAAATGGAACTGAATGTCCCTCATCTGGAATCTTGCTCCTGCACGACAGCTGGAAGCAGCCATGTGCCCGAGGAGTTGCAGAAAATGCCTTGCTGGTCGAGAGACCCGCGCAGGGTAAAGGAGGATGCCAGGGCATGAGTCTGTCCACCCTTTCCGAGGGAAGAAAAGCCCTGGCTAACCTTGTGTTCAATTCTGCGCCTATGAAAGTTAGGACCTGAACTGGTTCCAGAACTGACTTTGGTAAGTTTAGCAGGAATCCCAGGAAGTGAGAAGCTGCTGGGTGACTTGCAAGTGGGATTACCTGACCTGGAGACTGACCCACAATGAGCCAGTCGTCCAGGTAGGGAAACACAGCAACCCTTGCCTTCTTAAGTGAGCCACTACTACAGCGAGACATTTTGTGAATACCCTTGGCGCAGAGGTAAGGCCGAGGGCATTGCCTGAACTGGTAGTGGCCTGAGGGCAGTTCGAACCTGAGGTACTTTCGTGAGAAGGCCTGATCAGAACATGAAAATAGGCATCCTTGAGGTCCAGGGAAGCTAGCCAGTCCCCTGGCCTTAGGGAAGGCAATATCATTGCCAGAGTCAACATTTTGAACTTTGGTTTCAACAGATGCTTGTTCAAGTATCTTAAATCTCAGAATGGGCGCCATTCTCCTGTCTTTTTGGGTAAGAAAGTATCTTGAATAAAGCCCCTTGCCCTGATGGCAAGGAGGAACCCTTTCCACTGCTTTGCAGTCCAGCAGAGCAGAAACCTCTGCTTCCAAAGCAAGGGCTTCTGAAGGATTTGCAGGTGGAAAATGCCTGGCTCTCATCTTTGGAAAGTGTTTAAGTTGAGAACCAGACCCTGGCCTATTACCTCCAGAACCCATCTGTCCGTAGTTAGGGACAGCCAGTTCCCGCTGAAATAGGCCAACCTGCCCCCACTGTACAGGAGAATCGGCCCTGACACCCCATCAGGGTGCTCTGCTTAGCAGCAGCCTTAGGCTGAGGGGAGGGGACGGTCTACTTGTGCCACGCCTACCCCTGCCTCTGAAGAAACCCTCTCAGAGACAGCAGAGGAGGCTTGAAATTGGTAAAAGGCCTGGAAAAGGGCCTGCCCTACTCTCTGGGAGCATGCCTTTGTGGCATGGCATGCTTCTCCTTGGCCTGGGCACTTTTGTAGGTAGTTCTGTATTCATCCTCTTTTCATATAGTTTTCTGTTTGCTCCCCAAAAGAGAATTTCCCACTACAGGAAAATCCATAGCCTTTGACTGGGTATCTTGGGACAGATTAGTGCATCTGAGCCATGCCAACCTCACGGAAGCTACAGAAGTAGCCATGACCCTAGAAGAAACATCATTAACATCAACAGCAGTATGAAATTGAACTTTAGAGGCTTCAATGCCATCAGCAGCCACCTGTTCCAACTCACTAGCCAGCTGGCCATGGGCCTGCTTGGCTAACTGCAATACTGTGTCCCACCTAGATTTCTGATATCTAGCTACATAAGCCATATAATTTGCCTGCCTGAGTCCCAAAGAAGCTGCCATATACTGTTTCTTCGCCATGGCATCAATCTTCCTGGAATCCTTATCAGGAGGATGTAGGCCAGAGGAATATTAGCCTCGTCACAGGCTGCAGCTTGTACCACACCTACATGACTACACTGCTCAGTAAGGAAGTCTGTATCCGAGCCTGACAAAGTATACCTTCTGTCCATTTTTTATCTACAGGAGGGACAGAATGAGGATTTTTAAAATCTTTGTTGTTTGCTTCCTAAATGACTTATGCAAAGGAATAGACAACCTCCTAGACTCTGGAATATCCATCATTTCCACATAATCAGGCTCCTCTTGCTCATCCACAGCCTCCTCTAAAGGAAGCTGGAGGGTTTCTGCAACCTTTTGTAAAAATAAAGAAAGAAGGGTACTCAGACAGAATAGGAGGAGATTCTAAAGGTCTGTCTGGAGAGATGTCCGTTCAATGGGCACGCCCAGACCCCCCAGCCACACATATATTGATCAAATCTCCTCCTCCTGTGGTTCATAAAATCCTCAACTTCAAAATCCTGAACCACTGGGACTGAACGAACCAACCTTTTACCAGCTGTTGGTGGTTCTACAGATCCCTGAGACAGTGACTGGACAATCTGAATGGCTTTAGCTATCTCTACAGCAGTTGGAGACACAATTTTGGACTCCAGACCTACTGATTTCCTTGTCTTTTTACTTGGGACTGGTTCATCTGAACCAGCCTTCCTTTTGCCCGAGGAAGTCTCGCCCTGGTCAGAGGGCACTCCCTCTGGTCCAGTGGGTACTGGACCGGCTGGCCATCAGGTCAGTGGACTTTTGCCTCGCCCCTGAGCCAGCCCAATCTCTTCCCCAGGTGGCTGCAGGAAATTTTACACGCCTGGCAGTCTGACAGGAGGTGGTCAGCCCTCAGACACTAAACACAATGGTGTGTGGGTCAGCCTTGGCAAAGCGTCCCCACAGACATCACAGTGTTGAAACCCAGTGGGCCCAGTTTTCTTTTGGGTTTCTCAGACATAATGCCAGCCTAACCAAAACTTGCCCTTTTGATGGCAGGTCCAGGCAAGACACCCTTATGGGTTCTAACACGTGTCGGGTATTTGAAAAAGCGTTATAATTCCGTTTTTAGAACCGATAAGAACCGAACCGCACTCTAAAACCCACTGTACACTTTTAAAATGCAGAAAAAATCACCGATCGGGTTCAAAACCGAACCGATAATTAATTTTCCACACAGACTTAAATTTTAGTACTTACGGTTACCAGGTAGAGCTTTAAAACCGAAATGCGGTAAAATAATAACTTTGCCGGTTCAAATGAACCGAAAATACCGCTTGAACCGAGAATGAACCGAGCTGAAGGAGCTGATCTCCGAGCGACTGTTCAGTGAAGTGAGTAAAGAATCTGACAGTTTCATTTGAAACTGCCAGATAGAGTTTTGGGCACAGCGCCAAGGCTGTAGAACTCCAGATCTTCTGAGTTAACTCTTCCTCTCCGGGCAGTTCAGCTGCAGTGGCTGACTGCTATTGTTATAATATAGCAAGACTTCATGGTGTTTGAATTGTTGGCACACTTCAACTGTTTGTTGGAGTCCAGGTTTATTGGTTGGGTCAGGATCCAAGATCTCTTGGCTGACTTCCCCCGTTCCCGGTGGTAAAGGAACCCTAATGTTGTGTCATGCTTACCCACCATGTCAGATCCCTCAGTAAGCCCTGTTTGGAGGTCCGCTGCTCAGTTTTGCACTTCCATAATGTTTTTAGCATTTTCAGTCATTTTGCTCTTCAGTCGATCCAAAGTGCTACCTAATTTTGAAGCTGAAAGAAGAGTTGTTTGGAGGTAATTGTGAAGGACTTTTCAGCCTTCTCGTCACTGATGCCGTTCACGTATCCAATGCCATCAAAGTTACTGATGTCGAGCGCTGCAGGCCCTTGCGCCAAGACGGTTGGCGACCATTAGTAGCACACTTGGATTGGATTTGGCAGACTTCTTGCAGGTACACCCTATATTTCACTTCCTTCAATTCGATGGGTGCAAATGAGTATTTTTATCACTGAGTGGGAGAGCTGCTATAATTCACTACTGCATGAGTTCAAGGAGGAACCGGAAGTCCTTTCTTTAGCTTTCTTCCCGCTTCCATGTGGTCAGAGAATTGATAAGTTTTACCTCCGTAAATAATTTTTAGAGTGTTTTTCATCAGGAGGATATGATGGACTCTGAGCTGCCTCAGGAGTGCATGTTGTCAAACCCTTTGCAGTGCTGGCAAGTCTAATAATGCAAGTCTGGGATATGCTAATGCCACTGTCTCTTGCCATTGCAGTTGTCCTTTCTGTTTGACCTCCCAGAGTATTAAGTCATGTTCGACTATGCTTCCAAACACCATCAGAATGGTGTGTGCCCCTGTCATTACCATCACTAACAATTGGACTCCTCTTGGAGAGATTCGGTAAGCCTTTAGCATATTCCCATTTTCCCTTAGGCTGTAAGTAGTCCTGAATCCAGTTTGCCACAAAGTCCGGCAGTGATTTGCTCTCTATGTTCTCTGGAAACCCTATTGTATGTAGGTTTGACTCCTTGGCACATTTCTCAAGTTCTCCAGTCTACGCTTGCAGATGTGTGTTTTTATCAGTGTGGCTGAAGTTGTGAAAGCTCTGTCAACTGTAACTGCGCCGCTTTGTCATGTCATCCACAATGGTTACTTTGCATCCAGAAGGATGACTCTGGCATTGTACTCTTCAGGTTTATGATCAATGCTTTTAATCACTTTCAGGAGAGCCAAATTAGAAGGCTGGCCTCTGATCCAGTGGCTGAGGCTTCATTCTCTTTGTTGGTAGCATTCTAATCTGCCTGAGTCTGGCCCCTATGCAGGTCCATGATTTTGTTACTGCAACCCATCTTCCAAAACAAAAACACAAAAACACAAGATTTGCCACATAAAGTTGATATACTCTGATTCAGTAAGTCAAAGGCTTTAAAATTCTGCCATTTTTGTAAAGTTTTTCTGGCAAAGCAGCTGTAGTTCCAGTCAGCTGGTGCACAGCCATGAGACAGAGCTGTTGATCATTCTTCCAATAGCTCCCCCCGACCCCCATGAGTGTTCCTGTTTTACACAGAGGTAGTAAGTGTGACTCTTGTACAGCTGGTTCTGATTAATCTATGCTTTTTGTAATATAAAAATGTGTTATTGAGTGTGTCTCATGAGACATGCTAAATCAGCCTATGGAATGACCCCCCCCCAGGTTTTGGCTACAAGGTGTTACCTGGAAGGCCAAGAGATAATTACAGGCTAGAAGAGGCTTAAATTAGGATCTCCTGTTTATCTAGCTTATTTGTAGCTTGCCAGCTGCTAAGATGGGAAATCATAAACTTTTTAACATCTAGAGGAAGAAAGCAGGTTATGACGCTTAAGTGTGAAGTCATAAATATTCTTTGATGTGTCCTGGAAAGAAGAGCTACTTGAGATCAAAGAGGAGATGTTATTTAAAGAAAGTCATATGGGGACATACGTTTTGCTGAGGTCACCTTTATTAATTTATCTCCTGCTGGATAGACATCCTGATTGTATGATTTTTAATAAACAGAGGAAGAGCTGGGTGACCTCATGGAGAAGGCAGGCGCAAGACAGTGTTTTAATTATGCTGTGAGTGATCTGTAAAGACACACATGTTTGGACTCTTTTGACAACAACATGTGTCTGTCAGCACTATTAGAAGGAATACAGTAGATATACAAGTCTAATTGTCTGGTGGTAGGAATTTTGCACTTTTTTTAACCCTTGTTCTTTTAAATGATTGTATGTTTTGTGATATATGGTTCTGTATTTACATTTTAATTTTTTTTTTATCTATTTTGAAGTAAACCTCTACTTTAGAGACTACTTGGTGTGCCTTTGAAATTCTTTTTCTTGACAAGTGAAGCATGCATGGTTAAAGCTGACACTGTATAAAGCTTACTGGTTTTACCAATGCGAAAAGGTAAGAGTTCATTCTGAGGTCTTTAATAGAGTTTTAAGGGTTCATTTTGTATGCCTGGTTAGGTGCCCATAGGCAAAAGATATCTGCCCCCCCGAAGAACAGAATTATCTGAGCCTGTACATTGGGTACGCTAGCAAGAGGTTCACAGTTTGAATCCCTCCAAGACTTGAGACCAAAGGTTGATTTGAACCCACAAAACAGACAGGAGGGTTACCCTGTTTCTGTTTCCTGTTCACAAGACTGCACTCGGAGGTTGGCACTGTGGGAGCAGTGGGCCTGACCTGCTGAATGGGTTTGTGACAGTAAGTACCATTTTAGAACTCTGTGATGTGGTTTATGTCCCTTGCTCAGCTCTGATTGTTTGCACAATGCATCTGTGTTCTGTTACAGAACTCTGGGGTTGAGAGGGACACAAATTATACACACAGTTGTAAAATATCACTTACCACCACAGTGTAAATCAGAAACAGCCAATGAGGCTACTATACATACCCATGTAGTGCAGTTGTTCTTTAAACACTCAGGTGATTAGGCATTACTGGTGGCAGCCCACCTATCTGGAACTCGCTACCCTTTCATGTTAGGGTTTCCCTTCAGTGGAGGCATTTAAGAAGAGGCTACAATATTATTTACTTGTACATGCTTTGGTACTGAATGAATTTTTTAACAACTGTACTTCCTCTGTATTAAGTTACTTATTTAAAATGAAATATTTTTACTTGAATGTTTTAAATAGAGATAGAGACCTACAAGTACCTCACAGGGGGTGAACAGAGTGCAGGAAGGGAGTCTCTTTCAAATGAGAAAGAGCACAAGAAAAAATTACAAAGAAGTGCCTTTCTCAGGAGACACCTACAGTCAAAGAATGGAGAGCTTTGTTCAATACTACATACGGCTTAGAAACAATGACATATGCTATCAGAGACCAGGCTGACAAATGTTGAAAGAGATGGCAGAGGTAGCTTCTATGGTTCATGGCATGGGACCCCACTTTTGTTCTATAAAACAAAGGGTGAAGCAGATGAGTGGAAAGTGAGGGTGCAAGAATAGATAATATCTGGGACTAACTGGGTTGCACCCATGTGGTTGGATCAGTGGTGGATCGGGGGGGGCAAAGGGGACAGTCACAGACGCACCATTGTAACTTGCTTGCTGATGCTACATTTCACATTGCTGAAAACGCTGAATATATTAATTGTAAGAAAATATACATTCAAAACTATAGAATATATTTGTATTTTCTGTAAAACATGTAATGCAAAAGATAATAGCAGACAATCTAATGGATTATTTTTTTTTTAATTGCATATCAAGTATGCATACCACCCCAGCACCCCCCATTCTAGAATCCTGTATTTGACACTGGGCTGGATAAACCCTTACCACCTACAATTTGTCTGCATACTGAGATATTTGAAACTGTAAATTCTACCATTGTTCCTGTTAGTTACTGTGCACCTTGATGTCTATACACATGTGCAAAAATTCTAATAAACTACCACTATTAAAAAACAAAAAAGAGAGAGAGAAAGAGCACCAGGGCTAAAGGGCAAGCGATGATGCTGGGGGGGGGCGTTTAAGATGGATGTGAGGAAGTATTATTTTACTGAAAGAGTGGTGGACCCCTGGAATAGACTGCCAGTGGAAATGGTGGAGGCCAGAACAGCAGAGGGGCTTTGAGCATGTGTGGGACAGACATTAAGGTATATTATTAAATAGGCACAGAGGAGGGAGAGTCGCCAGAGACCAGTAAGGGCGTGCAGAGACAGACTAGGCAGGGATCACTGAGGCAGACTGATTGGGCCATCGGTCCTTTTCTGCGAACAAATTCTATGTTTCTGAAAAAAACTCTTCTGTATATACTGTAGTAGTCTTTTATGTTTATTATTTTCACTTGATGCAAAATTACAACAGTACCTCATACAAAGCAATAGGAAAGCAACATACAGTTCTAAGCAAAGTTAATAAACACAGCTCATAGCCACACAGTTTTGTAAAATAGGAGAAACCATGAAAAGTCCATAGAAAGTATTTTAGTTATTGCCAGCCTCTTCAACAGCAGTGGTCAATAGCTGAAGGGAGAACATGCAGTGATTTTACTGCAGTCAGCTGAGACTGCTATTTAACCAGTTAGAAACAGTAAACAATACAGGGAAACTGCTCCCCACCCAATCCAACATTCCAAATAGCGAAAAAGAAAAGAGCAAACAATTAAAACTGAAACTTAGTGGACTTCAGCTCTACAGACCCCCATTGATATGGGAGAGGAGATAGATACACGTTCCCCTCTCTCTTCAGGTTTCTTATGTTTCTAAATGTACCGATGGCAAAGTATAGAAGGACATTCTACAAGTAGGCAGTCTTGGATTCATATATAGTACACACTGTACCGACTGCAAGGCTGTTGCCGTTAAGCAAGCAATAACTTTCCGGCCCACTGTACACCCTCTCATTACAATAAGAAAATGTCTGATAGTCCAAGTCTTGAAACATAACCGCTGTAAGTAAAACAATTAAAGATCACACCATACTGTGGAATAAATATAGGGTCAATAACATAAATTGCAGTAAGTTATAATGAAAAGGAATTCAGCAGTCATGTGCCAAGGCAAGTCTTGATATTAGATAAGGAAACACGAATTCCTGATTCACTCATCTTCAGAGCTCTCTCCTCGGGGATCCAGTTCAGTATCCTGTTTTGCCTGAAATTCAGGTTCAGTTCTCTCTAACCAGCATCCAGACATCCCTGGGTTCAGAGTATTGACAGTTTTCATGGTATTTGTGACACAGAAGGGGTAGCCAATAAAAGAACCACCCCGCCTGGAGTCACTGGCAGATGGAGTCAAATCTTTTGAGGTAAGTAGAGGTTTGGAAGGACAGGTCAGGGTATAACTTCACATCTGCCCTTCGATGATCAATGGATAAGCCGCCCATGCAGCTGACAGTACAGTATCATGAATTTCAGCCCCCTGTGGTGCATAACAGTACTTAGCAACAGGCTTAACTCTGTAAGCTCTGTGGAAGGCATGGTAGTCAAAGTCCTCTGGTAGATATACAGTATTCATAATCCAGGAAGTAAGGAACTGCAGCAAATTGCATCCCTCTACCCCTTAGGGGACCCCAACCAACCTCAGATTGCCACCTGAGACTTCATTCTCTAGTGCCTCCATGTGGTTCTATAACTGTGTGTTTTCCTAACTCAGTGTAGCTACTGTAGCAAGGTTCAGTGTCGATCTTTTGTCAGAGTCTGGGACCATGGTGGTGAGTGTCACAAACCCACTAGCAGGTCAGCTCTCTACTCTCAAAGTGCCAATCTCTGAGCGTAGAATTGTAAACAGTTTAACAGAACAAGGTAACCCTCTTGTCTGTTTTGTGGGTTCGAGTCACCTTAGTCCCAAGTTCTGGAGGGATTCAAACTGATAACCTCTTGTTAGCGCATCTAATTGTCAGGTTCAGACAATTCTGTCTTCGGGGCCAGATATCTTGCCTACAGGAACCTAACCAGGTATTTCAAAATGAACCCTTAGAACTCTATGCAAGACCTAGAGAACTCTGACCTGTTTCCCAGTTTGGTATCACAATAAGCTCATGCACAGTGTCAACTATAACCATCTAAGCTTAGCTTATAAAAGAAGTTTCAAAGGCTAACCAGGCAGTTTCTGTTTTTAAAATATATATCTTTACTTTAAAATAGATAAAATAGGAAAACAGTAAAATACAGAACAAGATATCCTAACACATACAGCCTTAAAACAAAACAGGTTTAAAAGTGCAAATTCCTACAACACATACACTCAGACTGGTCTTATCTAAGGTCCTTACTTTCTTAATCTTTCAGTGCTTTGATGTTCCTCTTTTCTCAGTCAGAAAATGAATGTTCTTGTGTAAGGTCTGCTCAGTATCTTTAAAAGCAGTCTTGAGCCAGCCTTCTCTCTGAGGTCACCTGTCTCCCTTTGCTGTATTAAAATGTATATTTTATAACACAGGATGTCCTACTAAGATATTTAAAAATAATAGGTCACATAAATGTGACTTGTCAAACCGGTTCTGGGGTCTGTTACATAGACATCAAAGCCTCTTTGATGTAATTCACTGGATAACCGCAAGCAAATGCATATTGGACTTCCTAATTTAGTCTGGGACCTGCTTCACCCAGACATCAAATTATCTTTGATATAATTACTGGCTATCTTGGGAGACACCCCAACACATGCATATTCTCCTTCCTCCATGACACCAAGTGCAAATCAAAGGATTTCATTGAGGACGTCATGAATGGATATTTTATTTCCGGGGCTTCAAAGAAAACTTAACAAAGTAATTGCATTTCAGATATCTGCAGTTTAAGCTACCTCCTGTCCTTTGAACTTATCCCTGGGGGGTTTGATGTGTCAATTTCAGCAAGACAGTATTTCCTCCTGACAGACATTCCCTTACCTATTTTATTTTGCAGAAAAAATATCCTATTGAAATGAGAACCAACTGTCCATGTGCCACAATCCTCCCCACCTAGACTGAATTTGAGGGGTCTATCCCCTGCATGGGATGAGCTTCCCAAATCAGTTCACTCCTCATACACACGAGACAGCCCATCTGAGTTCTGATTGGTTGCTCCAGCCCTATGTAGAATGGTCTTGTCATATCCTTGGAAAGCAAGACTCCATCATAATAATCGACCACTGTTTTTCCCCATCTGCGTCAGCCAAACCAGGGGGTTGTAGTCAGTCTGCACCACAAAATGCTGCCCATACAAGTATGGCTTCAATTTCTTTAGGGCTCACACTATGGCAAGACACTCCTTTTCTACTGTGGAGTATGCTTGCTCCCTTGGAAGTAACTTTTTACTCAGGTAGGCTATTGGGTGATCCCTTCCCTGGCTGGATGTCTGACTCAGTACTGCCCCAATTCCCACGTCTGAGGCGTCAGTCTGAACTATAAAAGGTTTGCTATAGTCAGGACTTGTCAGAACAGGAGCACTGCACAGTACCTCCTTTAGTTTGGAAAAGGCTTCCTCACAGGCTGGGTCCCAGGTTATTTTTCTTGGGCATCCTTTCTTTGTCAGGTCAGATAGGGGAGCAGCCAGGGAACTGTAATTGGGTAGAAATTTTCTATAGTACCCTGCTGTCCCGAGAAAACTCCTGACCTGCTTCTATGTTTTTGGTCTGGGCCATGCCTAGATTACCTCCATTTTTATTTGGTTAGGGCGGAGCTGTCCCTGGCCCTACCACATGCCGGGCATGCCACTTCTCCCATGGCCACGTGGCACTTCTTAGCTTTGACAGTGAGCCCAGCCCTCTGAATCCTGCCCAGCACTTCCCTAAGGTGGGATAGGTGTTCCTCCCAGCTGGTACTAAAGATGGCGATGTCATCCAGGTACGCCACGGCGTACTCCTCAGCACCATTTAACACCTGGTTCAACAACCTTTGGAAAGTGACGGGCATTCTTCATTCCGAAAGGCATGACTTTAAACTCAAATAAGCCTATCGGAGTGATGAAGGCCAACCTCTCCCTAGCTCTGTCTGTCAACTTTACCTGCCAATACCCCTTTGTCAGGTCAATGGTCGTAAGGTAGGTTGCCCCTCCAAACTTGTCCAGGAGTTCATCCGTCTGGGGCATCAGGTGGGCGTCTGACTTTGTGACTGCATTCAGTCCAAGATAGTCCACACAGAAATGAGTCGAGCCATCTGGCTTGGGTACAAGGACTATGGGTGAGGCCCAGGGACTGTGGGATCTCTGGATTACCCCTAAATCCAGCATTTCCTCCACTTCCCTCCTAATGTCCTTTTGGACAGCCTCTGACACCCGATATGCTGTCCTCCGTATGGGTGTCTGTGTCCCTGTCTCCACATCATGTGTCACTAGTTAGTCCAGGCTTGGCGTTAAACAAGAGAGCAAAGTCCTCTAAAACCTCCCTCACTTTCTGGATCTGGCCCGTGTCAGCTGGAGAGAAAATTTTACTGCCTCCACAGAGGACTTCCGTTTACTATCTTCCAGCAAGTCCAGAAGGGGGTCTCCTTTGTCTGTCCCCTCCCCATGACTACACACTGCAAACACCATGTCAGCCCTATTTGCATATGGCTTCATCATGTTGACATGGTACATCCTTTCTGTCTGTCTTTGGTCAGGTAACTCCACAATGTAGTTCACATCACTTACCAACCTAGCCACTTTGTACGGTCCTGCCCATTCAGCCTGCAGCTTGTCTTTCCGGACCGGAATAAAGCCCATGACTTCCTGACCCACCATATACGAGTGAGCCCTGGCTCTGCGGTCGTACCACACTTTTTGTTTCTGTTGGGCAGCTGCCAGGTTGCTCTGGGCTGTCCCCAAAAGCTCCTTCAGCTTTCCTAAACCAAGGACGTAATCCACAATGGGAGTTCTCTGGGTGGCGTGCTTGCCTTCCCAGTCCTCCCGGATCAAGTCTAGGGGCCCACTGCATCAGGCCCATATAAGAGTTTGAAGGGGAAAACTTGTCGACTCTTGGGGCACTCTCCTGTATGCAAACAACAGGTGGGAAGGTATTTCTACCAGTCCCACCCATGCTGTTCAGCAAAGCCTGGAGCATTGACTTTAGGGTACCATTGAATCGTCCACAAGTCCATTGGTTTGTGGGTGATACGGTGTCTTGCATCTCTGCACCACCCCACACTTCTCCCTTAAACATTTCGTCAGGTCCGACATGAAGGAACCCCCTCAATCAGTGATTATCTCCTGTGGAAACCCAACATGGGAGAAAATCCCAAGTATGGCATCTGCCACTTTTTCCGTCTTCAGTGAGGATAGGGCGACTGCCTCTGGATACCAGGTGGCATAATCCACCACAGTCAAGATGAATCTCTTCCCTGAGGAGTTGGGGGTATTTAAAGGCCCCACAATATCCAGTCCCACCCTCTGGAATGGCTCCTCCACTATGGGCAATGGGCTCAGGGTGGCTCGGGTTTTCTTGCCTGACTTCCCTATTTCTTGGCACCGGTGACAAGACCTGCAATACTCCTTCACTTGCTGGGTGAAGTTAGGCCAGTAGAAATTCTGGGCCAACCGCTGCATAGTGCTCATGATTCCTAGATGACCAGACAAGGGAATATCATGTGCAATCTTGAGCAACTGCTCACGATACCCCTTGGGAACGACAAGCTGCCTGCCTAGCATCCCTCCCTCTGTCTGTACTGCCTGAGTGTACATAAGTCCATTTTGCCAATAAACCTTATGTCTGCTGTCACCTCCCTGTGTTCCGTCAGAGTCTGCCCAAGCCCTCAGCTTCTCTAAACTAGGGTCACTGCTCTGAGCAGCTGCAAACCCCTCACACAGTCCCAAGGCATGGGACAGGTCCCCTTCGATCGCTAAACTAGGGTCCCTAGCACTAGCATTAGGGCCCTCAGGATCACGGTCAATCCCAACCCTCTGACAAAGGGTCACCCCTCCCTCTTCGGAGTAACCCTCTGTGGCTGTGTGGTTACTTGCTACTGGGGAAATTTCTACCCCATTTTTATCGGTCTTCCCATCTAGAAACACAGGCTGGGGAACCAGCCTCTCAGTCGCTTCCACACTGGTTTCTGTGGGTTTCAGGAACTATTTTCCCTTGCCGCTTTGCTAGAGGTAACTGCACATACCATCCCATCCCCTGTTGGAGATTGTTACCAGGATCACATCCACTGCTAATGTTTTGCTACAGCCACCTGTTGCACAGTTCCCCTGTTTCACTCCAGTCCAGGAGAACACTGGCCAGTGCAGTGTTTTTCTTCACCTGCAAAGTCCTGTACAGTGATGTATTTATTGGGTATAAGCTGACCAGGCTGTACCAGATCCCTTTACCAATGTCAGGGATGCCCTGTGTCCGTAACCCCTAAGTGCCTGTACACCATTCACCATGACTGGGTGCATGTGTTCCCTCATGTTCACTGGCATGCTTCCAGGGACACACAAACAACCCACTTCTTTTCTAGCACCCGGTTGTGTATTATGGCTCACCTTTTTGGGACACTGTCTGGCAATAGGCCCAGTTTCCTTACACAACCAACATTCAGTTCTTCTCTCAGAGAAATAGTTTCTCTGAAACCTGGGGCTAACTGGTTTCGGTGGAGGCAGCGAGGGTTTTAGCTGCCATGAAGGCACGCTTTTCCCTTTCTGCACTGCCACACCCGCCCCATTCACTCTCAGAGCAGGTCTGCTCTTGGCATAGCGGTCTGAGAGTTCAGCAGTCTCTTGCACTGTTTTGGGATCTCGGTCCTCTAGCCAGGTTTTAGCTCTGCTGGGCATGCCCAATAAACTGTTCTAATAAATCACATTTTCAATTTTATCAACAGAGTTTGCCTCAATCCCTTCCCACCAACGTTTTAAAACTGACATTGTTTCATGGCTAGCCCTCATAGCTCATGTCAGGGCTCCTCCTGAGCTTACGGAATTTAGCTCTGTATGATTGAGCAGTTAATTCAAACTTTTTTAACAGTGCAGCTTTTAGCTTGCTGTAATCATTGCTGTCATTGTCCATTTGACCCAATGCATCCTGAGCTTTCCCGGTAAGTAGCGGGGATAGCTGGAAGCTCCAGGACTCTCTAGGAATTTTAGCCTGAATACAAACTTTTTCAAAAGAATTTAAAAAGACATCTATATCCTCCCCCTCTTTAAACTCGGCTATTAATTTGGAGTTCAATTTGTAACCCAGTCCTGCAGTCCCAGTTAAACCCAAGCCGCTTACCTGCTCTGGAGCCGCTGGTCGGAGTCATATCTTCTCCAGTTCATGTTGCCTCTGGCACTCCTGCTTCTCATGGTCTGCATCTCAGCATTCTCATTCTCTCTTCTCCTCTGCAGCTCACTGGCACTCATGCTCCTCAAGGTCTGCCTCCTCTGTTGTCACTCTGCCTCTCGCTGTTCCCTCTCTGCCTCTCAGCGTTCCCACTCTGCCTCTTGGTTCTCTTGCTCCTTCTCCTCTGCCTCCCTTTGTTCACTGTCCCTCTCTCTCTGGAACTCCAGCTCCATCCTGCGCAACTCAATTTGCAGCCTGAGTACCTCTGGATTCAGGATACTGGTGACGTTTCCCTTTTGCTGTGGCCCTTCACTGACAGTGGCCCTGCTGTCCTCCTCACCAGATCTGGACACAGCACTGGTCCCTAGCCCTGCCACACTTGAGGTCTGGTCCTTTCCAGTCACGGTCGGTGACTCGCTGCTCTGGGTATCTGCTACCATCAGGGCCTCTATAAGGTTTTGCTTTTTGGCTGTCACCTTGAACGGGACTCATCTGTCCCCACACAACTGCTTTAAGTATTCTGCAGTGTGCCTGCTGTAGTTGGAAGCCATCTTTCTTGACTACTGCTACTCTGACTGGCACTTTAGACAAAAAGAATAAAATGGGTAGGAACTTGACTGTAAGTCAAGGGATATAGTTCTATTTCCTTTTGAACTAAAACATTGCCTTTCTTTTTTCCAAGTGAGCTGAACAGTCTCAAGCTGACACACTGAACAATAAAGCTTATATCACCAAACTTTTATGCCACCGCTGCCAACCAATCTGTCATATACTCACTCAGCAAGTCAGCCCTCTACTCCCAAAGTGCCAACCTCCGAGCATAGAATTGTGAACAGTTTAACAGAACCAGGTAACCCTCTTGTCTGTTTTGTGAGTTCGAGTCACCTTAGTCCCAAGTTCTGGAGAGATTCAAACTGATAACCTCTTGTTAGCATACCCAGTTGTCAGGCTCAGATAATTCTGTCTTTGGGGGGGCAGATATATTTGCCTACGGGTACCTAACCAGGTATTTCAAAATAAACCCTTAGAACTCTATGCAAGACCTAGAGAACTCTGACCTGTTTCCCAGTTTGGTATCACAATAAGCCCATGCACAGTGTCAACTATAACCTTCTAAGCTTCACTTATATAAAGAAGTTTCCTGGCACACCAGGCAGTTTCTGTTTTAAAATACATATCTTTACTTTAAAATAGGTAAAATTGGAAAACAGTAAAATACAGAACAAGATATCCCATCACATACAGCCATAAAAACTAAACAGGTTTAAAAGTGCAAATTTCTACAACACATACACTCAGACTGGTCTTATCTAAGGTCCTTACTTTCTTAATCTTTCAGTGCTTTGATGTTCCTCTTTTCTCAGTCAGAAAATGAATGTCCTTGTGTAAGGTCTGCTCAGTATTTTTAAAAGCAGTCTTGAGCCAACCTTCTCTCTGAGGTCACCTAACTCCACCTTGGTGTATTAAAATTTATATTTTATAACACAGGATGTCCTACTAAGATATTTAAAAAATAATAGGTCACATAAATGTGACTTGCCAAAACCGGTCTGTGATCTGCTTCACATAGACATCAAAGCCTCCTTGATGTAATTCACTGGATAACCGCAAGGAAATGCATATTGGACTTCCTAATTTAGTCTGGGACCTGCTTCTCCCATACATCAAATTATCTTTGATGTAATTACTGGCTATCTTGGGAGACACCCCAACACATGCATATTCTCCTTCCTCCATGACACCTAGAGCAAATCAAAGGAGTTCCCTGAGGACGTCATGAATGGATATTTTATTTCCGGGGCTTCAAAAAAAACTTAACAAAGTAATTGTATTTCAGATATCTGCAGTTTAAGCTACCTCCTGTCCTTTGAACTTACCCCTGTGGAGTTTGATGTGTCAGTTTCAGCAAGACAGTATTTCCTCCTGACAGATATTCCCTTACATATTTTATTTTGTAGAAAAAATATCATATTGAAATCAGAACCAGCTGTCCATGTGTCACAGTGAGTTCTTCTAGTTTCTGATCATGGGCTTCTAGCAAATGAGGGTTTGCTCCATTCTGGAGTCCATGGGCATCATGAACTCCAGCAAGGTGTGAAAAGGGAGGCTGCTTTGAAGTAGATGGGCTACTAGCTCTGGCAGTACCCAAGGCTTCTCCCGCCTTGCCTCTGCTGTTGCTGCTGTGTTTCAGAGCGGTCTGTTGCTGCATCTTTGGACGGAATGCTGCATTTTTGGATGAAGTGTGCTGCATTTTGTGTCTAGATGATCCTCTTAAGGTCAGGAATCCTTGTCTGTGGGTCAGATGCTCTGAGTTTTAAAGTATTTTGAGTTTTCACCGTAAAATGTCAGATATATAGGTGGAGAGTACATGTCAGGCATGTCCTGCCAGGAAGGTGGCTCTCCAGTGCCCGTATATAGTATTCTAACTGTGAAGCACTATAAGCCTCATTAGTGATAGACTCTATTCAAATGTAATTGCCTTGCCTTACCAGTCACTTTCCCCTCTTCAGCCATTAGACAAGTAAAACAAATGTAAAGCTCATCAAGGGTCTTCAGAGAGAATTAGTCAGTGATTTGAGCCTTCCGTTGGGCCAACATGTAGTTTTCTGTACATAAGCTTTGGAGCAGACACATGAGGATCCATCCTCAGTTGAAGACACATTTCCATGTTAGCAGGACAGAAACGGTTTTGTTTTCATTAATTCCCTGGTTTATTATTGGGCTACTACTAATGCATGCTTAAAGTGTGATCAGCTGGTGCCATCTTGTGGAGAAAAGAAAAAGTTACTCCACTTGAGATATTCTATTTTTTTATTTACTTGTACATCAGAAAGACCTTTGAGCTATGTGCTCATCTGCAAAGGTTCCAAGTCAAAAGTTGAAACAAACAGATTGTATACAGGCATTAAAATTAGCATTTGTTAATGCATTCATTACCTTGATTATAGGCAGCTCAGGTGAACATTTGTTAGGACAAAGAAACAACTGTACAATGCAAGGCTGGCAACTATGTAGATACAGAAGTAATAAGAAAAAATTACTCACTGCAGCAATCTTCTTTCTTCTAAGGGGTCCTTTAGCATCAGTAACTTTTTGCACTTAGCTGGCTAGGTGCAACTACCTCGGAGGTGTGCCTTTAAGAGATATTTAAATGAGCGAGGGCCAAGGAGGACAGGAGGGGTGGGAGCTAACTGAGGGCTGTTAAATGCTTCAGAATTTTTCAAGGAAAACCAGGACAAATGCCCCAAAAAAAGAATCAACAGGATTCAAAACCATGCAAATGTCCACAAAATGGAAATAGAAACAACTATTAACTCAACAATAAGGAACTCAAATTTGGTAAAAGGTGACATAAGAGCCCTTCTCCAAAAGGTGAACCAGGGAGGAAGGGTGGAGTATTGATGCTAAAGGACCCACGGAAGAAAGAAGATTACTCGGTGAGTATTTTTTCTTCTTACCCCAGGAGTCCTTTAGCATCAGTAACTTTTGCAGACTACCCAGCAGTACCAATGGGAGGCAGAAAAGGGAGATATTGCTGATGGGTGATCTGAATATGCAGATGTTAACTGGAGTGCAGTTGCAGCAGCCACTTGAAGAGTGGAGTTATTCTAGATGCCCTACAGGGGCATGCCTTAGACAACTAGTATTGGAGCCCACTGAGAGGGAGCAATCTTAGACCTGGTTCTCTCAAATGGAGATGGAGGAGGATCACAGATGTAGAAGTGGGTAGCCATATGGGAACTAGCGACCATCGAACAGTATGGTTCACAATAAACACAGCAATAGAGTCAAGCTTACAAAGGCAAAAGTACTGGACTTTAGGAGGGCTGACTTTGCTAAAATGGGTGAGTGCCTAAGGAATGCACTAGCAAATGGGCAGGAAGGAGGGTGGAAGAACAATGGGGAATAATAAAACTGCCATCACAGAGGTAACGAGCCTTTGTGTGAAGCAAATAAACAAAACAAGACGATGTAAGAAACCACTATGGTTCTCAAAGAAGTGGCAGTGAAGGTTCAAGAGAAAAGAAAGCATTCAGGAAGTACAAGGAATCACAGAAGGAGCAGGACAGAGAACTGTATCAGTTAAAGCAAAAGGAAGCTGGGAAGGCAGTCAGAACAGCAAAGGCCCAAACCGAGGAAAAGATAGCCAACCTCAGTTAAAAGGGAGATAAAACCTTTATAGGTATATCAGGAGCCAAGGAAGACCAAGGGAGGAATAGTGAGGTTAATTAAGGGGAGGGAGGGAGGGAGGGTGGGTGGAGGGTGACTGTGAAAAGGCAGAGATACTAAACAAATATTTTTGCTCAGTATTTACAAATGAAGAGGGGGAGGTACCTAAAACAAACAGTAGAAACACTCTGGATACAGAAGTTGATACCAGCCCATTTACAGAAGAAAGGGTTATGAAAGAACTCTTAAAACTGAAGGTGGACAAAGCAATGGGGCCTGATGGGATTCATCCCAGAATTCTAAAAGAACTAAGGGTAGAAGTAGTGACACCACTGACTACCCTCTTTAACAAATCATGGAGGATAGGTGGTGCCCGAGGACTGGAGGAGGGCAGATGGATTCCTCTCACAAAAGTGGGAGCAAGGCAGAAGCAGGAAACTACAGACCTGTTAGTTTAACCTCAGTGATAGGGAAAATGATGGAATCACTTCTGAAGGAAAGAACTGTCGAGTATCTAGAGGCCAGAGGGCACAGGACCCAAGGCAGCATGGATTCACAGTGGAAGGTCATGCCAGATGAATCTGATAGATTTCTTTGACTGGGTGACCAAAGTAGTAGATCAAGGAGGGCTGTGAACATGGCCTACCTAGACTTTAGCAAGGCATTTGACACAGTCACACACAAAGATTAATATACAAGTTAGCCAGCCTGGGAGTGAGTCCCAAGATGATAGCCTGGGTAAAGAATTGGCTGGAGAATAGGACACAGAGAGTAATAGTAAATGGAGTCCACTCTGAAGAAAGGGGGTTATTAGGGGGTACCGCAGGGTTCAGTATTAGACTGGTCCTCTCTTCAATGTCTTTATAAGCTACATTGCAGAGGGACTGGAAGGAAAAGTATGTCTCTTTGCAGATGACACAAAGATCTGCAACAGAGTTGATGCACAAGGTGGGTGGAAAAGATGAGAAGGGACTTGGCAAGGTTAGAGGAATGGTCAAATGTATGGCAGCTTGGATTCAGTGCTAAGAAGTGTAAGGTAATGCACCTGGGAAACAAAACCCAGGGAAAGAGTACACAATGGGGGTGAGATACTAACAACAACAAAATGGAAAGAGACCTGGGGTAGTCACATCAGATGACCTAAAGGTGGGCAAGCAATGTGAGAGGGCAGCAAGGAGGGTTGGGGGATACTGGGATGCATAGGGAGAGGCATCACCAGTAGAAAACAGGAAGTTATTATCCTCTGTACAGACAGCTGGTGAGACCCCAACTGGAGTACTGGCGCAGTTCCTGAGACCCAGTCTCCGCAAAGACATAGACAGGATGGAAGCTGTCCAGAGGAGGGCAACTAAAATGGTGCAGGGTCTGCACCGAAGACATATGAAGAGAGACTTAAGGAGCTTAATATGTATAGCCCCGAGGAAAGGAGGAGAGGGGGACATGATAGAAACTTTCAAGTACCTCAAGAGAATCAACAAAGTCCAAGAGGGTAGCATCTTCAAAAAAGAGGTGTGCAAGAACAAGGGGGCACAATTTGAAGATAGAGAGGGGCGGCTCAGAGGTAATTTAAGGAAGTATTTTTTCACAGAGAGGGTTGTGGATGCATGGAATGGCCTTCGGAGGAGGTTGTGGAGTCAAAACAGTGGTGGAATTCAAGCATGCATGGGACAGTCATAAGGCAATTCTAGGGGGTGGGGTAGGAAGAAGTAGGCTGCTGGTTAACTAGGATCTGCAGCTTATCCAGTAGGTGAAATGGGCAGACTGGGTGGGCAAGCGTCCTTATCTGCCATCAAATTCTATGTTTCTATGTTTCTATGAGGCGGGCAGAGAACCTACTAAGGAATGAGGCTCTGCAGAACCACCCTGCCAAATTTGGCATCAGATCTGGTCTGCACAACCAAACTGTAGTGTTTCACAAAGGTGTGCACAGATTTCCAGGTAGCTGCTTTGCAGACATCCAGTAGGGGGAATGTCCCTTGCTGCTGCAAGCGAGGCTGCAGTGCCTCTGGTGGAGTGGGCCCTGAGGCCCACTGGAGGTGGTTGACCAGCTTTCTCATAGAAGAATCCAATACAAGAGACCAACCAACGAGAAACAGTTCTCTTGGTAGCCGGTCTTCCTCTGCCTACATCCCCGTAGGTGAGGAACAACTGAGTGGAAGAGACTGTGGACTGTCTAATATGCTCTAAGTAGTGAAAGATGTCTCTTTTGACATCCAAGCTGTGGAGCTTTTGCTCGCCAGGAGCGGATGGCTCAGTAAAGAAGACAGGCAGTGTAATGGACTGGTTCAAGTGAAACTCTGAAACCACCTTTTGCAGAAATGTCCGATTTGTCCTGAGCTCAACTTTATTGTTGTGAGGATGATGTAATTTGGCTCAGTGACAGGGCCTGTAGTTTGAAATCCTCCTGGCAGATATAATGAGCTACCAGGAAGACAGTCTTCCAAGTTACAAACTTGATGTGGACTGTGGACATAGGCTTAAAAGGTGGATTCATGAGCCCATCTATTCAAAGGTTCAGGCTGCAAGGAGGAACAGGCTCCCTGGTTGGAGGCTGGAGGTGCAAGAGGCCTTTGAAAACCGCTTAAAATGTTGTGGGGAAAGATTTTCTTTCATACTGAAAGGTAGGCTGAAATTGCCGCCAGGTGTAGCTTGAGTGAAGATGGTTTCAAGCCCGACGCCTGTAGGTGTACCAGGTAGTCTAGCAGCTGAGGGTCTGAAGCTGATAGGGGTTTGACCTTTTCACTCTTGCACCAGAGGGAAAAGCTTTTCCATTTGGCTGCATAAGTCTTCTTAGTGTTTGGTTTTTTACCCATCCTCGGTATCTTAAGGACCTGTTCAGAGTACTGGGAGGATGGAAACTCCAACTCCTCAAGAGCCAGGCTTTGAGGTGAAGAGAGTGTATGTCTGGGTACTGCATTCCTGTCTGAGGAAGGGTCAGCAGAGAGTGAGTTGGAGGCAGGCGAATGGGCCTGTTGCAGGACACTGAGAGAAGGAGAGGGTACCAGGCTTGCCTGGGCCAGTCTGGAGCCACTAGGATCATGGATGCAGGCTGCTGCCTGAGTTTCAGCAAAACCCTGAATATCAGGGGACAGGGAGGAAATGCGTATAGGAACCTTCCTGACCAGTCCAGGATCAGGGCATCCAGAAGAAGTGTTCCTGGAAGTGGGGGCCTGCAACAGGACTGAGGGAACTGAAAATTGAGAGGCGAGGCAAACAGATCCACATCTGGTGTGCCCCACTGCCTCAACACTGTTGCTAGTACTTGCTTGTTCAGTGTCCATTCGCTCTGACCTTGACTAATGCGGCTTAGAGCATCCGCCAGAGTATTGAGTTTGCCTGGGAGGTGAATAGCTGAGAGGCTGACTCCCAGGGAGAATGCTAGAGACCAGAGCTCAGAGCTTCTAAACAGAGTATTCCTGATCTGGTACCACCCTGCTTGTTTATGTAGGACATTACAGTGGTGCTGTCCATTGAATTTGAACCACCTGCCCTTCTATGCTGGGAGCGAAAGCTTTGAGAGCTACTAAGACAGCTCTGAGTTCCAAAAGATTTATGTGCAACTGTGACTCTTCGGGAGTCGAGTTGCCACTTACTGAGACTAGATGAGCTCCCCAGCCCAACCGGGAGGCATCTGTGGTGATCGCCTTTGTGGGAAGAGGAGCTTGAAAGGGAACCCCTGCCTGCAAATTTGCAGGGTCCTTCCACCACAGCAAGTTTTGGAGGAACTGCTCCAACACCAGTATTAAGTTTGAAAATGTGTTGCTTCTCTGAGAGCAGCAAGCTCTGAGGTAGGCTTGCAGGAGTCTCATCCTGTACCTGACCCCGGGACTACTGCAGTCATAGAGGCCATATGTCCCAGAAGTTTGAGGAAATGTCTGGCTGGTCTTGGCTGTCCCTGGGCGAAAGAATCTGCCACTGAAAGGAAACTCTGAATTCTTTCCTGTGGGAGGAAAGCATATCCCTTCTGAGTGTCCAGCTGGGCCCCTATGAAGGTGAGCAGCTGGGTGGGTTCCGGGTGAGATTTCTTGAGATTTACCAGGAAACCCAGAGACTCCAGAGTGTGTTCTGTGAGGGAAAGAGATTCCTTGACTTGGCAAGAAGACTTTGCTACTATGAGCCAGTCGTCCAGATAGGGGTAGAGAGCGACATCCAGTCTCCTGAGATGTGCTGCTACCACTGTGAGACACTCTCAGAAGACTCTTGGGGCCGAGGACAGACCAAAGGGCATTGCTGAGAACTGATAGTGACCCGAAGGAAGTTTGAACCTGAGAAACTTCCTGTGAGATCTCCTTATGGGTATGTGGAAGGCAGGCCCTTTAAGTCGAGGGAGGCTAGCCAGTCACCCTGCTGTAAGGACTGTATGACTAGTGACAGAGTGACCATTTTGAATATGGTTTTTTCAGATGTTTGTTTAAATAGTTAAGATCTAAGATCAGTCGCCACTCCCCAGTTTTCTTTTGTTTTCAGAAAATACCTGGAGTTGAGGTCCTTGCCATTCTTGTGGGTGGCGACCCTCTCCACTGCTCGAAAGCCATAAGGTTTTGTACTCCATTTCCAACAGTGGTATCTCAGGATGATGACAGATGTCTTGACATCTGGGTACGCTTGAGGTCTGGCAGCTGCTTGAACTGTAATGACAGACCCTTCTCCACTATCTCCAGCACCCACTTGTCTGACGTGATGAGGTACCAGTGCTGAAGATAGTGAGAGAGTCTGCCTCCAACTGGAAACAGGGAGGTGACCTGGACACTCACATCAAGACTTAGACTGAGAGGAGATGGCTGGGTACAGGTGGCTCTTCTTTGGCCCCTTCTACCCCTGCCTCTTAAAGACCCCCTGTACTGGCTAAAGTCAGATTGGGGATAGGGATTGTAAGACCTGGGAACAAAACTTCTGCCTACCGCCCCTGGGATGGGATCTCTGAGGGGTGGCAGGTTTAGGTTTGGATGAATGGCTCTGCCAGGAGGCCTTGTACTCATCAACTTTTTTTCATGTAGTCAGTGGTTCTTTAATCAGACAACATATTTTGATCACAGGGAAAATCCATGGCCTTGTTCTGAGTGTCTGTGGTCAGACTGGTTGTTCTAAGCCAGGCAAAGCATCTCAGAGATATGGCATGGGCCATTGCCCTAGAGACTGCATCATTATTGTCATCTGCCATGTGGAATTGGTACATAGTAGCTTCCAAGGGAGTTTTTGATGTATCCATCAGCTCCTGCACCATAGAATCTGATCCACTGTGGGCAATAGCCTGGACAGATTTCCAAAGGGTGTTTGATATTTGGCTGTGAACGCCCATGTAAGAAGAAAGCCTGAGAAGCAGAGAAGCTGTGGCATATTTTTTGCTATAAAGTCAATTTTCTTGGAATCCTTTTCAGGTGGAGAGGACGACAAGGAGACTCCAGCTTTCTCCCAAGCTGCCTGCTGCACTATACTCTGTGGCTAGGGTGTGCTGACAGGAATATGGTACCATTTTTAGACAATTTATATTTTCTCTCAAGCCACTTAACAACCCCTAGAACTGGAGTGGGGTGTTGAAGCACCTTCATGGTATTTTTTCTAAATGCATTATAGATAGGGACGACCAGGGTCTTTGAGGATGAAAGACCCTTCATCTCCTATAATCTTCATCCTCACTGACATCCTGGTTGGCCCATGAGGGAGGTCCAGGGTATCCAGCATATTTTGTATAAATGTAAACATAGAAGAAGGGTCCTCGTGGTCACCCAGGGATCCCTAAGGCGAGGGTCCGGGACTCCTGGGCTCAAGGCCTCAAAATCCATGTCAGTAGCATCATAAAATTGATCATCATCTGCATCACCCTCACAGTCTACAGAACAGAGAACTGTGGAAGAGTGCTTGCCAGCCCCAGTAAATTGAGGACCCATCTTTGAAGGGTCTGAAACAGTTACCATGCTCTTTTCCATATCTTGCACTGACAGAAGAACTCGCAGTTTGTAAGTGTTTCGCTTTTTCTGTATGCTTTAGCTGCCTGTTGTCTCACTATTGGCCTTCCCAGGAGCAACAGGAGCATATCTGTCTTGACAGAGTTTCTTTTTAGCCACTTCATCAGAGGCTTGATCAAGCTTCCCTTTTTCGTCACTCTTATTATTTTTCAATTTGTGAGGAACTTCATCTTTGGAAGCTTTGTTTTTTTGAGTGGGATCTGGAGGGTTCCTCAGCACCTCTGCTTTTGGTATTAGTACTTTTGAATGGCCCCTCGTCGGAAGCCTTTGATTTATCCTCAGCCATAATTATCAAAGGTTTGTCTGCTTTGTTCGCCAATTAAAGCAAACCAGTTCTGGACCTCTGAACTGAGTGCAGGTTTCTGTGAAAATGCCACCAGCCAGTCCTGCCCCAGTTAATAAACTCTGTCTATTACCAGTGCCTTTTTTGGTTGTAAACTGGGATCTATACCAGTGCCAATTTTAATAGAAAGCCAGTAATACTCAACTGCAAGACAGGGTTGCTGGACCCTTACGGACAGTCCTGACACAGACGATACCAAGGTCCAGTAATATAACAAAAAAGATTTCCTCGTAATTGCCAATATAGAGAGAAAACCCCCAGGCACTGTTTAAGTTTGAATTCTACTGCAGGTGCATCGCGGTAAACCCCGCAAGGTCTGAGGTAAAAAACAAGGCAACTGTCCCCAATTCGACGGTTCCCACAAGAATTTAGCCAAAAATGAAGGAAACCCTCGAAAATAAACACCCGCGATAAAATTAGGCTTTAAAGTTCACGGTAAAAATAAAGTCTAAATAGCGCCGTCACGCTAAAAATAGAGAATTTGTGCAGCGCTAATGAAAAAGTAATTTTTTTCACTTAGCATACTAAAGGAAATAATTTATAGGAAAACTTTACCCAGATAAGCACAAGGAGGCTGTCAACTAGGAAAGTTGGGAGACACCTCAGAGGCAATATTGCTCAGTCCTGCGGAGAAAAAATTCTGAAGCAGTCAACAGCTCTCACTCAGTTCACACCCCCTCCTGTCTTTTGATTGGCTGTCCCTACGTTCATTAATAAATCTCTTAAAGGCACACCTCCGGGGCAATTGCACCTAGCCAGCTAAGTGCAAAAAGTTACTGATGCTAAAGGACTCCTGGGGTAAGAAAGATGGCTCTCGTGACATCCAAGCTGTGAAGCTTTTGCTTGTCAGGAGTGGATGGCTCAGTAAAGAAGACAGGCAGAGTAATGGATGTGCACTAAAAATAAAAAATGTACGCATCACTAATGAAAAAGTAAAACTTTCACTCAGCACACTAAAGGAAATAATTTGTGAGGAAAACTTTACCCAGATAAACACTAAGAGGCTCTCAACAAGGAAAGTTGGGAGACACCTCAGAGGCAATATTGCTCAGTGTAGTGGAGAAAAAATCCTGAAGCATCCCACAGTTCTCACCCCTCCTGTCTTTTTTGATTGGCTTGGCCCTGCGCTGATTTAAATATCTCTTAGAGGCACACCTCTGGGGCAGTTGCAGCTAGCCAGCTAAGTGCAAAAAAGTTACTGATGCTAAAGAGAGAAGACAGGGCAAAGGTAGGGAGGCCAAATGCAGAGAGGAGCGACCAGCTAGAGGGGTCAAAAAGGGGGATAAGACTTTCTTTCAGTATGTAAATGAAAAGAGGAAGACTGGGCAGGGGATAGTCTAGCTAAAAACAAACAAGGGGGAGATGCTACAAGAGGACAGAAAGAAAGCAGACTTGCTAAACAACTTTTTTTGCTCAGTGTTCAATAGGAAGGAAGAAGATGAGGGCAGCAGGGCAGGAAAAATAATGGCAGGAGAGGGGGAAGTGGAGATGAGGCCATTTCTCGTGGAGGAAATTTTGAGGGAACTAGGATGCATGAAGGTGGACAAGGCAATGGTGCCGGATGAGGTGCACCCAAGGGTGTTAAGGGAACTAAAGGAGATATTGGCAGTACGACTGACTGCACTCTTCAATCAGTCCCTAGAAACTGGGGTAGTGCCAGAAGACAGGAGGCGGGCAGATGTGGTCCCGCTGCATAAGGGGGAGAGGAAGTGGTAACTACAGGCCAGTGAGCTTGACATCGTGGTAGGAAGCAAATGGAGACACTAATAAAAGGCAGGATCACCAGCTACCTGGAGGAAAGCGATCTGATAAATCCAGGGCAACATGGTTTTACCAGGGGCAGATCCTGTCAAACGAATTTGATAGGGTTTTATGATGGGGTCACCAAGGAACTGGATCGGGGAAGAGTGGTGGATGTGGCTTATTTGGATTTCAGGAAGGCATTTGACTCCGTGCCCCACGGGAGGCTGCTGTGTAAAATGGCAGGACTGGGACTGGGGCAGAGGGTAGTTAAATGGGTGGGAAACGGCTGGGGGACAGGAAGCAGAGGGTCATAATAAATGGGGTGGCATCCAGAGAAGGCAGGGTCACAAGTGGGGTCCCTCAGGGATCAGTGCTGGGACCCCTACTATTCAATATATTTGTAGGGGACATTGGGGAGGGCCTTGAGGGAGGGGTGAGTATGTTTGTGGATGATAGCAAAATCTTCATTAGGGTGGACACGCAGGAAAGGGTGAAACAGATGCAGAGGGATCTGGGGAGGCTTGAAGCATGGTCAAAGAGGAGGCAGCTTGCATTCAATACAGAAAAATGTAAAATCATGCATCTTGGCCACAGAAATCGGAAGGTAGGGTACTGTATGGGGGGCAGAGATCTGGAAGAGGCAGAACAAGAAAGGGACCTAGGCATCATTATATCCAGGGACCTGAAGGTGGAAAGGTAGTGCGGGAGGGCAGTGGCCAGGGGAGTGGAATGCTGGATGCATCGGAGAAGTCACCAGCAGGAATAGGATCATAGTACCCTTATGCATCCATCTAGTTAGACCGCACTTGGAGTACAGAGTCCAGTTCTGGAGGCCAACTCAGAAAGGATGTGGGAAGGCGAACTGGTTCAGAGGAGAGCGACAAAAATGGTAAAAGGGTTAAGCCACCTATCCTATGAAGAAAGATTGAGTGATCTGAACATGTACTCCCTGGAACGGGGGGGGGGACATGATCGAGACCTTCAAGTACCTTAAGGGTATAAACAGGGTGCCAAGGGGAGCATCTTCAAGATGAAGGGAAATCAGAGGACGAGGGGGCATGGCATGCAAGTGGAGGGGGACAGTTCAGGGGCAACATTAGGAAATACTATTTCATTGAGACAGTGGTGGAAAAGTGGAACAAACTCCCAGAGGCAGTCGTTGGAGAGGAAACAGTGGAGGGATTCAAAAGAGCATGGGACAACCACAGGGGAGTGTTAAGGGGGGCACAGGTCCAAGCAGACAGCTGGACAAATGGGCAGACTTATGGCCTTGCTTTGGTCCTTTTCTGCCATCACACTTCTATAAATCTATGAAGCTAAAGGATTCCTGGGGTAAGAAGAGTGAATGATAGTATTATGGTGTAACCCCCCGTTACCCGGGGTTAAAAGAATCCCAGTTAGACCTAGTGGTAGGCAGGGAAGGCAGCTTGTGAAACTCCAGTTAAATGGATTTCACATTGACTCGCTCTGTTCTCAGTCTCAGCTGAGACTGAGGGACGACATCATTTTAGAACTGTTGCAGCTGCGTAAGCCACACTGGAATGTTGCAGTTGGAGGTTAGAGTAGAACATTGGGGAATTTGAAGTTAGTTCAGTAGAGTATGTTGCAGTCTGTAGTAGAGGAAGGAGGTGTTCTGCTGTAAGCAGGCCCTCAGAGTCCTAAGCTCTGTCAAAGAGCCATTTATTTGTTTGTAGAGGTGTGTCTTACTGAAGAGGCACACAAGAAGAGCCCAGTGAAGTGGTAGAGACTGCTTCAGTGAGTCAGGGCCCCATCCCCGCGGGGATGGGGAAGGAATCAGCCTGCTTCCAGGGCAACCCCTGGTCCGGCTAGGGAAAAGAAGCTGCCTGAGTTAAGTTCGTGCTGAGGCACCAGAAGTTCTGGATAAGATTTATTTGAAGAGAAAGTACCTGTGGGACACCTGCAACCAAGGGGTGAGTTCGCTCTGCTAAAGGGCCAATGTGTTTTCACCTGAAACAAGATGAAATTAAAGTGACTGTTACTGTGGGGTCAGGAAAAGACAGCCAAGTACAGTTTGGAAGATGTGGGGATTGGACTGCTTAACTCTGTGGGGGGTCTAGAGTAATGGACACAGCCACTTATTAAGTATGTTCAAGTTCAGCACAAATGGGATGTAAAGACAGCAGACTGAATATTAATACATTTAAAGAGAATCTACACAGCAAAGTGTTTTCAAGGATGAGGTGTTACAGTCCAGAGAAATGGCCGGGTATGAATTATGGGAGCGAGAGGTGGGAGACCACCCCATCAGTAGTAACCAAATTCACCTCTATGGATTTGCGTTGGGACACCTGTTGCTTTCTCTCAGGTACTTGGCCAGTGCCTGAGGAAAGTACCCAGATATGGGATTGATGAGGAAGATTCCCGTATGAAGCCAGAAGTGCTCATAGGTGGTTTAGGGAGCCACCAGTAAATGTTTCCATGCTATATGGAAAGTGTCCAAAGGGCTGGCATGATAGCAGAGCCATGGAAGGAAGGTAGTCCAAGTGGCTGGCAAGGGAGCCGAGCCAGGGAAACCCAGAGCAGAGTACAAGTGTAGGCTATGTGCCCAGAGTGTTTCAAAGCCTGAGGGCTAAAGTGAAAGTGAATGTGTTCCGAGCTCCATAAATCTGCATTATCGGGAGTGTAGCCCCGTGGGGGTCCATCTATGCTTTGTTATTCTGTGGGATGTCAATAAAAGCCACACTTTAGAATCCCACTTCTGGTATTGGACATTACAGTTATTGCTTCCTGTGTCCGGAGTTGCTTGGGTGCCCCTGTTGCAGAGTAGCCAATGTGCTGAGTGGCATATTTCTCCCCGAACCCAGCCCACCAGGAACTGCTGTCAAGATGGAAACGGCATACCTGGGGGGAGGGGTTACAATGGGATCTGGTAATACCATCAGTGGATTTCATTGATGGTATTACAAAGAAAAAAAGTTATATGACTTTCAGTAGTATTATTTTCAATATCCATCTAGTACAAATAAGTATTTGTCATGTAACTTTTTACTGTCACTTTAAATCAATGTATTTTTGCACACTCTGGTATCGGCACCTTGCACAGTTTCAGAAAAGATTCAGGTTCTCAGCTAAAGTTAGCAGGACTCCCATATCTACAAGGATTCCTGTGTTTATGGGGATTTGGAGCCATCTACAGGGAAATGCTTCTCATAGACTTGCATTGGTTATACAGGAAAACAGAGCAATTCGGATTCCACAGGAATGTGTATACTCTAAAGAAAATCGCGCTGGCATTACAAGGACAATGCCAACATCAGTCTGGGAGCACCGAGTTAGTGAGATGCAGTTCGCCTGGTGCCAATAAATGTGATACTGTAACTCTATAAGCAGCCTTATGAACAAAGGCTTTGCAGGTGAACAATCTTTCAATAAACGGTAGGCCATGTATCTTTTGGTAAACACCAGGCAAAAGACAGTGCAACAGCTGTCAGTTGTAATTATAAAGGTCACAAAAATATCTGTCAAGACGGTGATAGATGCCAAAGCAAGCAATGCTGAATTTCCCTAACCTGCATTTTCTTTAAACTCTGTTCCTATTGTATACTGCCCTAGCTGGCTCGAGTCCCAGGTGCCCAACCCAAAGGGAAAACATCCTGGTTCTCCGATCCTCCTGCAGAAACAGAGCCCTGCCCCCTGGCCAGAACTGTTCTAGGAGCTCACAGTCTGTCTTGTGCCTGGCTCTGGTCTAGGCTATGGTTATACCTCAGCAGGTGACGCGGGCCATGCAGCACGCTGCTAGTAGTATTTGACAGTCCCTCAACAAAACACGCATTCCCTGACCTGCTGGGTCAGAAATAAAACGGGGCGGGAGGGTGTTCCTCGGCCAGCAGCGCCTGAGCCCTCGCTGGCCAGTACGTGGCAGCAGCTGTGGAGGCAGGGCAGCCAGCGGTGACCGAGTGGTGGAGGGAGGCAGACCGCACTGCCAGCCACAGAAAGTTCAGTCCTAAAACTTTCTCCCTTACTGTGCGCCTCTGGGAAGGAAGGCGCAGAACACAGCGACTCGCTGTATAACGGCTGAGAAAAAGCGGCGAGCAGTGGGTCGGCTGCCAGAGGTGGCGAAACACCTGACTGAGGATCACAGCCGCAGGCTGTGGCGCTGATTGTAACGGTCGTGTCGTTGAAGCCCCCGCGAGCCCACAACGCCTGGTAGCACGCGCCGGCCAGCAGGGGCTGCTGTAAGTGCGCGGTGCGGCGTCGCGCGACCCCGAGTGAGGGAAGGTCACTGAGGGACTCCACTCGCCACCGGCAACAGTGGGGGTGGGGCTACTGAAGTAAGCACAGAGTAGCCCGGTTACAAGGGGGGGAACTGAAGTGAAGAAACGGTGGCCCCAGGGGTTTCTGAAGAGACGCGACAAGTGACTGGCAGACAAGAGGGCTACTGGCTCTGGGGAGAATACTATAATGGTCCACAAGAAGGTGAGCCCGTCTGTTTCTGGGGGGGCTTTTGCCCTGGGGTTGAGATGCTGGTGGGCGCCCCGTGGGGCAAGGGGTGTGCAAGCAAAGCTTGTGCTTGTGCTGAGTTAATTATGTTTTTAAGTTGTTTATTTTGCGTGCTTCCACCACTACTGTGAAGTCTTCATAGTCCAGGGCGAACTGTACACGTTGCTTTTTGGGCTGGAGACCAGACTGAGGCGTTCTGACCGCCATCAGCACCAGGGCTTTAACTCTCCATTATATGTGGGCCTCCTAGTCATGCCTTTACCTACCTGTATGTTGGGGTTGGGAGGAGGGAGGGGTCTCTGATGCAGCTTTGCTTTACCTGACTATAGGTGGGAATCTCTGGCTTGAGGTGTCAACCCAGGCTTCCTTGCACAGTGGAACAGAGCCCTGCTATGGGAGGTTATGCACCAATTTATAGTATATGGTTATCCTTGTTGTGCATGGATTTCCATCCAGATTAAATAAAAAAAAAAACTGTTGTACCACAGTCATGGAATGCTGTTGTGCACTTCTCTTAATTAGAGTGAAGATTTGTGCCAGCTGCTATTACTTTAATTTTCTCCATACGTACAAAACCTAGACTTTCCACTAATACATATTCTGTTGTTTCATCATTTTAAAACAACAGAAACCTACTGCTGGTCCAGGTGGTCTTTCAGCAGGTGTGTAGAGGTGGTGTCAGTTAAAAAGGCAAAGAAACAAAGATTTATTGGGAAGAAAAATGTAGATTTTTTTTTTAAGCTTTATACCCTGTGCTATGCAAAACAAAATATTGGCAACCACTCATAACGCTGCTTTTTTCCATCTCAGGGCTCTGGTGACATTGGGCTCTTTTCAGGTTTTTCCTTGAGGTCCCTGTGGTGTCATCAGAACCCTGAAATGGAAACACAGCCTTGTTGTGCATGGTTGCCCTTGTATTCTTTACTATATAGTACATGATTAGGGCTTACTGTGTGTGAAATGCAGCCAGTTCAAAAAGTTTCCTGTGCACAGTTGAAAAGTTGTTGTGCACGCTCTAAAGATGTGCACATTCTATGATCATTGCACCTGATTTTCCCTCTTTCGCTGACTGCCGCTGCTTCCCTGCCCCTGCTTTCGCTTTCATTCAAACGCTCTGCTCCAGTCGCACACACAATGCTATGATCTCACAACTGCAGCAGTTCTCTCTAAAGAAATGTCGGAATGAGAGAAATTCATACTGGAACAAAAAAATAAACCATACTCTATAGAAATAAAATATGGGTGACCATACATCACTCGCTCTGTGTTTCCATTTCGAGTTGAGATAACAGCATGGACTCTCGAGCCAGCTTCCCAAGGTTGATATGTTGTTACCTCTAGCTCTGAGTGGAAACACAGGCTTATCGTTTATGGTCACCCATACATTGTTTATAAAATGTGTAGAGAGAGAATCCAAGATCCTGATTGGATGAGGCAGGCTGGCACTCACACATTTACCTCCATCTAATGTCCAGGTAAATAAACATACCAATGCCAGCCTGACCCATTACAAATAAAATCAATGTGCAACTTTGAAATATTAATCTTTTTTTTTTTTTGGACCATCATTTAGTTTTTAATAGCATTTTCCCCTATTAGTATTTTACACTAGGAGTGCTCAGAATCAGAGAAAGCCATTCCTTTTGTGCATTTTGGAAATTTTGAGTACAAATCTGATTGCGATCCAAGTTTAATTAAGGCACTGGAATGAAATTGTAGATATAACTGGAATTTCCGATTCCAGATCTTAAAACCTGCAGAAAAAATCCCTCCCAACCCCAATCTGGTACACTAAAAATGTAAATAAATGTTTGTGCACACATAACATAAACATTCCTCACCCTACCTGACCTCCCCATCCCCCACCCTTGTGTCCCCCCACTCTCCAACTTTGATTTGTCTCAGGTTTGCCTGCAGTTTGGCTTTTGACTCAGTCAAAATGGCTGTGGTCCAGTGGTCGGGGGCATGGTCAGTTTGGGTTCAAAGTAGCTTTGACGTCGATCCAGTGTCACTCCAGTTTGCCATTCTTGAAATTGTGGCCACCGTTGTCCATTCTCATCCTGACCTGTATGGCTGCTAGCTAGTATACTAGAGTGGTGTCTAGCTACTGTTTCCTACTAGCTGGTTGGGCTACTACTAGCCACCCACCCCCCCAATTGCCTGCCTGCCCGCCCGTTTGCTGCCACGCGCAGTCCCTCCCACTTCTGGACAGTCACTCAGTCCATCAGTCTCCCAAGAGGGCTAGGGCAAGGCAATGCAGTCACCTGGTCTGGACTTCGTATAGTCCTAGTCCACTGCTCCGACTTGAGTACTACTACAACGCAACATGTCATGAGTCTGCTGGGAACATTTTGGCCTGGTCTACTAGCACATAACTTTTAGCCATCGTCCTGACATTGGGCTAGCATAGCTGTGCTGGGTATACCTAGGGCTTGGTGCTAGTAGGCCAGGCCACCCTAAATTCCCAGCAGACTAGGTCAGCGACTCATATCAGTACAGTTTTGATGGACTCACTGAAGGAGGAGGACGTGAAATTTCAGAGACTCAGTGCATGCCTTGTTGCAGGATCTTACTTGGCGCAGGCTGACCAGGTTAGTGGAGGAGGGTGGGGATGGGGACTACCGCCAAGTCATAACTCCTCTCAGCAAAGGTTAATTGCAGCTCATTGAAGTAGCCTAGTGGGTGAGACAAGGGCAGATTGGGGAGGGGTCTGAACCTAACTGGGCTGACACCAGCACCAGTCCATGAGTGGAGGAGGACCCATGTGAACTAAGCTACACCTGGAACTGGATACCATTATCAGCTGCAGCAACAATCAAGGTAAGTGGCAAGAGAGGGACAAGGGTGGGGGGAGGAAGGAGGATTGGCTTTGATTTTACTAGATCCACCAGGTAGGGGGACATTTTGCTCAGTTTGACTGTACTGCAGACAAATGAGGAATCGGATTCCGATTTTGATTTTGCATCCGACCTGTGTATTCATAGAAACATAGAATTTGATGGCAGATAAGGACCGCTTGGCCCACCCAGTCTGCCCATTTCCCTACCTAATGGATAAGCTGAAGATCCTACTTAACCAGCAGCCTACTTCTTTCTACCCCTACCCCCTAGAATTGCCTTATGGCTGTCCCATGCATGCTTGAATTCAACCACGGTTTGATTCCACAACCTCCTCCGGAAGGCCATTCCATGCATCCACAACCCTCTGTGAAAAATACTTCCACATTACCTCTGAGCCACCCCACCCCCATCTTCAAATTGTGCCCCTTGTTCTTGTACACCTCTTTTTGAAAGATCCTACCCTCTTGGACTTTGTTGATTCCTTGAGGTACTTGAAAGTTTCTATCATGTCCCCCTTTCCCGAGGCTATACATATTAAGCTCCTTAGTTTCTCTTCATATGTCTTCCGTGCAGACTCCTGCACCATTTTAGTTGCCCTCCTCTGGACAGCTTCCATCTTGTCTATGTCCTTGCAGAGATTGGGTCTCCAGAACTGCACACAGTACTCCAGATGGGGTCTCACCAGCTGTCTGTACAGAGGGATAACAACTTCCTGTTTTCTACTGGTGATGCCTCTATGCATCCCAGTATCCCCCCAGCCCTCCTTACTGCCCTCTCACATTGCTTGCCCACCTTTAAGTCATCTGATATGACTACCCCCAGGTCCCTTTCCATTTTTTTGTTGTTAGTATCTCACTTCCCCCATTGTGTACTCTTCCCCTGGGTTTTTGTTTCCCAGGTTCATTACCTTGCACTTCTTAGCATTAAGTCTAAGCTGCCATACATTTGGCCATTCCTCTAACCTTGCCAAGTCCCTTCTCATCCTTTCCACCCCACCTTGTGCATCAACTCTGTTGCAGATCTTGTGTCATCTGCAAAGAGACATACTTTCCTTCAGTCCTCTGCAATGTAAACACAAGACATTGAAGAGGACCCGATCTAATACTGAACCCTCGGCACCCACTAGTAACCCCCTTTCTTCAGAGTGGACTCCATTTACTATTACCTCTGTGTCCTATTCTCCAGCCAATTCTTTCGTCTTGGGACCCACTCCCAGGCTGGCTAACTTGTATATTAATCTTTGTGTGGGACTGAGTCAAATGCCTTGCTAAAGTCTAGGTAGGCCATGTCCACAGCCCTCCCTGATCTACTACTTTGGTCACCCAGTCAAAGAAATCTATTAGATTTGTCATTAGATTCAGAATTCATATTTTGGCCTACATAACTGAAATTCTGAATTCCATAAAAAAGGCCAGAAATCTGACAATTCTGATTTTGTTGGATGGATTCTGATCTACTCTATTTTACATTACATGTCCATCATGTACCTCTGTCTTATCAACCAGTCATTGTTATTTATTTTAATATGTATATCCTTGAGGAAAGGAGGGGGGGCATGATAGAAACGTTTAAGTACCTCAGTGGAATCAACAAAGTCCAAGAGGGTAAAATCTTTCAGAAAAAGAGATGTGCAAGAACAAGGGACACAATTTGAAGATAGAGGGGGGACGGCTCAGGGGCAATGTGACGAAGTATTTTTTCACAGAGAGGGTGGTGGACGCATGGAATAGCCTTCCTGAGGAGGCTGTGGGGTCTAAAACTGTGGAGAATTCAAGAATGCATGGGACAGACACAAGGCAATTTTGTGGGGGGTAGGAAGAAATAGGCTGTGGGTTAACTAGGATCTGCAGCTTATCCTCTAGGTAGGGAAATGGGCAGACTAGGTGGGCCAAGTGGTCCTTATCTGCCGTCAAAGTCTATGTTTCTATGTTATTGATTGATTCATCTATTTATTTATTTATTTATTTATTTATTAGTAGTTTATTTTCTTGCACTGCCAACCCAGCCCCCCTCAGGACCGGACCCCCAGCCCCATCACCCAGCTTCCCTTGGGCTTACTTTGCTGCTGCCCAATGTCCTCAACCAGAGGATGGTGGGAGAGCCCAGTCGCCGTTGTGGGGTCTGTGAGGGACCAGTCCGCCATCCTGCCAGGTTTGGGGGTTTTCCACCTTGTTTTTTTGCCTGAGCCCACGTCAGGTGCCTTGATGTGTTGTTTGCCCTCTGCCTCTGTGGATGCAGGCCCTGGTACTGATGGGTGGGTCACCTTCCTTGACACCACGCAGTGCTGCCACCCAGAACCACTAGTGGCAGTCGCCGAGCAAGGCATCTTGTCCCCCCACCCCAAGGGAGGAGAGCTGTCTTAGGGACTCTCAATCCTTCCTGCCCAGCCGTCCCCCAAGCAACTCGAGTCCGTTTCCGAACTCGGGTCACCGGCATGGCAGGAAGTGAGGTGACTAGCAACGCAACCCTCCACGCCACTGGGCCAGCTGCAGAGTACACTTTTATTTTCAGTTCACAGTTTGCATTAGACCATACATATTAAACAGGGACCCAGTGCTCTACGGCAGTTTCTCCTGATTTCTGTGGCAGGGCTTGTAGGCTACTGTTGCAGCATTTTTTTTTTTTTATTTCTTTATACTTCCTGACCCACCAGTCTGCTTACCCTTGTCGCGTCAGGCATCCTCCTCGGGTCTCAGGCCACCATCTCCTGGGACTCGTCAGCTCCTAATGTGGCTACTCCCGCGGCAGGGTGGAGGGGAGCTCTCCCCCAACTCAACCCCCTGGAATCAGGATCCAGTGAGCCGTGTACCCATGGCGCCGAACCAGTCCCTCACTGGAGACAGCCATTATGCTGCCGCGACAGGTGCCCCTCATTTTCCTCGTTTTTCTACACTGAGCTGGAGGGCGTGCAATGACGCCAGCAAGCGTGCACGCGTCTGCACGCGCTCCCAGCCAGGCGTCCACCTCAGAGTCTGCCACATTGTACGGTGTGCGGCCCCGACCTCCAGCCTCCCGTCAGGGGCAGTCGGACGCCGTGGAAACCCTCCTCCTCCCCTAGAGAGGAAGAGCTGTCCCTGACGCTCAATCCTCTCCTCCCCGCCAGCCCCCAGTGCCCCAAGCTCGCTTCCTGAATCTGTGGCACGAGGTGTGGCGTCCAGCGCTCAACCCTTAGCACCACCAGGCCAGGTGTGGCAGCATTTTCTGATTTCTGTGGCATTATTTACTAATTTCTGTGGCAGACTGCATTCCTGTAAATTAGTTAAATATGATGTGATGCCATGGATGACATCACATGCCGAGCATAGAGGACGGATTCAGGTTAAACATGATGGGAAGGAGGGCACTCTGAAAAATTGGGCAGGATTCTCAAAAGGGATGCGCCTAGTGCATCCGAGTTGTGCCACGCATCCCGACTTGTACACTTGTGTGATTCTGGCAGGGGCCAATGCTCCAGTGCATCCCTGATGCGCCAGTGCATTGCAGATGTGCCCATATACCACCCATATTGATGTGCGGTGCATCTGGAGGGCTGTGAAGGGGCGTGCCCATGCATATGGTGCGCAGCCACATTCACAGCCCAACATGGAGACGCATCCCTGGGGCAGGTCCAGAGATGTGCCTCCCAAAGATAACTCAAGTAGACTTAAGTGGGTGGCCACCCACAGGCAGGCTGCCGTACTGCAGACAGCAGCACGCCAGCCTGCCCACCCTGGCAGTCCTATGTGCCACCCATCCCTGCCCGCAACACCTGTAGAAAGAGGCTCACTGCGCCGGTAGTGCCAGATAAGCAGAACCTCCCCCTTCCCGCAACACCTGTAGAAAGCCGCTCACTGCGGCAGTAGTGCCAGATAGTAGATCTCCCCTCTCCCTGCCCGCAGCACCATGAGAATGCCAGTCACTGTGGTGGTAGAGGGTATATACTGAAACCCCCAACCCGGTCACACCGAGAACCTGTAGTCCACACACACCCTGGTGGTCCAGTGGACCCGCCACCCACTCAGGCACCCTCTCCCCGCTCCCCTGTCCCAGCAGGTCCCAATGGTCAGCGGGCGGCACAACCCAACCGCATTCCGCCACTGCCACCCGCCGACAGAGCTGTCTGTGAATGACAGCCACCGTACAACTGTAAGCCCTTTGGTGGACCCTGTCAACCAGTGGGCTTGCAGTGTGTACTGTACCCTGTCATTGTGAATGACGGGGTATAGTACACACTGCAAGCACATTAGTCGACAGGGTGCATCAATGGGCTTACAGTTGTACGGGTGGCTGTCATTCACAGACCGCTCTGTCGGTGGGGCCGTGGCGGAATGCGGTGGGAGCCAGCCGCCTGGCTGACCATTGGGACCTGCTGGGACAGGGAGGGAGAGGTGCCTGAGGGGTGCGGTCCACTGGACCACCAGGGTGTGGGACTATGGTTCTCGTGTGACCGGCTCTAGGCGGGTGGGGTTTTGTATATACCTCTACCATCGTGGGTGAGCGGCATTCTAACGGTGTTGTGGGGGGTCCGCTTATTTATACTACAGCTGCAGTGAGCAGCTTTACAGGTGTTGGCGCAGGGAGGGGAGATCTGCATATGTTTTTCTACCGCCGGGGAGTGAACTTGGCAAGGGGACTCTGGTTGGGGGTGGCAATCGCCTTACAGGGGTGATGGATATGTGCCTGTACTGTTGCACATGTGCTGGGTGCATCCCTTCATGGCACATGCAAATGGCCCCATTGCACCTTGCATGCCTAATGGTGCCATTTGCATGTTGTTGGTCCTGAATGGCAATGTTGGGCACAGCACATTGTGAGATGTGCTGCCCCGTTGGTTTCCCAGCCCGACCAGGGGGTTGCGCCGGCGCATCCAGGGCTGGGCACAACTGTGGTATTCACAGAAGGCATGCACCAGGAGCATCCCCCAGTGCATTTTAAGTGAATACCACAGTTGGTGCTTGGCGCATCTCATTTACGCCGGGGCATCCGAGATGCGCCGAGTGAATGCCCTTTGAGAATCCTGCCCTGTATATTTAAATGTGTAACCTCTAGGTGGCGCTATCCCAAGGGCTGCTACCCCTGCCTGCTTGGGTACTGACAGGTTGAGGGGCCTAGGTTCTATGACGGGTGCCTCCACCCAGAGGTCAGGGTTGATAGTGGTTAAACTAACTCGGGTACAGCCCTCTGGGACACTGTGACCCCCACTTTGTTCCCACTAGTGGCCCACACAGTACACGGGAGTTACCTTCCCAATACCCCACATATGCACACGTTACACATATAGATACCACTTACCCTCGAGATGGATTCTGCAGCATGTCTCTGAGGACCCCCTGTAAAACAAGGTTAAGCAACATACACAACACAATGCAATGCTGGTACTATACATACTGACAACACAGACAGTATATAGTTCAATAACAAATCTGATTTATTTAGGGGACAATAACACGGGAGGGAGCAATCAGGTTGATTTGGTTTGGCAATGTTCAAATCACAGTACCGTGCATACTTACAGGGTCCAAAAAATCACACTCTGGCTTCCCAGGATTTGGGTGGGGGGCTAGCCAGGTCCATTGCCTGGGGTTGGCGGCTGGTACAGTTGGATGGGGCCCTGTAGGAAGAAATATATGCACAACACAAACTTGTAATCCGGAGCGGATGGCTCAGTTTGAGAAAGAAACACAATAAATCAGATGGCACACTTTTGATTTACAAGCTGTTGCAGGGGGTTGCCCTGAATTGTACTCACAATACCCCACACGGATTGCAAGCTGGACGGTGTAGTTTCTGGGTTGCCAGCATTCAGCACACAACTCACAGCAGAGGAGAAATGGGATCACGGTCCCCACAAGCACTAAACACATTTATATGTAAAAGGAAAATACTGTACCAGGCAGGCTGCTCCTTGATCCTGATTGCAGTTACTGCAAAAATACCCAGGAGCACACACAGCATCAGCAGTTCCTGATAGGCCGATCGCGTTCAGCAAACTTTTGGTCTTCTTCAGTTTGAGCCTGGCTTCCACAATTCTGGTTCTTCTTTCTCCTCACAAACTCGGATTCAGTCCGAGCTAGTACTCACAACGACTGCAGGCAGACTTCAGGGCCTCCCACGTGCTTCCCGCGTGAACTACACACCGCAGCAAGAGCAGAGCTCCTTCTCTCTTCACTGTCACTACCGAACTGGCTTTCCAGCAACAGTACAGGGCATTTCCTTCAGGTTCCCTCCAGTTCGGTTGGCTGGTTCGGCTGTCAATCACAGTTTGGCTTCCTCTGTTGGTGCAAAAAGGTACCAAGGTCCAAACTATATTTCCCAGAGGCACTGGTCATACAGTACAGAGGTGGCTGGCTCAAGAATGAGAGTCCAAGTTCTGATTTTCCAGCAGACTCCATTTTAACAATCCCCCCTTCACACTGATTGGTCCAGTTCAGCAGTTCAGGTTCAAAATGGAGGGGCCAAACACACAGAATCCCAGCTGCAAAAAAGACAGGTTATACAAACTGCAATTTTACTAATACTCTAAATGAGTTCAGGCAAACAGTGTTCTGAAAGGCTCCCTCTGTGCATATAGCAATGGCAGAAACGGAGTTATTAAACAGCAGCTCGGGCGTGATTTGAGCATTGAACACACAGTCCCCGCATTCAAACTAATTAAGTCTGCAAGCAGACAGCTCTTAAAGAGACAGTACATGGAGGCTCTGAAAGCACTCACAGTGCCCACATTTAAACAGCATTTAGCGAATGCCACCCAGACTTGGAGCACTCAGACAAGCTCCTGGAAGACTTTTGGGAACCCCCATTTGCAGGGGGATTACAAATGAAAATTCGCCAAGAACAGTGAATTCTGTGGCACTGTGTGTGTGTATGTGTGTGTGTGTGTGTATATATATATATATTCTGAGGCATGATGCAAATTATGTGGAAAATTCTGCAGCTGCAGAATCACAGAATTCTAGGGCCTTGATATTTAACTACACAGCCTTTTACACATGGTGTCCCACTATTCCATTCCCTTCTTTGCTCTTCTTGTTGAGGTGCTGTGCCCTTCTCTCTTCCATCTTTGTACTGCATTATTCCTTCTGCTGTGACTACATTTTTGTAAAGTCTAACCTACACCCTCATGATTATTGCCCTAAGTCTAGCCCACATGCCCATGGTTATTGCCGCAGATATTGACGGAGCCTATTAAAGACCTGTTGCTGTGTCCTTCAGATTTATTCTCCTGCCTTCTGCATTTTTATACTTTCTTTATTTTCGAATAATGTAGTACAATTTGTTGAAACTTACATGTACATTTTAACTGTTACATACTGTTGTTTTTAATTGGTACATTTATTTACATTTAGTAACTTCTTACGTATTTGTTCAATGGCCTACGAGCCAGTGTTATGCTTGTGCAACTGTGTTACTTGGTTTTGGCTGTTGCACTTCTCTGTTCCAGAGAAATACCACCCTGTAGGGGTACAAGCAAGGAACCCTCTAAAGGGTTCCACCCTAGAGGTGCCGTGGGACGCTTCCTTGGCTAAAGGTATCTTAGGAAGGATCCCCAAAAGGAAGTAGTATGAAGCTTATAAGCAGGGCCACTGGAAAACCGCGCCCGCAATTTTTTTTGGAATCTAATTTCACCATTGTCTGCAAAACTGACACGTTCTGCAATTTCTTGCAATTTTTGAGTTTTTACATTGAATTGTGTAAAAAGTATTAACATTTTTAATAAACTCTCAAATGTATTGACATTTTTGCATGCAGACTAGGGTAGGGCAAGGGCTTTATGTGACACTGCTTTCTTTTGTTTCTATGACTAAAAAAACTGACTCAAGTCTGAAAACAAGTTTATAAAACACACAAACTTAATCTGAACATTTATCTTTAACTAAACAAAACCATGGCAGCCAGCGTAAACCAAAGGTAAATTACAGGGTACCCTGACTACTGTATGATACAGTAAAAATATATTGAGATTTTTTTTTAATATTTTTTGGTAACTGGGTAAGACCCGCTAGGCACAAGAACCTGTTTTCAGGGGCAACACAGGAGCACTGAGGTGGTTAAGTGACTTGCTCAGAGTCACACAGCACACAAACGGAGGTTATGGGAATTGAGCTCTGGTCTATAGAATGGCCTCAGCTCATTCACAGTTTGTTACTCTAACCTCTAGTCTGTATTGCCAGCCCCAGTAAACCCCAGATTTAATGTTCAAATATGTGATTTCAAAATAGCGTACAGCACCAACAGCACAAATAAGGAACATTAAACACTTTAACAACATGTTACTAAAACTCTGTTATTCATCACTCTATCTGCTTATTTTTTTCTTGTACCAGAGTGGGCGAATAGTTGACAGAGCACTGTAAACAGCTGTTGGTTAGGCTTTGTTATGCTACATCCAGAAACAGAAACATTTATTTTTTCTGAATTTATTTAACATTGATTTCCTGTTGCTCACTTTATAGAATCTGTTTAGCACCGTATGAGGCAGATGTTTTTAAATTTTGGATGATAGGCGATGCTTACGATAGCTTATCAGTTTAGTATTCATTTTAGGAACACACTTTTCTTTATGTTTTAAACATATTCAAGTGGCGGTGGATTTATTTAGCAGTTTATACAGACTAATACATACTGCAGAAAACATTAAAAGATTTATTATGAAGCACTCAGGGTCTATAGTAGAACCCCCCGCAATTTTTACAGAAAGCTCTGCAATTCTGAGTAACTTTTTCTGCAGTTTTTCAGTAGCCCTGCTTATAAGCAATCAGAAGTTGTGAGACATGGTAATAGATAAGCATGAGGCAGCTTGATAATGTAATGGGATGGCATGGTTTGATGGGTTACAAAAGGGGATGAGGGAACTTCCTAAGGAGAGAGGGGAACGGCAGTAGGGACACCATCCACCTTCATCCAACAGCGGATCTTGCTTCCAGAACTAGGAAACACTACACTAACTAATAATTATGACCTGAGACACGGAGGAGAAAAAAAAAAAAAACCTTTGAGGAGGAAATCTCTGGGGAGCCAAGGCCTAGGTTGCCTTCCCTCCAGGCTTGGGATATTTGATTTAATGACAGCTCTGCTGCTGCAATTTGGAAACTCGGTTAAAGGGAAGTGAAAAGTATTCTAATTTGGAGGAAAGTTCTCACTCTGTCCTTCTAACAGGAATGCCGTGGAGGATTGCGAGTTGCTGCGCTCTGCAACCAACCACCTCCAAGGCGGGAGGAGGAGAGTAATAACCACTGAGGCACTTACCCGGCCTACCGATTTAAAACAAACCAGGTGAACCAGAGGCAGTTATAGGGAGAATAGTTTGAAGGGTGCCTCACGCTCGGGTAGCTAAATGGTGCCCCTTGCAAAGGTACCCCACCCCTTCACAGCCGAGTCTCAAGTTCTACAACTTGGGGTGCTGTCGGTTTGGTTGACGACTGAAGGTTCACCCGGAGCAAGGACATTCTCAGCTGTGGGCCAAGTAAGAAGGACCCCGGCCCAAGCTTCACGTGCCCAAGCTGCAGACTCTAGGTGCAGGGCAAGATCGAGACTGTCGGCTACTGGGGAACCCTGGGCCAGAATGGTATGGATGGCTTGTCCCAGGGACTGATGAGGAGCTGAATGAGCGTTGAGTGCTGAGACCTTTGAGGGCAGATGGCAGGGAGCAGTGAGCAAGGATGGCATAATCAGGGGTTGATCTGACGCACCTGTAGTTCAGTAAGGCAGGGTAGTTGTTGTTCAGGAAAGCATAACAATAGTCAGACCTGCACGTGGGTCAGTAAGCAGTAGACATAGTCAGACTTGCACATAGGCCTGCAAACATAGCAATGGAAGAACATGAATGAAAGTGGGAGAAGCAGCACTATGACAGTGGGGCAATCAGCCAGGCATTCAGAAAGCCAAATGAAGATTGACGGATACTCTGAGGATTTTCAGCGCAAAGCCAGGATTTAGAACAGAAATAATTAGCACATGGAGCCACGACTCCCTAACACTTCCCAGTCCCCGCTATAGGAAAATAAGAAAGTGATGGAAGGGTCGAGAACCACGTGCAGATATTAAAGCTAGTTTACAGCATCAGCAGTAGCTTAGCTGACCTCAGAGTAGAACAACAGTGTACAAACAGGGAATAGCATCAGCTCTGAGTGGTAATATTCTTTTTTTTTTTATTTTTTTTTTTTTTATTTCTTTTTCTCCCCTCCTACGTCCCTACCAGAGCCGCCCCTTCGTGAGTCACCAATGGAACCCCTCCCTACCACCAACTTACCTGCTACCTAGGGTCCCTCATCCTGCCACAGATTGCCCCCTGGGTTGGATTCGGGGTGGGGCAAACCCCCTGTACCTTAGTGTCTTCTCCAGTCCCTACGACAGCGGCAGTCGGTGGCACATCAGGACTGGGTTCGGCGCTCTGTCTACCTGGCTGTGGATGCTGTTTTTCCTTGATCTATTAGGATGTTGCTAGCCCATGACATCAAGGCGCAGACGCTGACATCCGCAATGTCCTCCCCCCTTAACCATGCAGCCCCTAGAGGTGATTGGTTCACCATCCTCCACCCGTGACCAATCAAACCCACGAGGTGCCGACGAACTGTCATGCCCCCAGCCTCCACCAGAGGTCACTGTTCGCTGAGGTGGATCCCCACCCTCCCCCCGGAGAAGGCGAGCTGTTGTCAGACACTCAGCCTTTCCCCCGCCAACCTCATGCGACCCCAGTCTGCTCCCGAACCCAGGTCCGCCGGCGTGGTGTGAGGTGTGGTTCCAGCGCCCAACCTCCATGGCACCAGGCCGGCAAGTGGTAATATTCTATAAGCATGGAAGGAGGGAAGCACAATGCTGTGAAAACAGCTGTTACCACAGGGGAAGTAGATTAAGCAGGGAAACCATGATTGAACTACATAGCAAGGTTTCAGAGGGAGGCTGGATTCAGAGGGAGCTTAAATCAGGTGAAAACAATTAGGCTTGATAGCATGGGGAGTAATGAGGCTTGTAGCATGGGAAGCAGCTTTGGTCTGTGTAAAAACACAGGTACTGGTTACAATAGCAATGGGAGTAAGTCAAAGCAGTAGCGGGAGCTGCAAAAGAGGCAAATGGTAGGAGCTGAGAAACCAAATCCCCCCCAAAAAAGAAAACAAAACAAAACCAAGACACAAACAGAGAAGAAACAGGGAAGGAATAAAAGGAAGCACATTGCCGGAGGCAAAATACAAACAAGAAGCAGAGGAACTATTGCAGAGTCCAGCAGAAAGAAGCAGCAAGGCGGGGGGGGGGAAGAGTCAGGGCAGGCACCAACCAACTGCAGAGAGCAAATGGACAGAGCCTCCAGCTGGCAAAGAAAAAGTGCGTCAGAAGGAGGCAAGGGGAACTGCTTATATAGCTCAGGAAGTGGGAGTGGCTGGCTTCTTCTCCATCGAACCATAGGCGGAGCCTTCCGGTTGATTTATAATTTCTTTTTTCTGTTACTCTCCATTATATCTATTACTCATCGTCCTGTAACATTCTCTATATAGAATGATTTTTCTCTCATTCTGTCTTTAGCTCTTTCCACTGCTGTTGGGGGATTCTCCGAGAGGAAGGAATGGTTTCCACTGTGTGGTGTTTCACTTTACTTCACCTTTCCAATTTTCCTATGTAACAGACCTGCCTTCTGCTCCTTATGGGCCTCTTTTCTCTTATTTGTTTTCCGTCTGTCTCCCTACTCCATTTATAATATCCATTTTGTCCACCTTTCCCTGAATTTTCTGTCCTGTCTTGTGTTAGGTATGTTAGTCTTTCCATTTCCTGGATTTCGTTTACTATATTTTTCCATTCTTGTAATGTTGATGGGTCTGGGTTTAGCCATCTCCTTGTGATTGCCTTCCCTATTGCTACTATACACCCTCCTAGAAACATAGACTGTGATGGCAAATAAGGACCGTTGGCCCACCTAGTCTGCCCATTTCCCTACCTACTAGATAAGCTGCAGTTCCTAGTTAACCAACAGCCTATTTCTTCCTACCCCCCACAACAATTGCCCTATGTCTGTCCCATGCATTCTTGAATTCTCCCACAGTTTTAGACCCCACAGCCTCCTCAGGAAGGGTTCCACAAGGCCCACCACCTTTCTGTGAAAAATTATTCCTCACGCTGCCCCTGAGCAATCCCTCTATCTTCTATATTGTGTCCCTGTTCTTGCACATTTTTTCTGAAAGATGCTACCTCTTGGACTTTGTTTATTCCACTGAGGTACTTAAAAGTTTCTATCATGTCCCCCTCTCCTCCTTTTCCTTTCTCAAGGGTATACATATTAAGCTCCTTTAGTCTCTCCTCATATGGCTTCTGTTGCGGACCCTGCACCATTTTAGTTGCCCTCCTCTGACTGCTCTATCCTCTCTATGTCCTTGCGGAAATGGGGTCTCCAAACTGGATGCAGTACTCCAGATGGGGCTCACCAACTGTCTGTACAGAGGATGGCAGCTTCCTGTTTTCTACTGGTGATGCCTCCATATGCATCCCAGTATCCCCCAGCCTTCCTTACTACCTTCTCACATGGCATGCTTACCTTTAGGTCATCTCCTCGTTTGTTTTGGTATTTTTTTTCTTTTGTGACTCTATGTAGTCTCTGATTTGGTAGTATCTAAACCTATCTGTCTCTGCCCAATTATAATGATTGTGGCATTCCTCAAATGTCAGCATGGCCTTCCCTCCTAGGATGTTTGCGGGGTATTTAAACCCTTTTTGTATTTGTCTCATACCATGGGTCTATGCTTCCTGGCCTGAATTCTTGGTTCCAAGCTAACCATTTGTATTTCCACCCCTCTTTCTACTCTCCTGTCCTCTGTAATTTAGATTCCACCTTTCCAGAGGCAGAGCATCCATAATTAAAATCATCCAGTGCACTCAGCATGGCTCGCCCACATGTTCAGAATACATTTTTAGGCCAAGATGGGAAGAATTCTAATCAGTCTAGGGAGATGTGCATGTGTGCCTTTGGAGTCCCTCTCCAGTCCTAATAACATGGACTGAGGAGTCTGATCCACTTTGATACCTGTATTCTCATGTATTGCTTTTCTTATTTCCCACCAGAAGGGGGATAGGTTGGAGAATTAACGAAAACTATGAATGTAGGTACCTTTCGTCCTATGGCACATTTTGCATGTTGACAAAATCTCTTGGTGGAATTCGTATACCACTGCTGGTTGGCAGAATAGTCAATTCAAGAACTGAAATGGTTTCTTTGAAACAGTAACATATGAACTGGCCCATTTGCCCATCCCAAATCTTCAACCATGTCTAGGTATCAGGTTCTTCCTCCAGGTCTTGTTCCTATCTGTCCCTATATCTGCATGGTGGGACTTCCTTCCGCTCACCCATGATCTTGTACGCCCAGGCATTTTGTTCCCTGTTGGTGTAACCTCTTCCACAGCAATAACCTCTCTATATCTGAGGGAGGCTGTAAGCCATCTGAATCCCTGCTTTCCAGCTGTTGGTATCTTCTGACCTGTAAGTACATTTAAAAATGACTCTTGGGGAAACCTGCCAGGTGTCTAGGGTTAGCAAAACTGGTGGGATATGTTGGGGCCCCACCTGATATCTAGCTGACCTCCGGGGCCTAAATATTGCATAGGTGGAATTGGAGCTCCCGCTTCATCTCTCCAAGCCTAGTCATTTCACCTCACCTCTTCCGTTCATTCAGGCCACTATATACCTAGTCTGATATGCCTTGTGACAACTATTAAAATGGGGGGAAGCCCAACCCGCTTGCTGCGTTGAACTTGCAAAATTTTAGACTGGCCATAGGCCTCTTTCCCACCCAAAAAAACCTAGCCAGACCCCTTTTGAAACTTAGATACATAGATAATGCTGGCCCATCCAGTTTGCTCACCCTGCCTAACTACTCACACTCTACTTGTATCCACGTTGAACATACCCATTGGTAATATCTGAAGTAGAGAAAGAATTTGGCCAGTGCAAAGAGGAGCAACGACAATGTGCACTCCTGTTGGGTACCGCTGTATAACCAAAGTTTCCCAGATTGAATCCAGTTCTTAGCGACTACTGCTGCAGATATCAGCCCCCCATATTCAGAGCAGGCCGTATGCACTACACACTGATTAGTGGTGCATGTGAGGTAGCATATGGCCATCTTGAGGGCAGAATTCAGACAGTTAGCATGCACACTGTCTGAATATGGGTCTGTGTCGGTGCAGAAGATAATAACTGCTGTGCTGACACAGTCCCCCATTGGAATGTTGCCCACAGGAGCCGAATGGAGATAGCGCATCCCAAAATGGACGTCAGTGCTGCTGTGAGTGATATTCAGCCTTGCATGCTAATAAACCCTTAGGGAATGCAAGGCACTAAGGGGCCATTTGCATGCCTGTTATGGGCTCATTATTAGCATGCCAAGGCAGATGAAGTGATCAGCTACATATGAATCAAATATCAGTCTTTCAGTCCTATAGTGCAGACAAAACCCCCATACAGACAAAAATTCTCAGGTACGATATGGTGTTATGGGCAGACTGAATGGAACTATGGTCATTATCTGCTGTCATGGCCTATGTTTCTGTGTCTTTTCCTATACTGAAAAAATTGTTCTTAACCAGTCGGAATGCAGAGTTACTGTCTAGTTATTCTGTGATAACAGGACAGTAGGCTGAATAATGGGACAGTGGTTCAGTATTCTGATTGGCTTAGAACTGTATTGGGACAGTGACTCTGCATTCTGATTGGTTGTTCATTCCTGAACTGGGGTCATTGGTGCTGCAAGCGCTGTGCCAGCGGGCTGGCCAATACCAATTTTTTTTTCCTTTCTATATAGCTTTTTACCGTCCGGGCTCCAGGGCAGTAGAGCTGCAGTCCTTACGTAGAGAATCTCAATCTTCCCTGTTCTCAGGGCTTCATTAAGCCTGCCCTGGTGCCCTATTTTCCGTTTTCTTCCCCATTATCCCAGGACCCTAGAACATGGGCACACATGCGCACCGTGACTCCGGTGATGGCTCCTTCCTCCCACCTGGCCTAATGCCTGGCTATCTTTCAGATTGGAGCTGCCACCTAGCCTCCACCTAGTGGCAGCCAAGAGCTGGGAAAACCCACATCCCTCCCTGAGAGAGGAGAGCTGCCGCAATCCAGCTCCTCGCCCCCCCTCCCCGGCAGACCCCTGGCGACTAAGGCTCATTCTCGAACCCGAGTCGCCGGTGTGTGAGGAAGTGAGGCATCCAGCACCTCGGGCCTCCACGCCACTGGGTTGAATCCAATACCAAACAAGGTCAGTTATACAGGACACAATAATTATTTAACAGTTTACTCGGTGCATTCTGAAACCAGAGTCATTATGTGAAGCCAGTTCCAACCATTTCAGTATAAACAGGGGAATACCATTAGAGTTCCATAACAGAAGATGTGTACAGGTTTTTATCCCACTTTTGTTAAACAATAACTATTAAAACACATGAACACGAGAACATAAATTCATTAACCAACTTTAAACCAACTGTATATTAGCTTTTGCCATTTCTCCTTCTGTGGTAGGGGAGGTCTCTGCAATCAGGGTGGGGGTGGCGGGAGGCAAAATTAAATCTTCTTGCTTAATATGGGTAATAAAATGTAATGTTTGACCAAGATCCAAGACTTGGTATGTATACAATTAATATTACCCTGTCTGTTGAACTTGCTCACCTACTTCCTGGTCGGCCTCGCTTTTACAATGTTCCCATGTGGTTCTGTACTCTCCCATTCTGACCATACAGCTGTGTAACTGTTTGTGGAAGGCCTCAGCTTGGACGTTATTCTCTTCATTCTTTGAATGTCTGCTAGGCACCACCTCCATTCTTCTAAGTTCTACCATTGGCATGTCTGCTGAGAGGCAATAAGTGGAGACTTCTCTTCATGCCACCATATGCATGAGGAAGTAAAGTATATTTTTGTGCCCACCTCAATGAAATATGCAGCACCATGTGTTTTAAATTCTTTTGGGAGTGGCTTTCCTCAAGTTATTTCTAACTCTGTAAGTATTCCAGCCCAGTATTCCTATCTTTTTGAAATGACAGTGATAGTTGGTACCCACTTGTCCACAGCCCCACTGACAAAGGTGGGAGATGTTGTCTCCAAAGTGTCAAATTGTGTTAGGGACGTGGAAGAACTGAACACAAATTGTTTTACTTTAATTTTCACCACAATAAGAATGCCGACACTCTCGATCCTTGCTCTCATACTGTATCCCGTTCCTTATCTCTTATTAAGCAGTAATGCATGACAGGGCATGTGTTGTTGTGGGATTTACACACGCCTTGTGTGGTGTGTCACGAGGCGCAGCCGAGTGGCTTTAACTACACAAGAAGTGTGTAACTCCACTATTCATAAATAAAATGCCCTGAAGTGTATTATTGTGATTATAAATGAATTTATTAAAAGTTAAAATAAAATGAATTGGGTTCAAAGAAAGTGAACATTTGATTACCAGGATCTTTACCTGTTGTCTGTTGCAGGAGTTACACATGGTCATGTGACATGTTTTGACCAGTGAGTTTACAGGATTTTCGAGACCCATTTTATAATGACAATTCCCACTCCTATTTCCAGCTTTTTCTAACTGGTGGACTTTAGTCGTTTCTGAATTGGAGAAGAATGTTATAAAAATCTGAGATGTACTTTCCATCATCTTTCTACTTCATTGCCCACAATATAAAAGTTCTTAAGCTTGGTGAGGTCTTCACTATGTTATCTAGACCGACTTCTGAGAATAAGTACTGACGAATTTGCAAGTATCTGAAATGATCCCTGTTGTGGAGCTGATATGTCTGTTTAAGCTGTTGGAAACAAACAGAAACACAGAAATATAGACTCTGCTGTCAGATAAGGACTCTTGGCCTGCCTAGTCTTCCCATTTTTCATGCCTATAGTATCACTGCAGATCCTACTTGATCTTCTTCCTTTCTCTAAGATTCCTTTGCCTGTCCCATGCATTTTTGAATGTCAGCATTGTTTTCACCGTACCAACTCCACTGAAAGACTTCCAGGACTCCACCATTCTTTCAGTGAAGAAGTACTTCCTCACGCCTCTCCTGAATCTACCCTCCTCCAACTTCTTATGCCCCTTTGTCCTTGAGCACCCTTTTTTCTGAAAAATACTTCCTCTTGTGCCTTGTTTACACCTGTGAGGTATTTAAGGGTCTCTATCGTACCCCCCCTTCTCTTCTAGGTTGCACATATTTAGGTCCTTTAATCTCTTTTCATAGGCCTTCTGATGCAGACCCTGCACCATTTTAGTTGGCCTGTTCTGGACCACTTCCACTCTGTCTGTGTCCTTTCTGAGATGTTGTCTCCAGAACTGGACACAGTACTCTAGGTGGGGTCTCACCAGTGATCTATACAAAGGCAACACCACCTCCCTCTTTCTGCTGATGTTACCCCTCCGTATGCACCCCAGCATCCCACTTACCATCCCAATGCCTTATCATACTGACTTGTCACCATTAGGTTATCCAATATAACCACTTCCAGGTCTCTTATCTGCTTGGTGGTCATCAGTACCACCCCTCCCATTATGTACTTTGCCCCTGGTTTTCTGTGCCCAGGTGCATTATTTTGTACTTTTTCTTATTGAAATACAGCTGCCATACCATTGACCACTCCTCAAGTTTTCTCAGGTCGCTGCTTATCCTTTCCACACACCCACCTTGAGTGGCCACCCTGTTGCAGAGTTTGGTGTCTTCTGCAAAGAGGCAGACCTTTTCTTCTAGTCCTCTGCATTGTCACTTATAAAGACATTAAAGAGGGCCGGTCCCAGCACTGATCCCTGAGGCACCCCGCTGGTCACCCTCCCTTCCTTTCAGTGAACTCCGTTTACCACCACCTTCTGTTGCTTATCCCTTAACTAATTTCTTACCCAGTTTACCACCTTTGGACCCACTCCTAAGCTACCCAGCTTGCTTACTAGTCTCCTATGTGGAATGGTGTTGAAAGCCTTACTGAAATGTAGGTAGGCTATGTCCACCCCTCCATCCTGAGCTAATTCCCGCCAATGTATCTTTCTCCTTTATGATACCCCTTTTCCCACCCAGAGTTTTTCAGAAAAGTCACATTAGAAACAAAACTGTTGTTCCAAATAGGTTGTGATCTGGAATTAGGCAAATTAAGTTTAAGTAAGTAATGTAGGTGTCTTACGACACTGTGGGAGTCAAAAATAATCTTTCAATTGGTTGCTTTAACTGATTTAGTAAAAAATAAAGAATTTAAATCTACACCCTGGGTCCACAACAACTTTGTTTCTATCTCTACCCACTAAGGGATATAGACATTTTCTGCTGGGTATTGTGACCATTTTGAGGGTTGTAAGATTCTTGCTGCCAAGTAGTAAATGCAAAGATCAGGGGCTTTGAGGCCCTCTTTAACTCTAGTTAGTTTAAAATACACTAATCTGATTTTTTTATAACTCCAAATAAATTTGGAAACGTGGCGTTGAGGCCCTTTATCCAGTCCTTAGTAATATTTATTTATTTATCACAGTCTCTGATTAAAATCACTTGAGCTCAGAGCTCTTTACAATAGGTTCCATGTCAGAAATTATTACACAAATAGGTGGGTGAAGTTGTACAATGAACACACTATACAGGGTGCATAACAGGGATAATATACTGAAACACAATACAAGAAGGCTTCAAATGTTTACAGGTTACGATGCCCCATGGTGAACTCCAATCAGTTGTCAGAAAAGCGGAGCTTAAGAAGAGTAATCTAACTGAAGGGGTGACCGGGGGACGGGGACCCCAAGTGCTGAGATCAGAGAGAAGCTGAGAAGTTTGGGCTAGAGGAAAGGAGGGTGGGAAAGGGTGGGAGACAGGGGGAAGGGGTAGGAGGAAATGGAATGGGGGAACAGGAGAGGACTTCCAGTGACGCCATGGCATAGACTGCAGCCTAGAATGAGAGGCTCCCACTGAGAACGATTTAATCGCCTCCTAAATACAGCTTTTAGCTACAAATAAAGAGAAAAACAAATTGCTGGAGGTACTGTAGTGCAATGCCTAAAAAACGAGGGGAAGCTAAACGCAGACCTGCGGAGTGTCAAGATGGGGAGAGATCACTGGATGAAGATTTGGAAAGCTAGGGATCCCGGCTTCATAGGCTCCCATCACAGTACTGCACCCAGCCACCAGGTCCCCATACAGTTCTCCAGTGGCAAATGGCACAAGTGCTAACGGAACTCTGAGATTTCTGTAATGAAATGCGGTCTACAGCTACTGCTTTGGCGACAGACGCCAATAAGCTTGAGAAGCGCCAAGATGCCAGTGAAGCCCAGGCAACGGATACAGACTAGCACATGGATGAGGCAGAGGGCCATTGTGCAATTACACCAGAATCTCCAAGCCCTACAGGACTGTGCCAAAGATGCAGAAAGTAGGAACCACCAAAATAATATAAGGCTGTTCATGCTCCTGAGGGGCAGAAGGCACAGAGATAATATACTTTATCCAGGAAACACTTGAGATTTTACACTTACCAGAAACCCTGTCGCTCGAAATAGAACGTACACACTGCACCCTGGGCCCCAGGAGCCCGACCCAGTAATATTGATCAAATTCCTGCGGCATCAGAAACATACAAACATAGACTTTGATGGCAGATAAGGACCGCTTGGCCCACGAGTCTGCCCATTTCCTACCTGCAGGATAGGCCGCAGATCCTAGTTAACCAACAGCCTATTTCTTCCTACCCCCACAAAAATTGCCTTATGTCTGTCCCATGCATTCTTGAATTCTCCCACAGTGTTAGACCCCACAGCCTCCTCAGGAAGGCTGTTCCATGCATCCACTACCCTCTCTGTGAAAAATACTTCCTCACATTGCCCCGGAACCACCCACCCTCTATCTTTATAAATTGTGTCCCCTTGTTCTTGCACGTCTCTTTTTCTGAAAGATGCTACCCTCTTGGACTTTGTTGATTCCACTGAGGTACTTAAACGTTTCTATCATGTCCCTCCTCTCCCTTCTTTCCTCAAGGGTATACATATTAAGCTTCTTTAGTCTCTCCTCGTATGGCTTCTCTTGCAGACCCTGCACCATTTTAGTTGCCCTCCTCTGGACTGCCTCTATCCTGTCTATGTCTTGCAGAGATGGGGTCTCCAGAACTGGACGCAGTACTCCAGATGGGGTCTCACCAACTGTCTGTACAGAGGGATAACAACTTCATGTTTTCTGCTGGTGATGCCTCTCCCTATGCATCCCAGTATACCCCCAGCCCTCCCTACTGCCTTCTCACATTGCTTGCTAACCTTAAGGTCATCTGATATGATTACCCCAGGTCCCTTTCCTTTTTTGTTGTTACTACCTCCACCCCCATTGTGTAATCTTCCCCTGGGTTTTTGTTTCCCAGGTGCATTATTTTGCAGTTCTTTGCATTGAATCCTAGCTGCCATACTTCTGACCATTCCTCCAACCTTGCCAAGTCCCTTCTCATCCTTTCCATGCTTCCTTGTGTATCAACCCTGTTGCAGATCTTTGTGTCATCTGCAAAAAGGCATACTTTTCCTTCCAGTCCCTCTGCAATATCACTCATAAAGACATTAAAAAGGACTGGACCCAGTACTGAACCCTGCGGTACCCCACTAGTAACCCCTCCTTCTTCAGAGTGGACTCCATTTACAATTACCTTCTGTGTCCTGTTGTCCAGCCAATGTTTTATCCAGGCTACCACCCTGGGACCCACTCCCAGGCTGGTTAATTTGACTATTAATCTTTTGTGTGGGACTGTGTCAAATGCCTTGCTAAAGTCCAGGTAGGCCATGTCCACAGCCCCTCCCTGGTCTACTACTTTGTCACCCAGCCAAAGAAATCTATTAGATTCATCTGACATGACCTTCCCGCTGAGAACCCATGCTGCCTTGGGTCCTGTGCCCTACTGGCCTCTAGGTACTCAACTGTTCTTTCCTTCAGAAGTGACTCCATCACTTTCCCTACCACAGAGGTCAAACTGACAGGTCTGTGTTTCCTGCCTCTGTCTTGGTCCCACTTTTGTGAAGGGAATCACATCTGCCTTCCTCCAGTCCTTGGGTACCACACCATCCTCCCATGATTTATTAAAAGAGTAGTCAGTGGTTTCACTAGTTCCCCTTAATTTTTTTAGAATTCTGGGGTGAATTCCACCAGGCCCCATTGCTTTGTCCACCTTCAGTTTTAGGAGTTCTTGCAGAACCCTTTCTTCTGTGAAAGGGCTGGGATTGACCCCCTATCAAGAGTGCTTCTTTAATTGGATTAGGCACTTCTCTCTTTGTGAATACTGGAGCAGAATTATTTGTTCAGTATCCCTGCTTTTCACTGTCCCCTCTGCCCACCCACCATTCATTCTATTCAACCTCACTATCCTCCTTTTTCCTTTCTACGCCTCTGATGTACCTATAAAAGGTTTTATCCCCTTCTTAACCGAGTTGGCTATCTTTTCCTAAGTTTGGGTCTTTGCTATTCTGACTTCCTCCTGCTTCCTTCTGCTTTAACTGGTACAGCTCTCTGTCCTGCTCCTTCTGTGTTTCCTTATACTTCCTGAATGCTGTCTTTTTCTCCCTGAGTTTCCCAGCCACCTCTTTTGAGAACCATAGTGGCCTTTTCTTTCATTTTGATTTGTTTATTTGCTTCACGCAAGGCTTGTTGCCTCTGTGATGGCAGCTTTGATGATTCCCATTGTTGCTCCACCTCCTTCTAGCCTGTTTGCTAGTGTTAGCAGTTGTACAGCAGCGCCCAATTCAAGGACATCAGTCTCCTCCAAGCTCTCAAAAAGGCCTGGAGTAATAACATGAGGGATTCCAGATGCCAACAGGAGCGGAAACAATTCAGAAGATTATGGGTACACTGCAGACCAGTCAACAGCCCGTGGAGAAGAAGCACAAGCTGCGGAAGGCTGAACAATAGCAAGTATAAGAGTAAAGGACTCTAGAATGTGTCTGTGCCCCTGACTTAAGGGGAACTAAATAGAGATTTTAAATATAATTGTAGTATAAATGGGGGAGAGATGCCCTGGAGCTGGTTGGCTGGGGGGGGGGGTTGAAGCTGACCACATACTGCCCGTCTCCATGGGCATTTGCGATTAAGCCAAGATAATTGGTTATAGCCCATTCCCGTGAAATTTCTGAACGCTGTCCTCACCTATGCAGGGGAAATGGAGTGGCCATCGGGGGGGGGATCTGGGCTCGGGTTGAGATGAGACTAAATTATACTGCCCGCCTACGTAGGGTTTTTAGACAAAGACAAGGTAGTTTAAAGGAATCTGCTGGCATGAAATTTCTGGATCTCTACCCCCAGCTACACAGAGGAGATATGAGGCTCACTCCGGGGGCTGAGCCCCAGCCTGTCTTGGCTCCATTGCAACTAGTTCGAGCTATTAGTGACACCGCCTCTGGAGAGGGGTTACCCATAGTGATTGGAAACCATGATGCATCTAACATCCGCCACAGAGCAGTCCTGAGGGAGTTAACGGGGCAGACTGCAGGCCTGAGCTATAGGGCTGGAGTATGACGTGGCTTTTGGACAGTTAAAGCCCAATCCACCTGGGTAGGTGAGGTGTAGAGATAGAGTGGGAACACCAAGAAGCAATGGCGGCACGATTGTAGGACCTATGGGAAATACAAAGGGAGGCTCAATTTTAATTCGGAGTCCCCTGGACTGCGGGGTTGTGGGACTTGGTGAAGGGGGGAGGAGTAAATAATACACACCAGAGGCCATGTCCAGCTAACATGAGATTGGTGGGGGCGGAGTGGTCCTTTCCTTCCCCTCCTTCCCTTCTTCTCTTCGCCTCCTCTCCCCTGAGTCGGATTCTGGGGCTACCCTGAGCAACCAGGCTGGGACCCAATGCAGCTATTTCCCCACTCGAACAAAGGTGATTACATCTGTGATCACTCAGGCGCATCCCCAGTTTTCCTTTGATCTCAAGAGGGAGCCTGGCATTCGACCATAGATGTCGCTCACCCCACTTACCTTTTCCCGATTGGGCACTAAGAGTGCCAAGTGACCCTTACTTGATAAGGGTCATGAAGTAAGGATCAAACCTTACTGAAGGATCTGGGTTCAACCCTGATCAGTGGAAGTACAAGTTTGTTACCATTCATTAAGGAGACCATGTTGGTCACCTCGCAGATTCAAAAGTGTTTGCATCAGTTGTTAGATGTCAGAATTTGTTGTCATGTTATTGTTACTGTCTTAATAGAGTCACTAGGTCTTACTATTGCTTCATACAAATGCTTAACCTAACACAAGTAAGGGGAACTCCCCCTATGAAATGCAGAGGGTTAAGCAACCCCCAGATTATTAAAATTTAGGAATGTATTCTCCCAAGCTGAAATTAATGTCCTTGTACATTAACGGGTTGAAGTCACCAGTCAAACAGTCAAAGGTGTTGGTTTATATTAGAAGATCTAAGTCTGATCTAGTATATCTCCAGGAAACACACCTAAACACCACTGAGCATGCAAAACTTGCCAAACTAGCAGGGGCCAGGACTACCACCTCTAGTAAAGGAGGTAGGGAAAAGGTGTGGTGATAATAATACCCCCACACACCCCATTTAAAGTAAACTCAACTTGGACGGACCTGGAGGGCAGGTTAATTATAATGCAAGGAGCACTTAATGAGGAGCAAGTTACTCTGGCTAATGTGTACCTCCCGCCGGGCCTGCCCATCCCACAGCTGAAATCCTTGTTAGACAGGATAATACAGGAGACTAAGGGGATCCTGTTAATGGCAGGGGACTTCAACCTTACGACGGACCCCACCATGGATACCTCCTACACGAGACCCCCTAAGCAGCCAGCTCGCGCATAAATTCTTCAGAAGAGTCGTGGTGGAGGTGGGATGGTGTGATGTTTGGAGAAAACTACATCCAAAAGCAAGAAATTACTCGTATCACTCCTCCACACACCGACCCTATTCCCGCATTGACCACACGTATACACAGGTGGAGAATCTGGGAGCTCTACATGATGTTCAGCTGGGGGACATTTCCATCTCTGACCATGCACCCCTGATCTCCACTGGGATATGGGTCTTCAACCTAAAAACACATGATGGAGACTGAATCCATACTATCTCCGTCTTAAGCAATTTGAAGAGTTTATCATGGATAAAATAACCAAAATTATAGCAGATAACCCCCTGGCAGACACTACCCCAGCTATTCACTGGGATACTATCAAATCAGTTCTCAGAGGCCACATCATAAAGCATACTATGGAGATGGGCAGGCAGCGTAGGGAGCAGAGGACCAGGTTGGAGGACTCTCTCCATTTTTTACAGATGGCCCATAAACAAGGCGATGCTTCGGTATATTCTCAGTTGCAACAAACTAAGCTAGACCTGGACCGCTCAATCCAAACACAAACCGAAATAGCTCTGACCATTTTAAGGCAGCAGTATTACGAAGTAGGCCCTCGGGCTACCCGGCTGTTAGCCTACCAGATCCGGAAGCAAAGAAAGTTAGCCACAATTTTCTGTCATCCGGAAAGGGGCCAACCCCTTACCAAAATACAGGATATAGCTGATGCCTTCACTGCGTATTATACTAATTTTTGCACCCCTGAGCAAACCCCATCCACACAGCAAATAACGGACTACCTGCAAGCAATTACCCTACCACAACTTAAAGAAACCCACAGAGAATCCCTTATTGTCCCAATTACCGAATGCAAAGTAATTAGTGCCATTGCTAGTGCCAAATCCCTTAAATCACCTGGACCAGATGGATACAGCTCCAAATTCTATAAAGTGACCAAGGCCCAAGTTACTCCTGGGCTTCTTAACCTGTTTAACTCAATTCTTAAAGGAAAACCCCCTTCCTCTTCTTGGTCCTATGCAGTTCAGTGCTGGAGCCCGCCAGTTAGCCAAGGAGCCCTAGTTTAAAAGGCAGCCAGTGGCAGATGTCCTGTTTCAGGAAGGTCCAATCAGCGGAAGGCAGAAAAAGTGGCAGCCAATCAGGCAAAAAGCCACAAATGCGAGAGAGTCCCGGGACACACCTTGCAGGTAGCCAGTGATTGTAGCCCCTAAGGTGGGCAGGAGAGGCTTGAAGAGTCGGTCGATGGGATAGCGCAGCACCGACCACACAGGCGAAGCCCAGTTCACGGGCAGGTTCCTACAGGGAAAGAGAGCGAGGGTTAGCAAGATAAAGGCAAATAACAGGAGTGGCTTCAGGACAAAAAAGGGAGGGAGGAAGAGATGATAGGAATGGTGATCTCAGGTCATCTCAGGTCCCAAACGAGGAGAGGGGTGTGCTGAATATCTGGCACCTCTGAGAAATTAGCAATTAAGAGGGAGAACAAGAGAGGGGAAGCTTCAAGTACGGCCGTATGGAGCAGTCTGTCTGATTACCAGGACAAAGCAAGTCTGGGGAGGGGGGGGTGCACAAGTGAGCAGTCAGAGTTGGAGCGAGAGATAGATGGATAGAAAGGGATAGAGAATTAGAACAGTGTGGGAACCCTGTGAAACCTCGAGTCACCGAGCACAGGGTTAAGCCAAAGGAAAGTGGTTAAGAGCATAGGGGTGGGACATGTAGAGAGGGAAGAGAAAACAGACAGAGTAGGCAGGGTAGTTAAAGGATAGTCAAGCGAGAGAAATAATGCAGTATAAATCAAGCAGATCTTACTTCGAGAGGGTTCCTGCAGTAGGTCTTCACATATAGGACTGCGCCCCCTGACTTCCGGTTCCAACGACAAACTTGTAGCTAGGAATCATCGGGGGGACCGCCCCGACGTCAGGCCAACTATAAAGGGGGAGGTCCCACGCCTGCCCTCCAGTTCTTTCCCGCTGTCTTCTCAGTTCTTTTGGCTCTTGTGTAAGAACAGCAATCAAACGCCCCCGTGTTATTCAAAGTTTTTTCTCTTCATAAACCGTTTCAACATCCATCACCGACTGAGTGTATGTCGGCTCGCCCAAAAAAGAAGTGCTCTAAGTGCGGAGCTCAAGTCCCGCACGGGGACGACCATTCCCGCTGCCTTCTGTGTCTAGGTCCCAAGCACAACTCGGACGAGTGTGCCATCAGTCAGGGCTTTAATCAGGCCACCCAGACCAGATGCAAATGGACCCTCAAGGCCCACCTTCTTACCCGACGGCTGGCGTCGATGGAAAAGGAACTTCAGGAGCTAAGGGAAAGGTCATCATCGCTGGCCCCGAGAAAAAAGAAGAAAGATAAGGAAAAGCGCCGGGAGAGGAGTCCATTGCCACGTGGAAGGCCTTCCATCTCAAAAACTGTGAGGACTTCTTCTTCAGGTACCCCGTCACTTCTCTGGGCCAGGCACCTTCTCCCCCTCCTGCCAAGGTGAGCGGGCAGCCAGGGGTAGCCTCTCTCGAGGTGTCTGTTGCATCTCCTCCACCCAGCACTACCGATAAGTAGCCCTCCGACCCTGTCGATGGGCGCACGGCCACGACCGTTAAACCTAGCGGCGGCCTCTCGGCTAGTACCAGCCCGGTCAGGTCCGATAAGTTGGGCGACGTATCCACTGTCATCCGCCCGGACTCTCCTTCTCACCCGTGAGGACCCTGACGTTGGCACAAGCGTGCTGGTAGGAGACCCTTCATCCCTTCGGGTGCTTCACCCTAGGGATTCGCCACCCGATCCTGCCTTGTCCTTGCCTTCAGGATCATTCTTGGACCTTTCGTTGGGGTTTCTACCCGGGTTATCCACTTCGCCTGGTCTTTTGCCGCCCACGGACAGGAGTCCGTCGCCGTCCCAGGATCCTTCTAACATGGAGCCCCTTCCTTCGGGATCTTCGGGGGCCTTTCCTGATCCCATGCCACCCAGTGGCCCTCCAGCATCTCCCTGGCCGTCCCTGCAGAACCTTCAGGGGGTTTTCCGGGGCCAGATCCCCATTATCCACCAACGGGAGGGCCTCCATTGGCACCACATTACCCGACGCCAGGCCCTGTGCCGCCGATGCCAGGATACCTGACGCCGGGATACCCTGGGTATTTTCCTTATGGTTACCCTCCGGGATTGCCAGGATTCCAGTACCCTTTATGGCAACAACTACAATACCTAGGCTACCAGCCTCCTCCTCCACCGCCGACTGATCAGGATGTGATCCCGGCATGGTGGCAGGATGCCAGGACCCAACTTATCTCCGAACTATGGCATCATCCGGTGGGTGACATTCCTCTGCCTAGAGCACCTCCACTACCAGTTCCTTCGGGACGAGTCTTGGGTTCCCTGCCAGTGGGCTTCTCTGGGGTGGACCCGTCCATCCCTAGTGGCTCCGAACCTTCGCACTTGGACATCGACTCCGACCCTTCAGACTCTCAGTCTCCAGTTGAAGTCCCGCCTAAGGAATTTCCCAAATCACCAGAAGATCCCTCTTTTGGTGACCTTCTGAGGACTAGTCAGGCAGCAGGAGGCTGACCCTCAAAAGAAGTAGATCCCCAGTGCAAGAGGCTGGCAGAACATCTAGATCTGGCTACTAAAAACCCTCTACCCTCCCTGGATGGGTACCCATCAGGATTTGGTCACAACCATCTGGCAACAGCCCTCCAGAAAAGCCGATCGCACATACTTCCCCTCGGAAGGGATTCCCCATCTAACAACTCATCCTAAGGCCGACTCCATGGTCATTATGGCCACTCATGACTGGTCAGTACAACCCAAACACCTGAGCTCCTCTTCTCCCAATAAGGACAAAAGGCAATTGGAACAATTTGGCAGGAAGACATATTCCTCTACTTCCTGTGCCATCCAGTCTCATAACTTTGTGTCACATATGATGGCCTTCCAGAAGGCTTCCCTCTGAGCTCAAGAGGACCTCCAGTATATACTGGATGAGATGCTCAGAAATAAGTTACTGGACAAGGCCCATATGAGCAAATCTTCTTTTCGTCATGCTCTTAGAGACACGTATGACTCTGTAGATTCGGTGGCTAGGGCTGCCACTATGGGGATCTGCATCCGGCACCTTTCCTGGCTGAGGATCACAGGTTTGGCACAGGACATCCAGTCTTACCTCCTGGACGCCCCTTTTAGGGGTTCCATCCTTTTTGGTGGCGACGCCAAGGACATAATAACTGGGCTGCAGGAGAGCGGATGATCCCTGCGGGCCGTACGCTCCATGTATAAGACAGGGCAAAAGAAGCAGCCTTTTCGCTGCCAAAGACGATGGAATAAGACCCAGGGCAAGGCCAGGGCAAATGACATGCCCCTGGATCTGGAGCCCAAACCCATCAGGCAAAATTTCCCAAGCCTGCCTCCGGGCCAAAGCTCCTCTCCCTCGGTGTCCTGAATCCTTCCCCCTCCTCCTGCTACCTCCAGTCATCAAGGAGGAACTGGTAGGAGGGAGGTTCGGCCCACCTGGAGGGATGGAGGGCCATCACCACAGATTTATGGGTTCTGCAACTCATTCAACGAGGTCACTCAATAGAATCCACGGAGATCCCTGCATCACACCCTCCTGGACCGGTCCTTTATCAAAGGAATCAGATCCCCATAGTCTTCGAGGAGATTCAGGCTCTCCTGCAAAGCGGCCAGAGAACCCGTCCTCAAGATTAACTGCTGAGGGATTTACTCCCACTTTTTCCTGGTACCAAAGAAGATGGGAGATCTGAGACCGATCCTGGATTTCAGCATGCTCAGCCTCTTCGTCGAGTACAAGAGATTTTGCATACTAATCCTTCAGGGTCTTCTTCCCCTGCTCCAACCAAACTCATGGCTGTACTCCCTGGATATGCAGGATTCTTACCTTCGTATCCCCATCCTTCTGGCCCACCACTGCTTCCTTCATTTCTCCTTCCAGGAGAACCATTTTCAATTCCAAGCACTACCCTTTGGCCTTTCCTCGGCTCCCCGGGTTTTCACAAAGTGCTTGGCAGTAGTAGCAGCATTTCTACGCCGCAAGGGCATTTACATGTTCCCATATCTGGACGACTGGCTCCTCTCAGCACCCTCTCCAGACAGCCTGAAAGAGTCTCTCTCTCTTTCACTCTGGACTTGTTTGTCCAGCTGTGCATCTCAGTCAGTTTTCCCAAGTCCCAGCTAGTACCTTCTCAGCACCTCCAATTCATTGGGGCAGTACTAGACACAGTGCAGAGCAAGGCTTTCCTGCCATTAGATTGAGCCGAGACCTTAGTTTCTCAAGCCACCCTGGTGGCCCAGGCTTGACGGATCCCAGCACATGCTGTGCTCCATCTCCTGGGACTTATGGCAGCGGCCATCTCCACGGTACCCCTGGCTAGATTACATGTGAGGGTCACCCAGTGGTCTCTTCGAGTCCAATGGGACCAGAGGACGGACGACATGAACCAACGGGTCATGATCTCCAACAACCTCCAAAAAGATCTTCGCTGGTAGCAGGATCTTTCATACCTGTTAGTGGGAGCTCCCTTCCACTACCCAACCCCCACCCAGATTCTCACCGCAGACGTTTCAGACATGGGTTGGGGAACCCATCTGGGGGACCACAAGACACAAGGGTCCTGGTCCACTCAGGAGCATCTGCTCCACATCAGCGTCCTGGAGACAAGGGCAGTTCTCTATGCTCTCCAGGCATTCCAGTCGCTTCTTCTTCCGGGATCACTTCTTATCCAGATGGACAACATGTCCACAGTCTGGTATATCAACAAACAGGGAGGAACTCGCTTGTACCCTATCTGCAGAGAAGCAATGAGAGTGTGGTACTGGGCAATTCAGCGCGGCCTATTCCTGACAGTAGTCCACATCCCAGATGTAAGCAACGTCCTGGTGGACAGTCTCAGTCGACAGTGGCCAGGGCTCACAAGTGGGAATTAAAAAAGGAGGTAGTCGAAGATCTGTTTCTTCAATGGGGTCGGATGGAAGTAGATCTATTTGCCTCCCCATTCAATGCAAAACTGCCCAACTTTTGCTCGCTCGTTCCAGGGCGTTGTGCTTTTTGGGGAGACACACTTTTCTCCTGGACAGGAGGTTTCTATGCTTTTCCTGTCATTCAGAAGGTTCTGTTGAAACTTCAGGCGGAAGGAGCACACTTGATTCTGATTGCCCTCTGTGGCCCCATCAGATTTGGTTTCCACTGTTACAACAGCTGTCTCTAGAACCTCCGTACTCCTGCCATTGTCTCATGACCCTCTGATACAGGAGCAGGGCACCCAGGTGCATCCGAGGTGTTCAATCGCTCCACCTTCATGTGTGGCACCCGTGGACATAGCGGCTTCCGCCACGGAGTCTCCTCCCAGGTTGCTGAAGTCCTGGTGGAAGCCAGAAAACCATCTACCAGATCCACCTACGCCATGAAGTGGAAAAGATTTTGATCTGGGCCATAGCCAGGAGTTTGGATCCTTTTCATGCTCGGTCACCCAGGTGTTACAGTACCTCGTACAGTTTTCGGAGATGGGCCTTAGTTATTCCTCCATCAAGGTCCATCTCTTTAGTGTAGTTGGCCCACCACCTCCCGTGGAGGGCAAAGCTTTAGCTCAACTGAGGTTACCATAACCTTTTGAAGGGTATCCTCCACCTAAAACCTCCAGTCTGGAACCCTGCCCCCTGGAATCTTAATTTTATGTTAGAAAAATTTACTTTTCCCCTTTTGAACCAGCTTCAAATTGTGACATACGCTTCTCTCCTGGAAGACATTGTTTTAATGGCTGTCACTCAGCCAGATGGGTCTCAGAGCTTCAGGCATTTGTCTGCAAGGAACCTTATTTGATCTTTCATAAGGACAGAGTGGTCCTTCGGACTAACCCATCCTTTCTTCCTAAGGTGGTTTCGGAAGCCACTGTCAATCAGAGTGTCGAACTGCCGGTCTGTTATCCTCAGCATTCCAACAGGGGAATATCTTTTGCACACCTTAGATGTGCACCGAATCCTGAGGTATTACACAACCCGGACTAAAGAGGTCTGTAAGTCAAATCAGCTCTTTGTGGCCTTTGCCCCCTAGTGACAGGGTAAGGCCATTTCTAAACAGACCATATCTAGGTGGTTGGCTAACTGCATCCACTTTACTTATCAAAAACTTGGAAAGTCCCTTCTGGGGGTGGTTAAGGGTCACTCCATTGGGAGTGTAGCTACCTCTCCCACTTTTTTCAGGAATGTGTCCATGGCAGAGATATGTGCAGCGGCCACTTGGTCGTCTGTACACACCTTCACTAAACATTACAGTCTGGACATTGCCTGTAGGCACAGACCCGGATTCGGCCTTGCGGTCCTGCAAGGTCTTTTGTCCTTAGACAGTACTCCGATTGGCAGACACTTCCTCCTCCCGGAACCTCGTCTCCGAATTTTTCTTTTGGACTGGTGGGTATTCAGTACTTTATGTGAAGACCTACTGCAGGAACCCTCTCGAAGTAAGATATTGCAGTTATGTAAGAACTTACCGTAACAGTAGATCTTCAACAGAGATTCCTGCAGTAGGTCTAGTTTCCCACCCACCTTCCCCCAGCTCCTTGAATGTTTCCTTTATTTTTCATCCTGCCTAGCCCTTGGGTCTAGATAGGAAGCATGGTCCTAGGAGTTATCACTCCTTCCTTTCTACTTACCTTTCTTTAGGTCTCCGGTGGAAAAAGAACTGGAAGGCGGGCGCGGGACCACCCCCTCTTATAGTCGGCCTGACGAGGCATCACCTGACGTTAGGGGCAGTCCTCTGATGATTGCTAGCTACAGTTTGCCATTGAACCTTGACGCCAGGGTGCAGTCCCATATGTGAAGACCTACTGCAGGAAGCCTCTCAAGATCTGCTGTTATGGTAAGTTCTCACGAACTGCAATCTTTTACAACACAACAGAATTTGTAGCAATATCTATGAACAAGCAGGTCACACTGCAATCAAATAATTTCTGGCTCATAGGAAATTATCAAAAATGTGGCAATTTGAGCAGAAATACTGGTAAATTGCAGGAGGCAATATGGCAATTTGAGCAGAAATACTGGTAAATTACAGGAGACAACATGGCAATTTGAGCAGAAGTACTGGTAAATTAAAGGAGATAATATGGCAATTTGATCTGAAATACTGGTAAATTACAGGAGGCAATATGGCAATTTGAGCAGAAGTACTGGTAAATTACAGGAGGCAACATGGCAATTTGAGCAGAAATACTGGTAAATTACAGGAGGCAATATGGCAATTTGAGCAGAAATACTGGTAAATTACAGGAGGCAACATGGCAATTTGAGCAGAAATACTGGTAAATTAAAGAAGACAATATGGCAATTTGAGCAGAAATACTGGTAAATTACAGGAGGCAACATGGCAATTTGAGCAGAAATACTGGTAAATTAAAGGAGACAATATGGCAATTTGAGCAGAAATACTGGTAAATTACAGGAGGCAATATGGCAGTTTGAGCAGAAATACTGGTAAATTACAGGAGATAGTACAGAGTAAAAGGCGAAACAAAAGATTCAGTGCTGGAGCCCGCCAGCTAGCCAAGGAGCCCTAGTTTAAAAGGCAGCCAGTGGCAAATGTCCTGTTTCAGAAAGGTCCAATCAGCGGAAGGCAGAAAAAGTGTCAGCCAATTGGGCAAAAAGCCGCAAATGTGAGAGAGTCCCGGGGACGTACCTTTCAGGCAGCTGGTGATTGTAGCCCCTAGGGCTGGCAGGAGAGGCTTGCAGAGTCGGTGGATGGGAGAGCACGGCACCGGCCGCACAGGTGAAGCCCAGTTCATGGGCAGGTTCCTACTGGGGAAGACAGCGAGGGTTAGCAAGATAAAGGCAAATAACGGGAGTGGCTGCAGGACAACAAAGGCAGGGAGGAGGAGGTGATAGGAATAGTGTTCTCAGGTTGTCTCAGGTCCCAGATGAGGGGAGGGGTGCACTGAATGTCTGGCGCCTCTGAGAAATTAGCAATTAAGAGGGAGAACAAAAGAGGAGAAGCTTCAAGTATGGCCGTAAGGAGTAATCAGTCTGATTACCAGGACAAAGCAAGTCTGGGGGAGGGGAGGGTGTGCATGAGTGAGTGCTCAGAGTGGGAGAAAGAGATAGATGGATAGATGGGGAGGGAGAATTAGAACAGCGTAGGAACCCTGTGAAACCTCGAGTCACTGAGCACAGGGTTAAACCAAAGGAAAGCGGTTAGGCACATAGGTGTGGGACGTGTAGAGAGGGAAGGGAAAACAGACAGAGTAGGCAGGGTAGTTAAAAGATAGTCAAATGAGAGAAATAGTGCAGAATAAAGCAAGCAGTTTTTACAACACAACAGGATTCGTAGCACTGTCTATGAACAAGCAGGTCACACTACAATCAAATAGTTTCTGGCTCGTAGGAAATTAACAAACATTTGGCAATTTGATCAGAAATACTGGTAAATTACAGGAGATGGTACGGAGTAAAAGCCAAAACAAAAGATTCAGTGCTGGAGCCTGCCAGCTAGCCAAGGAGCCATAGTTTAAAAGGCATCCAATGGCAGATGTCCTGTTTCGGGAAAGTCCAATCAGCAGAAGGCAGAAAAAGTGGCAGCCAATCGGGCGAAAAGCCACAAATGCGAGAGAGTCCCAGGGACGTACCTTTTGGGCAGCCAGTGATTGTAGCCTCTAGGGTGGTCAGGAGAGGCTTGCAGTCAGTCAGTGGGAGAGTGCAGCACTGGCTGCACAGGAGAAGCCCAGTTCACGGGCAGGTTCCTTTCAGGCAGCCAGTGATTGTAGCCCCTAGGGCAGGCAGGAGAGGTTTGCAGAGTTGGTCGATGGTAGAGTGCAGCACCGGCCACACGGGCAAAGCCCAATTATGGGCAGGTTCTTTTCAGGCAGCCAGTGATTGTAGCCCTAGGGTGGCAGGAGAGGCTTGCAGAGTCGGTCAATGGGAGGACACAGTGCCAGCCGGATGGGCAAAGCCCAGTTCACGGTAGGTTCCTTTCAGGCATCCAAGAGTGTAGCCCTAGGGTGGGCAGGAGAGGCTTGCAGAGTCAGTCGATGGGAGAGCTGCACCGGCTGCATGGGCAAAGCCGAGTTCACAGGCAGGTTCCTAATATGAGACAGTTGATGGGAGAGCGCAGCTCTGGTCGCATGGGTGAAGCCCTGTTCATGGGGAGGTTCCTTTCAGGCAGCCGGTGATTGTAGCCCCTAGGGCGGGCAGGAGAAGCTGCAGAGTCAGTCAGTGGGAGAGCGCAGCACCAGCCACATGGGCAAAGCCCAGTTCATGGGCAGGTTCCTAATATGAGAAGGTAACATCATAAACAGATAAAGAACCCATGGCAAGATATTCATCTTTATAGTTTCTAATCTGCCTCACATCCCCAAGGGCAATTTGTTCTCCAAGGACTCAAGAATATTTATTTTAAGTGAGGCAAGATTTTTCAAGACTGTTTAAGCTAAGGTCATATATCATGATTTCACCGCAAGATAACTTATGCAGTCCTGTGCCCAAGTTAGACCATGTCTCACAATATCTTCTTTTACACACAACCTATTAAGAAAATGGAAAGTAGATTTATCCATATTGAGCTTATAGCCTGAAATATTCCCAAACTTCTGCAGTACTTCTAGGATCCTTGGGATACAAGTGCCTTACTCTGAAACTGCAATAAGTAAGTCAGTCAGAGTATACAGAGGTATGCAGCTCTCCTCTTCTAAAGCAGCAGTGCAGCAAAATTGGGCAAACAATGTGACCCTATCTTTTTTCACTATAAAAGATTCCAGGCATCTTCCGGTTTCATGTGGTGGTACAATTTTCTAATTCCACCAGTATTTGAGAATCTTATAAATGTTTTAATTTAGTTTTTGCTCAAGAAAAAAAGATGGCCTCCACATTTTGCATAGAAATAGCATTGTAGATTTAGCAACAATTAGGATTAAGAAAATAAAAAAGGCTCACGGTGCTAGAATAGACTGTACCAGACATGTAGTTATGGTAGGTTTGCTAATATTTTTATTAACTGTAGCTGAAACTAACTTTTTGGAAAAACAATTTTCATTGCACTACTGCTTTAATTGTGATACTCTTTATTTCTTTTTTGTATGATTAAACAACAGGGGAGAAAGAGGGTAACTTGCCGTGGTGCCTCTCTTAACCTAAAGTAAGGAGATGTCTACATTTGTAACTATTGCTGAGCTAGAATTGTTATACAGTATTTTAATCCGACTGATAAATTTATCTGGAAATTGGTAAGTTTCATCACTTCAAATATGTGGAGCCAGAGAATACTATTGAAAGCCTTTTCAGCATTCAGTGTCTATTGGATTTGCCAGCAGACTCTATTATATGAAATATTTTCCTGGTAGTATCGCTAGAGATCCGACCTATCATAAATCCTGTTTGTCGAAGTGTAATTAAGTAGTGTATCACTTTTTCCAGTCTAATTGCCAGAACCTTAGTCAAAAATCTGATGTATGTATTTATAAATTAAGGGGCCTGTAATTGCTACAGCTTTGGGGATCCTTCCGAGATTTATGAATTAGAGATATTAATCCATGGGTCATATCACAGGACAAGATGACTTTAATCAAGGCATCATTAAATACTTCTTCAAGATAGGAGTACTAATTATTTACTAAACCTAAAATAGAAATTAGATGAATATCCATCAGGGCCTGGATCCTTTCTTTTTTTAAGCACTTTTTGGCTTCTGCAGTCTCATTTTCTGAAATACAGTATCCTAACTGAGCTGATCTTTGAGGTTCTGGGGTACTGTAGGAATCTGTGTATTATTACAGAAATCTGATAATGAAAAATTAGTGGTTTTTAATTCTGTATCATAAATATTTTTGTAGAATTGATAAAACTCCCTTCTGATGCGTCTGTGTCCTGAAATGATCGTATTGTCCTCAGGTATGTTAAGTGCTGTAATGCTGGTTGCAGAATTGTCCTGTTGTAATCTTATTGCCAAAAGTTTGGAAGCCCTGGAGAATCAACATCATTTAGTTTACCTTTCCTAATGGAAAACTCTGCCTTGGGTCTAATAGTTTCATCATATTCAGTTTTAGCTTCAACCACTGGTCCCAGGGTTCCTTAGAGTTACTGATAAGTAATTTTTTTCTCAGTATCGTGAATTTCTTTCCAAAAGATGAGCTTGCTTCTTAATGCATTGTTTTTTAAAGAGCAGCTGACACCTTCAGGAGAACTTTAACAAAACACAATATTTAGACACAGTTCAGCTTGTGTTTTGCATTAGTACTGTATTCTTCCTCCCCATCATTTATTACATAGGTCATGTGCTTGAAACCAGGATCTTTGCTCCTGATGAGTTCATCTGTTCTTGTTGCTTCTCCCTACCTGAGTTCATAATGCTCTGCTTGTGACATCACAGTTACTCCCATGGCAACAGATTGTGATGTCACAACAGAGCATTATGACTAGAAGTAAGGAGTAAGATAGAGAGGCAAATGAAATCTAAGGGGTAAATATCATATACTGATGCAAATTTAGTCAGTAATAAGAAAGAGGAATATATAGAATATATATGGAATGCAAGCTAAATTGTACCTAATTATTATGTTTTTCAAAGTTTTCTTTTTGGTGTCAGTAGCTCTTCAGTTGAAGAGGACATACTAATAAGAAACCCCCCTTAACCAGCACTTTAGACAGTCCCATGTGTTCCCCATGACGTTTTTTTCAGGCTTATTAACTGTGAAGTACTCAACTATTTTTTTTCTGATTTTGGATGTTATATCAGCATCATTTAAAGTGATTTATGGATCGTTGTCATAGCAAATGGGCGTAGTAACCTGTAGAAGTTGTGAATCAGTCTCCTACCATTCAAACTGCCAAAAAGTACTGTTTTCCATGAAAAATTATCCTTTTGTTTCTGTGCTCCATTTCGTTTGCATAGCCCTGCCTCTTTTTTCCACAGTGCTGCAACCCCCAACCTTTATTTTATATCACCAAAGTTATATTAAAGGAACACTTTCAGTTTTAGATGACTCTTTACATTGTTTGTAAGTAGCTGTATCCAGCATTATAACGTGTAGAAAAATTCTAGTGATTTGATTGGCTGAAAGCAGCTGAGAGCCGTGTAATTATTGACCCATAATTATACTCCTGAACTACTTACAGCCATTCAAGCATTATAACATAAACATAGAATACACTCCCATATTCTGGCAGGAGCTGTCACTTCACCCGCAGGCAGTAAAAGTGAAATATCTACACAGAATGGCAAATGATCTTTTTGGCCTGCTTGCATCACAAAACATATTTTCAGAGGCTTTTCTACAGGCTGTAGTGCTGTAGACACTACCGAAATAGGAGAGTGCACTTTGTTTAGGGAAATAGAAAAAAAACAGCTATTTACTGTACCCACAATGCCTCAGAATGGTCTGACCAGGGCCTCAGCTACCTGATTGTTTCTGAAGACTTGGCTGGTCCCACCCCTGGTCCATTATTTTATACCAGGGTTCTGACATCACTTCCTCAAACGGGCAAAGGATATGCACCTGTCACAGCAGAAGCAGACATCCAGGAAAGGAACAGCACCAAGTGAAGAGGTGATGCTATATCTCAGTGGAAGGGAAGTAACTGCAAATCTAGGAGCTTTCATTGTTACTTTTTGCATTGTTATTGCATAGGGAAAGGAGGAGTAGGAGTTTGAAGAAGGTTGTGCAATAGCTACTTAAAGTCTCTTTTGAGTGTGGATAGGAAGGACAGGAATATAAAAAGCAGTTGCTCAGTCTATCTAAACGTGTACAACAAAGGGGGTAAGGGAAATAAAGAAAATAATGTTTTGCACTGATGGGTGGGGAGAGGGGAGACTTGGGGGAGTGTTTGGTATCCTGCATCTGGAAGGGTGGGGGATCGCTGGTGGGCAACGACAGCAATGGGTAGGGTGGTAGGCTGCAACAACTCCGGTGCACCAGTCTTTCTAAAAATTACCTGGAGTGTGGGAGGATGTTTAGCGTGCAACCACATAGAGAAACTTAGAAAGGAGATCGAGGGTCTGCAGGAGGAACTAAGACAGGCAAGGCAGATTGGGGGTGGGTTTAGCCCAATACTGGAGGGAGGAAGAAGGGAAGATGGAGGGAGGGCGATTTAAGCCAACAGTGGTGAGAAGAGGGTCAGAAGAAGGGAAGCAGAGACAAAGGGGCCCAGGCCAGGAAGAACGATTGCTGGGGAAACCAGGTCAGGAGACAAAAGACAAATGGAAGGAGGAGATAGGGACTTGTGAGGGGAAGGGAAGAAGTAGCAAAAGTCATGGAGTGGAAAGCAAAGAACAGGTTACTAATGAAGAGAGGGAGCGGCATTTGTGAAGGGTCTTCAGAAAATAGTTTTGCACTGCTAGAGAAGAAGAAGGTGGAGGAGGAAATGATGAAATTAGAGGAGTAATTGATAAATGCCTGGACCAAACTGGAGCGGGGGAAGTTCTGCTGGGAGAATTGCAACAGGGGCAAGGGAAATAATGTGCAGGAGGAAGAAGAGGAGCTGTAAATGAGAGAGGAGATGAATGGAAGCAAGCAGGAGGTAAGAGGGTGGAATCTTAGTGCTGGGGACTCAATACTAAGAGGAGTCAGGTGGGGTAGGAAGGGGGAGAACATAATGCATTTGGGTAGAAGCCATGCCAGGAATGACAGCAGAAAGGGTGGGACAGTCTGTTCTGAAATATGCTAGAAGGGGTAGGGACAAGCCTCATTTAATTGTACATCTTGGGACAAACAACCTGGCTGACAAGACAGTAGATATAGTTCAGAGGAGGTTTGAGGAACTAGCACAATTATGTGAGGGGGCAGGAAGATCAGTAACTTTTTCAGAGATACTTCCAGTGCCCAAGGCAAGCACAACAAGAAAGCTGAGAATAGAGGAATATAATGGATGGCTAAGAACTTGGTGTCATGCTAAAGGGTATGGGCTGTTGGGAGGGTGGGGAGGGACCTGGGAGGACAGTAGTCTCACGCCGGGACAGACTACACTTGAGTGAGGAGAGAAAGAAAGTGTTGAAACAGAGGATGGAGGAGTACATAGAGGAAGCTGGGAATTTAAACTAGGACTGGGGGTGGCAACTGGGCAAGAGATATGCAGAGACCACAGGTTGGGGAAACCATATGAGCTTACCCCCATAACAGTGACAAAGAACAAATGGCAAGTACTATTGGTGATGCTAGTAAAGGAGGGCAGGATGGGAGGGGATGGAGGGAGAGGTGGTTACCCTTAATGCTAGGAGCCTTGGGAGAAAAACTGCAGTTACAGGTGTCATGGCAGAGGGAGAGGTGGACATTGCAGCCATCACAGAAACATGGGCCACCCAATACAATGACTGGGACCTGTCTGTACCAGGGTACAGGTTATTTTGTAGGGACAGGGTGATTGGGAAAGGAGGGGATGTGGCACTATATGTGAAGGAAGGACTGAAGTGTATAAGGGAGGAAGGGGAGGAGGATAGTACGGAGCCACTTTGGATGCAAATCCAGGATTCCAAGAATAGGATTCTTAGAATGGGAGTGGTGTACAGGCCACCATCTCAGACGGAGGAGTTAGACAGGGAACTAGCGGGACAGATAAGGAGGACCTGCAAGAAGGGTAGTGTGGTGATTGTGGGGGACTTCAACATGCCAGGAGTGGACTGGAGTACCCCAACAACCAGGAACAGAAGAGAGCAGGTACTACTGGATGCCTTCCAGGACAGTTTCCTGCTGCAAATGGTCCGTGAACCAACCAGGTTAGGGAATACCCTTGACCTTGTGCTGGCAAATGGGGACTTTGTGAGAGAACTTACAGTGAAGGAACCACTGTCAGGGAGTGACCACCACTCAGTATGGCTCACATTGGATATGGGCAAGGAAGGAGTGGAATCTGGCACAAGAGTGCTGGACTTCAGGAGGGCCGATTTTGGGAGGATGGGGGAAGTGGTAAAAGGGTACCTGGCCAGAATTCAATCTAGTATGGACACTAACCAGAGGTGGGTGCTCATAAAGCTGGGGATAGTGGAGTCGATCAAAACCTGCTGCAAGGCCCAGAGAAAGAAGGCTAGGGCTAAGAAACCGAGCTGGTTGAGCAAGGAGGTCATGGATAAGGTAAAGAGGAAAAGAGCTGCCTTTAGGAAGTACAAAAAAACAGGGAGGGGAGGACAGGGAGGAGTACTTGACAGAATCAAGGAGGTGATAAGGGCAGTAACGGAGCCAAAGCATCTACGGAACTCAGGCTGGCACAAGGCATTAAGAAGGGGAGAAGGACTTTAGGTACATCAGAGAAAAAGGAGCTGTAAGAACCATATAGTAAGGCTTAAGAAGGAGGGGGTTGGTGGAAGCGAGGTGTATAAGGCAGAAGCACTAAATGAGTACTTCTGCTCAGTATTTACTAAAGAGAAAGGGGGATGACACCCAAGGGGAGAAGTGGCAGAAACGGAGGGAGGGGGTGACAGATGGGGAACCATGGAGGGCAGAGTTCAGGAGGGTTTGAAGGCACTGAGGGTGGACAAGGCGCCAGGCCCAGATGGCATCCACCCAGGTTACTGAAGAAGTGGCAGAGGTCCTTGCAGGACCTGGCAACCTATTTAATGCCTCACTACATCTGGGGTGTACCTCAGGACTGGAGGATGGCTCATGTGGTGCCCCTCCACAAGAGTGGTCCCAAGGATGAACCGGAAACTACAGACCAGTGAGCATCACATCCATCGTGGGTAAGCTAATGGAGACTATCCTGAAGGAGAGGCTGGTGGCCCTCCTAGAGGCCAGAGGACTACAGGACAGCAGACAGCATGACTTCATACAGGGCAGATCCTGCCAAACCAACCTGGTGGAGTTCTATGACTGGGTAACTAGGCAACTGGACAGGGCCATGCAGTGGATGTCCTGTATCTGACTTCAGTAAGGCATTCGACTCGGTGCCGCATGAAAAGCTGGGAAGGAAGTTAGTAGGCACAGGGGCAGGTGCAAAACTGGTGAGATGGGTAGGAAACTGACTTCAGGAAGACAACAGAGGTGATGGTGGGTGGGGAGCTCTCACACCCAAGGGTAGTGATGAGCAGTGTTCCACAGGGCTCGGTGTTGGGACCAGTGTTGTTTGGGATATTCATTGCAGACATATCATGGGACATTGAGAGCAAGATCAGTCTGTTTACCGATGATACCAAGGTAGGAGCGGTGGTGGATGACCCAGGGGATGGCAGGGTTTCAGGATGATCTGGCAAAGCTTGAAACCTGGTCAGACACTTGGCAACTGGGGTTTAATGCCAAAAGTGCAAGGTGCTGCATTTTGGGATGAAGAACCCAAGGAGGAGTTACAGCTGGGGTGTGCAGCTAGCCCAGACAGAGGAGGAGAAGGATCTGGGGTGCTCATTACAGGGTCAATGAACAACTCGCACAATGCAGGAAGGCAGCTGCAAAGGCCAACAAAATGCTGGGTTGTATTGCAGAGGTATATCCTCGAGGAGGGAGGAGGTGATTCTGCCACTGTATGGGTCATTAGTTAGACCGCACCTGGGTACTGCGTGCAGTACTGGCGCCATAGTCTGAAGAGGGACATTAAGTTACTGGAGGGGTGCAGCGCAGGGTGACAAAGATGATCAAGGGGCTGGGGACTTATCATACGAGAGGAGGTTGAGGGAGTTGAACGGAACTCACTGGAGGAGAGGAGGGACGGGGGACATGATTGAAAACCTTTAAGTACATGAAAGGAATAAACAAGACCGGTACAGAGGGGCTGTTCAAAGTAAGGGAGGGGAGGGACACCAGGGGCCATGATATGAGACTGGAGAGAGGAAGGTTCAGGAGGGATGAGGAGACACTTTTTTACAGAGAGGGTGGTGGCTGGGTGGAATGCATTACCTGCAGAAGTGGTATCCAGTAGAACAGTGGCCTGCTTCAAAAGGGGATGGGACAGGACAAGGGGGAGGGTCAATGAAGGGGAAGGGTGGAAGGGAGGGGCAACTGCAGAATAAGGGGTGCTGGGTGCACATTCGAGCAGACTTGATAGACCTCTAGGTCTTTATCTGCTGGCAAATTTCATATGTTCATAATGTAAATTAATATGCAGTCTATTATATTTTTGTATTCACTACAGAAATAGGAAATTATGTTTCTCAGTAAAGAAATCTTATCAGATACTGTATGCACAATGCTTCATTTTGGAAATAAACATATGAGAGCTTATATTGTTGTAGCTATTACAGAAATAGGAGACTGCACATCACAGTAAAGAAAATGGAAAACAACTTGTATTGTACTCATAATGCTTTGCTGTGTACATCTATATATTAGGTGGTATACTGCAGTCACTGCTATGAAAATAGAGAGTGCACCTATGAGTAAGAATATTCTAGGGACATGGATATGTTGTTCACCACACTGTCTGGCAGGTTCCTTGCTGCTTTAAATCTTGCCGGAAGGTCTTCAGCTGGCTCCTCCCACCCACCTGGGTGATAAAACTCTGGCTCCTCCCATGACATCAGATCTTCCTTACCGCTTGGAAGCTCAGGTTCCCTCCTAATGCTCTGTGTAGACTGTATCCTAACTCTTGAGTTCACCCGAAAATAATTTTAAAGTTTTCAAGACTTCGGTCAAATTCTTCCTTGGCCACTGCATGGACAAATCGACTCCCAGTTTTCAGCGGTGCCCATGCAGGCAGAAGATGTCCAGGTACGGATCCGCACTCCACGTGCGTCTACTGCCTCAGGCTTGACCATGACCCATGAGGCCTCACGAGTTGTGCATGTCTTTTTGGCCAGCGCCCTTGAAGACCAAATGCCTGGCTACAACTTGGGCACCCGAGAAACGCTATCCGCCAGCTTAAGTCTAAGGAGGCCTGGCGGTGTCTGCGGCGCTGGCTCGGCTGAGCAACTTGAGCAGATGATCGCCTCGAGGAGGAGGTGGCCCAGGCCGCATCCTCATCTTCCTCGGTCATGGCATTTATCCCGCTCTCTTTGGGATCCTCCTACACAGCTTCTTTTAAGGAGCTTTGCCAATCCCTCTCCACGAAGGGTGAGGGGCCACCGGGATACTCTTCTCTGTCAAAAAAGAAGGACTCGAAGGGTAAGTCCCACCATCGACATTCGTGGGAGTGGAAGAGGTCCCCTTCCCCGGACAGTCAACACTTGACTTTGGTCGAGGTTGCGGCTAAGGCTGCTGGCTTCACGGTGTCCCTGTCTGGTCAGCCGGCCGAGACACCCGTCGACGCGGTCAAGATTTTTCTCAACCCGCCGGACAGGCTGTCGACTGGTGAAGCCAACAACCCTTCATCTCCGGTTCCCCCGGTGGAAACAGAGGACTTGCCTGCGCCTCCTGTGCCAGAGTCCCCGGTCAAGGCTCCCGAGCCGAGGGAGGAGCGGGTGTCCCCCGCTCCCTCCCAGACCCACCCTCGGAAACACCGAGGGTCTCTGTCTCGGACCTCGTCTCGGTCCATCCAATCCTGCCAATGTCGGCGGTCTCGGTCTCTGCACCGAGGAAAGCGGCGGCGCCGCTTGTCCTCGTCTTCCTCATCAGAAGAGGAGAGGCTTCGGCGCAAATTGCATCGATGCTACGAGGACTTAATGTGGCAGCAGCTCCTTTGTCCAGGAACAAGCCGCGCCATCATCTTCCCGGCCATTAAGTGGCTTGTCACCTGAAAGGCTGAAACAACCCCGTGGTGGTCGAGGTGCCCAAGCCTGGGCCGGTTGTTCGCCGAAACCAGCTGCCCCACTGTACGGTGGAACCTCCGCCCACAACCGAAATCGGGGCTCCGACCAGGATTCTCGGTCGGGTCAGGGTCTGCCCCACTGCTGTCTGTCACCCCCACTCCTGACTGCCTCTGCAGGTGGAGGGTGGCTCAGGCCCCAGGTGCTCTTGCAGACTCCTCGAGTCTGACGACCTCCTTCCTGTTTTCCAGGCCCCTTGACCTGGAGCCCTCCAGGGAGGCAGTCGATGGACGAGAGCCCATCATCGTTCATGGGTCTGCTTCGGCTCATCTCAGAGTCCACCAGGATGCAGCTCGAGCCCATATCCAAGCGGGCCAAGTATCTCCTCACGGAGATACTGGACCAAGGGGATTCTCCCATGGAGGCCTTTCCTGTGGCTGAAGCTATTGTTGGCCCAGCCTTGGAGCTTTGGCAGCAGCCGGCTTCCTGTCCTGCACCTTTGGCCAGGATGGCCAGGAAGTATGCGGTCCCTTCCGGCTCTTTGTCCGGTTGTTCGGAGCACCCCTCTGCGGAGGGTTTGGTCACCGATAGCATTTTCCGCACTGGGAATGCTAGGGATGTGGGATAAGCCCTCGGCCAAGGAGTCCAAAAGCTGGACTCTGCGCCGGGCGCAGGTATCCCTCCCTCGGCCTCCGCCAGGCCAGCTCGGCTGTACTGATGGCGACTTCAAACAACATGAAGTCTTGCTATATTATGACAATTGCAGTATGACCGCAGGTTAGAACTGCTCCGGAGGTGAAATAGTTAACTTCCATGCAAGGCATGGAATCTTGAGCGTGAGCTCGGGTTAAGGAAGCTCTGTCTGCTTGGTTTCAAACCAAAACCGCCAGATTCTTATCTACTCACTGAACAGTCGCCCGGATTTCTCCTTTGCTCGGTTCATTTGTGGTTTAAAACAGTTTTAAAAAGTTTAAAATTGCCTTTATTTAACCGCAACCATTCAGTTCAAGCTCTGTCTGTGGTAACGTAAGTAATAGATAGGTTTTACATACGAATTCTGTGTGGAACTTGTAAAACATTTATCGGTTCGGTTTGAACCGATTAGGTTGCATTTTAAATTGCTAGTCCTTTTTTAGAGTGCGGTTCCCGGTTCCTATCGGTTCTAAAAAAAACGGATTTCTTTACAGTTTTTTCCACGACCCGTGACACGGTTGGGAACCGATAGGGGAGTCTTGCTTGGTGGATTGCCATAAACGGGCAGGTTTTTGGTTAGGCTGGCATAATGTCTGAGAAACCCAAAAGAAAAACCGGGCTCACTGGGTTTCAGCACTGTGAGGTCTGTGGGGAAGCCTTTGCCAAGGCTGACCCTCACACCACCTGTGTTTATTGCCTGGGGTTTGACCACCTCGATTCAGATTGCCAGGTTTGCAAGAATTTCCCTGCTGCCACCGTTGAAAAGAGAGTTGGTAGGCTCAGGGAAAGAGAGGCCAAAAAGTCCGCTGACCCGGATGGCCAGCCCGGTTCGGTGCCAACCGAACCTGAGGGAGTGCCCTCTGACCAGGGCCATACTTCCTCGGGCAAACGAAGAGCTGGCTCCAAGGAGCCAGTTCTTGCAAAAAGGACTAGAAAGTCTGCTGCTGTGGAAAAAGCCCTTTCCCCAACAGCTGAAGAGATAGCCAAAGCAATCCAAATTGTCCAGTCTCTTTCCCCGGTTCCTGAACCGTCCCCATCTGGGAGACGTTCCGTTCATCAAGCCCCATCGGTTCAGGATTATGATTTTGAGGAATTTTATGAACCATGGTGGGGGAAGGAGAGTATGAAGAGAGTAATTATGGTCTGGAAGATCTGGACGCTCCTATTGAGCCAGACACCTCTCCAGACAGACCTTTAGGGGTTCCCCCTAGGCTTTCTGAGTCCCCTGCTCATTTTATTTTTTACAAGAAGGTTGCTGAAACTCTTCAGCTTCCTGTTGAGGAAGCTGTGGATGATCAGGAAGAGCCTGATTATGTGGAAATGATGGATATTCCAGAATCTAAGAGACTGTCTATTCCCCTTTATAAATCTTTCAGGAAACAGTAAAAGTTTTAAAAACTCCTCATTCTATACTTCCTGTGGATAAAAGGATGGACAGAAGGTATACCTTATCAGGTTCTGACATAGAGTTTCTCACACAGCAATGCAGCCATGTGGGTGTCGTGCAGGCTACAGCTTGTGACAAGGCAAATATCCCCCTAGCTTCACATCCTCCTGAAAAGGACTCCAGGAAGATTGATACTATGGCTAAGAAACAGTACATGGCAGCATCTTTGGGGCTCAGACAAGCAAATTACATGGCTTATGCTGCCAGATACCAGAAATCCAGATGGGATACTGTTCTGGCTCTAGTCAAACAACTCCCTGACAAGTTTGCCAGGGATCTGGAACAGGTAGCCTTAGATGGTATCGAGGCATCAAAAATGCAATTTCATGCTGCAGTGGACTCTAATGATGTATCTTCTAGAGTTATGGCTACTTCTGTGGCTCTTCGCAGAATGGCCTGGCTCAGATGCACCACATTGTCACAGGATACCAGTCAAAAGCCATTGATTTTCCTGAGATTGGCAATTCTCTGTTTGGGGAGCAAACAGAGAATTATATGAAGAAAATCGATGATTACAGGACCACCTATCGGAGTGCACAGGCCAAGGAAAGGCAGGCCACCTCAGAAGCAGCCCCCAGGGCAGAGGCAGGCCTGTTCATAGGCCTTTATCAGGCTCAAGCCTCTCTTCCGCCTATACCCAGAGGGATTCTTTGGGGAGGGGCAGGAGGGGTTCAAGCAGGCCTGCTTCCACCCTCAGCCCAAAGCTCCTGCCAAGCAGACACCCTGATGGGGTAGCCAGGGCTTCTCCTCTACCGGTAGGGGCAGGCTGGCTTACTTTGTCCAGGACTGGAGTCTCTCACATCAGACAAGTGGGTCCTGGAAGTAGTAAGCTAGGGACTGGTCCTCAGCTTCAAAAAATTTCCGAAGCTGAGGGCCAGATCTTTTCCTCCTGCATCTCCATCGGAGGCACTTGCCTTAGAGTCAGAGGTCTCCACCCTTCTCGCTCTCAGAGCTGTGGAAAGGGTTCCACCCCTACACCAGGGCAAGGGGTTGTACTCCAGGTACTTCCTTACCCCAAAAAAGACAGGAGAATGGCAGCCCATCCTGGATCTCAGATACCTAAACAAGCACCTTTTAAAACCAAAGTTCAAAATGGTGACTCTGGCAATCATTTTACCTTCCCTAAGGCCAGGGACTGGCTAGCATCCCTGGACCTCAAGGATGCTTACTTCATATTCCCATCAGAAGCTCCCACCGAAAGTACCTCAGGTTCCAGCTGCCCTCAGGCTATTACCAGTTCAGGGCAATGCCCTTCAGACTTACTGGCTCCAAGGGTATTTACCAAGTGCCTGGCAGTAGCAGTAGCTTGCCTAAGAAGGCAAAAGATTTCCATCTTTCCTTATTTGGACGATTGGCTCATTGTAGGACAATCCCCAGATCAGGTCAACCTACATCTTCAGATAACCCAGCAACTGCTTACGTCACTAGGTTTCCTTCTGAATCTCTCAAAGTCAGTACTGGAGCCTGTCCAGCTCCTAACCTTCATAGGCGCAGAGCTGAACACCCAGGAAGCCAGGGCCTTCCTCCGTCTAGACAGGGCAAATGCCCTGGTCTCCCTGGCCTCTTCATTCACCCTGCAGATCTCTCGTCCAGCAAGGCATTTTCTGCAGCTCCTAGGGCACATGGCTGCTTCCACAGCAGTAGTGCAAGGAGCAAGGTTCCAAATGAGAGACATTCAGTTCCATCTGAGGGCCTTTTGGTCTCAAAGAAAGGATCCTCTTACCAAACTGATCCCAGTTACTCGAACCCTGATCCAAGCCCTTCAGTGGTGGCAGGATCAGAGCAATCTGAGACAAGGAGTTCCCTTTGTCACTCAGCCTCACTCATTAATCCTTACTACAGATGCATCCCTCTTGGGGTGGGGGGCCCACATGGGCGACCTCACTACCCAGGGACTGTGGTCCCCACAGGAATCTCTACTCCACATCAACCTGTTGGAGCTCAGAGCAGTTTTTCTAGCACTTCAAGCTTTCTCAGAATCTGTTCAGAACAAGGCTGTGCAGGTCAGAACAGACAACACCACTACAATGTGGTACATCAACAAGCAGGGGGCACTCTGTCTCACGGCCTTGTGCACCGAGGCCATGAAGTTGTGGTCTCTGATGCATTCTCGAACACCTCCTTTCGCAGTTCATCTCCCAGGCAAGACAATGTCCTGGCAGATGCTCTCAGCAGGATCTCTCAGGGCCATCAGCAGTGGTCCCTGGATCCCCTGGTTCTGGGAGTGGTATTTGCCAAATGGGGCACTCCGCAAATAGATCTCTTTGCAGCTCCAGACAATCATCAACTTCCTCTCTTTTGCTGCAGGCCCCCAGTCTTGGGCTCAGTTCCTCTGGACGCCTTAGCCCTCAGCTGGGAGGGAAGTTCCTCTATGCCTTCCCTCCTTTCCCTCTCCTGTTCAAAGTGCTAGTCAAAATCAGAGCCCAATCCTGCAGGGTCATTCTGATTGCCCCGGATTGGGCCAGGCAGCCCTGGTATCCTCTCCTCCTGTCCTTGGCAGTCCATCCTCCCCTGTGCCTTCCCAAGAACCACAATCTGTTAACATGTGCCCAGGGAAGGGTTTGGTACCCAAATCTCAAGTCTCTCAATCTCAAGGCCTGGTTCTTGAAGAGCTAGAGTTTGCTGGCCTACACCTCTCTCAAGGTGTAATGGATATACTCAGGGCTTCTAGGAAGCCTTCTACCAGGGCTACTTATAACTCCAAATGGAAAAGATTTTCCATATGGTGCTCGGAAAACAATATTTCCCCAGACACGGCTGAGTTGCCCACAGTCCTAGATTATATGGTCCATCTAAACACTTTAGGGCTGAGACCAGTTACCCTGAAGGTACATTTGGCAGCTGTCTCTGTTTTCTTTCAGCAGGTAAACCCTCTCCTTTCATCTCACCCTGTATTTACCAGTTTTTTAAGGGTTTGGCGCACACTAACCCTCCATTCAGGGACCCTGCCCTGCCTGGGACCTCAGTGTTTGCATTGCTCAACTCATGCAACCTCCTTTTGAGCCCCTTGTCTTCAGCTCAGCTTAAGTTCCTGACTTGGAAAACTGTGTTTCTGGTAGCTATCACCTCTGCCAGACGCAAAGGAATACAAGCTTTGTCAGTGGAGCCAGACTTTATCTCCTTTCACAGAGATAAGGTAGTCCTTGGACTAATAGGAAGTTCCTGCCTAAGGTGGTTTCGGATTTCCATCTTAATCAATCTATTTCTCTCCCTGTTTACTTCACTGATCATTCTTCCTCTGGTGAGAGAAGGCTGCACAGCTTAGATGTAAAGAGGGCCCTTAGCTACTACATAGAGCGTACCAAGGGTCACAGGTTTGACTCCCTCCAACTGTTCCTCACTTATGGTGAGGTTGGGAAAGGGAAACCTGCCACTAAAAGATCCATTGCCAGGTGGATTGTCTCATGTATCTAATTCTGTTATGAAAAGTTGGGTAAGACTCCCCCCTCAGGCCTGAGGGCTCACTCTACCAGAGGTACAGCTGCTTCTCTGGCTGCTGCCAGGGACATCCCTATTCTAGAGATATGTCAAGCAGCTACCTGGAAAACAGTACACACTTTTACCAAGCATTATTCCTTGGACATTCAAGCTAGGAGTGATGCTCGGTTTGGCACAGCTGTCCTTCAGAGCCTATTCCCTAAGTAGGTTCTGTCCCTCCTCCATGGGGGTACTGCTGTGTAGTCTGCAATTGTCATAATATAGTAAGACTTCATGTTGTTTGAAGAAAAAATTACTCACCTTAGTAATGTTATTTCTTCTAATGGAGTCTTGCTATATTATGACCTCCCTCCCTGCCTGCCCCTCTCAGAACCTTGTTTTTGCGTTGTGGGTGGGCATCACAGTGTTGGCACTCTGTTTTTGTTGCCACTTTGTTGTTTTGCTTCACCCTCCTTAGGGTGAGTGTGTTTTTATTTCATTTTTGGGTCTCTTGACTTGAGTCTTTTTCGAGACCAACAAATGTGTTTGTTAGGGTAGTAGCCAGTTGGCTAGTGTAGGTTTACAGCTTCCACACAGAACATTAGTGAGTTTTAGCTCGTAAAGATCTGACGGTTTTGGTTTGAAACCAAGCAGACAGAGCTTCCTTAACCGAGCTCGCGCTCAAGATTCCATGCCTTACATGGAAGTTAACTATTTCACCTCTGGAGCAGTTCTAACCTGCGGTCATACTGCAATTGTCATAATATAGCAAGACTCCATTAGAAGAAACAACATTACTAAGGTGAGTAATTTTTTTCTTCTCCCACGCCCTCATGGGCTCCCTGGATGAGGTGATCCCTCATCTCCCGGCTGACCTGCAGACTACGGTCAAGCAGGTGCGGGATCAGGGAAGGGCAGTGGCGAAACAGCAGCTCCAAATGGCTCTAGATATTGGAGACTCCTGTGCCCGGTCAGTAGCGGCCGCAGTGGCCATGCGCCACAGAGCGTGGCTGAGGATATCCACCTTTACAGCGGGTACCCAGCACAAATTGGCGGACGTCCGCTTCTTGGGGACCAACCTGTTCGGCCCTGGATTGGAAGGCCACCTCCAGAGGATTGAAAAGTCCAACGCCACCTTGGACTCAGTCGCATCCGCTCAGAAGGACAAGGGCCGTCGTCAGCAACATAAGTCCTTTCAGCCTTCTGCCCCTGCAGCACGTTCAGCCCAGCAACACCAGCATCAGGGCCAGCAGGCTTGCGTTTGGCACCCCAAAGCCAAGCCTGCAGCTTCCTCTAACAGGAAGCAAGGAGGAAAAGGCCCAGGAGGTCCCTCGGCCGGTCCTTCCTCCAAACCTGCCCAGTGATGGGTTGAGGGGTGTCGCCCCCAGCCTCATCGCCCCCCCCGGGTTTCCCCCGTGGGGGGACGGCTCCGCCACTTCATTTCTGCCTGGTCCGCTATCACCACGGACCGCTGGGTGTTGGAGGTGGTAGGAAAGGGTCTGCCTCTGGAGTTCAAGCAGGCCCCGCCCTTCTGAGCTGTCGCCCCATGGGGGACTACGGGGTCCACAGCCTCTCTGTCGGCTCGTCGAGCCAACATTGCCCTGCTCCTCGAAAAGAAGGTGATCAGGAAGGTGGCGGATCCTCCACCAGACTCAGGGTTTGTGTCCAGGTACTTCTTGGTCCTGAAACGGACGGGGGGCTGGCGCCCCATTCTAGACCTGCACGACCTGAACAGGTTCCTAAGGTCTTGAACCTTCAGGATGGTCACTCTGGCTCAGATCATTCCATCCTTGGAACGATGCATGTGGTTCTGTTCTCTGGACCTCCAGGACGCGTTCTTTCACGTCCCAATCCGTCCGTCCCCACCAGCGATTCCTCCATTTCAGGGTGGAGGGGTCCCTCTACGAGTTCCGGGCCATGCCCTTCAGCCTTTCTCTAGCTCCCAGGGTCTTCACCAAATGCATGGCAGTGGTGACAGCATTCCTGCGGCACCGAAGGATCCGGGTGTACCCCTACCTGGACGACTGGCTGATTACGGCCTCCTCCAGAATGGAGGTGGAGCGGTCCAGGGATCTGGCCCTCCCAGGTTTGCTCTCAAGTTGGCCTCCATATCAACGAGGCCAAGTCGGAACTCGTGCCAAAGCAGGTGATCCAATTCATCGGGGCAGAGCTCAACTCTCTCCGGGCCAGAGCATGGCTCCCGGCAGACAGGGCCGAGGTTCTTTCCTCCTTTACCCAATCATTTCAGATTGGGCAATTGCGCCCTGCCCAGGACTTTCTGCACCTCCTGGGCCTCATGGCGGCCTGCACCAGTGTGGTCCGTTGAGCTCGTTGGCACATGCGTCCCCTACAATGGGAACTGGCCAGCCAATGGTCACAGCACTCCGATCCTTTGGATCAGCTAGTGACAGTGACCCAGGAGATGTGGAACACTCTCCAGTGGTGGACCGTTCCAGCTCATTTGCAGGAGGGCATCCTGTTTGTCTGCCCCGAGCCGACGGTCTCTCCATCGACCGATGCCTCTCTGATGGGTTGGGGTGCCCATCTGGGGGAGCACAGAGCGCACGGCCTCTGGTCCCCTCAGGAGTCCCGATGCCACATCAACCTGCTGGAGCTTTGAGCAGTTCAGTCTAGCCCTCTCCGCCTTCACTCCGTTTGTACGGGGTCAAGTGGTCCAGGTCCAGACGGACAATACCACAACCATGTACTACCTGAACTGCCAGGGCAAGACGAGCTCCATGCCTTTGTGCAGGGAAGCTCTCCACATTTGGTCCCTCGTGTGCAGCTTGGAGGTGGATCTCCTTACCATCCATGTGGCAGGAGCCTCCAACATTCTGGCCGATGCCCTAAGCTGGATAGGAGCTGCGTCCCACGAGTGGTCTCTCCTGACGGAGGTAGTACAAGATCTTTTCTGCCACTGGGGCATGCCTCAGGTGGACCTGTTTGCCTCCAGGGAGAATGTGAAGCTGAGACTGTTTCATGCCCGGCCCCCTCAGCAGGGCTCGCTGCAGGGGGATGCCTTCTCGAGGCCGTGGACCCCGGGCCTCTTCTACGCCTTTCCCCCATTTCCCGTGAACCACAAGGTGCTTCTCAAGGCGAGGAGGGACAAGGCGCAGGTGATTCTGGTAGCCCCTGACTGGCCCTGCCAGTTCTGGTATAAAGATCTCCTCAGTTTCAGCTCCAGGCTCCCGAGGCGGCTTTCCGCCCGCCCGGACCTGATCTTAGTCAATCAGGGGAAGGTATTCCATCCGGACCTTCAATCCTTGCACCTGACAGCCTGGTTCCTGAGCGGCTAGAGTTCCAGGCCTTGGGTCTTTCTGATGAGGTCCTCAGTGTTGTTGAGGCTTCCCGTAAGGAGTCGACCAGAAAATGCTACACCTTTAAATGGAAGAGATTCTCCATTTGGTGTCAGGGCAAGGGCCTGGATCCTTCCTCTTGCTCCTTGGCAAGCATTCTGGACTACCTATGGTCCCTTTCTCAGCAAGGGCTTTGGTCGACGACCCTTAAGGTGCACCTGGCAACCATCTCTGCTTACTGGGCGTGGGACGGGAAGCAGTCAGTAGCGCAGGAGAAGGTGGTCGGGCGCTTTTTCCAAGGCCTTGATCACATATCCCCTCCGGTGCTGGAACCTCCACCTCCATGGGATCTACTGCTGGTATTGGCTAAGCTCATGGGCAAGCCATTCGAACCGATGCACAGGTGTGACATCTCTCACCTGTCGTGGAAGACCGCCTTCTTGGTGGCTATTACGTCAGCCAGAAGGATGGGAGAGCTCCAGGTGCTTTCCATCAAGTCTCCTTATCTGGTCTTCCACAGGGACAAGGTTGTCCTGTGCCCCCAACCGAAATTCCTTCCGAAGGTGGAGTCGGAGTTTCACCTTAACCAGATGTTGACTCTGTAAGTGTTCTACCCCAGTCACACCTCGGAGGCCGAATATAGGCTCCATACTTTGGACCCTAGAAGAGCGCTCGCTTATTATAAGGAGCAGATGGCTGAAGTTCGGGGAGAGGTTCGCCAGCTGTTTGTCACCTATGCTGAAGCCGCACCTGGCAGACCTGCAGCCAAGCGGACGATAGGCAGGTAGGTCACCTCCTGCATAGATCTCTGATGTAGGTTGGCGGGCATGGAGCCTCCCAGAGGGATAAGAGCTCATTCTACCCGCCATACCGCTGCATCGGTGGCTGCTTCCAGGGACGTCCCTATCCAGGAAATCTGCAGGGCTGCTACCTGGAAGTCAGCACACGCCTTCATTACCCATTACCATATCGACCTTGAGTCACGCTGGGATGCTGGTTTTGGGGCCTCGGTTCTCCAGTCTTTATTCCCTAAGTAGGGGGTGTGCGCCTTGCCTCCCTCCTCCCGGAGAACTGCTAGGAGTCTGCCAGACAGTGTGGATTAACAACATATCCATGTCCCTAGAAATACAGGTTACTCACCTGTAACAGGAATTCTAGGAATGGTATATGTTGTTCATCCCACGACCACTCCAACCTCACAACCCCGGCCTTTACAACCTGACTTGCAGCCGGCTAGATCTGGTGTCATGGGGCGGAGCCAAGAGTTTTACCACCCGGGTGGGTGGGAGGAGCCAGCTTGAAAGACCTTCTGGCAAGATTTAAAGCGGCAATGAACCTGCCAGACAGTCTGGATGAACAACACATACCGTTCCTAGAAGTCCTGTTACAGGTGAGTAACCTGCATTTTCAGTCAACTTTATAATACACCCAGAATTCCTTGTTGCTGTATGTAAATCAGTAGATTAGCTGTTATACTACTGTAACCATTAGCGAAATTTCCCTCTTCAATAGACTGTGCAGCCAGTGAAAGTGATTGATGGCTCCCTTGCATGACATAATTCTGGAGGTGTGGCCGCAAGCTAGCATTCTGAGAGAACTGGAGGGCAGCCAGAAACAAAGTGCTGATAAAACGTCATAGAAAATGACTGTGACAGATTTTTTTACGAAACAAATTGCAGCTTCAGCATCTGAAGCATAGCTCGCCATGGTATATTATGTGAAAAAGGCATTTGGGGAACTTCCATAAATCACTTGAACACAAGATTTATTTTATATCTCTTCTTTTCTGTGTGTTGCTTAATACGTTATAAGTTCAAAACTACTGGAAAGTGATCTGAGATCACTTGTTCTTTTATGTTTGTGAAATTCACTCTATTTATAAAATCTTTAGGGAAAAAAATTTGATCAAACGTAGATCCAGACTGGTGACATTGGGACCAAAAAGTATATTCCTTAACTTGGGGAGTAAACACCCTCTATACATCAATTGACTCAATGTTATGTATTAGGTCTGCCAGGTCCTTATCTGCTTTAGAGTGACAAGGCCTAAACCTGGACCTATCCAGGGATGGGTCCAGTACTGCATTAGTATCACCCGCCAGTATAATGGCACCATCTGGCAAGTTATTGATTTTGGAGTAAATAACGTTAAAAACTTCATGGGAAGGAGAGCTGGGACCATTTACAAAAGTGAAGTTTTCTTCTCCAGATTTACTGTTCGATACTAGAAAGTGACCTCTTGGATCATCTGACTACACACCTGTAAGTTGAGGTTTCTTGTAAATAAAACTAGCACACCAGCTTTCTTGGAGCTCTTCCCTTCTCCTCAAGTCTGGACCACCCACTCCCTGCACATGAGAGAATAATGATCTGTGGGAAGATGCGTTTCCTGTAAGAAGGCTACAGAAGCATTTCATTTCTTTACAGAGCACGCTTTTCAGTACAAAAAACCATTAAACAAGGAACACCCTTACCTCATCGGAAACCCCTTCAGGCTATTTTCACTAATTTTTTTTATACAGCCCCTAAAGGAAGGGAAGGGATTGTAATTTGCCCCTGAGGGGTTAGCCGACCGATCCCTCTCCACTTCTTAATTCTCTGATCCGCTCCTGCACGCCGATGTTTTGTGATGTCTTTCTTACCCCAGGAGTCCTTCAGCATCAGTAACTTTTGCACTTAGCTGGCTAGGTGCAACTGCCCTGGAGGTGTGCCTTTAAGAGAATTTAATCAGCTGAGAGACAAGCCAATCAGAAGACAGGAAAGGGAGTGAGCTGAGTGAGAGCTGTTGAAGGCTTCAGAATTTTTTCTCCAATGGACTGAGCAGTCTCGCCCCTGAGGTGTCTCTCAACTTTCCTTGTTGACAGCCTCCTAGTGGTTATCTGGGTAAAGTTTTCTTCATATTTCATTCCTAAAAGTGTGCTGAGTGAAAGTTTTACATTTTTCTTTAGTGCCGTGCTAATTTTTTATTTTTAGCATGTCTGCGCTGTTTGGCTTTATATTTACTGCTAATATTCATTTTAAAGTCTAATTTCATTGAGGGTGCTTATTTTCGATGGTTCCCTTCATTTTTGGGCAAATTCTTGTGGGAACCATTGAATTAGGGATAGTTAGTTGCCTTATTTTTTACCTCAGACCTCGCAGGATTTAGCGGGAGGCACCCCAGTGGAATTCAGATCTTAACAGTGCCTGAGGATCTATATCATCTGTTGCAGGACTGTCCGTAAGAGTCCAGTAGCCACCTGTGGCAGTTGACAAGTATTGCTGGGGCTACTGTTAAGATTGGCACTGGTATAGATCCTACTTCTACAACCACAAAAAAAGAAAAAGGCACTGGCAACAGGCAGAGCTGATTAACTGGGGCAGGACTGGCCGGTGGCATTTTCACAGAAACCTGCCCTCAGTTCGTAAGGTCCAGGCCTGGTTTGCTTTGCTTGAATTGGCAAATTTAGCAGACAAACCTTTGATTATTATGGCTGAGGACATATCAAAGGCTTCCAATTAGGGGCCACTCAGAAGTATTAAAATGTAAGGAGGTGCTGAGGAACCCTCCAGATCCGAGCCAAAAATTAAAGCTTCCAAATACAAAGTTCCTCACATTTTAAAAAATAGTAGAAGTGATGAAGGAAGGAAGCTTGATCAAGCCGCTGATGAAGTGGCTAAAAAGGAACTCTGTCTAGACATAAATGCACTCGTTGCTTCTGGGAAAGCCAATAGCGAGACAACAGGCAGCTTAAAGCATACAGAAAAACTGTGCAGTATTCCATCTGTGCAAAATGTGAAAAAGGCATGGCAACTGTTTCAGACCCTACAAAACATGGGTCCTTTCTTTACTGGGGCTGGCAAGCACTCTTCCATAGTTCTCTTTCCCATAGACTGTGAGGGTGATGCATAGAAACATAGAATTTGACGGCAGATAAGGACCGCTTGGCCCACCTAGTCTGCCCATTTTCCTACCTAACAGATAAGCTGCAGATCCTAGTTAACCAACAGCTTACTTCCTCCTACCCTCCAATAGGACTGCCTTATGCATGTCCCATGCGTTCTTGAAGACCCCCACTGTTCTTGACCCCACGACCTCCTCAGGGAGGCTGTTCCATGCATCCACAACCCTCTCAGTGAAAAAATACTTCCTCACATTACCTCTGAGCCGTCTCCCTTCTGTCTTCAAATTGTGCCCCCTTGTTCTTGCACATCTCTTTTTTTGGAAGATGCTACCCTCTTGGACTTTGTTAATTCCCTTGAGGTACTTGAAAGTTTCTATCATGTCCCTCTCCCTCCTTTCCTCAAGGGTATACATATTAAGCTCCTTTAGTCTTTCTTCATTATGTCTTCTGGTGCAGACCCTCCACCATTTTGGTTGCCCTCCTCTGGACAGCCTCCACTCTGTCTATGTCTTTGCTGGAGATGGGGTCTCCAGAACTGTACACAGTACTCCAGATGGGGTCTCACCAACTGTCTGTACAGAGGGATAACAACTTCCTGTTTTCTACTATTGATGCCTCTTCCTATGCATCCCAGTATCCCCCAGCCTTCCTTACTGCCTTCTCATTCTGCTTGCCCACTTTTTAGTCATCTGATATACCACCCCAGGTCCCTTTCTATTTTATACTGTTGTCAGTATCTCACCCCCCATTGTGTACTCTTTCCTGGGTTTTGTTCCATGTGCATTACCTTGCACTTCTTTGCATTGAATCTGAGCTGCCATACATTTGACCATTCCTCCAACCTTGCCAAGTCCCTTCTCATCCTTTCCACTCCATCTTGTGTATCAACCCTGTTGCAGATCTTTGTGTCATCTGCAAAGAGACATACTTTTCTTCCATTTCCTCTGCAATGTCACTTATAAAGACATTAAAAGGACTGGTCCCAGTATTGAACCTCGTACCCGCTAGTAACCCTCCTTTCATCACTGTGTACTCCATTTACTACTACCCTTGAGTCCTGTTGTCTAGCCAATTTTTATCCAGGCTACCACCTTGGGACCCACTCCAAGGCTGGCTATCTTGTGTATTAATCTTTTGTGTGGGACTGTATCAAATGCCTTGCTAAAATCTAGGTAGGCCATGTCCACAGCCCCTCTCTGGTCTACTACTTTGGTAACCCAGTCAAAGAAATCTATTAGATTCGTCTGATACGACCTTCCCATCGTGAATCCATGCTGCCTTGGGTCCTGTGCCCCACTGGCCTCTAGGTACCCAACAGTTCTTTCCTTCAGAAGTGATTCCATCATTTTCCCTACCACTGAGGTCAAACTAACTGGTCTGTAGTTTCCTGCCTCTGTCCTGCTCCCACTTTTGTGAAGAATCACATCTGCCCTCCTCCAATCCTCAGGTACCACCCCATCCTCCCATGATTTGTTAAACAGAGTAGTCAGCAGTGTCACTAGTTCTACCCTTAGTTCTTTTAGAATTCTTGAGTGAACCCCATCAGGCCCCATTGCTTTGTCCACCTTCAATTTTATTAGTTCTTTCAGAACCCTTTCTTCTGTAAATGGACTGTTATCGACCCCGTCTTCAGAGTGTTTCTCTTGTTTGGTTTAGGTAACTCCCCCTCCTCTTCCTTTGTGAATACTGAGCAGAAATATTCGTTCAGTATCCCTGCTTTTTCACTGTCACCCTCTACCCACATTCCCTCCCCTTTATTAAGCTTCAGTATCCCTCCTTTGGTCTTTCTTCGCTCCCTAATGTATCTATAAAAGGTCTTATCCCCCTTCTTAACAGAACTGGCTATCCTTTCCTCGGTTTGGGCCTTTGCTATTCTGACTGCCTTCCCGCCTCTTTCTGCTTTAACTGATAAAGTTCTCTGTCCTGCTCCTTCTGTGTTTCCTTATATTTCTGAATGCTGTCCTTTTCTCCTTAACCTTCCCTGCCACCTCTTTTGAGAACCATAACGGTTTTTTCCTTCGTTGTGTTTTATTGATTTGTTTTACACAAAGGCTTGTTGCCTCTGTGATGGCTGTTTTGATCACTCCCCATTGTTCCTCCACCCCTCCTTCTTGCCTGTTTGCTAGTGCTTTTCTGAGGCACTCTCTCATTTTCCCAAAGTCAGCCCTCCTAAAGTCCAGTACTCTTGCTTTTGTATGGCTTGATTGTATGGCTGTGTTTATCGTGAACCACACTGTTTGGTGGTCGCTTGTTCCCAGATGGCTACCCACTTCTAAATCTGAGATTCTTTCTCCATCCCATTTGAGAGTACCAGGTATAAGATTGCTCCCTCCCGGGTGGGTTCCAATACTAGCTGTCTGAGGCATGCCCCCTGTAGGGCATCAAGAATGACCCTGCTCTTGGATGTGCCTGCAGCAAAGGTGCTCCAGTTAACATCTGGCATATTCAGGTCCCCCATCAACAATATCTCCCCTTTTTCTGCCATTCTAAGAAAGCCTTCTATCATTTCCTTGTCCATTCCCTCCCCCTGAGATGGGTGTCTGTATACAACCCCCATGCGGATTGTGGTGCCATTTCCTGTCTCCAGGGTGACCCAAAGTGCCTCATCTGCTCCCTGTTTACTCTCTAGTTCTGTTGCTTTGATCCCTTCCTTTACATAGAGAGCTACTCCTCCTCCTCTTTTACCCTCCCTGTCCCTCCTGTAGATTGTGTATCCTGGTATGTTGACATCCCAGTCATGGTTCTCTGTGTACCATGTTTCTGTGACTGCCACAATAACCACGCAACCCTCTTCCATCAAGGCCACTAGTTCAGGGAGCTTGTTACACAGACTATGGGCATTGGTACTCATCACCCTCCACTTTTTGATAGCCTTACCCCTTTTAGCCCCATTTCTGTCCTTAATGCCTTTGCCTTTTTTTTCATTTAAATCTGTTCTACTCCCTAATAACTTCTGTAACTTGGTGTTTACCTCACTAATCACCATGTTTTGTGGGGGGAGGCTCAGCTTTCCCTGCTCCTTTTCAGTGCTTCCCCCCTTGGCTAGTTTAAATGCTTGTCAATGAAGCATTTAAACCTCTCACCTAGGATCCTGGTTCCCCCTCTGGACAGATGCAGACCATCACACCAGTATAGGTCTGCATCCCTCCAGGTGGCTCCCCAGTCCCCAATGAAGCCAAAACCCTGAACTCCACACCAGTTTTTCAACCACTCATTGAATTCCCTGGTGAGAAGTGGCCTAGCATCTCCTTGCCATAGACAGGCAGCACCTCCGAGAAGGTTACCCGTATCACTACTTGTCTAGAGGCCCTTCCCAACTCTACAAACTCCTCTTTTTCTCTGATCCATTCCTAGCCAGGTCATTTGTCCCTAGGTGGACAATGACATCCAGCTCCCTCCTCGTGCAGCTCCTCCCACGATCCTGAGGATTCGCTTCCTGTCCCTCCAAGCCGTGGCGCCAGGAAGGCACCTTACCTCCCTCTCCCTTCCTCCCCCATTTCTACCCCCTAATGATTGAGTCCCCCACCAGGAGTTGTTTCCTTCCCCTGTGGGGTCCCATGCCACCCTCCTGTGGGTCTCCTTTGTGAAGGTTCCCAGCATCCTCCTTGGTCTCCACTGCAGGTGCCTCCATAGAGGAACCATTATCCACCAGAAGAGCGAATGAATTGTGGAGAGGTACAGCTGGAGGGATGCAACTCTGTTCCACCACCCTCTCCCTTCTTGAGCCCACCGTGGTCCAGCCTCTTCTCTTTCTTGGCAACCTCTGAGGTAGTGGCATTGGCCCTGGTGGTCCCTGGGTGGGGGAGGAGGTTTCACGAATCCTAGCCAGGTCAGCCTGGAGACGGGCAACCTTCTTTCTCAGACCAGAGAGGTGCCTGCAAATAGGGCAGCATCACAGCCTCCAGAATGTCTCCCGGAACACTGCCGCCCCACAGCCATTGCACTGCACCACTCCTATCATGTCTTATTTTGTGTCCTCTCTACTGTTTCTCTGGATGCTTATTCTTTCCTCTTCTTACAACTCTCACCCTTCCTGTTCTGGGACAGCAACTTCCCTATCTTCTTCAGTAGCCTCCTTCTTCCTTGCTCAATATTAGACCACCAGCAGTGGGGGAGTGAGCTACTTTTTCCTTTAGGTTGACAAACCAATGTCTCTATGATCCTTTCCTTCCTACTGCCAAACAGGAAGTTCCTGTTGACAGTCAAATCTAGTGGCTATAAAAGTAGAACTGGCTTTGGGTGGGTGGGATGGAGGGCAATTAGTAAGAAAAAAGGCTAGCAACAGGAAGTTGTAATTTGACTCACCTGCCTTTATAGTGTCTAAACCACACCCCCAGGTAAGCTCTCTTTCCTCCTACTGGTTTAGCAAAGTCAGCTGATACAGTACCCTTCCCTGCACAGAACACACACTGACTTTCTTTCTTTTTTTCTTCTTTTTAACCCTAAATAAGACCCCTTCTACTTCTAATAAAGTTATCTATCTACTTAATCTTAACAGACACTGACTCCTGCTGAGAAATAAGGTTTAAATTAAAACTCTGTGATTTCCCTTGTGCTGCTTTCAAAATCAGACAGTTCCAAACTCTGTGACTTCCCTTACAGTGAATGATAAATAATTTTATGATGCTCCTGCCTAGAGGAGCTGCCAACACTCTTCCAGAGTTCTTGCCCCACAGACTGTGAGGGTGATACAGTTGATGATAAATAATATTATGATGCCCCTGCTTACAGGGGCTGCTATCACTCTTCCACAGTTCTCGCCCCAGAGACTGTGAGGGTGATACAGATGACTGTGAAGGACCTAGAACCCTATGTATCCAAGGAGGTTCTCCCTCTATGCCTTATTTATTCAAAACATATTGGACTTACCTTCTCAGGAGTCTTTCCAGGGTGACAATAAGGATAAAAAAAAGAAAAGATTATAGGGAGATGAAAGGTTCCACCTCCTAAAAACCCTGTCTATAATGACAAAATATAAATAAAAGTGCCACGAAACTGCTTCAAACCCCCACTTCTGTGGCAGAGGTTTACAAGCGGTTTGGAAGTGTTAATAAATAAATACATAAGTATATCAATTGTTTAACAGTACTGAGTGCCTGTCTGTACATCCCAGCCATGGGAGAAGAAGCCAGAAGGGGAAGGAAGGAAACATATTCAATTCAGTGCTTTAGAGTAACTGGTAATTGCTATTTTTCTTTTAAACTTAGATTGTGGGCATTTAGTGACACTATACTTTCTTTGTTGTCTTTACTTATAATTGTTTTTGGGCTGTTGAAAATTTAAAACATAGTGGTGGTGTAATTCTGTGCTGTCTTTAATTGCTGCATATTTTATCTTGGCTTGTCTGACTTCCCTGTAGTTGGGTGAAGGGTGTTAATTGTCTGGTCTCTGACCTCAGCTACGTGATAACTGGAGGTGGGGCTTAGTCAGAGTTAAAGTAGCAAGCAGAGGTTTATTTTCTCAGAAGAAGCCAGAAGGGGAAGGAAGGAAAGATATTCAATTCAGTGCTTTAGAGTAACTGGTAATTGCTATTTTTCTTTTAAACTTAGATTTTGGGCGTTTAGTGACACTATACTTTCTTTGTTGTCTTTACTTATAATTGTTTTTGGGCTGTTGAAAATTTAAAACATAGTGGTGGTGTAATTCTGTGCTGTTTTTAATTGCTGCAATTTTCCCTTCCCCAACTCTTAATTATATGCCCTGATAAATCTGATTGACTGGAGCCAAACACAGGGTATAGTAAGGTGTGAAGTAGGAGGGCATATGTGGAAGAAGCTCCACCAGCACAACAAGTGTTTTGACTCATTTATTTATTTATTGGTTTTTTCCTTTAAAAAAAAATATCAGAGGATTAGTGACAGGATTTTTAGTACAGTAAATTAATAAAAAGAGAACTAGAGAGCTTCAGTAGCAGACAAGTAGTGGAATTGCAGTATAATGTGGGGAGTGGTGCAATGCAGTGGCTGTGGGGCAGCCATATTCAGGCAGACCTTCTGGACAGGCTATCTGCATGCATCTCTCTGGACCATGGATGAGGTAGCTAGACTCAGAGCGAAGTAAACTGGGTCAGGAGTACCATCACCCCTATCCAGGGACCACCCAGTCCAATGCAGCTGCCTCAAAGAATGCCGAGAACGAGGAGCACTTGGATGACAGTGGGCTCAGGGAAGGTTAGAGAAGTCAGGCAGAGGCACATCCCAGATCCTGTTCACTAAGAACTCATATGCCACACTGGCAAATGAGGACAACCAAATAGAGGTACCCAGAGAAGTGGAAGGAAAGGATGTGGAGGTTAGCCAAGGAGGTGACCTCAGCGGGGAAAGCAGTGGACCCCAGAGGAGGAGGAAGCGAATCCTGGTGGGGGACTCCATTGTAAGAGGGATCCAGCTAGGAACACAGGAGGGGGAGGACAGGGAGGTGAGGTGCCTACCAGGTGCTACGGCATGGAGGGATGGAAGGAAGATCCTGGGGATCACTGGGAAGGCAAGACGGGAGGGTGAGCTGGATGTCATTATCCACCTAGGTACTAATGACCTGGCAAATGGGGAGCCAAAGGAAGTTCAGGAAGAGTTTAGGAAACTGGGGAGGGGTCTCAAGCAAGTAGCTACTTCTGTCACTTTCTCAGAAGTACTACCTTTGAGAGGCAAGGGAGAGCATAGGAGTGCATGCACCAGGAACTTTAACTCATGGTTGAAGAACTGGTGCTGTGAGGAAGGGTTTGGATTCATTGGTGACTGGGGACCCACCTGGAGGGATGGAGGTTTGTTCCAGCCTGACGGCCTGCATCCATCCTGGAGGGGAATCCAAGCACTCAATGATAAGTTTAAATGCTACATTGACAAGCATTTAAACTAGCAAAGGGGGTGGCAGGCCAGCAAGGAGGGTACCTACTTGTCACCCCCACAGCTAGCAGTGGAACCAGTGAACCAGAGGAGGGCTATCTCTGCAAAGCAGTGTGCAAAGATGGAGATTAGTGCCCAAGAGGTGGATAAGCAGAAAAGGCAAAATTCAGCAGAAGGGCAGACAGCAAGGAGAACCAGGGATAAATGACAACCAAGGAAGGGGCTGAGTAGAACAGTGAAGCAGTCTAGGGAGGTCAAATCATGGAAAGCCATGTGTGCAAATGCCAGGAGCCTTAGCAACAAGATGGAAGATCTGGAGGCTGTCATGGTACAGTCAGACCTGGACATTGTGGCCATCACTGAAACCTGGTGTAATGATAACCATGACTGGGAGATGGCATACCTGGCTACAACATATTCAGAAGAGACAGAGCAGGCAGGAAGAGAGGAGGAGTGGCACTGTATGTGAAAATGACATAAGGGCCACAGAGATCCAGGAGGAACAAAATGGGGAGAGATACTGTGGGTTAAGCTGGAAAGGAAAATGGGACAGCCATCCGCACAGGTGTGGTCTATAGACCACCAGCCCAGGAGGAAGAAACAGATAGGAGTTGATGCTAGCCATCCAAAGGATGGCAGACAAGGGTGAGGTAGTACTGGTTGGAGACTTCAATATTCCAGACGTGGACTGGAGCATCCCAGCAGCATCAACTAGGAGCAGATTTATCCTGGACTCCCTTCAGGGTGCCTTCCTCAAGCAACTGGTCATGGAACCAACTCGGCAGAAGGCAATACTGGACCTTGTGCTCACAAACAGGGACAGTGTGATGGGGTAACAGTGGGGAGCACCTGGGTAACAGTGACCACCAGTCATTGTGGTTTGAAATCACAGAAAGAGCAGAACCAAACCACACAAAACATGTATCCTGGATTTAGGGGGCAGACTTTGGGAAAATGGGGAGATACTTAAAAGAGGCATTAGGGAATGGGACAGGAATCAGGGGTTGAGGAACAGTGGCAGTATTTAAAGGGGGATTACAAGAACAACAGAATTATGCATTAAGCAGGTTAGCAAGAGGAAAAGGAAGAGGAGACCATTATGGTTTTCAAAGAGTAGCAAAGAAAGTGAAAGCCAAAAAGATTGCATTCAGGCAATACAAAAGACACAGGCAGAAGGGATAGGGAGAAGTACCAGGAGAAGCAAAGGAGGCAGGAAGGTCAGTAAGGGAAGCCAAAGCTCAGACAGAAGAACACATTGCAAAATCAGTGGGTAGAGGGGACAAAACCTTTACAGGTACATAAGTAAAAAAGAAAGACAAAGGAGGATAGTGAGACTGAAGGGGGAGGATGGGAGCCGCGTAGAGGATGACAACAGTAAAGCTGACATATTGAACAGGTATTTCTGCTCAGTCTTTACTGAGGAAGAGGGGGGTAATGGGTCTGAAAGGAGTACAAAGGGTGAGAATGGTGCAGAAATGGACATAAGTCCCTTTACACGAGAAAGGGTCCTGAAGGAACTGGAAGTAATAAGAGTTGATAAAGCAATGGGGCCAGACGGGGTGCACCCCAGGGTCCTTAAAGAACTAAGAGAGGTGGTGGCTGAACCTCTGGCTATCCTGTTTAGTTGATCACTGGAAACAGGGGAGGTACCCAAAGACTGGAGGACAGCAGATGTAGTCCCCTTATACAAAAGTGGGAACAAAGAGGAAGCAGGGAACCACAGATTAGCCAGCCTCACCGGTAGTGGGAAGATCATGGAAGCACTACTGAAGAGAGATTGGTGGAACATCTGGTTGTCAATGGACTACAGGACCCAAGGCAGCATGGTTTCACCAGGGGAGGTCATGTCGACGAACCTCGTTGAATTTTTGACTGGGTGACTAGGGAGGTGGATCAGGAGGGCAGTGGACATGGCCTATCTGGACTTCAGCAAGGCCTTTGACACTGTGCCACATAGAAGACTATTACACAAACTGGGGAATATGGGTGTGGGCAGGACAGTAGTGTGGTGGGTAGGTAACTGGCTGGGTGGCAGGACACAGAGGGTGGTAAATGGCCGTCACCCACAGAGGGAAGAGTGACCAGTGGGGTACCACAGGGATCAGTGCTGGACCGGTCCTATTCAACATCTTCATCAGTGACATTGTGCAGGATCTAGAAGGCAGAATTTCACTGTTCACAGGACACAAAGCTCTGTAACAGAGTAGACACACCAGAGGGTGTAGACAGAATGAGAAGCGACCTGCAGAAACTTGAAGAATGGTCAAGGGTTTGGCAGTTGAAATTCAATGCAAAGAAGTGCAAGATAATGCATATGAGGCACAAAAACCCTGGCACAATATATCAGTTGGGGGGTGAGGATATAGCATGCACCAAGCAGGAAAGGGATCTTGGGGTTGTCATCTCTGATGACCTCAAGTAGGGAAACAGTGTGACAAGGCAGCAGGTAAAGCAAATGGGATGCTGGGATGCTATAGGCAGGGGCATCACCAGCAGGAAAAGGAGGTCATAATTCCACTATACAAGACACTAGTGAGGCCCCACCTGGAGTACAGTGTACAGTTCTGGAGACCATACCTACGTAAGGACATAGACAGGATAGAGAAGGTTCAGAGGAGGGCAACATAGATGGTGCATGGATTGCATCACAAGTCCTATGAAGACAGGTTGAAGGAACTGAACATGTACTCCCTGGAGGAGAGGAGGGAGGGAGAGAGGGGATATGATAGAGACATACAAGTATCTTACAGGGACGAACAGGGTGCAGGAATACACTATTTTTAAGCGAAAAAGATGTTCCAGGACTAGAGGGCATGGGATGAAGTTGGAGGGAGGACGATTCAGAGGAAACATGAGAAAGAATTTCTTCATAGAACGGGTGGTGGACAAGTGGAACACCCTGCCAGAGGAAGTGGTGGGGGCCCAAACAATCACGGGATTTAAGAATGCATGGGATAGACATAAAGGAATTCTAGAGGTCAGGGGTAAGGGGCAACAGACTTCTAGGAAAACAAACTGAACTTACAAGCTCAAATGGGCAGACTGGGTGGGCCATAGGCCCTTATCTGCCGACACTGTCTATGTATCTATGTATGTGAGTATAGTGCATCAGGCAGCTTGCGAGAAAGCTGAGTTCTCCTTGTCCTCCTTACCCACCATGTAAGGACTCCAGAAAATAAATTCATAGTTACCAGCAGATGCTTGTCATTCACATATCTGGACTGCCTTATACGGTATGGGCTGCACGCCCATTGGCTCTTGCTCTGAACCAATGGGCGTGCAGCCCTACCGAGCTGTCAGTCGACGGGCGGCGGGGCGGCAGGCGGGTGGGGTGCTGCCGGCTGACGGGGAGCGGGCTGGTGGGGCTCTGTGGGTGGTAGGGTGGGGGCCACTGGACCACCAGGGAACTTGGACTTGGGGTGGGTTTGACTCTGATGCCCGCGATCAGGCTTTGCGGTCCACTGGACCACCAGGGAAATTGGACTTTGGGGAGGTTGACTCTGATGCCCGCAATCTGGCTTCATGTCCACTGGACCACCAGGATATTGGTCTTTGGGGAGGTTGAACTCCCTGCTGCCCACGATCGGGCTGGGCGGGGGAACCTGCTCTGCCCGCGATCAGCTAGTCGGGGGCATTACAGTATGCCCGCCATCGCGGCCAGTCGGGGAGTGGAGTTCTTACATTATGCCCGCGATCGGGCCAGTCGGGGGTTCTTTACATTATGCCCGCGATCGCCAGTCAGGGGGTGTCTTTCATTATGCCCGCGATCGGGCCAGTCGGGGAGATTTGCATCATGCCCACGATCGGGCTGTGTGGGCGCCGGTCCTCGACGGCTGCTGCTCTGGCAGGCGCCAGGCGCAAGTTGTCGGGGATCGGCACACCTGCATGCGAATAGCATGCAAATGGGGCCGTAATTAGATGCAAATGGCCCCCGTGCGCCTTGCATAAATTATGGCTCCATTTGCATGTCACCTTTTGAATATCGGAAATTTGCGCATGGCGCAATGGAACTTGCGCCACTGCATCTGAATGCTCCACTCTGACCACTTGCGGTGGCGCAAGTTCCACTGCTCCATGCACAGTGGTTGTGAGCGGAAGCGAGATTCAAAGGAGTTGCTCAGTAGCGCAACTCCATTGAATATCGCCCAGCCACACCCTCGCGCAACTTTTTGAGCAGCACAAAGGCTTGCGCCACAGAATGGCGCAGTTTGAATATCCAGCCCCCGATGTGCTTTTCGGGCTGGCCTCAGGAAGGTACTTGACAAAGTTCTGAGACATTTTGTGAAAAATAGGAGATGTAACTTACAAGATCAGGATGCAGACTTTAATTGCTAGGAAAAGACATGTTATAAAAAGAGAGCAATGTTTTGTTTGGCGATATAGAGGGATGTAGATTCTAGAAAGGCTTTCAGATGAAGGAATGAGTTGTACTGTCTTTAAGGCGTGCTGTCCTGTACAATTTAATTTTTATTTTATTGTTATTGATAATAAAATACTACTTGCAAATTTTTTAACTTCTCCTGGTCTGCCTGTACTTCCTGACTTATGCCTCTACCACACTATAGACCCACCAAGCTATCCTGAATGGGTCATCTTGATTCTGACCAATGTACCAGATGTCACATCAACAGAGGTACCCTAAAACTTTTACTGTGGGACTTCCCAAAATCTAAACCACTATGGGGAGCCATAAAAGCTAAACTAGACCCACTGCTGGAACTAGAGTCCGCTTTCTCCCCACAGATTTGTCTGTTAGGAGTGGGATTAAAGAGCAGCTGACACCATAGGAGCTGGCAACTCTCGACAAGGAACTGCCTGCCCCAGGACTTAGCCCACAATTACATTTTTTCTGCCACGGATTATTAAGATATTTTACTTACTATTCCTGCAATTTAACTTCCCACAAAACTGTGTTTTGATGACATGATGTAGAGACGAGGCTACAGGACTATAGAGAGCATTATAATGCTATCGGGGCAGCAGCAGACTTTACATGCTGCTTGAACTTATTACAGGAACTTGTACATGTTAAGGGGGTGTAGAGCCATGTAATGCTGCCCTCCTTAACATGTACAACTGCCTGTAATAAGATTAAGTAGCAGGTAAAGGCCGTTACTGCCTTAGATAGTATTATAATGCTGTTTATAGCCATGCAGCCCCTTTCTTACGTCGTGTTATCAAACCACAATTGTGGGCAGGCTGTAACAGGTGTTTGGTAGCAAGCTGATGATCAAGATGTTAGATCACAGGAATAGTAAGTCAAATATTTAAATAATCCATGGCTAAAAAAATTTAATTTGCGGCTAATTTAGGTCCTGGGGCAAGCAGCTCCTTGCCATGAGTTGCCTGTCCCAATCAAAATAACGTGTCAGCAGCTCTTTGTCAGCTTTTACAGCTCAGAAGGTATCATATCAGGGAGCTGCTGCTCAGACGGGCTCGCCCCCCCCCCCCCAACAGCTCATTTCACTGCCGACCGCGGCAACAAGCGGATCACCTCGCTCCTACCTGGAGCGTTCTCAGCATCGGGAGCTGTTGCTCAGACGGCTCGCCCCCACCAACAGCTCATTTCACTGCCGACCGCGCAACAGGCGGATCACTCGCCCTACCTGGAGCGTTTCTCAGCATCGGAGCTGCTGCTCAGACGGGCTCGCCCCCCCACAGCTCATTTCACTGCCGACCGTGGCAACAGGCGATCACCCTGCTCCTACCTGGAGCGTTCTCGGCATCGGAGCTGCTGCTCAGACGGCTCGCCCCCCAACAGCTCATTTCACTGCCGACCGCGCAACAGGCGGATCACCCCGCCCTACCTGAGCGCTTCAGCATCGGGAGCTGCCTGCTCAGATGGGCTCACCCCCAACAGCTCATTTCACTGCCGACCGCTGCAACAGGCGGATCACCTCGCTCCTACCTGGAGCGTTCTCAGCATCGGGAGCTGCTGCTCAGGTAAAGCCATCTCCTGGAAGTGTTTTCTGCCATCAGGATTCCGACGGACTCATGGCTTCTCTGCTCCCCAGCCGCTGATTGTTTCCCGCAGACTCGGCTGTTAGGGTGCTACCTGAGGGGGTGGTTGGACTTGAGTTGGGCAGTAAAGTTATTTATTTATTTTTCCAGTCCTGTCTGTAGTGAGAGCCAACGTGCAAGTGTATGTACTGCGTAGTGCCTTATTATTAGTGGTAGTTGTCTGCTGCAGTAATGCTGAACAGGCTGCACGCTTTGTTGTTTGTTAGGTCCAAATGTTATGTAACAGTGCATAGTGCCTTTTCCTAAGCTCAGAAGATCAGTTAGAAGTTACAATTACATTCTGGGACTCCACGTTTTCAGGGCTTGTTACTACTGCGCATGTATCACCTGTGCTACCACCGTAAATCTCCCGCTGCATACTAATTTATTTTTCTCCTACCTCTTTACAGTCGGGCTCGCCTCCCCCCAACAGCTCATTTCACTCAGCATCGGGAGCTGCTGCTCAGGTAAAGCCATCTCCTGGAAGTGTTTTCTACCTTCAGGATTCCGACGGACTCGTGGCTTCTCTGCTCCCCAGCCGCTGATTGTTTCCCGCGGACTCGGCTGTTAGGGTGCTAGCCCGACGATGCTTCGCGTCGTCTGCCCCCCGCCCTAACCACCCACCCACCCAGGGACGGCTGTGTGTTCTTGGCTCGGGCTGTTTACGTCACTTCCTGTGACATCACGTCCTGTGTGCCTGCACCTAAGTCCCCCACTTTCCCATTTGCAGATTATAACTGCTGGCCACCAGTGGGCACTGTTCCCCAAAGTCCAATTCCTGCTTTGCTTCCACTGGCTCCTAATTCTATCTCAGGGACTCACTCTGCCGCTACAGTTCTACCTCGTTCTTTCCCTCCAAAAACTTCTCTCCCTTGCTATCCATGTCCATCACTCTCGTCTCGCTCCTCTCCCTATCCTTCCTCCTCTTATTCCTTACTCCCCAGAGGCGCTTAGATGCCCAATGGCGGCTGTTCTTATGTTCCCATTTATCTGCCTGCAAACCGCCCTCTTCTCCCCTGCACCTCCTCGCCTCCCTCCGCTTTCACTCACATATTCTGCAACACTATCTATCACAGTTTGTATGGACATCCTCTCACTCCCCCCCCCTCGTGCATCCTACCATGCTTGCTTTCCCTGCCTGTGCCACCCTCCCTATCCCCTGTACTGCTACACCCCACCATCCCCCTAACCCCAGCCGTCGGAAACTCTCTTTCTGCCACTTACTCCCAAGAGCAGCTCTCCTCCTCCTGCTCCTGTCTGGCAACATCCACCCCAATCCGGGGCCTGGCTACACTGACCCCTTTGAAACCGCTTGACCAGACGTGATCTATGAACATTTGTAGCCTCCTAAAAACTGGACGCACTACAATGCTGGGTGATGGATCACAAACCAGATGTGGTTGCCTTGGTTGAAACCTGGCTGTCTGACTCAACCACTAACTCCCAGGTCTCTCTCCCTGGCTACACTCTCCACCAGCTGGACAGGTCCGGTAGGAGAGGTGGGGGATGTGCCTTCTATGTAAAGGACCCACTCATTGGACTAGCCCTTCCTCCCCCTGACCTTGACCATAATGCCCAGGCCCTTACACTAAAGCTATCCCCTAACCCCGCTAGGGGTCCTATCTATCTGACTACAGCCTACATACCTCCGAAGAACCAATCGCAGGCGCTTGGCCCATTAATCGACTATCTCACCTCCTTACCCAACCCCTCTGACCAAATCCTGGTGGGTGACTTAAACATTAATTGGCTCTGCCCCTCATCCTCTTCCTCCCGCGAGGCTTTTGCTGCCATTGATCTAAGCCAACTAGTCTCCCAGCCCACAAGAACTAACCCCAGAAGGGGCTCCAGCACACTCCTAGATGTAGTCCTCACTAACAGACCAAGCCGCATCCACAATATCCAAATACTCCCTGACTGCCTTAGTGACCATTCCCCTGTTCTCTTTAACTGGGTTTCCTAACTGGGAAACTGGGAAAAAGGACACAGATTTGTAGGGAACTGGCAACAGTTCTGGGAGCGAAAGTTCTTTAAATTTGATGGACTGCATCTGACTAAAGAGGGAGTCAGTGCATTGGGGCAGAAGTTTGACGTCTTTGCAGAATATTTAAACTAGCAAATGGGGAGAGGGGTGCAGCACCCCATACGTCGAATGGGAAGAACACCCTCCCCTCAGCTAGTGGTCAAACAGGAATTCAGCGTGTTTGCCGCTCATTTGCATCACCAGGTAAGAAAAAGGTTTGTCTCCCCATACGATGCACAGGGTAATGCCAAACTTCACCCAACAACTAACACACCAAAATCTGGCCAATGGAAAATCATGTACACAATGCTCACAGCCTGGGAAATAAGATCCCAGACCTGCAGGCAATAATGTCAGAGGCTAAACTGGACATAGTAGCAATTAGTGAGACGTGGTTTACAGTAACCACACTTGGGAGACTTCAGTACCTGGCTATGTATTGTTCAGAAGAGACCAAGGTGAAAAGGGGGGAGGTGGTTCTGTATGTTAATGAAAATATCAAAGCTACAGAAATTCAGAATACACATAAGGAGCCAGAAGAACTGTGGGTCACCCTGGAAACAGGAAATGGGACAGCCATAAGAACTGGGGTTGTCTACAGGCCCCAGACCAGAGGGAGGACATAGACACATTACTGTTAGAAGATATACAAAACATGACAGCTAAAGGGAGGTTCTGATAATGGGAGACTTCAACATGCCAGATACAGATTGGTCAATACCAGCAGGAACATCTGCCAGAACTAGACTCATAGTGGATTCCTGCAGGGGAGGCCTCAAACAACTGGTACAGCAACCCACAAGAGACAGGGCTATCCTAGATCTAGTACTGACTAACAAAGAAGGATCACAGATCTCCAGGTAGAAGGTCACCTGGGAGCCAGTGACCATCACATGGTATGGTTCAATTTGGCTACTACATCTAAATCATCCCATTCCAAAGCAAAAATATGGGACTTCAGAGGAGCTGACTTTGATAAGATGGCCAACAGAGTTAAGCTAGCCCTGGCAAAAGAGAAACACAGGTGAGGAGGTACAGGCAAAGTGGGCAAGCATTAAGGATACAATACTTGAAGCAACATCCCATTGTGTTAGACAGAAAAGGAAGTGCAAAGAAGAAGGAAACCACTTTGGTTCTCAAATACAGTAGCAGAAAAGGTCAGAGCCAAAAGGCTGGCCTTCAGAAAATATAAGGGAACACAGCGGATGAAGATAGGGAGGCATACCAAACTGCCCAAAGGGAAGCAGGTAAGGCAGTAAGGCAAAGTCCCAAACTGAGGAAACACTAGCACTAACAGTAAAGAAGGTGACAAGACTTTTATAGATACATTAGTGAAAGGAGAAAGTCCAGAGGGGTATTGCTAAGCTTAATGGAGAAAAGGGAGCATGTGAGGAGGAGGACCCTGTAAAGGCATCTATCCTAAATAGATACTTTTGCTCAGTATTTACTGAAGAGAAGGTAGGGCAGGGCCCACAGCTCCAGCATCATGGACACAGGGGAGGGAGGTGAGCACTACTCCTTCACAAAAGAAAGGGTCCTACAAGAGCTTGCTAAGCTCAGGTGGATAAGGCAGTGGGACCTGATGGCATACATCCCAGGGTACTTAAGGAGCTAAAGGAGGAACTAGCAGAGCCATTAGCAGAATTGTTTAGTGAGTCTCTGAGCACAGAGAGGTCCCAGAAGACTGGAGAAGGGCTCATGTGATCCCACTCCACAAGAGTGGTAGCAGGGAGGAGGCGGGAACTACAGACCGGTCAGTCTTACCTCAGTAGTGGGCAAGATTATGGAGGCACTCCTTAAGGAAAGGATAGTGCAACACCTGGAATCCATAGGGGCACAGGATCCAAGACAGCATGGGTTTACAAAGGAAGGTCCTGTCAAACTAATCTCATAGATTTCTTTGACTGGGTAACCAGAGTGGTGGACCAAGGGGAGCAGTTGATGTCGCCTACCTTGACTTCAGCAAAGCTTTTGACACTGTTCCACATAGAAGATTGATAAATAAGCTAGGTAGGCTCGGGTGGGCAGAAGTTGGTCAACTGGGTGGCAAACTGGTTGACTGGCAGAAACAGAGAGTGGTGGTAAATGGTATACAGTCAGAAGAGATGCAAGTCACAAGTGGGTACCTCAGGGATCAGTCCTGGGGCCAGTCCTATTCAACATCTTCATTAGTGACCTCGAGATGGACTAGAGGGTAAGGCTTGTCTGTTTGCAGATGACACCAAGATCTGCAACAGAGTAGATGATCCAGATGGGGTGGGCAGAATGAGAAGAGATCTGGATAAACTAGCAGAATGGTCAGAAGAGTGGCAACTGGGATTTAATGCAAAGAAGTGCAAAATCATGCACATAGGAAGAGAAACCCGAAGCCACTTATAGGCTGGGAGGGAGTTACTAGCAGTCACAAAGGAAGAAAGAGACTTGGGCATCATCATCACTGATGACCTAAAATCATCAACAGACCTCTAAAGCAGTAGAAGTAAGGCTAGAGGGTGTTAGGGTGTATTAGTAGGGAGTATCTGAAGTAAATAAGAGAGGTAATAATCCCTCTGTACAAGACATTGGTCAGGCCCCCATCTGGAGTACTGCGTGCAGTATTGAGGCCACACCTTCACAAGGACATTAACCAAATTGAGGCAGTCCAGAGAAGGGCAACCAAAATGGTGCAGGGACTGCATCAGAAGACATATGAGGACAGATTAACGGAGCTCAATATGTATACCCTAGAGCAAAGGAGGGAGAGGTGATATGATCGAGACATTTAAACACCTTAAGGGCATAACAAGGTGAAAGAGTCTAACATGTTTAAATATAAGAAAAATAGCAGGACAAGAGGACACAGCATGAGATTAGAGGAGGCCAGATTAAGGGAATATGAGGAAATTCTTTTTCACAGAAAGGGTGGTGGATGCATGGAATGGCTTACACAAGAAGTGGTGGCTATGAATACAGTGCAGGGCTTCAAACAGGCATGGGATAGGCATAAGGGAGCAATACAAATGACTATGAATAGATAGGTCACTGACAGAGCAAAGGCCGATGGCACATTTATGAGGTAGAAAAAGGAATGGGCAGACTGGATGGGCCTTGCGGTCCTTATCTGCCGTCAACTTCTATGTTTCCTCTCTGCCCAAGCCCACGGTTCTAACCACCTTTCGGTGGCGACCTATACCCTATGGGCTGAAAGACCTAAAGCATTACCTCACACATACAGACTGGTCTCCATTGCTAAACACACCAAACGTTGACACGGCGCTGGCCTTCTTTGTCAACACCTTCAGCTCTGCCTGTGACATCTTCGCACCTATGACTGCCCGTAGGGCCAGAGTAAGACATGCCCCATGGGTCACCCCTGCCCTGCGACTCCTTTTTAAGTAACGGGACAACCTGTGGCACCTTGCTGTTGCAACTGGCCGCCTTGCTGATAGACTTATGCTGCAGCTCGGAACAGGTGCACCTGGGCTATCTGCAAAGCGAAGGCGGAGTACTATCAAGCCTCCCTTACCTCCTCTTGGGGGAACCCCAGGTCCTTCTGGGACAACGTCAAGCAACTGAATGGTCATTCTCGGTCCCCCCCTCCTGCACTTCTCAACGTCAATGGTTCTGTCTACTCTGATCCTGCCCTCATTGCCACTCATCTCAATAACTCCTTTACTGATCTTAGCCCAGTGCTCCCTGGCAACTTCTTCAGTCCCCACCCCCAGGTCTGCACCCTCCATCACTCGCCCCTTGTTCCACCTGCGCTGTGTCACTACTCAAGAGGTCAGGCCATACCTGCTTAAAGCCTTAAAGGTAACACCATCGAACGACTCCCTTGACCCTGTCTCCTCGCCAGGTCCTGGACCAGGTCATCTCGCCTATCACCTGCATCTTCAACAAATTCCACTGCCTGGACATTCCCGCTGTCTGGAGGGTCCGCCACAGTTACCCCTATTCACAAAGGTGGTGACAGAACTCTTCCAGGTAACTACCGGCCTATCTCAATCCTACCCCCCCTCTCTAAGGCCTTGGAGAAAATCGTGGCCACTCAAATCTCTGGCTACCTCTCTAAGTACAATGTTCTCTGCCCGGAACAACATGGGTTCAGAGCTGGCCATAGTACCAATACAGCTCTCCTGGAGTTCGCCAACTTCCTCCATGCAGCACTGGATGCTGGCTCCATGGCTGGTGCGGTCTTCATTGACCTGTCTAAAGCCTTTGATACCGTATCGCATCCTCTCCTGTTAACCACCCTTGACCACCTAGGCTTTGCAACTGGGCCAATCACCTGGTGTACCAGTTATCTCTCAGCCCGCTCTCAATGTGTGAAAGTTAGTGGAACTCTCTCCAGCACCTGCCCGATCCGCTCTGGAGTCCCCCAGGGGTCTATCCTTGGACCCCTTTTCTTCTCCTCTCTTCCTCAACTAGCTACCCAGCAAATGCGCAGGTAAAATCCTGCTCTATGCTGATGATGCAGTCCTCATCGCTTCTGACAGTAACCCTTGTCACTTCAGAATTCTCTCCAGCTTGCCTACGATTCTCTGCTGAAATATGGTTCACTGAGCACAGGCTCATAATCAACCTAGAGAAACCAAATCCATGCTCTTCTGCCATCCCCAAAATAAATCCAGCAATTTTCCCCTTGCTATTCACTCCTCCCTCAATATCCCCATTGAACGTGTACAGTCCTATAAATATCTTGGCTTAATCTTTGACCCAGCCCTCTCCTTCCATGGCCACATTGCTGCTTTGAACACCTCCGCCAACACACGGCTGGGCATTCTCTACCGGCACAAAAAATGTCTCCCCCCTGACGCCCTCCGCTTGGCTGTCACCTCCTCTGTCATATCTCTTATCGACTATGGCCTTCTGGTCTATGGGGCTGCCGATCTGGACCCCTGCACAAGAGTTCACCTTATACTTAACAAAGCCTGCAGACTTATAACCGTGCCCTAGACTTACCCACACCTGTCAGCTGTACTCATTGGCTACCCTACTCAGCCTGGACGAACGGCTCATGTATCAAACTTGCCAACTCACCTATAAAGCCCTCCATGGCCTGTCCCCCCCTGGCTTATCTGACTCAATACGGCGGGCCAATCCTATTGTGAACACCCGCAGCGCATCCCATTCGACACTGATCATTCCAAGAGCCAGGACCTCGCGAGGCCAAAGGGCATTCCCCTACAGAGCGCCCTCCTGGTTTAACTCACTCCCTGCCGTTATCTCCGAATCGCCGTCGCTCGCTTGCTTTAAATGCAGTCTTAGAGATCACCTGCTACTCTCACATGGATGCCACTGCCAATAATAGTAATAATAAAAAAAAAAATCCCTCCCCCAACAACGCTCTCCGAGCCGCACTCCCCCCCCCTCCACACCCACTCCTCCACCCTGGCTCTCCCTCCTGTCTTCTCCCTAGTCCCCACTCCCTCTTACTCCCTCCCTTTACATCTCTCCCCACTAACCTCCATCCTGTCTATTTACTCTGCACTTGCACTGGAACCAACTGTACCTGTTTTGATACTTGCTTGAACTTGTATTATCTGTTGTCTTCTGTGCCACTGTCTGTCCTTCGTGTGATGAGGTACCTTTGTAAATGAGCCTCTGGCTCAAAGGTTGTTAAACTGATGTTCAAGTAAATAAATAAATAAATATCATGCTAATAGCCACCATTGCTGAAAAGATCATTTTGAGACACTGGCTGGATGACGCCACACTGACATATACAGAATGGCACGTGGTGATTCAAGATGCTTTAAAAGTGGAGAAAATGGTGGCCAGCATGCACAACGGACTTAAGACATATAAAAACAGATGGGAAACCTTGCACACCCTCCTCTTTTTATCAGAGTGAGTAAGGCCTGAGGGCCCCATCACAGTATTGTTTCCCATGTCCCAATATGGGTAACTCACCCAACCTCTTACGTCCAATGGATTACCTCAGATGGGTGTTTGTTATCTCCACTCCATCGAAAAGTGCTTTCTTCTGTGTCACATTGTGAAAATATTCTCTGCATCATTCTCCCCTGAATGTTGATGGGGAGTCCTGGCCGACCAGCTGATCACTATGTATCCAGCTGTAATATGTTTGCCGTTGTCCAAGAGCCCTTGCGATTGGGCGCTAAACAAATAAAATTTTACTTACTATTGTTATGTGTTACAGAAGTTCAGTAAAGTGTACTTGTTTTACAACAACAAACTTGCTACACCCAGGACTGATAGGTCCCACATGAGGCAATGAGTCTCCATTTTTCTGCTTTTTATTGAGCACATGGCACTCTGTAAAGAGCACACAATTTTTAACAATCATAGTTGAGATGTTGGACCAGTCTGCCGTGTGTGACCTTCATGAGGTGATACTGCTTAAGGAATATAAATATCTAATAAATATTATTGGGATGCATCCACATTAGTAACAGCATATGGAAAACTGGTTTAAGTACATGGTGTGTTTGGAGCATATGTGTGAGTATTATACATTTATGGTTTCACAAGTTGAACTCTGTAGTAATGCAGCCCTCCAGGATAGTATTGGTAAATGTAATGGCATTGGAAGCCACTTGCAATCTGACCCTGGGGCAGTACTGCTGGTAAACTGATCCTGGCGCAGTGCTGTTCATTATCTGACCCTGGAGCAGTGCCACTGGTAAACTGGTCCTGGCGCTGTTCTGCTCATTATCTGACCCTGGGGCAGCACTGCTGGTAAGCTGATCCTCGCGCAGTGCTGTTCATTATCTGACCCTGGAGCAGTGCCGCTGGTAAACTTGTCCTGGTGCTGTTCTGCTCATTATCTGTCCCTGGAGCAGCACTGCTGGAAAACCGGTCCTGAGGCAGTGTTGTTTGTAATCTGACCCTTGGGCTGCACTGCTCATAAACTGCCTCTGGGGCAGTGATCAGGAGAACAATCTGCAATAACTGTACACTGTAACTGACTGACACTGTATATTTCCTTGGTTTGCTTACAGATGCCCAGCTTGAGGTGGAACTGCTCAGCAGATGCCAGTCCAATCTAACAGTTCCAGAAGAGCAGCAACTTAAAGCTTCCATTAGCAAGATCTCCAGTGCCTTCCAAAGTGAGCTCTTCCAGGCATTGCTAGGTAAGGTAAACATATCTTTACATTATGTAAATGTATGAAGTGTGAGAGGATCAAGTCAGAAAATTAAGGGTCTAAGGCCGTCTGCTGGCACGGTGGTTGTTTGGGACATTACTATAGTATGTAAATGTCATAAGCGTGAGAGGCTCAAATAAAGAGATCAGAAGTCTGGGGCTGTTCTGTGGCACGGGTAGTTACTACAGTACGTAAATGTACTAAGTGTGACAGCATCAAGTCAAAAAGTCAAGGGTCTAGAGCTGTCCTGTGACACAACGGTAGTGCGGGATGTTATTATAGTATGTAAATATACTAAGTGTGAGAGGATCAAGTCAAAAGGTCAAGGGTCTGTGGCTGTCTGCTGGCACAGTGGTAGTGCGGGATGTTACTTCAGTATGTAAATGTATGAAATGTACATAGTATGACAGCATCAGGTCACAAAGTCAGAGGTCTGGGGCGGTCCACTAGTACTGCTGTTGTGTGGGACATTACTGCAGTATGTAAATGTACTAAGTGTGAGAGAGTCAAGTCAAATGGTCGAGTCTAGGGCTGTCCACTGGCACAGCGGTACTTCGGGATGTTACTACAGTGTGTAAATGTACTAAGTGTGACAGAATCAAGTCAAAAGGTCAAAAGTCTGCAGCCACCTGCTGGCACAGTGGTAGTGCAGGATGTTACTACAGTATGTAAATACTAAATGTGACAGAATCAAGTCAAAAGGTCAAGGGTCTGGGATTGTCCGCTGGCATAACGGTACTGGAAGATGTTTCTACAATATGTACATGCATGTAAATGTGCTTAATGTTAAAGGAGCAGGTCAAAAAGTCAAGGATCTGGAGCCATCATCTGGCCCAGCAGTGTGGTACATTACTATAGTATGCAAATGTATTTATTCTGTTTGCATAAAAAGATTTTATTAAAGGACAACCGTATTACAGTTCACATCCATATTTCAAGTATCATTCACAAAGTACTGTACAGTACACATCGTTGATCTGGCACAGGACAAGTACATCTTTCCATGTGAATAAAAATAAGGAAGAGACATCTCTCCTGTATTTGAAGCTCAGGCCATTTTAGCTTACCCATTATCTTTTAATCGGTCACAATCACATTCTCCCACTTCTAACCACTCACCCATTACCATACACCCTAACTCCTCCATCCCTTTCCACAGGGATATACTTTTTACCGGACTTAGATCTGCCAGTAAGGGTGCCCATTCCCTTGCAAAGCCCTCCAGTCTGTCCTTAACCAGTAATGTAAGTCTCTCCAGTGCCAATATCCGAAGGACCATAGCCCATTACCATGCCATTGTGGTACTGAGGGAATCACATGGGAAACCCAAGTATCTTGGATACAGTGTTGGGCCAAAATGAACAGCACCCTTGTCCATTGGGATAGGGGTTCCCACTCTCCTTCCTCATTTGCCTCCACTCCAAACAGGCACATGAGGGGGTCCAACCATAAAACCCTCCACCCCATTCTCCCCACTTCCAAGGCCACCGCCCTCCAAAATCTCTGTAAAATCATGCGCCCCAAAACAATGATAATAAGTTCCCCTCTCCTCTTCACACCGTCCACATTGTGGTGAGACAGCTGGATGATATTTATGTACTATTACAGGTGGGCAATAAAGCCTGTGAAGAAATTTGTAGAAAGCTTCTTTAAACTTGTTGCAGACGAGAAGGCCCATATGCAAAGGCAGCACCATGGCACAGTTCTGATCCAATATTGGGACCCCTAAATCTCTCTCCCCCAGAGACCCTTTACCCTTTGTGACTGATATGGAAAACAGCTCCTACAAACATATGAAATTTGCCAGCAGATAAAGGCCTAGAGGTCTATCAGGTCTGCTCGAATGTGCAGCTAGCACCCCTTATTCTGCAGCTGCCCCACCCTTCCCCTTCATTGACCCTCCCCCTTGTCCTGTCCTATACCCTTTTGAAGCAGTCCACTGTTCTACTGGATACCACTTCTACAGGTAATGCATTCCACCCAGCCACCACCCTCTCTGTAAAAAAGTGTCTCCTCATCGCCGTCCTGAACCTTCCTTCCTCCCTCCAGTCTCATATCATGGCCCCTGGTGTCCCTCCCCTTCCCTCCCTTACTTTGAACAGCCCCTCTGTACTTGTCTTGTTTATTCCTTTCATGTACTTAAAGGTTTCAATCATGTCCCCCTGTCCCTCCTCTCCTCCAGTGAGTACATATTCAACTCCCTCAGCCTCCTCTCATATGATAAGTCCCCAGCCCTTGATCATCTTTGTCGCTGCACCCCTCCAGTAACTAATGTCCCTCTTCAGATACGGGCGCCAGTACTGCACGCAGTACTCCAGGTGCGGCCCAACTAATGACCATACAGTGGCAGAATCACCTCCTCCTCCTCGAGGATATACCCCTTGCAATACAACCCAGCATTTTGTTGGCCTTTGCAGCTACCTTCCTACATTGTGCCGAGTTGTTCATTGACCCTGTAATGAGCACCCTCAGATCCTTGTCCTCCTCTGTCTGGGCTAGCTGCACTCCCCCCAGCTGGTAACTCCTCCTTGAGTTCTTCATCCCAAAATGCAGCACCTTGCACTTTTTGGCATTAAACCCTAGTTGCCAGGTGTCTGACCAGGTTTCAAGCTTTGTCAGATCATCCTGCAACCCCTACCATCCCCCTAGGTCATCCACCACTGCTCCTGCCTTGGTATCACCAGCAAACAGACTGATCTTGCTCTTGATGTCCCATGATATGTCTGCAATGAATATCCCAAACAACACTGGTCCCAACACTGAGCCCTGTGGAACACCGCTCGTCACTACCCTTGGGTGTGAGAGCTCCCCAGCCACCACCACCCTCTGTTGCCTTCCCTGAAGCCAGTTCCCTACCCATCTCACCAGCTTTGCACCCGCCCCTGTGCCTTCTAACTTACTTCCCAGCCTTCCGTGTGGCACCGAGTCGAATGCCTTATCGAAGTCCAGATACAGGACATCCACTGCATGGCCCCTGTCCAGTTGCCTAGTTACCCAGTCATAGAACTCCACTAGGTTGGTTTGGCAGGATCTGCCACGTATGAAGCCATGTTGTCTGCTGTCCAGGTCCTTTGGCCTCTAGGAGGGCCACCAGCCTCTCCTTCAGGATAGTCTCCATTAGCTTACCCATGATGGATGTGAGGCTCACTGGTCTGTAGTTTCCCGGTTCATCCTTGGGGCCAGTCTTGTGGAGGGGCACCACATGAGCCATCCTCCAGTCCTGAGGTACACACCCCGAATGTAGTGAGGCATTAAATAGGTGTGCCAAAGGTCCCGCAGGGACTTCTGCCAGCTCCTTCAGTACCCTGGGGTGGATGCCATCTGGGCCTGGTGCCTTGTCCATCCTCAGTGCCTTCTAACCGTCCCGAACTCTGCCCTCCATGATTTCCCCATCTGTCACCCCCTTCCCTCGTTTCTGCCGTTCCTCCCCCTTGGGTGTCACCCCCCTCTTCTCCTTAGTAAATACTGAGCAGAAGTAATCATTTAGTGCTTCTGCCTTATCGCACCCTGCTTCCACCCAACCCCCCTCCTACCTAATCCTTGCTATGTGGTCCTTACAGCCCTTTTCTCCTGATGTACCTAAAGAGTCCTTCTCCTCTTCTTAATGCCTTGTGCCAGCCTGAGTTCCTGAGATACCTTGGCCCTTACTGCCCTTGTCACCTCCTTCGATTCCACCAAGTACTCCTCCCTGTCCTCCCCCTCCCTGTTTTCTTGTACCTCTTAAAGGCAGCTCTTTTTCTCCTTACCTTTTCCATGACCTCCTTGCTCAACCAGCTCAGTTTCCTAGCTCTAGCCTTCTTGCTCTGGGCCTTGCAGCAGGTTTTGGTTGCCTCCACTATCCCCAGCTTAATGAACTCCCACCTCTGGTTAGTGTCTCTACTAGATTGAATTCTGGCCAGGTACCCTTTTACCACTTCCCCCATCCTCCCAAAGTCTGCCCTCCTGAAGTCCAACACTCGTGCCAGATTCCACTCCTTCGTTGCCCATATCCAATGTGAGCCATACTGAGTGGTGGTCACTCCCTGACAGTGGTTCCTCCACTGTAAGTTCTCTCACAAAGTCCCCATTTGCCAGCACAAGGTCAAGGGTATTCCAACCTGGTTGGTTCACTGACCATTTGCAGCAGGAAGCTGTCCTGGAAGGCATCCAGCAGTACCTGCTCCCTTCTGTTCCTAGTTGTTGGGGTACTCCAGTCCACTCCTGGCATGTTGAAGTCCCCCACAATCACCACACTACCCTTCTCACAGGTCCTCCTGGTCTGTCCCACTAGTTCCCTGTCTAACTCCTCCGTCAGATATGGCGGCCTGTACACCACTCCCATTCTGAGAATCCTGGATTTGCATCCAAAGTGACTCCATACTACCCTCCTCCCCTTCCTTCCTTACACACTTCAGTCCTTCCTTCACATATAGTGCCACTTCCCTCCTTTCCCAATCACCCTGTCCCTACGAAATACCTGTACCAAACAAGTTCAAGTTTATTGCAGGAAAACTCCATTTGAGCAAGCTCATTCACAAGGAGGTCCTGTGACATAAACACTTAAAGTACAAACACAGATAGGTAATAACAGTATATACATGAAATGCACGTTACATGATACAGGCTGGATATACATACAAGGGTACCACATAGGGTGACCGCAGGTGGTAAACATTGATATGAAACAGGGAAGCTACTTACAGGTTGCATACTGATAAATGAAACATGATGACTGGTGTGCAATACATATATTTTGGCAGCTAGAACAAACAGACTACAACCGATATGGGGGAGGAGGATTTGATAGAGTAGCAGTGGAGCGTAAGCATAGATAAAACCAGAGTAGAAGGAAGGGAAAGCAGTTAATATGACAAATCAATTATACCTTACCAGTGGATAAATATGGCACACATGGGGAAGGAAGAGACTTAATGACAGTTACAGGTGTCTTTTATTTTGGCTGAACTTAGTGATTTGTAGAAGTTTATTGAAACTGTGCTAGTTAGTTTCAGTACGGTTTGTAATTGGTTCCAAATGGAGGGAAGGGCATATGCAATAGCATGTTTACCAAAGGAAGTCCGCGCCTAGGTATGTCGACATAAATAAAGTCAGATTTTTTAACGAGTATGCACTATGTGAGATACTAATAAGGAAGAGAGATAGCTTGGCAATTTCTGCAGGAGCAGTTTAAGAGTCCATAGCCCAGCATGGAGCAGGCGCCTAGTAGTAAGGGATGTCCAACCAACAGCTGCATATAAGTCACAGTGGTGCGAACGGTAAGGGGAGTTGGTAATGAACCGTAACGCACGGTGATAAAGGATGTCCAGTTTACTTAGATTTGCAAGAGTGGTGGAGGAATAGATTACATCGCCATAGTCGAGTAGGGGGAGAAAAGTGGCCTGTACGAGCTTGTTTCGAGTTTCAAGGGGGAAAAGGGGCCTATTTCTGTAGAAGAAACCTAACCTTGCTTTTAACCTTCTAGAGACATCTTCGACGTGGTCATTGAAAGATAATTTATTGTCTATCCAGATACCCAGATCTTTAAATTTGGTTACAACTTCCAGAGGCTCGTTTAGCGTGGTGACAATGAAGTCTTGGGCAAGGGTATTGGGGGGCCTGTGACAGCACTATGGAGAATATCATCGCTTTAGTCTTCTTAGCATTGAGCAGAAGCTTTGCCTTTATTAGATTATGCTCAGTTGTGCGAAGTCCGCTGAAGCACTCCCTGACTTCAGATAACGATGAGCCAGAAGTATACAACACAGTATCATCTGCAAAAAGTGCAGATTGGATGTAGATATGTTAGCATCTAAGTCATTAATGTACAAAGAAAACAAGATAGGGCCTAAGATGGATCCTTGGGGGACTCCTCTTGCAACTGGCAAGGCAGCAGAAAAAAAGCCTTCCGCCTTTACTCTTTGGAATCTTCCAGTTAGGTAGCTAGAGAACCACTGGGTGGTATGGTGTGTGGCACCCAACTTTGCAAGACAATTGACTAATAGTTTGTGATCAACAGTATCAAAAGCTTTGCTGAGGTCTAAAAGGACTGCACCAGTTACCTTCTTAGCATCTATAGCAGAGATCCAATCATTGGTTACTTTTGCTAGTGCAGAGATTGTGCTATGATTAGCCCGAAGCCAGATTGAGCTGGGTTAATGAGAGAGAAGGTTTCAAGTGAGATTTTAACTGAATATGGATCAGTTTTTCGAGAACTTTAGAAAGGATAGGCAATATGGAGATAGGCCTATAGTTGTTTACATCGCATGGGTTACCAGATTTAAATAGAGGGAGGATATGTGCTGATTTCAGCAGGACGGCACAGTAGCAGATGTAATGGAAAGATTGAAGATGTGGAGAATTGGGGCAGTGAGATGGGCGAGCCTGACCTTAGGAGAAAAGGGTTCCAGCCATCGTCCCCGCGTTTTTTGGTGTCTAAGCTAAGAAGAATCTCACTTTTATAAGTTATCTCAATGCAGTTGGAAGGCTGGGTGCAGGACTAGATGTAGGGGAGGGGTATGCTGGCTCACCGCAGCACCAGCATAAGGTGACGAGTCAAAGTTAATCCAGCTGTGGCAAAGTGGGAGTTAAGTTCCTCCAGGATTAGGGACTTGTTTTCCACAATCTTGCCACTTGCAGCTATCTTTGTTGGGACAGAGGGGGCCATGGGTCGTCCTTCTATAGCTTTGATAGTCTTCCATATTTTATGAGGGTTACCTTTAGCTTGTTCGAGAGTAGAAATATAATAGTTAGCTTTAGCAGAGCGAAGTTTTTTCACACAGTTATTCCTGGCTGTTCTAAAGGCCTGCCAATCCGAAGATTCTTTGGAATGTCTAGCTTTAGCCCAGAGCTTATCTCGAGCTATAAGGGCTGCCTTGAGATCCGAGGCGAACTAGGGGTTGGAATTATTCCGTACCCTTACTTTGATGAAAGGGGCATGGTTATTTATTATTGTAATGAGTTTGTCATTAAGGATGTAAGCTGCCTTGTTGACATCTTTGGCTAGGTAGAGATCTTGCCATCTGATCATGCTCAGGTCAGATAGGAAGTTTACTGCACTGAATTTGTGAAAGGATCTTTTGTTATAAAGATGGGTTGCGGCCGGCCTTAATTTGAGATCTTATGCAAGCAACAATTCCATGATCGCTCATGTCGCTGTGAAACACTGCCAATTAGATATTTTGTGTGATGGGTGGTTAGTACCACATCTAGAATGGAACTGTTGGCAGTATTTAGAGTGTTGTTCCTAGTAGGTTCACTGACTAATTGCCCAGACCTAGTTATCACAAAGGGATTTGAGGCCGTGGATTTAGGTGACAGCCAGTCCATATTTGGATCTCCTAGAAATATCGTTTCAGTTTTTGCATCTACGAACATGGATTTCAAAAGATTAAGGACTTCATCACCACCAGACGGGGGTCTATAGCCACCTAGGATAGTGATACATTCCGAGGAGGGGAGATGAAGGCTCAGCGAAACTAACTCAAATTCCTTGGCTAGAGATTTGCAACTAATATTGGTGACCAAGTACTTAGATTTGGTGTAGATAACCACCCCCGCCTCTAGACTCTCTATCTGCTCTAAATAAATTGTAGCCCTGCAGTGATATTTGTTGATCAGTGTTCGCCTTTTAACAGGTCCCAGTCATTGTATTAGGTGGCCCATGTTTCTGTGATGGCTGCAATGTCCACTCTCCTCTGCCATGAGCACCTGTAACTCTGCAGTTTTCCTTCCAAGGCTCCTAGCATTAAGGGTAACTACCTTCCACCCTCCCCCCCGATCCTGCCCTCTTTTACTAGCATCACCAATAGTACTTGCCATTTGTCCTTTGCCACTGTTATGGGGGGTAAGCTCATATGGTTTCCCAGCCTGTGGTCTTTGCATGTCTCTTGCCCAATAGCCACCCCCCGTTCATAGTTTAAATTCCCAACTTCCTCTATGTACTCCTCAATCCTCTGTTTCAACGCTTCCTTTCCCTCCTCACTCAAGTGTAGTCTGTCCTTGGCATAGAGACTACTGTCCTCCCAGGTCCCTCCCCACCCCCCCCACCCCAACAACCCATACCCTTTAGCACAACACCAGGTTCTTAGCCATCTGTTAAATTCCTCTATTCTCAGCTTTCTTGTTGTGCTTGCCTTGGGCACTGGAAGTATCTCTGAAAAAGTTACTGATCTTCCTGCCCCCTCACATAATTGTCCTAGTTCCTCAAACGCCCTCTGGACTATATCTACTGTCTTGTCAGCCAGGTCGTTCGTCCCAAGATGTATAATTAAATGAGGCTTGTCCCTACCCCTTCTGGCATATTTCAGAACAGATTATCCCACCCTTTCCGCTGTCATTCCTGGCATGGCCTCCACCCAAATGCGACTATGCCTCTCCCCCTTGGTACCCCACCTGACTCCTCTTAGTATTGAGTCCCCCAGCACTAAGATTCCACCCCTCTTACTCCCTGCTTGCTTCCATTCATCTCCCTCTCTCATTTCCAGCTCCTCCTCTTCTTCCTCCTGCACATTATTTCCCCTTTTGCCCTGTTGAAATTCTCCCAGCAGAACTTCCCCCCGCTCCAGTTTGGTCCAGGCATTTATCAGTTACTCCTCTAATTTCATCATTTCCCTCCTCCACCTTCTTCCTCTCTAGCAGTGCAAAACTATTTTCTGAAGACCCTTCACAAATGCCCACTCCCTTTCTCTTCATAGTAGATACATAGATACATAGACAGTGTCGGCAGATAAGGGCATATGGCCCACCTAGTCTGCCCATTTGAGTTTGTAACTTCAGTTTATGTTTTCTTAGAACTCTGTTGCCCCTTACCCCATACCTCCAAAATTCCTTTATGTCTATCCCATGCATTCTTAAATCCCGTGATTGTTTCAGCCCCCACCACTTCCTCAGGCAAGGTGTTCCACTTGTCCACCACCCATTCTGTGAAGAAATTCTTCCTCACATTTCCTCTGAATTGTCCTCCCTCCAACTTCATCCCATGCCCTCTAGCCTTGGAATATCTTTTTTGCTTAAAAATAGTGTATTCTTGCACCCTATTCCTCCCTGTAAGATACGTGTATGTCTCTATCATCTCCCCTCTCTCCCTCCTCTCCTCCAGGGAGTACATATTCAATTCCTTCAACCTGTCCTCATAGGACTTGTGATACAATCCATGTACCATCTTTGTTGCCCTCCTCTGAACCTTCTCTACCCCGTCTATGTCCTTACGTAGGTAAGGTCTCCAGAACTGTACACTGTACTCCAGGTGGGGCCTCACTAGTGTCTTGTATAGTGGAATCAGGACCTCCCTTTTCCTGCTGGTGATGCCCCTGCCTATGCATCCCAGCATCCTATTTGTTTTACCTGCTGCCTTGTCACACTGTTTCCCTACCTTGAAGTCATCAGAGATGATAACCCCAAGATCCCTTTCCTGCTTGGTGCATGCTATATCCTCACCCCCCAACTGATATATTGTGCCAGGGTTTTTGTGCCCCATATGCATTATCTTGCACTTCTTTGCATTGAATTTCTTACCTGTTCGTAACCTGTTCTCTCCTTTCCACTCCATGGCTTTTGCCACTTCTTTGCCTCCCCTCACAAGTCCCTATCGCCTCCTTCCATTTGTCTTTTGTCTCCTGACCTGGTTTCCCCGGCAATCGTTCTTCCTGGCCTGGGCCCCTTTGTCTCTGCTTCCCTTCTTCTGACCCTCTTCTCACTACTGTTGGCTTAAATTGCCCTCCCTCATCTCCCCTTTTTCCTCCCTCCAGTACTGGGCTAAACCCACCCCCAACCTGCCTTGCCTGTCTTAGTTCCTCCTGCAGACCCTCAATCTCCTTTCTAAATTTCTCTATGTGATTGCACAATAAACATCCCCCCACACTCCAGGCAATTTTCAGAAAGATTGGTGCACCGCAGTTGTTGCACCCTACCACCCTACCCATTGCTGTTGTTGCCCAACAGTGGCCCCCCCACCCTTCCAGATGAAGGATACCAAACACTCCCCCAAGTCTCCCCTCTCCCCTCTCTACCATTGCAAAACATTCTTTTCTTAACCAGCCCAAGTCTTCCAGAAACAATCAGGTAGCTGAGGCCCCTGGTCAGATCTTTAGCACCCTTCCCCCACTATGCACTAAACTTTGCAGCTAGTGAAGCCAGCAAAAATGAATCACAATTCTACTCAAAGCCCCCAAAACAGGTTTGCTACCAAAATAAACGGGTCTCCAATTCAAACAGCTTCACCAACAACACATCAAAATAGGCTTGAAATTAGAAGATGTATGTCTCCAATTCAAAGAAACAGCCCCAATTAAATCACACCAAATAGGTTTTAAATCAGAAGAAATGGGCCTCCACAAATGCAGCCTGCTACACAGTGAAACATCAAACAAATGAGCCCACTTATAGCCACCAAAACAGGTTTCAGAATTCCAACAGCCCCAAAACAATACCCTGCTAGTCCCTTAGAAGTAGTAAGAAAGAAAAGAAATAACCTTCTACCAAGTAAAATCCACAAGAAACAATGTAAAAACAAGAAGAAGAAGCTACTGTACTGGAACAGATCTGATCATTTCACCGTCTAGTTCTTTCACAGACTGAAAAAGAATGTAATGCTTATCCAGCAACTAAATCCTTTCCCCAACTGCTCAGCAAAAGAAGGTTCAGACAACCTCTGCCAGACCCCAACTGCTTCTGCAGTTAACAGACCTCAAATACAATGTCCAACACACAGAAATGGCAGCTAAAAAAACTACTTTAAATCAACTTACAAACACATTCAGCAGCTAAATGCCCTTTCTCTCTCTGTTTCTCTCTCCTCTAGCTGAAGACTGAATGAGATGGCAGTTAACCATCACCTTCTAACACCACTAATCCCTGTAATATGATGCCGGCACTTGCAGGGCAGAGAGCAACATTTAAACACATAATCACCAGTTTGTCTACTAGAATACCTTAATCCTGCCCAAACCAAATTTTAAAGCACAAAAAAGGCAGTTAGGAACAGACCTCAAATACAATTTCAACACACAGAAATGGCAGCTAAAAAAACTACTTTAAATCAACTTACAAACACACTGAACTCCTACATTCCTTAACTACTTTCCCAACAAAATCCTTTGGGTCCCCAGCTACTGACATGATTGAAGATTCAATTTTTAGCATTTCCTGCCTACCTTCTCTTCCTCTCTCCAATCCGGAAAAGTATGCCCTAACCTGAAAGTACCAGAACAAGTGACCCCCCCCCCCCAACTTCAGACCCAGCTTTACTGTTACAAAAGGGAGGATATTATCCCATTGACATAAATGCCCCAGACTTCCAGCCCCTTTCTGTTCCCATCCCCTCAGCCCAGGGTCTTCCCAGCCCGGTATGAAAAAGGGGTTCTGAGCAGTGGGCACCAGAAGAATATCCGTCCCACCCACTCACTCCTTGCAACTTTTAAACTTTTCCCAGCTTTCCAAAGTGACCAATGTCAGAGGATTTCTCGCCTCCTGGGCCCTATACATCCAAAGGTCCCTCTTCTCCAAAAACGACAAAAGCTTAGCAGAGCAGCCCCATTGCTCCAAGTCTACCCAACTTGTCATCTTGGGAGTGTGGACCCAATTCCCTATGTATCGTTGCTGCACCGCTAAAAAATAGTGCCCCAAGTCCCGGAAATTGAGGCCCCCTCTCCCTGACTCTAATTTAAGTCTCTGCAGTCTGACCCTCGCTCGCTTCCCATTCCAAATAAATGTAGAGAAAGCACCCTCCAGCTTTTTAATATCCCTCTTTTGTTAACCCCACGTGAAACATCTGCATTACATACAAAAGTCAGGGTAAAATATTCATCTTACATACTAACATACTATTTGCCAGCAGATTAGGCCTTACGGTCTAGTGAGTCTGCTCAAACCTCAGATCCTTAGTTGGGTGCCGAGGCCCTCCCATCCCTTGTGCTCCAGAAACCCCTATCATCCATCCCCACCCCCCTGGGACAGGCCATCATCTGATACCTCCACTTTCTGTGTCTGTCCCACCCTCTCTTGAAGCCCTCCACTGTGGATCTCTGAACCAGCTCACCAGGCAGTGCATTCCAAAGGTCCACCACCCTCTCAGTGAAAAACCTCCTCCTCTTTTCCCCCCTCACCCTTCCACCTTCCAACTTCAAACTTCAAACCATGCCCTCTGGTGATACCTCCCTGCTTTAGTCTAAAGATCCCTCCATGTTTACCCTATTTATTCCCTTGAGGTACTTGAAGACCTCAATCATGTCCCCCTGTCTCTCCTCTCCTCTCCTCCAATGAAAACAGGCAGAGCTCCTCAAGTCTGTCCTCATACGTCAAATCCCCTAGCCCTCGTATCATCTTAGTTGCCCTCCTCTGTACCCTCTCCAGGAGCTGTATGTCCCTCTTCAAGTGTGGTCTCCAGTACTGTACACAGTACTCAAGGTGTGGTCTAACCAGTCCATTGTACAGCGGCAGAATCACTTCCTTGCTCCTAGAGGTGATCCCCCTTAACGATGCATCCCAACATCCTGTTTGCCTTGCTAGCCGCTCTCCTGCACTGCTCAGAGTTATTCATACATGCATCCACCATGACCCCTAGGTCTTTTTCCCCTATTGAGGCCTCCAGCGCCTCCCCTCCCAGGGTGTACCTGTCTTTAGGGTTTCCCCGACCAAGATGCAACACCTTGCACTTGGTGATATTGAAATTTAATTTCCATGTGTGAGCCCAGCTTTCCAGGGTGTCCAGGTCCCCTTGCAGGGCCAACCTCCCCTCTTCTCCCTCAACTACTGCTCCCATCTTGCAGTCATCTGCGAAGAGACTCATTTCACACCCTATACCCTCCCTGATGTCCTATATGTATGTATTAAACAGGATCAGACCCAGGACCGAGCCCCTGCGGTACCCCACTACCAACCTCTCTAGGGTTTGAGAGCTCCCCACAGACCACTACTCTCTGGGTGCGTCCAGCTAGCCAGTTTTCAATCCATCTGAGCATCAAAGGGCCTACTCCTAACCCCATCAGTTTCTCCACCAGATCATTGTGGGGGACAGAGTCAAACGCCTTGCTGAAGTCCAAGAATAATACATCCACAGGCTTTCCCCTGTCCAGTTCTGATGTTACCCATTCGTAGAACTCCACAAGATTGGTTTGACATGATCTACCTGGCACAAACCCATGTTGCCGACTATCTTCATTAGGTTAATTCGCCCCGACCAAGAAATTGGCAGAGATGCCCATCGCTTTAGATCCACCACAATACTTTTAACCATTGGGATATAGTTCAGATCATTTAGGGTCCCAAGGGACCTCCCAACCCTAATTCCCAAATACGTAAAATGCTTATGCACCCAGTTTAAATCCCCACGGCTGATCAAGCCCACCTCCCCGGAAGCCGCATCAACTCAGATTTGTCCAAGTTAAGCTTATAGCCCGAAAATTTAGTGAATCTTTCCACCATATCTAACAATATTGGTATGGACCTTACTTGTTCCACAACAAAAAGCAACATATTATCAGCATACAACATAATCCTGTGCTGCTCCCCTGAAACCCCACCGATCCCCTTAATCTCCTTATGTTGCCGAATAGCAGCAGCAAGTGGCTCCACCGCTAGTGCAGACAACAGTGGGGATAGGGGACACCCCTGTCTCATTCCCCTACCCAAACTAAATCCTTCTGATAGAGTACCATTCACTAACACTTTAGCCTGAGGGGAACTATACATTGCCCTGATCCACCCCACAGACGATTCACCCAGACCAAACTGGGACAGAATCTCAAAAAAGTAACCCATTCCACTCTATCAAAGGCCTTTTCAGCATCCATCAAAAGTATACATGAATCCTCCCTTCTTCTATTCGCTCTCCATACCACATTCAGGAGATGATGCACATTATGACAAGAGAGGCAGCCCCTGATGAACCCGGTTTGGTCTGGGTGAAACCAACTATGGCAACACTACCTCCAGCCTGGCGATCAAAACCTTCACGAAAATCTTCAGGTCACAATTCAGTAAAAAACTGGCCTATAGGATGCACACTCTGTCACCATTTTACCAGCTATAGGGATTAGACATGTGACCGCATTTGAGAAGGTACCCAGCAGTTCCAGACGCTGTCCTTCCTTCTGCTGGAAAGTGTCACAAAGTGGACCCGCCAACTGATTCACCAGGGTCTTATAATACTCAGCGGAAAACCCATCTGGTCCACTAGCCTTTTCCCTCTTTAATCTTTGTATTGCAGTAACCACCTCAACCTTCGTTATGGGTTTATTTAGTGCCTCGACCTGATCCTTCGTCACCCGTGGTAACTCCAGATTCCTCATAACCTCATCCCCCTGACCCTCTGCCACACCCCCCTCAGCTGTTTACAGGGTTTTAAAAAAGTCACTGAAACATTTCCGGATCTGTGACTCCTGCTTATGGAGAGTAACTTCCTTATCCTTAATGGCAGTGATATGAGTTTGGCACCGACCCCCCTTCATGAGCTGAACCATCAATGGGCCAGGCTTGTTGCCCTACTCGAAGACTTGTTTTTTTACAAAATGTCCAAGCCTTCCTTGCTTCTCCATGGAGAATGGCATTCAAGGCCTCCCTAGTAGCTGTTAAGGCCACCCTTGCTTCCTCCTCCTACCCTCCAGCCACCCATCTCCCTAATTTCCTCAGTTCTTCTAATGTTACCCATCTCTCCTGCCTTTGTTTCTTAACCCTACTAACATATCGAATAATCATACCCCTCATGTAAGCTTTTCCTGCATCCCATAGCGTGGCCTTGGAAGTACCCGACCCCCCCATTAGCTCGCGTATACTCCTCCCACTGCTCCTTCAAGTTTTCCCTGAATTTTTTGTCCCCTAACAAGTACGTCAGAAATTTCCAGGGGGGGCGGACCCTCCCTCTGTATTCCCATCCTAAGGGTAAGGGTCACCATGGCATGGTCGGAGATGTGAATGGGGCTATGTTTAACATCTAGCACTCTCCTGTACCACTCCCTCATTAGGAACACATAGTCTATACAAGACCACATGACATGTGGATTAGAATAGGTGGTGTACTCCTTGGCCCCCAGGTTCACTTCTGTCCACCCATCAATCATTCCTAGCTCTACCAACCCAAGTCTGCACTGCCAGATTGCTTCACTTTGTCTGCCCGGCCCATGGAGTGATCCAGCACAGGGTCCATGGTGCAATTTTAATCTTCCCCCCAAAATGAGGCCCAGGAATTGTTCTTTTACCAACAGAGACTGTAGCATACTATAGAAGCTCGTTCAAAAACCACTGGAGCATACACACTGGCAAATGTAACTCTCTCACCCCATAACTCCCCCAACACGAAAACATATCATCCACCTCCCGCATCCCTCACCACCCTCTGTGTCTGGAAGGGTATGTTTTTGTGCAGGAGGACAGCGATTCCACACTTATGGGACTTGAATGATGCTGAATAACATTTCCCGACCCACCCCCTTGCCAATTTAGCATGTTCCGAGTCAGTAAGGTGGGTCTCCTTTAGAAGAGCCACTTGCGCCCCCTGCCTCCTCAAAGCAGTGAGAAGGCCAGTACGTTTTACTGGAGTCGCTATCCCCATACATTCCGTGTACAGATATTCAGCTCCTGTACTTTAGCCATTATGATCAGCTGTAATGTTCCTTTGTCTCACCTCCCATATCTGCAGGAAACCAAAGAGGTACATCTGTCACTCATTGCATTTCCCGGCCCTGCTTCGAGTCAGCCTGAGCTCATGGCATGTATGAATATGAACACATAAATGTGCATAACAGTGCACAGTAAAATAAACAGACAAAAATAAACTACAAACTGTAACGACACATACAACCTCAACTCCTAACTTATTCCCCCCCCTCAGTACTTGATCATCACTTATCCTTTCTTTTCCCCCATACTCCCCAATATGAACATCCCTCTCCAATCGTCTAACTGTCCACACCCCTCCATTTTCCATCCTCCTCTACTTCCACAAGCTTTACCCCGCTTCTCACTTAACGCCCCCTGCCCATACATTCTAAGGACACTAACTGCCAATTATGCAAGAGTGTCCAAGTACCCTATAAATTTGACCGTGTTCCCCTTTGCCCCCCACCCCTTCCCACCAGATTACAAAGAACTTCCTGTTCGCTTCTTCCCCTTTTAAACTCCAATGACCAAAGTGGCCAGCTGAACTCTGGTGTCCCCCGAAATCTCTCTCCAGGCAGGTCCCAGCCAGCGGTCTACCCCCTAAAATAATGTCCCAGGGTGCCTGCAGCCATTCCAAATGACTCCCATCATCAAAGTGTCTCACCCCCCCCCAAAACACGGGGATTTGCAGCATCCGCATGTGACCTGCCTCTCTCTATCCCCACCCATTGTACGCCCCCCACTCCCCAAGAGTCCAAGCAGCTATTGAAGGCCAGTCCCAACAAATATTGACAGCAGCAGTAACCCCCCCTCCTATGCAATGCTGGGAGAGTCACAGAAGCATCTTTTTCTTTTCCCTGCAACTCCTCTTTAGGAGCGCAGGCTGAACAAGTTCATTCAAGTACTCCTGTGTTCCAGGGAAAACGTCCCCACAAAAGTCCACACTGCTGAGAACTCCAACAGTCCTTCAGAAAGACCCCCGAAGGCATATCCCATTAGAAGGAAGGATAAGCTCTTCAAATCCCTCTATCAGACCCAAGCACTCCACGTGGCAACAGCGAGAGAGTGCAACGAGCATCCTCCTCAAAACCAGGCCCACAGTGCTAATTTCAGTCGAGCTCCTTCCCCTGTACCTCCCCTGGGGGAGAGCGGGCACGCATCAAGGCAGTTCACTCATAATTACACAGCCCTTCAAATTTTAACAGGCCACCAGGCAGCGGCATACAAAATGTTCAATTCCTCACAATAGTAACAGAATCAGTCCCGCAAGCCTCTCGGATTCCCAAAGGCATTGAGTAGCACAACAAAGTAGTCAGTGTACCATGTATGTCAGGGAGACATTTGCTCATCCAACTTTCTTTCTAAGCTCCTCCACGAAGGTTTCAGCCTTTTTCACCTCCCAGAAAGAAAATACTGTGCCCTCATGCTTAATCTTAAGGGTTGCAGGATAAATCATAAAATTCTCCACTTTCATGCTTCACAGGCTGGCCATCACATCATTAAACATTTTGCACTTTTTTAACAATCTGGCCGAATAATCCTGGGAAATAAACAGTTTATGTCCCTTATACAGAATCGGACCTTTTTCCCAATATGCCCGCAGTACCTTCTCATGGTCTTGATAGTAGTGGAACCGCATAATGAGTTGTCAAGGTGGTTGGCCCGCCGGTGGCCTGGGCATAACTGCCTGGTGGGCCCTCTCCATCGTGAGCCAGCCTTCATTTAATTTTACACCAAGGAAAGTAGGCAAGGTCACTGCACAGAATTCCAGTGCACTCCCACCTTCTTTCCCTTCAGGTAGTCCCCTTAATCGGAGGTTGAGCCTCCTATGGTAATTCTCCTGGTAATCTGCTGCCTCCTTCATATCTTCCACTTCTCTCTGCAAAGCCAGGATTTTCTCTGGGGCACCCTGCATTTCATCCTCCAGCCTGGAAATGCTCTCCTCCGCCTCAGTTAGACAAAGTGCGTGGGCAGACTGCTGGGCAAGAACCTTCTGGATTTTATCATCCATCCGGGATTCCAGTTTACACAATCTTGGTTCGAGGGCCGACACGACCTGGCCCGTAGGCTCGCGGCCAAACACAGTTATTTCCACCACAGAGAGTGAAATCAAGCTCTGACTTTTGCTCTGCCCCCTGGCCGCACCTTTCTTGCCCATTTTGGCTGCTGTTCGATGACTTTTGCTGGGGCCGAGGTTACATACTCATTCATTACACAGTCGCCACTCGATTCTGCTACTTTTAGACCAAAATAAGAAGCGAAATATTACTTTTATTTTATTTTAATTCCCTGATGGAGAGGAGCAAGGTGGGAACACGTCTTAACCATCTACCAGCTCATGAGCACCTCCAACATTAACCTCAAATTTAATTATTTATTTACTTATTTGTTTCAGTTTGGGATTAATACCTTTGAGTCAAGGACTCATTTTCAAAGATTCCGTCAGTGTTGAACAAACATTACAAAAATGCAAGGTTTACAGAGGAAAAAAAAGCAAAACATTGGCGAATATACACAGGCAGTAATAGTAAAATTGGAACTTCTACACATCAAATTAGTACATATTAACAGATAGACTGATTTAGATAAGAGGGGGTTTGGGGGGGTCAGTCGGAGGTGGCATCGTCTGAGGTGGGAGAAGTGGAGCTTTCAACCAAGTGAGACCATCATCAGATAATTGGGGGTAGGGGAGCGGATTAAGAAAAAAGTAGTATATAGCAGAAAGTTGTAGAGGGGGTTAGGTAAATGGAAAACTGGGGTGAGATACTATCACATTAGCACAGGCAGGTACAATTCATTTTAGAGCCAAGGAGAGATTTGAGCCCAGCTTTGAAGGTACTAATGTTGGTAGTATCAGTACTAAGTGTGATAGGATAAAGTCAAAAGTTCAAGGCACTTGGGATGTCCACTGGCCCAGAGGTAAAGCTGGACTTTACTGCAGTATATAAATGTACTAAGTGTGAGAAGTTCCAGTCAAGGGTCTGGGGCCATCCACTGGCGCAGCAGTAATGCAGAACATTACTGCAGTATGTAAATGTACTAAGTGTGATAGGATCAAGTCAAAAGGTCAAGGTCTGGAGCTGTCCGCTGACCCAGAGGTAGTGTGGGATGTTACTACAGTATATAAATATACTAAGTGTGTGAATTTGAAGTTAAAGGTCAAAGGTCTGGGTCCATTTGCTGGCACAGTGGTAATGCGGAACATTACTACAGTATATAAATGTACTAAATGTGATAGGATCAAGTCAAAAGGTCAAGGTCTGGAGCTCTCCGCTGACCCAGAGGTAGTGTGGGATGTTACTACAGTATATAAATATACTAAGTGTGTGAATTTCAAGTTAAAGGTCAAGGGTCTGGGTCCATTTGCTGGCACAGTGGTAAGGCGGAACGTTACTACAGTATGTAAATGTATGTAAATGTACTAAGTGTGATAGGATCAAGTCAAAAGGTCAAGGTCTGGAGCTCTCCGCTGACCCAGAGGTGGTGTGGGATGTTACTACAATATATAAATATACTAAGTGTGTGAATTTCAAGTTAAAGGTCAAGGGTCTGGGTCCATTTGCTGGCACAGTAGTAGTGCGGAACATTACTACAGTATGTAAATGTATGTGAATGTACTAAGTGTGATACAATCAAGTCAAAAGTCCAATGGTTTGGAGCCGTCCGCTGGCCCAGAGGTAATGCAGGATGTTACTACAGTATTTAAATGTACAAGTGTGAGAGGATCAAGTCAAAAGGACAAGGGTCTTGGACCGTCTGCTGGGACAGCGGTAGTGTGGGACAGTACTACAAAATGTAAGTGTATGTAAATGTACTAAGTTTGATAGGATCAAGTCAAAAGGTCAAGGGGTCTGGTACCGTCTGCTGGCACAGCAGTAGTGCAGGATGTTATTACAGTATGTAAATGTATGTAAATATACTAAGTGTGAGAAGATCAAATAAAAAGGTGAAGGGTCTGGGGTCATCCGCTGGCACAGTGGTAGTACGGGATGTTACTACAGTATGTAAACATATGTAAATGTATTAAGTGTGAGAGAACAAGTCAAGAGGTCAAGGCCCTGGAGCCATCCGCTGGGACAGCAGTAGTGCAAGACATTACTGCAGTATGTAAATGTATGTAAATGTACTAAGTGTGACAGCATCACGTCAAATGGTCAAGGGTCTGGAGCTGTCCCCTGGCACAGCAGTAGTGCTAGTACAGTATGTAAATGTCTGGAACTATACTTAAAGGATCCCTAAACCATCTTTTCAGCATGTGCCCCATCTTGCAAATCCTCCTCTGGGTTTGTAGTGCATATGATAATCTTCTGATTGATATTGCTGGTTACCTTAATAGTTGATATTTTCTCAGGGTTCGTAATATTTCAGAGTTATTGGCAGCACACTGAAATCTTTAAAAATTTGCGCTCTGCTGGGATCAAAAGATGCCCACGGACGTGCAACATGATGACGCAGATGAAGAGAGCCAGCAGCATTGTCTCAATGTAAAATACTATAAGCAGGGCTCTCGGTAGGATTTTTTGATTGGGGGTCTGGGACTGGCTATGAAAAAAAAGGGGGGGTCCACAGCCGAAAAGTGGGAGTCCTTGGAAAATTTCCAGGGGTCCCCATTCAAATACATGGGAGCCGGGCCCCTGCACCAGCACTGCTTTTACTGTAGTATTCTCAGGGCCCCTGGTGTTCTGCGGCAGCATTTTCTGATTTCTGCGGCAGGGCTCCTTGACTTCTGAGGCAGCATTTTCTGATTTCTGCGGCATGATTTATTCATTTCTCTGGCAGAATGCAGTCCTGTCATTGGCTAAATATGATGTGATGTCATCGATTACATCACATGCTGAGCATAGAGGAGGGGCTTCAGGATAAACGAGGTGGGAAAGAAAGCCTGACACTATGGAAAAACAGTATATTTATATGAAAATTCACCAAAAACAATGAATTCTGCGGCACTGTATATATTCTGCGGCATGATGCAAATTCTCGACAAATTCCATAACCGCAGAATTCCAAGGGCCTTGAGTATTCTGCAGAAAGCTCCATTAGTTTTTTGGGGGGCATTTTAATCTACATTTTTTTATATTTCAGAGAGTATATTCAAACAGATTATGTCCACTGCTGAACTAACAAGAGCTTTGTTAGTTGAGCAGTGGCCGTAATTTTTTATAATTCCCCCTCTGTAACATAAAAAAAAATGCCCTAAAGTGACTCCCGGGGCTTAGTGGCTGAGCGTCTTGGGGACTTTTGCGAAAAAGGTCCGAGCGTCCTGACGTGCAAAATGTGCGTAAAGGACGTGGGCGCCCCCATCCCCGAGAACCCTGTATAAGGGTGTTCAAATTATGCTTTCTGATTTGGCCACTACCTTTACTTCATATATTATCTTTGTATATTTTGTACATACTGCTATTTGTACTAGCAAATCTGCTGTCACCCTGTATTAATTGTTTGTTTTTTTATACCAGGAGAGACGCACTAAGCTGAAAGCTTGTTTACAGGTGCAACCTGGGAGCACAAGGAAGTTAAGTGACTTGCTCAGGGTCACACAGTAGGCAAGTGGGGGCTGTGGGATTCAAACCCAGGTCTCCAGGTTTGCAGCTCAGAGCCTTAAACCACTGTGCTATACTGCCTCCTAAGGGAGGATCGTATTTTTGTTTTGTTTTTTGTAAATTGTTTTTTGTAAATTTTGTATTTATTATAATATTGTACTATTTCTCCCTCTCCCCTTCACCCCAGGACGCATCTGGAAATGAGCTAGTATAGGCTCAGTATGTCTTTCCTGGTGAAACGCTTTAATAAATAAATACATTTACTTCGATTACAGGACATTGGCCACTACCTTTACTTCGGTAGCAGTACACTACAGCATGACAGTGCTGCTGGCTCTCTTCATTGACGCTATATTCTGGGTCTGCACCGGTGGGTCACTTAGGGCCACAGTCCTTCACCACTTCAGCTCCTGGCAATAAGGCCAGTGCCAGTGAGTGGGGCGGTGCCACCTGTGTGGTCAGGTTTCCTCCTGCGATGTTCGCGGCTCTAGGACAGGGAAGGTCTCTGGAGGCGTTGCCCATTGGAGATCTTCTGGATCTCGTCCTCCGAGTGGTCAGATGATCTGGAGGGTGAGGACCAGAATGATCTCGACTGCCTTTCAGGCCCTGGTGAGGAAGGAGACCTTTCTGGGCCTAGACCTAGGCCTTTAGCATCTGCATCATTGTCCAGGGGTCCTTCTCGGTCTGGTGCTGGCTGCGGCACCGTCTTTCTCTGTCTCATGGCACTGCTAATGACGTTGGGGACAGTCCTGGTGCCGATTCCAGTGCTGGGGAGAGGTCGGTGCCGGGTGTAGTGCAGGGTTGGATTCTGATGCTGTTCTCTGTGGCGGGCTGGGTTTCAGCACCTCCCCCAGAGTTGAATATGACTTCAAACAACATGAAGTCTTGCTGTATTCTGACAATTGCAGTTAGTTCCGGCCTTTGAACTGCCCCGGAGAGTATGGGGTTAAATTTCTATGCAGGGCATAAAACGAGCTCAAGCTCGGTTGAAGACTCTGTCTGCAGTACTTTGAATCCAAACCGTCAGATTCTTTACTCCACTTCACTTCACTGAACAGTCGCTCTGGAGATTTCTCCTGCTGCTCGGTTCAAAGACTCGGTTAAAGTCTCGGTTTTCTGAATTATTTTACTGCGATTTGGTTCACTCTGTCTGCAGTACAGTAAGTACTTAGTGTTTTTGGATTGTGGAAATTGTAAAAGTCCCATTCGGTTTGGCTGAACCGATCCCTTAGGTCTTTTGATTTAGTCGTTTTAGTGTGTGGTTACCGGTTCTTATTGGTTTAAAAAAAATTTGTTTTTAGCAGGGCTTTTTCAAACACCCGTAACATGGTTAGAAACTGATAAGAGAGTCTTGCCTGGCGGTTGCCGAAAAAAGGGTAAGTTTGGTTAGGTTGGCCATGTCTGAGAAACCCAAGGAAAAAAACGGGCCCACTGGGTTTCAAAGCTGCAGTGAGTGTGGGGAGGTCTTTGCTAAGGCCGATCCCCACACCACCTGTGTTTACTGTCTGGGGTTTGACCACCTCGATTCAGACTGCCAAATATGTAAGAATTTTCCCAAGTCTACCCTGGATAGAGATTAGGTAGACTTAGGGAAAGAGGGCAGAAATCCGCTAACCGGAAGGCCAGCCGGTTCGAGTTACCACCGAACCAGAAGGAGTGCCCTCTGACCAGGGCGATACTTCTTCGGGCAAGAGGAGAGCTGATCCTGAGGGGTCAGTTCCTGCAAAAAGGAAAAGAAAGGAAAAAATCTGCTGGTTTGGATCCAGAACTCCATGTTTCGACCGCGGAAGAAATTGCCGTGTGATTCGGATTGTGGAATCGCTTCGTCCAGTTCCAACCGATCCGGCCCTGGTTGGTAGGGGTTTGGTTCGGTCGGTTCCTCCAGTTCAGGATTATGCCCCTGAAGATTTTTATGAACAGTATTTTGAGGAGGGGGACTTTGAACAATGTGAAGACTAGGATGATGAGTACCTAGAAAGTCTGGATGTGCCTATAGAACTGGACATCTCCCCAAGACAGACCTTCTGGTGTTTCCCCCTCCTAGGCTCTCTGAGTCGCCTCCCCACTTTCTGTTTTACAGAAAAGTGGCAGAAACCCTCCAGCTTCCTATGGAGGAGGCTGTGCAGGACCAAGAAGAGCCTGACTTCGTTGAAATGATGGATATCCCAGAGTCTAAGAGACTGTCTATTCCCCTTCATAAGTCTTTTGGGAAGCAGACTCAAAACATTTTAAAGTCTCCTAACTCTATACCTCCTGTGGACAGAAGGATGGACAAGAGGTATACTCTGTCAGGCTCGGATATGGAGTTTCTTTACCAGCAATGCAGCCATGTTGGGGGTAGTGCAGGCTGCAGCCTGTGACAGGGCAAGCATTCCCTTGGCTTCACGCCCCCAAGATAAAGACTCCAGGAAGTTGGATGCCATGGCAAAGAAACAGTACATGGCATCCTCTTTGGGACTCAGGCAGGCTAATTATATGGCCTATACAGCCAGGTACCAGAAGTCCAGATGGGAAACTGTACTGGCACTGGCTAAGCAGGCTTCCCTCCAAGCGGCCAAGGAGCTGAAGGAGGTGGCTGCTGATGGGATCGAGGCATCCCAAGGTTCCGTTTCATGCTGCTGTGGACTCCAGTGATGTGTCATCAAGAGTCATGGCTACATCCGTGGCTCTTCGGAGAATGGCTTGGCTCAGATGTACTAGCCTTTCACAAGACACCCAGGCTAAGGCCATGGATTTCCCTGTGGTGGGTAATTCTTTGTTTCGGGAGCAGACAGAGAATTACATGAAGAAAATGGACGAATACAGGACCACTTACAGGAGTGCACAGGCCAAGGAAAGGCAGGCAACTCCTCAAAGGCAGCAAGCCAGGGGCAGGGGGCAGGCCTTTTCACAGGCCTTTCTACCAAGCGCAGGCCTTATCTCCCTTTTCCCAGAGGGGGGTTCTTTAGAGGGAGAGGCAGAAGGGGGATGAGCAGGGCTGCATCCAGCCTTCAGCCTAAGGCTCCTGCCAAGCAGACATTCTGAGGTGTCAGCCCGTGTCGACTCCCCCATACCAGTAGGAGGCAGGCTGGCTTGCGTCGTCCAGGACTGGAAGTCTGTTACTTCAGACAAATGGGTCCTGAAAGTGGTAAGCCAGGGACTGGTCCTCAGCTTCAAAAGATTTCCCAAAGCTGAGGCCCAGATCTTTTCCACCTGCAAGCACCTCTGAATCCCTTGCTTGGCAAGCAGAGGTTTCATCTCTGTTGGCTCTAAGGGCCATAGAGAGGGTGCCTTACCTACACAGGGGCAAAGGTCTGTACTCCAGGTACTTCCTTACCCCAAAAAAGACAGGGGAATGGCGACCCATCCTGGATTTAAGATATCTGAACAAGCATCTGTTAAAACCAAATTTCAAAATGGTGACTCTGGGAATAATTCTTCCGTCTCTAAGGCCAGCGGACTGGCTAGCCTCCCTGGACCTCAAGGATGCCTATTTTCACATTCCCATCAGGTGCTCCCACAGAAAGTACCTCAGGTTCAAATTGTCTTCAGGCCATTATCAGTTCAGAGCAATGCCCTTTGGCCTAACATCAGCTCCAAGGATGTTCACAAAGTGCTTGGCAGTAGTGGTGGCCTTTTTAAGAAGGAAGAAGATTTCAGTGTTTCCATATCTGGACGAATGGCTCATTGTGGGACAGTCCCCAGGACAAGTCAAGTCAGACCTCCAAGTGACCCAGCAAGTGCTCACTTCCTTGGGATTTCTTCTGAACCTTTCCAAGTCAGTTCTCGAACCTGTACAGCTTCTCACTTTTATAGGAGCAGAGCTGGATACAGTCAAGGCAAGAGCTTTTCTTCCCATGCAGAGGGTTACGGCCATTTCAGAGCTGGCCTCCTCTTTCCGCCTTCTGGTGTCTCAACCAGCAAGGCATTTCCTTCAGCTTCTGGTTCACATGGCAGCTTCTACAGCAGTGGTCCAAGGAGCCAGGTTTCAAATGAGGGACATTCAGTTCCATCTAAGGTCCTTTTGGTCCCAAAAGAAGGATCCTCTTACCAAACTAGTTCCAGTGACTCGGACTCTGATCCAGGCACTTCAGTGGTGGCAGGATCAGGACAATCTCAGGTAAGGAGTTCCTTTCGTCAATCAGCTCCACTCTGTGGTCCTTACCACAGATGCTTCTCAGGACAGACACCACCACCACCATGTGGTACATCAACAAGCAGGGAGGCACTCGGTCCATGGCCTTGTGCACGGAAGCCATGAAACTATGATCTCTGGCTTACTTTCTGCAGACATCTTTAGTTGCAGTCCACCTTCCGGGAAAGGACAATGTGCTAGCAGATGCACTGAGCACAATCTTCCAGGGCCATCACAAATGGTCTCTGGATCCCCTGGTGCTAGAAGTGATTTTTTTTCCCAGGTGGGGCACTCCAGAGATGGATCTCTTCGCAGCCCCGGACAATCACCAACTTCCTCTGTTTTGTTGCAGACCTCCAGTACTGGGCTCAGTGCCTCTGGTTGCTCTGGTTCTGAACTGGGAAGGGAAATACCTCTATGCCTTCCCTCCTTTTCCTCTGTTGTTCAAACTTCTGGTCAAAATGAGGTCACAATCCTGCAAACTAATTCTGATTGCTCCAGACTGGGCCAGGCAGCCATGGTATCCCCTGCTGCTGTCCCTAGCAGTCCATCTTCCCCTGTCTCTTCCCAGGAAGTGCAATCTGTTAACCTCATCTCAGGGGAGGATTTGATATCCCAATTTTCGGTCCCTCACTCTCAAGGCATGGCTCTTGAAGAGTTAGAATATGCAGATTTGCATCTGTCCCAAGGGGTTCTGGACATTCTCAAAGCCTCTCGAAAGCCTGCCACCAGAAAAACTTACAACTCCAAATGGAAAAGATTCAGCATTTGGTGTTCCAAGAAGCCTGTATCCCCAGACACTGCTGAATTGTCTACAGTTCTGGATTATATGGTTCATCTTAATGGTCTAGGCCTCAGACCAGCTACTCTCAAAGTACATTTGTCAGCTGTTTCTGCTTTTGTGTCAGTGGGAAAGCCTTCCTCTCTGTCATCTCATCCTGTATTCTGTAAAATGTTCAAGGATTGCTTCATACCAATTCTCCTTTTAGGGATCCTGCTCCTGCCTGGGATTTGAATGTTTGCATTGCTCAGCTTATGCAACCCCGTTTTGAGCCTATGTCCTCAGCAGAGCTCAAGTACTTGACTTGGAAAAATATGTTTTTGGTTGCTGTTACCTCTGCCAGACTTATCAGTGAATTGCAAGCTCTGTCAGTTGAACCAGACTTCATTTCATTCCATAGGGACAAGGTGGTTCTTAGAACCAATAGGAGGTTCCTACCCAAAGTGGTTTCTGATTTCCACTTAAACCAATCTATGTCTCTTCCTGTGTTCTTCACTGATCATGCTTCCTCAGGAGAGCGAAGGTTACAGTTTAGATGTTAAAAGAGCCCTTAGTTACTACATAGAACGTACAAAGGGTCATAGGTTTGACTCCCTCCAATTGTTCCTCACTTATGGGGAAGTAGGTAAGGGCAAACCTGCCACCAAGAGAACTATTGCCAGGTGGATTGTGTCCTGTATCCAATTCTGTTATGAGAAACTGGGAAAAATTCCTCCCTCAGGCCTGAGGGCTCATTCCACTAGAGTACAGCTGCATCTCTGGCTGCAGCCAGGGATATTCCCTTGTTAGAAATTTGCCAAGCAACCACCTGGAAAACAGTTCATACCTTCACCAAGCATTACTCTCTGGATATCCAGGCTAGGAGTGATGCTAGGTTTGGCACAGCAGTGCTTCAGAGCCTATTCCCAAAGTAGGTTCTGTCCCTCCTCCTTGGAGGTACTGCTTGGTAGTCGGCAATTGTCAGAATACATCAAGACTTCATGTTGTTTGAAGAAAAAATTGCTCACCTTAGTAATTATGTTTCCTCTAATGAGGCCTTGCTGTATTCTGACCTCCCTCCCTGCCTTCTCTCTCAGAACCTGTTTTTGGGAAGTGGATGGGCAGGTGCAGTGTTGCACCCCAGGGGTGTCTTCAGCACACTTCCTGTTGGGTGCTTTAGTTTGGTTATTAAGAATTTGTTATGCTTTATTACCTGGTTTTTGTTTGGTTTTTGGGTTTCCTGACTTGAGTCTTCCTTTGGGAACCTAGACCGTTAGTTGCCAGTTGGCTAGTAGAAATTTTACAATTTCCACATACTGATAGGTCAGTGAGTTTTTAGTTCGTAAGAATCTGACGGTTTGGATTGAAAGTACTGCAGACAGAGTCTTCAACCGAGCTCGAGCTCAACGTTCTATGCCCTGCATAGAAATCTAACCCTGTACTCTCCGGGGCAGTTCAAAGGCTGGAGCTAACTGCAATTGTCATAATACAGCAAGACTCCATTAGAAGAAACATAATTACTAAGGTGAGTAATTTTTTCTTCCGTGCCATTTGTGGTGCTGAGGGGGGTTTCGTTGCCACTCGCTATGCCGGCTCCCCCTTGCTCCAGGTTCATGCTGCTGGTGATACCCTTAGGCCTAGCCCAAGGGAAAGAGTCCATTCTGGTGAGGTGGGGGCTGGTAGGTCCCAGTCAACGCCACGCTCTTCACCTAGAGTGGCTGGTGGCTGTGGCAGGAGTCAGGAGTGTTGATGGGTCCTTTGGCTCCCCCCAGAACCATCTAGGCCTGTTGTAGGTTTGGATAGGGGCCACCCTGTTGGAACTCTATGGCTCCAATTTCCCCACCTGGGGTATTTCCCCCAAAGGGCACCATCTGGATCGCCCCTCCATGTTTGGGCATTTGCAGGTGGATGAGCTGCACAGCCCCTCCGCTCAGGTGAGGTCCCCTGTTCGATCTCGTAGCCCTTGCAGAGGACTTGACCTGGTCCTCCACAACCTGCCTCCTCCGCGTCCTCCTCTACCTATCCCTCCTCCTCTCCCAGACCTTTTGGGTCCTGTGGGACCACTGACCTGGGAACAGTTCAGGACTCCAGTGAGTGCCTTCCCCACTTTAGCGCATTGGACCAGGCTATCTTCCAGCCTGAAACCCCAGCACTGCCGCCCCTGAGTCCAGCTCCTTTTCATCTTCGTCTTCCTCCATTGAGGATGAGGAACCTTCCATCCACTTCTCTGATGCTAAATACAGTTGCTACAAGCAATTTCTTTTGGAGATGTTGAGGGACCTGTGACTGTCCCATTTCTCTGGCCGCAATCCTACACATCTGATGCTGTCCTTCCTTGGGGAGTACAGTCATGGCAACACAGTCATATCTCTGTGGCCTAGGCCTTTTGTGGAGGCATCAAGTGACATCTGGCTCTGTCCCTCTGCCCCCTCTCCAGCCCCAAGGGACACCCAGCAGAGGCACTGCACACCCGTGGGGTCTCCAGGAGCCATGCCAAACCCATCTTCTGGGATCCAGATCTTGGACACCCCCACTGGGCATAAGCACCCAGTGTGCAGCTGTCCCCCAAAGTCAGACACGGATGAGTTTGACATCTGGGGCCGAAGAGTCTTCTTGTCAGTGTGCACCATGTTGTGCATTGCTGCAGAAGCAAGTGCGCCAGGCGTCCTATGGCAGGCAGCTGTTGGTGACGCTGGGTTAGCTCCTGGCATCCTTGCCGGACTGCGAGCAAACCAGATAAGCCATATGCCTTTCTGCACAAGGCCTGGAGGTGGTGAGACATCAAGCAAGGGTGTCCTACGACACCAGTGAAGTAACCTCCAGGCTAGTGGGAACTGCAGTCTACATCAGGAGGAAGGCATGGCTGCATTTTTCCCGGTTGTTGCCGTTGGCCTGTCATAGGGTAACAGCTCCACGATTCCAGGAGGCCCACTTCTTCTCTTGCAGGACTAGACATGAGCTTGCAGGGCAATTCCTGCTTCCAGGCCACAGGAGCCTCCACCTGCCCCTGAGCAGTCCCGAGCCTGGCCAGGCCAATAAGGGGCCTCTGCCTCTCTGTGCTTCCCCCCACATTGGGCTAAAGAAACAACCATTTTTTTGTGGATTTGCCAACACCATCCTTGATGGTAAGCTTGGCATTCAGACTCACCAGTGATGAATGGTGAAGAGGAATTCTTGGAAGATATGGAAATTATGTACTCATCCTAATTCTTGATCTTCCAGAGTATCTTGACCATTCATCACTGCAACCTGCACACCTTTCCCACAAAGACCAAGCTTCTGGGCCGTCTCGCCTTTTCTTTTTCCTTTTTCCAGCCTTGTCTCCTTCTTATTTAAAAAAAAAAAAGGGAGGCACTTAAGGGGTGAACATCATTGGGGACCTTGTTCATGTCCCATGCCCCTTTATAACCTTCAAAAAAAAAAAGATTTGTAGGGGGACATTTTTCTTTAGGGGCATTTTCTACCCTTAACCCCCTAGTCCTTCCCGTGGTTGTTCACAAAAAAAAAGCCAGAAAAGATCCATTTTTAGGTCATTGTTACCCCTTTTCTTCTGCTATACTTTTCAGTCAAAAAATGCTTTTAAAAAAAAACGAGAGAGAGAGCATCACAGTGGAAATGGGGCAGAAGAAGCCCTTGTTTTATGTTGTTTCTTCCCCCACCCCTTTTTTCCTTTCAGTACAGTGGGGTCTGTAGATCTTATCTGTTTCAATCTTCACCATTCATTACCTTTAGGTATAGTGGCCGGAGGTCATGACCCCGCGAGAGCTCTTTTTTTTGGGGGGGATGGGTGGAGTCGGCACCATCGGCGCTACCTCGAGGCTGATGCACTGCGTGGCGCTCGGGTGAGCCGTTTGCATGTAATTGACCCTGCCCTCCCACCAGTTCGTCTCCCACCATAGAGGTTGCACTTCGTGGAAGCTCTGCTGCAAAAGGCCTGTTCCTTCTGTGAAGCCTTCAGCGCCGTGTTTGTCGATGCCGCTTTCGAATTCCTGCTGGTTCCGTCGTCTACCACCACTCAACGTTGCCTGGTAAGACTGTTCCTTTTATTCTTTGTGACATCGAGTCTTGTTTTTGGTTGTTTTTTCCGTAGGTCATGTCTCGGTCAGGGGGCAAGAAAACTTTGAAGACAGGACGGCCCCTTATGTGTCGGTGCCCGATGCAGCCGTAAGTACTTCATCACCGACCAGCATGACCATTGTCTCACGTGTCTTGGCCCTCTACACGACAAGGATTTGTGCGATGCCTGCTTCTCCATGGACCGTCGTGTCATCGGACAATGTGTGTGGAAAGTGGGATGAGCCCGCCGACTTCGGGGGCAGACGCGCGCACTCATCAGGCCAAGCCGTGGTCTCTCGGCCTTTCCTCCGGGTCCCCTACCGGTTCTATACGGACCGCGGAGGAGGAGACTTCTGGTTCTTGTAGCCTAGCCATTGCAGTAGCCCCTTCCGTGGTGCAGGAGGCCCAGTCTGTCCCTCCTGGTGGGCAGGAGGCACCACCTTGGCAATCGCCCCTTCGTGGGTGAAGGCTCCCCCCGTGTCATCTCCCCGGGCTGAGAAGCCTGGGTCGGCACCATCCTCAATGTCATCTGTCGGCGCTGACTTGGGCCTCGGTGCCGTTCGCAGCGCCATGGGCCCTGATGGCGCCGGTCCATTACTCGGCGCCGTCTCTGCTATCAGAGCCATTTGCGGCACCGATGGTGCCGTGGGAGGCTCTACGGTGCTGTCCTTGTCTGTTTCTCACAACGGCGCCGTGTTCAGCTCTGGTACCGCTTGCAGTGCCGAGCAGCGACACGGCGCCATGGGGGTTTCCTGACCTCGTTGCCAAGAGGGCAGTTGAGGCCAACATCGGTGCCATCTCTGGTCTCTGAACCGCTTGCAGCGCCATGGGTCGGGACGGCGCCGTGACAGGTCCCAGCTCCAATACTCCTGCCATCTCAGCACTGTCTTTTTTGCACACCGCTCGCGGTGCACTTGAGGGCTTCGGCACCAACTCTGGTGCAGTCTCTCGTTCTGCTGCCCCATTCAGTTGGGATGGCAGCGGGCATCCACGTACCGTCTAGCACAGGACTTCAGTCTCCATCTCCTCGGAGGCGGGATCGGACTCTGAGTCAGATAGACAGTCTGACTCTTTGGAGTTGGCTGCTCACGTGGACATCTTGGTAGTGTCCTCAACAGGCCGGAGCCAGCCCCCCTCTGAGGAGTGGACAGTGGCCCCTGGGTCCAGGGTCAGGGGTTCTGACTAGCAGGCAGTGGTGCAGGCCACTATTGCCCTGCAACCTGGCCTCAGAGGGTTTTCTGACCCCTCAGTGGAGGTACCCCCTCAGGTGGTGTGCCTGGATCGCCCAACTTTGGGGCTGATCGGAGCACCCACAGGAGGGGAGGGTGCAGCTCCCTAGATAGTCCCTTCAGAGACTGACCAGGGCTGTCAACTGCCTAGGCTGACTTATTTGAGGAGAAGGGCTCTTTTGGACTCTGAGGGGTCGTGGGTTCGACACGGCGACACTTTTCTGGGACCCACCTGGGTTCCGGAAGGAGTCGTTGTGTGGATCTCCACCCTTTCTTTTCAGTTTCCTCGAGAGGGCCCTGTTCTTTGGAGGTAGGGGACCATCCTTTTTTTACTCTCACAGCCCCGGTCACCTAACAGGAGGAATTCTTCAGGGTACAGACTAGGCAGTTCCAGTATGGTTGACCAACTGTCGATGGTTGAGTTTTCTGGAGCTCCCTCTTCCCTTGGGGCTGCAGGTGTGCTCTCTGGCCCAGGCAGAGGACAGCTGATTCCTGTCGTTGGCTCTGTCCCGTCTCCTCTGCCACCTTCTCCTTCTCTCCCAGGTATTCTTGGTCCTAGTGGACCTCTCTCCTGGGAGCAGTTCAGATCTGTGGCTGCTCAATTTCCCTCTTATGTCAGGGCTATGGACAGACAGGTTTTTCAACCTCCCCCTGAGCAGCCAGTTTCTGAACTCTTGAGGCCCTCTGACTCTTCATCCCCCTCTTCTGGAGGAGAGGAACCGTCTGTCCACATCTCCCCAGCTGCTGATCTCACAGAGTATCAGCGATTCCTCTTGAGGATGTTAGAGGACCTGCACATCACTCCACCCATGCAGCACAATCCAGAGCACTCGACACGCACCTTTTTAGGCGATTTCAGTGCAGATACCCTAGTGGTGCCCCCCTGGCCTGCTCCCTTTTGGGAGGCGTCGTTGCATGTCTGGCAGAGTCTCCATGTTCTATGCCTCATCCTCAGTCAGGATTGACGCAGCTGGACACTCCTGATGGGCTTTGCACCCCTCACCGTGACCGGCCCCCAGATCAAGATTCTGTGGATTTTGACTTCTGGGGGAGGAGGACTTTCTACTCGGCACGGTTGCTGCTCTCTATTTCAGCACATCAGGCCCACTACACTACCTATGATAGGTTCCTGTGGTCCAGGTTAGGTCAACTCCTAGCCGCTATGCCTGACACGGAGTTAACCAGATAAGCCATTGCACTCTCTGCACGTGGCCTGGAGCTAGCAAGACACCAAGCAAGGGCATCTTACGACGCCAACGAGGTAGCTTCCAGGGTCATAGGGACAGCGATCTGCACTAGGCAGATGGCATGGCTGCGTCTTTCCCGGTTGTCACCCTTGGCTCGGCGTAGGGTGATTCAAACAACATGAAGTCTTGCTGTATTCTGACTATGTGCAGTGATCTCCAACCTTTGAACTGCCCCAGAGAGGAAAAAGTTAACTTTCCATGCAAGGCATGGAACTCTGAGCTCGAGCTCGGTTGAGCCTCTGTCTGTTGTTGTTTGAACCCCAACTGCCAGATTCTTTACTCCGCCTCACTGAACAGTCGCTCCGGAGATTTCTCCTTCACTCGGTTCAAATAAGTTGGTTAAAGTGTCGTTTTTTCTCTCGGTTTCAACTGAATTTCTTCAATCTAACCTGTCGGTTAAGTCTCTGCCTGTGGTACCGTGAGTACTAGATAGGTTTCTGTATTAGTTTTCTGTGTGGAACTTGTAAACATTGGATCGGTTCGGTTTGAACTGATCAGGTTTGTGAAAACGTTTTTTCTGATTTATTAGAGTGTGGTAACCGGTCCGTATCGGTTCTAAAAAAAACGGATTTCATTATGTTTTTTTCCAAGACCCGTAACACGGTCAGGAACCGATAGGGGTGTCTTGCCTGGTGGATTGACGAAAAAAGGGAAAGTTTGGTTAGGACTGGCCATGTCTGAAAAACCCAAGAAAAAAACCGGGCCCACTGGGTTTCAGCACTGTAGTGTGTTTGGGGAAGCCGTTGCTAAGGCTTATCCCCACACCACCTGTGTTTATTGTCTGGGGTTTGACCACCTCGATTCAGACTGCCAGATTTGCAGAAGTTTTCCAAAGCTACCCTGGATAAGAGAGTAGGTAGACTGAGGGAAAGGGAGGCTGAGAAGTCCGCTGACCCGGATGGCCAGCCCTGTTCGGTTCCGACCGAACCAGAAGTGCCCTCTGACCAGGGCGAGACTTCTTCGGGCAAAAGGAGAACCGACTCTGAGGAGTCGGTTCCGGTTAAAAGAAAAAGAAGGGATAAGTCAGCCGGTTCGGATCCACGAGTTCTTTCTCCGACTGCTGATGAAATAGCCAAAGCGATAAGGATTGTTCAGTCACTAACTTCGGTTCAGACTGAACTGGCACCATCGGTTAGGGGCTCGGTTCCCCCGGTTCCAGATTATAATTTAGAGGAATTTTATGAACCAGAGGAGGAGGAGGGAGAGTATGAAGATAGTGATGGTGATTATGAAAGTCTGGATGTGCCCATTGACCCGGACATCTCCCCAGACAGACCTTCAGGTGTTTCTCCTCCTAGGCTTTCTGAGCCCCCTTCCCACTTTATGTTTTCTAAAAAAGTGGCTGAAACCCTCCAGCTTCCTATGGAAGAAGCAGTAGAGGATCAAGAGGAGCCTGATTACGTTGAGATGATGGACATCCCAGAGTCCAGGAGATTGTCTATTCCCTTCCATAAGTTTTTTGGGAAACAGACATTTAAAATTCTAAAAACTCGTAATTCCATACCTCCTGTGGACAGAAGAATGGACAAGAGGTAGACTCTTTCAGGCTCGGATACGGAGTTCCTTTCCCAGCAATGCAGCCATGTTGGGGTAGTGCAGGCTGCTGCCTGTGATAAGGCAAATATACCCTTGGCTTCACACCCCCCAGATAAGGACTCCAAGAGGATTGATGCCATGGCAAAGAAACAGTACATGGCATCATCTTTGGGACTCAGGCAGGCCAATTATATGGACTACACAGCTAGATACCAGAAGTCCAGGTGGGACACTGTGATGGCTCTAGCTAAACAGGTCCCTGACCAGCTTGCCAAGGAGCTGGAGCAGGTGGCTGCAGATGGGATTGAGGCATCCAGGGTGCAATTTCATGCTGCTGTGGACTCCAATGATGTTTCATCTAGAGTCATGGCTACATCTGTGGCCCTTCGGAGGATGGCTTGGCTCAGATGTACTAGCCTGTCTCAGGATACCCAGACTAAGGCCATGGATTTTCCTGTCATTGATAATTCTCTGTTTGGGGAACAGACAGAGAACTACGTGAAGAAAATGGATGAGTACAGGACCACCTACAGAAGTGCTCAGGCCAAAGAAAGGCAAGCCACTCCCCAGAGGCAGCATTCCAGGGGCAGGGGCAGGCCTTTTCATAGGCCTTTTTACCAAGCCCAGGCCTCCTCTTCTGCCTTTGCTCAGAGGGGGTCTTTAGAGGAGAGAGGCAGACGGGTATGAGCAGGCCTGCTTCCACCCCTCAGCCTAAGCCCCTGCCAAGCAGGCACCCTGATGTGTCTGCCCGGCCGATTCTCCACTACCTGTAGGGGGCAGGCTGGCTTACTTTGTCCAGGACTGGAAGTCTTTAACATCAGACAAGTGGGTCCTGGAAGTAGTAAGCCTGGGACTGGTTCTCAGCTTCAAAAAATTCCCCAAGATGAGAACCAGATTTTTTCCACCTGCAAATCCTTCAGAGGCCCTTGCACTAGAGGCAGAGGTCTCTTCCCTCTTGGCTCTCAGAGCCATAGAAAGGGTTTCACCCTTACACAGGGGAAAGGGTTTGTACTCCAGGTACTTCCTAACCCCCAAAAAGACAGGAGAATGGCAGCCCATCCTGGATCTAAGATATTTAAACAAGCACCTTTAAAGCCAAAATTCAAAATGGTGACTCTGGAATAATTCTGCTCTCTCTAAGGCCAGGGGACTGGCTAGTCTCCCTGGACCTCAAGGATGCCTATTTTCACATTCCCATCAGGTGCTCCCACAGAAAGTACCTCAGGTTCGAGTTGTCCTCAGGCCACTATCAATTCAGAGCAATACCCTTTGGCCTAACATCAGCCCCAAGGGTGTTCACAAAATGCCTGGCAGTAGTGGTTGCTTTCCTAAGGAGAAAAAAGATCTCCGTCTTTCCATACCTGGACAACTGGCTCATAGTGGGTCAGTCTCCAGACCAAGTCGAGTCACATCTCTAGATAACTCAGCAATTGCTCACTTCCTTAGGATTCCTCCTAAATCTTTCAAAGTCAGTTCTGGAGCCATTATAGCTCCTCACCTTTATAGGGGCAGAGACTGGATACAATATGGCAAGAGCCTTCCTTCCCTGGACAGGGCAAGGACCCTAGAAACTGGCCTCTTCATTCACCCTTCAGGTGTCTCAACCAGCAAGGCACTTTCTGCAGCTCCTGGGCCACATGGCAGCCTCTACGGCAGTGGTCCAGGGAGCAAGGTTTCAGATGAGGGACATTCAGTTCCACTTAAGAGCCTTCTGGTCCCAGAGAAAGGATTCTCTGACCACACTAGTCCCTGTGACTCGAACCCTGATCCAGGCTCTGCAATGGTGACAGGATCAGGAAAATCCAAGGAGTTCCTTTTGTCACTCAATCTCATTCCCTAATCCTTACCACAGATGCTGGGGAGCCCACTTGGGGGATCTGACCACCCAAGGACTATGGTCACCTCAAGAATCTCTGCTTCACATCAATCTCTTGGAACTCAGAGCAGTGTTTCTGGCACTGAAAGTTTTTTCCAAGTTTGTTCAGAACAAAGTAGTCCAGATCAGAACAGACAATACCACCACAATGTGGTACATCAACAAGCAAGGGGACACTCTGTCTACGGCCTTGTGCACAGAAGCAATGACGTTGTGGTCTCTGGCCTATTCCCTGCAAACCTCTCTGATAGCAGTGCACCTTCCAGGGAAGGATAATGTCCTGGCAGATGCTCTCAGCAGGATATCTCAGGGCCATCACGAATGGTCCCTAGATCCCCTAGTTTTGAAGGTGATTTTCTCCAGATGGGGCACTCCACAGACAGATCTTTTTGCAGCCCCAGACAATCACCAACTCCCCCTTTTTTGCTGCAGACCCCCAGTATTGGGCTCAGTCCCCCTGGATGCTCTACTTCTCAATTGGGAAGGGAAGTTCTTGTATGCCTTCCCCCCTTCCCTCTCCTGTTCAAGGTACTAGTCAAAATCAGGTCTCAACCCTGCAAAGTGATTCTGATTGATCCAGACTGGGCCAGACAGCCCTGGTACCCACTGTTGCTGTCCTTAGCAGTCCACCTTCCCCTGTCTCTTCCCAGGAATTACAACCTGTTGACCTCCTCTCAGGGGAGAGTTTTGTATCCGAATCTCAAATCTCTCTATCTCAAGGCCTGGCTATTGAAGAGTTAGAGTTTGCTGATCTGCATCTCTCTTAAGGTGTTCTGGATATTCTAAAGGCTTCCCGAAAGCCTTCCACCAGAAAGACTTACAATTCCAAGTGGAAAAGGTTCACTATTTGGTGCTCTGGTAAGCATATTTCTCCAGAGTCTGCTGGGTTGCCTACAGTTCTGGACTATATGGTTCATCTCAATAGCTTGGGGCTCAGACCAGCTACACTCAAAGTACACTTAGCAGCTGTTTCTGCTTTTTTGTCAATAGGTAAGCCCTCTTCTCTGTCAGCTCATCCTGTATTTTGTAAATTCTTCAAGGGTTTGTTGCACACCAATCCTCTCTTCAGGGATGTTTGCATTGCTCAGCTTATGCAACCTCCTTTTGAGCCTTTGTCCTCAGCAGAGCTTAAGTACTTGACTTGGAAAACTGTGTTCTTGGTAGCCATTACTTCTGCCAAACGCATCAGTGAGTTACAGGCCCTATCAGTAGAGCCTGATTTTATCTCTTTTCATAGAGATAAGGTGGTCCTAAGAACTAATAGGAAGTTTTTGCCTAAGGTGGTCTCAGATTTCCACCTTAACCAATCTATGTCTCTTCCTGTTTTCTTCACTGACTATTCCTCCTCTGGAGAGAGGAGGCTGCACAGCCTGGACGTGAAAGGGGCCCTTAGCTACTACATAGAGCGCACCAAGGGTTACAGGTTTGACTCCCTCCAATTGTTCCTCACTTATGGTGAGGTCGGTAAGGGAAAACCTGCCACTAAAAGATCTATTGCCAGGTGGATTGTCTCTTGTATACAATTCTGCTATGAAAAATTGGTTAGGACTCCACCCTCAGGCCTGAGGGCTCACTCTACTAGAGGTACAGCTGCTTCCCTGGCTGCTGCCAGGGCTATTCCTATCTTAGAGATATGTCAAGCAGCCACCTGGAAAACAGTCCATACTTTTACCAAGCATTACTCTCTGGATATCCAGGCTAGGAGTGATGCTCGGTTTGGCACATCAGTACTTCAGAGCCTGTTCCCAAAGTAGGTTCTGTACCTCCTCCATGGAGGTATTGCTTAGTAGTCTGCACATAGAATACAGAATACAACAAGACTTCATGTTGTTTGAAGAAAAAATTACTCACCTTAGTAATGTTGTTTCTTCTAATGGAGTCTTGCTGTATTCTGACCTCCCCCCCTGCCTCCCCTCTCAGAACCTGGTTTTTGGGATGTGGGTGGGCAGAAGCAGTGTTGGCACCCTAGAGGTGCCTCCTTTTCTCACCCTCTTAATTTTTGGGTGTGTGTTGTGTTTTGTTTTTGGGTTTCCTGACTTGAGTCTTTGCTTTGAAACCAAAAAACCCTTTTTATTAAATTTAGTTGCCAGTTGGCTAGTGTGAGTTTACAGTTTCCACATAGGACGCCCAGTGAGTATAGCTCGTAAAGATCTGGTGGTTGGGGTTCAAACAACAACAGACAGAGGCTCAACCGAGCTCGAGCTCAGCGTTCCATGCCTTGCATGGAAAGTTAACTCTTTCCTCTCCGGGGCAGTTCAAAGGTTGGAGATCACTGCACATAGAATACAGCAAGACTCCATTAGAAGAAACAAACATTACTAAGGTGAGTCATTTTTTCTTTCCTCCCCCTACCAGAGAACCCATCTTTTCTCCCGTAGGGTGAGACGGCATCTGTCGGGGCAACTTCCTAGTCCTTCCGAGGAGTTCCTGTCTCACTCTCCCTACTCCTGGGCCTCTCCAGACCCATGAAAGTTCTCTCTCTTGGTTGCCACCCACTGAGAGCTAAGGGACTTAGTCCTTTAGGGTTAAGCCCCCTTCGGGGGGGGGGGCTTGGCACTCGCCCAAAGGTGATGAATGGTGAAGATTGACACAGATAAGATATGAAAATTACATACCTACTGTAATTCTGATCTTTCTGTGTATCTTTACCATTTATCACAGTCCCACCCTCCATCCCCCTGGGGCCTCCGTCTCTGGGTCCCCCTCCATCTCTGTGCCCTCTCTTTCACCCCCCTCCTTTCTGTTGGTTAGGAGTGGGGTGACCTTGGGCACATGGGGGATGTTTTTCTCTAGGGGGAGAGTGGCTAGGATGGGGGGCAATCCTTCCTCAGCACCTCAGCTCCTCCCCCATGGGGTGGGGGTTGGTAGTTGCCCTCTTTCCTGCTCTCTTTCCCCTTCTCCCCATCAGCTTTTCTTTAATTCCCTTTGATTTTCTTGTCCTGTGGACACAACCTCAATTTAATTTAAGAAACTAGTTTTCTTATGCCAAAAATTAGATTTTTTTGGGGGGCTATTCCCTGTATCCTGTCTTTTCTTCCAGAATAGCCGATCCTGCTTATGTTGGGGTTATTGCTAGTGATTCTGTGCCTTGAGTTCTGGCAGTTGAGCCTTCTGGCTACTCTTTCGCAGTTCCTGTACAATCTGGAGACAGGTCAAGGTTCCAGGGTATGTTCCCTCTTCCGCCCCTCACATCCTTACTTCTAAAATTCCCTACTCTCCCTCTCTCCCTCCTCCTTTTCTACTTCCAGGGATTGGGGCCCCTCCTAATCCCCTTAGTTTTCCAGCTTTATCCTGTCCTCTCAGTCGTTTATTTCTCGTTTTAGTTTATATATCCTTTCCTTAATCTGTCCCTTGGACTCCCTTGCCCCTCCCTCCCAACCTTTCCTTACTCTACGGTGACTCAGAACTGGTGGGAGGGCATGGTTGACCACACATAACAGCCACCCCGCGGGCGTCACGCAGTGTGTCGGCCTCAAGGGCGGTGCCGATGGTGCGTCGACTCTGCCCATCAAAAAAAAAAAAATAAGAGCTCCCATGGGGTCGTGACCTCCGCCCACTATACCCAAAGGTGAGGAATGGTGAGGATACACGGAAAGATCAGAATTATGGAATTACGGTAGGTATGTAATTTTCATTTGTTTGCTGTTGGATAAACTTTCCTGGTCTCTTCTTGGGGGCAAGGCCTTGAAGGGGAGCAGGCGCATAGGGACAGGATATGTTTTCGGAATAGTAGTCCAGGTTTGTGACAGGAAGCTCCTGCCGCTCTTGAGGACCGACCTTTTCTTAAATCTGTTGCAACAGTTCTTCTGTTTCTTAGCCTAATCTATCCTTTACAATTTCTGGTCCATAAGGTTGGCCACCAATGGGCACCCCCTTCCTTTTCTTGACTATTCTATAGTGGCCTCTTTAATTTTCCTTTTCCCTCTCAGGTCCCCATATAGGGAGGTTATTGTGGTGACCTCTGAGCATATGTAAAACAACAGGTTGTGTTTATTGTTGTTGGATTTATTATGTAATAGCATTTCTGTGTCATAAAATACCTTGATGTATTGTATATAGCTTATGTTTATGAAACCTGTAAATGTTGAAAATACCATGGCACTAGGTGTTTTTGATAAAGGTGAAAAATATTAGTTGACTGTATTATAAAGATTAAGTTAGTTGTGCTATTTAAAATGCATGTACATTGCTGTAAACTGAACGCGTCTGAAATGTCATGGTGATTTGCATATATCCCATTATGCTTTGCACTATGGAAGTATGTATGATGTTGTATTTCTTTGAAACTTGATTTGCTGCCAGTGCCCTTCGGGATAACCCTTTTTTCAGTGATTCTGCATTGAGGTTCTTTGTCTATAGCTTGATTTTTTTTTTTTTTTTTGAGCCCCCACCACCCAAGCAAACAAGGCCCACGTTGGGGTGGAGGCTGAATCGCAACTGTTAAGTTTGATCAGAGATCAGTAGGTGCTGGCTAAGTGTTGAGGAAAGACTTGCATAGTCTGTTGTTACAAACCGATGTACTGAAGAACGGATATGCCATTGCTGAAGGTTATGCCATTGCTGAAGGTTATCCGCTGCATTTTGAATAAACATCACACAGAGATTGTGTGTTGAACTTGAAGTTCGGTGTCTGGTCCATCTGTTATCCCACAACCTCTCCACAAGGTTCCCTCACCAGTTTCAGCTTTCTTTTCCCTTGCAGTTCGCCTCCTGCACTTACTTTAAGTGGTCTGCTACATCTCTCTTTCTCTTTATCTCCTCTTACTGGGTTATTTCAATGAAAGAGACTCTGGAGGATGGAAATTGTTCTGTTTTGTGCATAGTTGCTCTTTTAGCAGGGATCCCCTTTTCTCAGTCATTTTTCCCCTCTTAGGGGTTGCACCTTTACCTCTTGAGCTCCTAGATGGCTCCCCTTGGCTTGGAAACCTGGCCTACTGGTATATTTCTTGAGTCCTGGCTCTGCTGTTGTCAGGCCTTTTGAGATCAGAGACTCTATATTTCTCCCATATTATGTTTTGGTCCTAAACCTCTAACCTCTTGTAGTTCTCCAACCTACAGGTGGACAACTCTGGCTGGCAATGCTTTTTCAGGGCTCACAGCTGTTTCTGAGACTCAGGGAAGTACTCGTTTCCCTGCCATCTACCCTTCCTGAATGGGTCCTTTGACATTTTGTGGACCTTGCTCCTGGCTTAAGGGTCAGCTAGCCTCAAGAGAGCATAACCAATGCTTTTTCCCTCAGTTGAGAGGAAGCCAACACTTTTGACACTGTTTTTCTTTCTGAGAATTAGGGGTCCCCGCTACACATACACACTTTCCCTCTCTCTCTCCCTCCCTCCTGCTCAGTTGTACTGGTCATCCTTTTGCCACTATAAAGACCCTCTTCTCAACCCCATCTTCTCCTGATGGACTTTTTTGGGTTTTTTTGTTCTTTTTATACCCTATATCCTTTTGTATATCCCTTGGGCTTCCTTGCCCCAACCCTTCTTTTTTCTTACCCATTGTTTCCTCTCCTGGCGAACAAAACTGAGGAGGGAGGGGGGCCAGCATCGGTTACTGGCCAGCCCACAAGCACCACATCATACATTCACATAGTGGGCGACGCTGTCCCTGACGTCAGCCCCCTACCTCTGAAGCTTTAAAGGCATATACTCCCACAGGGTTCCCATGCCTTCGACATATACCTACCAGTGATGAATGGTGAAGATAGTCTGGAAGATCAAGAATTACCTTGCAGTCAGTGCCTGTACATGTCTTGGTCAGAACCATCAGCTGTATAATCTGAAAGTGTCTGAATTAAATATGGCACTTAGTTTTACTTAAGAGCAATTTGTGAGGTGGCCAGGGAAACAGCAGCACTCAGTGGATCTGTGAGTTTCAAAGGCAAATCAGACAAGCAGTACTCATACGAGCAGCCATGTTTAACATCTGTGCATGATAAACTGTCCAATTCAGACTAAATAGTGTACCCTTCACAATTTTCATTAACAGAGGGTAAATTGTCTGTATATATCAAAATACCTGGGCAGTTTGAGATTTTTCTTTTTTGCTGGGAGACCCCTGCTGATTGTCTCGAGCTATCAGCTATACCAGCGTTGCACACACGCAGCTGTCACTGACGTCATTCCTTAAATAACGTCAGTGAAAGTCAGCTCAGCACTGAGACCAGAGGGAATAAATGGGGTTCCACCACTGTACAATGACACCGTCGATATCAACGGTGCCGACATCGACCTGCACAGTGCCAACAGTCATCATTGTGCCCGACTGGGGAAAGTGTTTTTTGAGTCTGAGTTGGTTTGGGGTGGGGGTGCGACACTAGGAGTTGTGGTGTCGAGTCTCAGCGGACCACCACAGCTAAATATCTTGACCCGGCGAGATTTGTCGCTGTGGGGGTATTTCGCTGTGTTGGTGTCGTCGTTCCGACGTGATACCAAAAAATTGCATGGCCATTCAGTACAGACAGCACATACAGTATGAAACTTTGAAAAGTGTTACTACAAAAAGAGGGGGCAGGGTCATTGGTGTAAATTGTAAGGTCAGACTCTGCATCACTTACCAAGCAGACACGATAGACTGGGTGGTCTTCTTCTGCTGGCTCTTTTGGTATGTTCGTAAGAAAGAAATGACACAAGACATACGTAAGATCATATTATTTGTGTATTTTTATGATGCCATCTCATAACAAAGTAGTCTGTTTTATTTAATAAGTTTCTATGCCTAATAGCTCAAATGTTACAACTTTCTAATTATTTCAGGCACTATAAAATAGCATGAAAAATTATTTCTAGAAATGGTCAGAAGATGCTAATAGTTGTTCTGTCTAAGAATAAACACATTCTATTCTAGTTCTCATTAGAGCTTACATCATAATCAGACACAGCCTTGCCCCCGCATAACCCCTACACTGTACACTTACTCAGCTTTCCTGAACTCCACTCCAGATCCTCCCTGCCTCTCTCACCCCGGGTCTTGCTACCCTGGGTAGTGCCACAACAACCAGCTTGTGTGCCGCTAACTGACAAGAAACAGCCAAGGTTTCTGCAGGGAGGAGGGTGCTGGGGTATTTGATGGCATCTGGATGGGTGGGTGCACACTTGCCATCAAGCAGTAGACTAATGGGCTTTTCCCCTCTTGTGTTCTGGCCTACATACCATCCCTGACTTCCATCAGTGATACTCGTCATGTTGTTTTTCTGGTTGGTGGTAAAAGATGGGATGTAGTAACCCACTATGTCAGTGCTGACTCCCACTCCCCACCAGAGGAGGCACTGCTAAAGTGGGATGCACATTGCCCTCTCCCCAGGGTTGGCACGCAGTGCCTCTGCATTGTTTCCAAGACCCCACAGGCTCAGGGCAGGGGAGCTGGGCTCAGCTCCAAACCTGGGTCTCCCAGATGGTGGTGCAATGCGCCACTGGTTTGCACTGCCGGGCCGGGCAGATGAAAGCTTCTTCTAGATAAAAGGATATGACCAAAGCATCCTTTAACCGAAGTGGCATGTCTGAGGTAATCATAAGTCTAGAGAGATGGCAGTCTAAGTCCTGGTTCCCGCCACATGGTTTTTCCCTTCCTCTATGCTGAAGGCTGCAATAACCTGAAATTTAAATAATTGCATAATTAGTTAATTTCACCAACAGTTGGAACTGGATGGTGGCCCTACATTCTTTGGCAGTAGCATCTCTACCAACAAGGCTGTTTCTCTTCTCTCCGAGGCTGCCTTTTCTCTCTTTACGGGACATCTGTGTAAGTTTTATTCATCTGATACTTCTACTTTCTTCCCTAAGGTACCTTTGCTCTACAGAGAAATAATCCTTGCAGCACCTATAGGGGTGGAACCCTCCTCAAGAGGGTTCCTATGTCTTTCCAATGCCTCAGAAGGGTGGTAGTCCCTGTAGCAGGGACAGAGAGAGTGTAAACCATATCTGTTACCCCAGGAGTCCTTTAGCATCATTAACTTTAGCAGTTAGCTGGATAGGTACAACTGCCCCGGAGGTGTGCCTTTAAGAGAAATTTAAATAAGCTTAGGGCCATAGCCAAACAGAAAACAGGAAGGGGAGTGAGCCGAGTGAGAACTGCTGAAGGCTTCAGAATTTTTTCTCCACTGGACTGAGCAACACTGCCCTTGAGGTGTCTCAACTTTCCTTGTTGACAGCCTCCGAGTCCTAGTGTTTATCTGTGTAAAGTTTTCCTCATATTTCTGTTTTAATAGTGTGCTGAGTGAAATTATTACAAATTTGTTAGCACCACGCTAATTTTTTTATTTTTAGGCAACCGCGCTATTTTGACTTCATTTCTACCGCGATTGTTCATTTTGAATGTTAAACTTATCGCGGGTGCTTAATTTCGACAGTTCCTCTCTTTTCTTACCAAATTCTTGTGGGAACTGTTAAATTAGAGACAGTTTCCTTGTTTTTTACCTCGTACTCGCGGGTTTTACCACAAGGCACCCCATTGGAATTCAAATATTAACAGTGCCTAGGGGGTTCTCTCTGGATTGGCAAATTAAGAGAAACCCTTATATACATTATGTTTATACATAAAGGAACCGGACCTAGGTATCTTCTGTCGCAGGACTGTCCGTAAGGGTCCAGCAGCCACCTGTGACAGTTGACAAGTATTACTGGGTTTTCTATTAAGGTTGGCACTGGTATAGATCCCAGTTCTACAACCACAAAAAAAAAAAAAAAAAAAGAAAAAGGAACTGGCAACAGACAGAGCTAATTAACTGGGGCAGGACTGGCCAGTGGCGTTTCACAGAAACCTGCACTCAGTTCGTAAGGTCCAAGGCTGGTTTGCTTGCTTAAATTGGGCAAAACATAGACGAACCTTTGATTATTATGGATGAGAACATATCAAAGGCTTCCGACTAGGGGCCAATCAAAAGTACTAAAATGTAAGGAGGTGCTGAGGAACCCTCCAGATCCCAGCCAAAAATTAAAGCTTCCAAATTACGAAGTTCCTCACAATTTAAAAAATAACAGAAGTGACAAAGGAATGAAGCTTGATCAAGCTGCTGATGAAGTGGCTAAAAAGAAACTATGTCTAGACATAAATGCTCCCATTGCTCCTGGGAAAGCCAGTAGCGAGACAACAGGCAGCTTAAAGCATACAGAGAAAAACAAAGTACTTGCAAAGTCTGCGCAGTATTCCATTTGTGCAAAATATGGAAAAAGCATGGCAACTGTTTCAGACCCTACAAAACATGGGTCCTTTCTTTACTGGGGCTGGCAAACACTCTTCCACAGTTCTCTTTCCCATAGACTGTGAGGATTATACAGTTGATAAATAATTGTATGATGCCCCTGCCTATAGAGGCTGCTAACACTCTTCCACAGTTCTCGCCCCAGAGACTGTGAGGGTGATACAGTGGATGGTAAATAATTTATGCTGCCCCTGCTTACAGGGGCTGCTATCACTCTTCTACAGTTCTTGCCCCTGAGACTGTGAGGGTGATAAAGATGAAAGAATTTTTATGATGTGGAGGGTCTAGCACCCTGTGTATCCAAGGAGGTTCTCCCTCCATGCTTTCGTTTATCCAAAACATATTGGCACCCTGGACCTCCCTTCTCAGGAGTCCTTCCAAGGTGAGGATAAGGATAAGAAAAGAAAAGATTAGAGGGGAAAGGTTCCACCTCCTAAAAAGTCCTGTCTTAATGAAAAATATAAATACAACACCACGAAACTGCTTCAAACCCCCACTTCCGTGGCAGAGGTTTACAAGCAGTCTGGAAGTGTTAATAAATAAATGCATAAATATATCAATTGTTTAATAATATTGAGAGCCTGTCTGTACATCCCAACCATGTGAGTATAGTGCATCAGGCAGCTTGTGAGAAAGCTGGGGTCTCCTTTTCCTCCTTACATCCCAGATAAGGACTCCAGAAAATACAATTTCTTAGTTACCCACAGATGCTTGTCAAAATGTTTAACTACTTGGCTTTCGGTCAAATATAAAAAAAAAAAAAACACTGCAGAACTCTGTCCTGGTTCTTGGTGCAGGAACCAGTGGATATGGCTAGCCTGTTCGGATAGCTGTGTAACACCAATTCCACAGGACTACAACAAGGATGCTGCCTCCAGAGTCACAGCCTATGCTATCTTTCTGAGACACTTTGTCTGGTCTAGAACTACTGGTCTACCCTTAGACTCTCAGTTTAAAGCCATGGACTTTCCTGGTGATCAAAACATACTGTTTGATTCCTGAACATGTCGAACAAGGCCCGCTGCCCCACAGAACTGCCTTCGAGGGCATTAGGGGCAGAGTTTTTTTCCCCAGCCTTCTATCAGTGCAAGGGTGTTTTCGCAGTCTAAAGCCTGACGTTAGTGTGGGCAGACCTCATGTGTACTCAGGTGTCTAAGCCTCTTCCCCAACACAGACGTTTCTGTTGGAACGGGAGGCAAAAAAACATTCTAGCTTTACGAGTCGTGGAGAGGGTCCCTTGCCATGAAAAGAAGAAAGGGCTTCTACTCCACATAATTCCTCACACAAAAGACAACTGGGGAGTGGCTTCCCATCTTGCTATTAGAACCCAAATTCAAGATGGTCACTCTGTTACTATTCATACAGCCCTTAATGTAGGGAGATGGGCTAGCCTCCCTGATACAAAAAGGGCCCCCTTTTTTCTATATACCTTTAATGAGGTCACACACAAGGGCAGGCTCACTGCGGCCCTTCGGCCTCCTTAGCCCCAAGAGTTTTTACAAAGTGCTGGGCAGTGGTAACAGCAGACCTCAGGAATCTGGGCATTTCTAGCTACACCTAAGTTGCGGATTAGCCTCCCAAAGTCTTCTTGTCAGGTCAAAGAGTCCCCTTTTTTCCCCTTACAGGGCTCTGCATGTAGGCTTGGGGATCTAAGCAAAGTCTCACCTGGAACCCTCCCAGCATCCAGGAAGGATATGCCTTCCATCTGCAGGCAAGAATTCAAGATTTCCCTCTTTGGCAGTTTTCTTTATCTAGCGACAATGAGACCAGCCAGCAAGCGCTTGACTGGGTTTGAATCATTATCCCTCACAGGTTCAGTATATGATGTGGTCCTGAGCAAATCGCGAAACGTTGAAATTTTCTCAGGTTATTAGAACACATGGCTTCAGTGCCTGCTGTGATCCCAAGGTTCAGATATAGGAGGCTTCACCCGCAAGTCTTCTTGTAGCTTGCTGGTCTCAGAAAGCAACAATTTTCAAAGCTGAAAACTCTGACAGAGCAGTTCCACAGACGCCTTCCCCTGTGGTGGGAAGCGCATCTGGACAGTGCCTAAGTAAGTGGCACCTAGACTCTCCAAGAGTCACAGTTACTCATATTTCTTTTAGAACTCAGAGAAATCTTTTTAGCTCAAAGCATTTGCTCCTGTCATAAAAGAGCAGACTTACAGAGTCGAACAGACATTACTGCAATGGCCAGATCAGGAGTACTCTGTTCCCAGGCACTATAAAAATTGGCCTCTTGCCTTCTACCTGAGAGTCAGCCTTCAGGGATTCACTCACCAGGCAAACGCAGTACCCTGGCAGAGGTTCTAGTAGCATCAGTCAGGGTCAGAGTAATGGACTGTGAACAAACAAGTACTAGCCACGGTGGTCAGGTGGTTGGGCACCCAGTAGTGAATCTGTTTGCCTCTCCCCTCAGCTTCCAGTTTCCTCAGTTCTGTTGCAGGCTCCAGTCCCGGGATCACCTCCTCTGGACGCCTTGATCCTGGTCTAGTCAGGAAGGTTCTTATATGCATTACCTCCTTTTCCCCTGATTCTTAGGGTATTTCTGAAACTCTTACAACAGCCTGCATCTAAGATTCTGGTGGCTCCAGATTGGCCCAAGCAAGCCTGGTACCCTTCTCCTTCTCTCAATGCCCTGCAAGCAGTCCATTCACCTGCCTCCAACTCACTCACTACTGATCCTTCCTCAGACAGAAGTGCAATATCCAGGCATACACTCCTTCCAGCTCAAGGCCTGGTTCTGGAACAGTTAGAGTCTGAATCCTCACAGTACACTTAACAAGTCCTTAGGACACTGAGGGTGGTTAAAAAAATCAAGATGACTTGTGCAGCCAAATGTTTTCCCTCTGGTGCAAGAGCAAAAAAGTTCAGTTTCACACCCTCAGCTGCTGGATTGCCTGGTACTCTTACAGGCATCAGGCTTGAAACCATCTTCCCTCAAGTTACACCTGGCGGCGATTTCAGCCTACCTTTTGGTGGGAAATAAAAAAATCAGTCTTTTCCCACGTCATATTGAAACAGTTTTTAAAAGGCCTCTTGCACCCCCAGGCTCCAATCCGGGAGCTTGTTCCTCCTCTGAGCCCTAACCTTTGCACAGACTGGCTCATGAAGCTACCCTTCGAACCTATGTCCACGGCCCACATCAAGTTTATAACTTGGAAGACAGGCTTCCTGATAACCATTTCCTCTGCCAGGAGGTTTTCAGGGCTACAGGCCCGGTGCACTGAGCCACTTTACATCTTCCCTCACAATGATAAAGTTGGATTCAGGACAAATAGGAATTTCGGCAAAGGTAGTTTCAGAGTTCCTCTTGGAACAGTCCATCTCTCGCCTGTCTTTACTGACAAATCCACTCCTGGTGAGCAACAGCTCCATAGCTTGGATGTCGAGAGCCATCTTCTACTACCTAGAGCATACTAGACAGTCCAGAGGCTCTTCCTCTCAGTTGTTCTCCACCTATGGGTATGTAGGCAGGGAAAGACCAGCTACCAAGAGAACTTTTCCTGGGGTAGGTCTCTTGTATTAGATTCTGCTACGAAAAAGCTGGTCACCAACCTCCAGTGGGGCTCAGGGCCCACTTCACCAGGGGCACGGCAGCCTCGCTTGCAGCAGCAGTTGGTATTCCTCTACTGGATGTCTTAAAAGCAGTTACCTGGAAATCTGTACACACCCTTATAAATCACTACAGTTTGGATGTGCAGACCAGATCTGATGCCAAATTTGGCAGGGTGGTTCTGCAGAGCCTCTTTCCTAGTGGGTTATCTGCCCACCTCCCACTTGGTACTGCTCAGTAGTCTGCTAAAGTTACTGATGCTAAAGGACTCCTGGGGTAAGAAGAGCAAATTTTTCCAAGGGGTCCTTTAGCATCAGTAAGCTCCCACTCTTCCTCCCCGGTTCACCTGTTGGAGAAGGGCTCTTTATCACATCTCTTACCAAATTTGGGGTTTCCTATTGATGTGTTTTTAACTCGTGTTGTCGTCGTTTCTCTTTCCACTGTTGTGGACATTTGCATGTTTTTTGAATCCTGTCAATTTGTTTTGGGGCATGTGCCCTTGTTTTTGTGAAGCCTTCAGCAGCTCTCACTCAGCTCACTACCCTTCCTGCTTTCTGATTGGCTATGGCCCTAAGCTCATTTAGATTTCTCTTAAAGGCACACCTCCGGGGCAGTTGCACCTATCCTGCTAACTGCTAAAGTTACTGATGCTATAGGATCCGTTGGAAGAAAGATGATTACTGTGGTGAGTAATTTTTTCTTATGTAACACAAGCAAACACACATCATGAAAAAAACATCACACTGCACTGTTGCCAAGCCATTGTGCTGGTTCTGATCCAGTACTGGTTTGAGATTGAGTGCATCAGTCAAGTGCAATGACACTGAGTTACTGGGCTGGATCTGATCCATTGCTGATTTAGGGACTTAGTACCTCAGAATGGTGCTCTGGCACTGCGTCACTGGTCTGGTTCTGATCCATTGCTGATTTAGGGACAGAGTGCCTCAGCATAGTGCACTGGCACCGAGTCACTGGGCTGGTTCTGATCCAGTGCTGATTTAGGGACAGAGTACCTCAACATAGTGCACTGGCACAGAGTCACTGGTGCTGGTTCTGATCCAGTGCTGATTTAGGAACAGAGTGCCTCAGCATAGTGCACTGGCACCGAGTCACTGGGCTGGTTCTGATCCAGTGCTGATTTAGGGACAGAGTACCTCAGCATAGTGCTCTGGCACCGAGTCACTGAGCTAGTTCTGATCCAGTGCTGACTTATCAGGGCTAGCTCTGGCCTTTCTGGATTTTTTTTTCCGCAATTATCTTCGCCAGTTTTTTTTTCTTTTGCACCACATGGTAAGCAGGACTTATTTTAAGTAAAGAGCAGTTGACACCTTCAAGAGAAATAAAAAAAAAAACATAATATTTATACACTGTAAAGCTTGTGTTTCAGATTAGTTCCATATTTCTCCTTCCCATAATTTTTACTGAGGTCATTTTCATGAAAACAGGATATTTGCTCCTGAAGAGTTTATCTATTCCTGCTGCTTTCTCCCTACCTGACGTCATAATGCACTGCTTGTGACATCACAGTTATTTCCATGGCAGCAAACTGTGATGTCATAACACAGGATTATGACTTGAAGTAGGGGGTAAGTTACAGAGGCAGATGAACTCTAAGGGAAAAAGACCATGTAGTCATGCAGATTTCCTCAGTAATAAATAATTGGAGGAAAAATCTACAGAATATATACAGAATGCAGACTTCCTGGAAAACATAAACTGAACTTACAAACTTAAATGGGCAGACTGGGTGGGCCATAGGCCCTTATCTGCTGACACTGTCTATGTATCTATGTATCTATGTATCTAATTATTATCTTTTTCAAAGTTTTCTTTGAGGTGTCAGCAGCTCTTTAACATTTCATGGTGCCAGACAGTTTTAAAAATCGCCATTTAAGAAAAGATAGATGTTTTGGCTCCAGTGGCGAGTGGCAGAGATAGCTCTGTTTTGGGACGGGAGTACCTCAGCATAGTGCATTGGCACTGAGTCACTGAGCTGGTTCTGATCCAGTGCTGATTTAGGAACAGAATACCTCAGCATAGTGCTCTGGTTCTGATCCAGTGCTAATTTAGGGACAGAGTGCCTCAGAATAGTGCTCTGGCACCGAGTCACTGGTCTGGTTCTGATCCAGTGCTGATTTAGGGACAGAGTACCTCAGCATAGTGCACTGGCACCAAGTCTCTGGGTTGGTTCTGATCCAGTGCTGATTTAGGAACAGAGTATCTCAGTATAGTACACTGGCACCGAGTCACTGAGCTGGTTCTGATCCAGTGCTGATTTAGGAACAGAATACCTCAGCATAGTGCTCTGGTTCTGATCCAGTGCTAATTTAGGGACAGAGTGCCTCCGAATAGTGCTCTGGCACCGAGTCTCTAGGCTGGTTCTGATCCAGTGCTGATTTAGGAACAGAGTGCCTCAGAATAGTGCTCTGGCACCGAGTCACTGGTCTGGTTCTAATCCAGTGCTGATTTAGGGACTTAGTACCTCAGAATGGTGCTCTGGCACTGAATCACTGGGTTGGTTCTGATCCAGTGCTGATTTAGGGACAGAGTACCTCAGCATAGTGCACTGGCACCGAGTCACTGGGCTGCTTCTGATCCAGTGCTGATTTAGGAACAGAGTATCTCAGTATAGTGCACTGGCACTGTGCTGGTTCTGATCCAGTGCTGATTTAGGGACAGAGTACCTCAGCGTAGCGCACTGGCACTGGGTCACTGTGCTGGTTCTGATCCAGTGCTGATTTAGGGACAGCGAACCTCAGCATAGTGCACTGGCACAGAGTCATTGGGGCTGGTTCTGATCCAGTGCTGATTTAGGGGCAGAGTACCTCAGCATAGTGCTCTGGCACAGAGTCTCTGGGTTGGTTCTGATCCAGTGCTGATTTAGGGACAGAGTACCTCAGCATAGTGCTCTGGCTCAGAGTCACTGGGCTGGTTCTGATCCAGTGCTGATTTAGGGACAGAATACCTCAGCATAGTCCACTGGCACCGAGTCACTGGGCTGGTTCTGATCCAGTGCTGATTTAGGGACAGAGTGCCTCAGCATAGTGCTCTGGCACCGAGTCACTGGGCTGGTTCTGATCCAGTGCTGATTTAGGGACTGAGTGCCTCAGCATAGTGCTCTGGCACCGAGTCACTAGGCTGGTTCTGATCCAGTGCTGATTTAGGGACAGAGTGCCTCAGAATAGTGCTCTGGCACCGAGTCACTGGGTTGGTTCTGATCCAGTGCTGATTTAGGGACAGAGTACCTCAGCATAGTGCACTGGCACCGAGTCACTGAGCTGGTTCTGATCCAGTGCTGATTTAGGGACAGAGTATCTCAGCATAGTGCACTGGCACCGAGTCTCTGGGTTGGTTCTGATCCAGTGCTGATTTAGGGACAGAGTATCTCAGCATAGTGCTCTGGCACCGAGTCTCTGGGCTGGTTCTGATCCAGTGCTGATTTAGGGACAGAGTACCTCAGCATAGTGCACTGGCACCAAGTCTCTGGGTTGGTTCTGATCCAGTGCTGATTTAGGGACAGAGTACCTCAGCATAGTGCACTGGCACCAAGTCTCTGGGTTGGTTCTGATCCAGTGCTGATTTAGGAACAGAGTATCTCAGTATAGTGCACTGGCACCGAGTCACTGAGCTGGTTCTGATCCAGTGCTGATTTAGGAACAGAATACCTCAGCATAGTGCTCTGGTTCTGATCCAGTGCTAATTTAGGGACAGAGTGCCTCAGCATAGTGCTCTGGCACCGAGTCACTGGGCTGGTTCTGATCCAGTGCTGATTTAGGGACAGAGTGCCTCAGCATAGTGCTCTGGCACCGAGTCACTAGGCTGGTTCTGATCCAGTGCTGATTTAGGGACAGAGTGCCTCAGAATAGTGCTCTGGCACCGAGTCACTGGGTTGGTTCTGATCCAGTGCTGATTTAGGGACAGAGTACCTCAGCATAGTGCACTGGCACCGAGTCACTGGGCTGGTTCTGATCCAGTGCTGATTTAGGGACAGAGTATCTCAGCATAGTGCACTGGCACCGAGTCTCTGGGTTGGTTCTGATCCAGTGCTGATTTAGGGACAGAGTATCTCAGCATAGTGCTCTGGCACCGAGTCTCTGGGCTGGTTCTGATCCAGTGCTGATTTAGGGACAGAGTACCTCAGCATAGTGCACTGGCACCGAGTCTCTGGGTTGGTTCTGATCCAGTGCTGATTTAGGGACAGAGTACCTCAGCATAGTGCACTGGCACCGAGTCTCTGGGTTGGTTCTGATCCAGTGCTGATTTAGGAACAGAGTATCTCAGTATAGTGCACTGGCACCGAGTCACTGAGCTGGTTCTGATCCAGTGCTGATTTAGGAACAGAATACCTCAGCATAGTGCTCTGGTTCTGATCCAGTGCTAATTTAGGGACAGAGTGCCTCCGAACAGTGCTCTGGCACAGAGTCACTGGGCTGGTTCTGATCCAGTGCTGATTTAAGAACAGAATACCTCAGCATAGTGCACTGGCACCAAGTCTCTGGGTTGGTTCTGATCCAGTGCTGATTTAGGAACAGAGTACGTCAGCATAGTGCACTGGCACCGAGTCTCTGGGCTGGTTCTGATCCAGTGCTGATTTAGGGACAGAGTACCTCAGCATAGTGCACTGGCACCGAGTCACTGGTGCTGGTTCTGATCCAGTGTTGATTTAGGGACAGAGTACCTCAACATAGTGCACTGGCACCGAGTCTCTGCGTTGGTTCTGATCCAGTGCTGATTTAGGGACAGAGTACCTCAGCATAGTGCACTGGCACCGAGTCACTGGGCTGGTTCTGCTCCAGTGCTGATTTAGGGACAGAGTACCTCAGCATAGTGCACTAGCACCGAGTCACTGGGCTGGTTCGGATCCAGTGCTGATTTAGAGACAGAACACCTCAGCATAGTGCACTGGCACCGAGTCACTGGGCTGGTTCTGATCCAGTGCTGATTTAGGGACAGAGTACCTCAGCATAGTGCACTGTCACCGAGTCACTAGGGTGGATTTGATCTGGTACTGGTATAGGAACAGCGCATCATGCCAGCTCTTTGCCAATTTTAAGATGAAATTTCCGAGGTTGTGCCCGACCTTGGCTTTCTGTTTTGGCAACACACTGTCAGTTGATATGATGAGCAAATCACTCAGCCATTGAAAACGAACAGTTATTTAAACTATTTTATCAATTCCACTGCTTTCTGTTCTCAACAGAGACACAATGTTAAAGTGCAGGGCATATACACTGCTACAATTTCATTGGAAACTGCTCGGAGAGTAGACGTTACAGTAAAGGTCAAAGAGCTTGGTTATGTTAATTTGTTGACGGTTTGGAATACCTTATTAGAAGGCTTTTACTGCTGAATTTGCATGTGAGGAGATGCCATTCATTTTTCTTTAATAGTGCTTTTTCTCCCAGCCCTGGTCGTCTTCCATGGATATACCCCAGTCAGCCCTATTTGTCCCTTGTCCTCCCCAAGACCCAGTTCAGCCTATCATCTTCAGTTAGTCTGCCACCGTGGCAGGGGTCCAAATGGTAGGGCAGTCCCCCCCCCCCACCCACCAAGGCAGTCCACCATGTGGACTAGGATCCGGTGCTGGCTGGCACTAGGACCCAGAGGAATCTTCAGTCGTGGCTGTCATACAGACCTCCATGGGATTGTATCCTCAGTTTACTCCTCGGCATCTCCCACCACCCTCGGTGTGGACATAGCTTCTGTCGACCTTGGCTACATGCAGCAACATCCTGTGGAGGGAGTAAACCGCATTGGGCCACAACAGTGGTTACCGCTGCACCAGTGCCTGGGGCCTTCCTTTTTCTGACCACAACACACCATCGAGCAGCAGCCACTGCAGCCCGGCCTGCCTTCAGACATAGTGACCCAAGCTTACTCCCAGATGCTGCTTGCCTGCATGGTAGCAGGATGCACTGGTGTCGGGCCATGAAGGTGGCCCAAGCAGATGTAATTCTAACAGCTAGAACGAGAATATGGACTGAAAGGTTTCAGTGTCTGTGTACAAACTCACTGTGAGCTGCAGTTGTCTCCATGGAGGCATAATTTAAGAATGAATCAGGAAGGAAACTGGATAGCTCAGTGCATTGATAGTGGGTTAAGAAATCTTTTACCTGTAGGTTACTGGTTCAAATCCAGCCCAGGTCGGGGGGGGGGGTGGAATGCTGTGGAGCCTAAGCAATATGGTCGCTGAACTTTAGAGCTCTCTAAACTACGGACAAACTGTTTACTTATTTGGGCAGTTTTCCCTCTATCAGCATGACAAATTCGATATAAATCTGTAGCTGAACTTTTGGTGTACAAGATGGGCTATCCTCATAAGGACAAGCGCTCGGGTGACGGAGCTGGAATAAGGACAGCTCCGGGAGCATCCCCCATGAGGGCAGCACTGGGCCGAAAACCCCACCATCAGGAGTGAGCAAAACAGGAGACCCTTCAGACCTTGGGGGTTAAATTAAATATTCTGACTTCCTCTGTAGCAGGACTATCAACTAAATTTTACTCTCTCACCACTCAGATAACTATTGTGGAATACATCCTTGAATTGGTCACCTTGGCAGCAGCTACCAAAACCGCTGATGCTGCAGTGGGGGCCATCGCCTTGGTGATGAAAGAAAACTAGCACCTTTGCTCTGGGTTAGAAATGCCGAAAAAACAGTCAAGGGCCCATAACATCAGGATCCTGGGGCTAGCTGAAGGCTGTGGAGGGGATCACTGGATATTATTTATGCAAGAGTGGATCACACAACAGTTGGGAGCTGAGGTGACCCCGACAGTTCAGAAAATTCAAAAGGCTTACAGGGTTGCTTTTTCAGGGTCATATGGACAACCTGGAGGCCCGGCGCACCATGGTGATGGTAACAGACGGAGCTGGCTCACGGGATTACCTTTTAGCCTTAGCATGAAGGAAGAAAATCCTGGTTCACAATGGACAGCAAATAAGGCTTTTTCCCAATCTTGCATATGCCACCAGGCAGAGGAGGAAGAGGTATGATGGCATGAGGGCGATGCTGCGTGAGGCAGGAGTACCGCATGGCCGTATGTCCTGATTTTTCCCAGTGCACCTGAGGATCGTGCACCAAAATAAAGTTTTTCTTTTTTCTGAACCAGCAGAAGCTCTTAAATGGTACCAGTGGAATGCTCCATCTCGCAAGAGAGACACTGGGAAAGACAACCCTTGGTCTGGTGAAGATACTCCTTGAGTAATCTTGTTTTCTCTGAGAACTTTTGAACTGTACTGGTAATGGAACAGGGGGGGGGGGGTAATTGTAATACTTTAAGAAAGTTCTATACGACCCATTAAATAAGTTATTATTTTTTAATCTTTTTTCCCAGCTGGTCTGTCTACAATATTTGGATCCGAGTTGTTAAAGTGCCTTTGATTTTCTGTTTACCGCACTGGTATCCTAAGTGGTATGGTTATGCCTGGAGGCTCTTCAGTAACAGTAGATTAAAGTTGTTCTTCATGCATTCAGGAATATGTATGCTCACATACAGTAGTTTCAGCACCTTTACTGATCAAAGTTTTACGTCGTGGCTGTTTAAACAGGGGAATATACTGTCTGGTATTGAGCTCAATAGGTTCTTTTCTATCTAGTGTATCTACTTAGAATAAGCATGGTGAACTGCTCCCTAATTTTAGGGAAGGACTCTGGACATTAAATACTGTGGGCTTTATATTTCTTTTTATTACATCATGTGGCTCATGGACTCTATTACAGCAATAGTATTATTAACTGTTGCTTTTAATGTGATGGCAGTCCCCTCCATTGACGTATCTTATTTTCGTGTAACAGACCGAATGAGAGTATTAACAGGAGTGGTGCCCTCATAGTTATTTATACCTGCAATGTTGAATGAAGGTGTAATGGCTGTATGTAAAGTTTAAAAAAAAAAAAAGGAAAATCCAGGCCAGGTCAGTAGTGGCCAAAAGTTATTCAAACAACATGAAGTTTTGCTGTATTCTGACTATTGCAGTTAGCTCCAGCCTTTAAATTGCCCCGGAGAACAAGGGGTTAACCTTTCTACGTGTAACCCCCAGGGGCGCTATCCCAAGGGCTACTACCCCTGCCTGCTCTGACTTTAACAGGGTGAGGGGCCTAGATCCGTTGGCGGGTGCCTCCATCCAGAGATCAGGGTTAAGACAGTCGAGTATGACTTGGTCACAGCCCTCTGGGTTGCTGCAGCCCCCCTTTCGTCCCACCAGTGGCCCACACAAATCAATCACAGTGCCCTTACCATATACACTCACCCCCCCGGCTTGAACCAATCGCTTGCTCCGGGGTCCCCCTGAAAAGTAAGTTGCTGTTACACAATAATCGCTGTACAGTAATTTACCATTAACACACAAACTAGCCAGTGTATCTTTGCAAAACGATCAATCTGATTTATGTAGGGGGAAATAACAAGGACTGGGGGTGATCAGGTTAATTCGCTTACCACTACAATATATGAGTATCTATCTAGGGCTCTGTGCACAGGCCTAACCTATAAGTCACTGTCTCTGGGTACTGAAGCCCTAGAGGCTAGTCCCTCGATGCAGCTGGTTGGGGCCCTGACACAAAACGAGCATTCGATTCCTACGAAGATTAAATAGAGCCAGCGGGCTCAGTTAGTGTCACCAGTACAGAACCCAGAAAGTCCTGCCCTCACTAGGACCATTTGACAGGGAGCTACCCTGATTTAGTACTCACAACTCCAGTAGACAGAGCATTCTCGCACCACTCGCAGGACCAAGCCTGGACTTCAAACACTTCTCCACACATTTATATGCAAGGCAAAGGGGTACCATACCAGGCAGTTGCTGTCCTTCTCGATCACCTGTACGGCATACACCAGGCCAAACCGACGCAGCTTCACTGTTCCTGACAGACCGAGTGCGATTCAAGCAGATTCTCCAGTCTTCTACAGGGTGAGCCAGGTAGGTAGCCGCGCTCCTGCACAGCCTCCTCTGACCGCTACCCAGCGGATTTAGTCCAAGTCTACTGGCGATTCAACGCGCCCGAAACTGGCCTTACACACGCTTCCCGCGTGAATGCTCAACGGCGCAGGAGCCCCGAGCTCCTTCCTCGCTCACTGCCACAACATCTCTGTCCCCCGGCAGTCCAGGCAGAGAATCCTCATTCGGGCACCACCCAATCCTATTGGAAGGCTGCAGATGCCAGTCACTCAATACTGCAATCATTGGTGCAAAAAAGCACCAAGGTCCAGAACTCCACTTCCCAGAATCACTAGCCGTATCCCCATTGGTCAGGCGGCTCCCATCGGAGTCCTGATTCTGGTTGGTCACCAATATGCCATTTTAAAGGCCCCTGGCTTCTATTGGACCTTTCAGAACAGTCCTGGTCCAAAATGGAGGGGCACAGCACAAAATCCCAGCTGCAATAAAAACAAGTTAGACAAACTGCAATCTTACCAATGCTCTACATGTTTTCGGGGACACAACTACATCTTTCAGATGGGCTCCCTCTGCACTCTTGGCGACTGCAGAAATGGAGTGATCAGACAGCAGCCCAGGGCGGGATTCGAGCAGAGAAACCCCAGTCCCCCCATTCAAACCATTAAAGCCTGCAAGCAGGCAACTCTTAACGGGACAGTACTGGAGGCTTTTAAAAGCACTCACAATGCCCGCATTTAGCGACCTTACGCCGAACACCAATTAGGCATGGAGCATTCAGGCAAGCCCTGGGAAGGCCCCTAAGAACCCCCATTTATAGGGGGGTTACACCCTTCCTGGCCTGGAAAGAACTTGGCGTCCGCGTCAAGTGGTTACCCTTAAATTACTTTAAGGCAAACAGTTCACCTTGACAGATCATCAGACCTTGGGTTACATACATTAAATACTGTAATACACAGATTCTCAATGGTTTATACAATATTACACACACACACACCCAACCTTGTTCTCTTTTTTATAACTCAGGTCATTACTTCTTGCCCCGGGCACCTGGATAGGGGTAGCCCCTCCCATTAGCTATCTGAGGGCTAACGGGAGCAGTAGGCCCATACTCAGAGGGTAACACTAACAGTTGGGCATCATTCCCCAAGACTAACTTGGGCAAGGAACTCTGGGATACATACACCCCTTTATGGACTACATTTAATGGCAGGTCCACAGGCTGACCCAGAGACTCATAACTTAACCTTACTACAGGCCGTACTTGTCGGCCAGTGCGTCTAGGGGTCTCATTAAAATCTGCTACAGGCCCTGGCTCCATTTCAGCTTCACTTAGATTAGTAGGGGGAACCTCCATAGGAGAAGGGGACCCCGTGCCCATAGTACTTTCGGGGACATGACCCTCTATATCAGGACCCACACTACTTGGTTAGTCAAGGACATTTCTGGCACTACTGGGATGCTATCAGGGCACTCAAAGTATTCTTCTTGCTCGGGTATATCCCTAACGGGTTCCCCCACATCACTTCCCTCTTCTGAAAAGTCAGACAGCTCAGCCAGCCCAGATAATTCAGGCAGGCTCAAAGATCCCACTTCTTCGCCCTTGGTGCTACCCACTTTGCCCTCTGGGAGCATAGACTCCAGGGACAAAGCTGGGGGCTCATACAGTCCATGAAACCCAACTTCGTTCCCAGAGTTAGCTAGGGGATTGCCCCTAAAGAGTTGACTCAGTTCATAAGAGGGGTAATACTCAACATCATGTTCACTGTCTTCAGACACAGACGGAGGATCAACTTCATCAGAGGGGAAAGGGGAAGGCCCCTGGAGTTTAAGTTCTGAGGAGTCGACCCTTCTGGATTTCTTTTTGGCAGCAGCTCTAGTTATAGGCCCGGGAGGGGGGCATTGGAAGGTTCAGCCTCTATCAAAATTTGTCCAATTGGCAGCAGGTGATTTCGGTGTAAAGTTTTTACATCTTCTGAATTGTTTTCAGGCCGCACTTTATACACAGGCAAATCTTTCAGTTTTCCTACGACAATATGAGGGAGGTGATGCCATCTGTCAGCAATCTTATGTTTGCCGTGTAATCCCAGGTTCCTCAATAGCACTCTATCTCCTTCTTTCAATTCCACTGCTTTCACTTTCTTATCATATCTTTCTTTATTGGCCAAATTCCGCTTAGCAGCCATGGTCTGGTCTAGTTGGTAGGCATAATTGAGTTGGGCCTTCAGCTTTTGCACATACTGTAGATGATTAGCTGCTTGAACCCCATCGGGAGAAACCCTAAAACAAACATCCACTGGCAACCTGGCTTCCCTTCCAAACATCAGCCGATATGGGGAAAACCCAGTGGCATCACTCTTGGTACAATTGTAGGCATGGACTAAGGCACTGATCTGCTGGCTCCATCTAGATTTGTCTTTAGGGTGCAAGGTGCCCAACATATCAAGCAAGGTGCGATTGAATCTCTCAGGTTGGGGATCACCCTGGGGGTGGTACGGGGTGGTTCTTGATTTCCGCACCCCCCACAAGGATAGCATCTCTTTATCAGACGGCTTTCGAAATCTCTCCCCTGATCGGAATGGATTCGCTGGGGGGCCCCATAGTGAACAAAGACATTTTCAACAAGGACTTTAGCCACCGTGGTTGCCTTCTGATCCTTGGTGGGGAAAGCCTGGGCATATTGGGTGAAATGATCAGTGACTACCAGTATGTTGCTAATATTCTTCAGATCGGGTTCTGAACTCAGGAAATCAATGCAGACCAGTTCCATGGGGGCGCTGGTAGTGATATTGACCAGGGGAGCAGCTCTTTGAGGCAGGGCCTTTCTTTGTAAACAGCGGCCGCAGGTCTTAACATACTGCTGTACATCAGCACTCATTTTGGGCCAGTAAAATCGGGTCCGCACTAGGTCAAAAGTTCAGTCTATGCCAACATGCCCCATGTGGTCATGCAGGGACCTCAACACCAGTTCTCTAAACGCGCGGCAGCACTTGTTGTTGTTTGTCTACTCTCCTCTTTGTCTACGGTCTCCGTATAATAGTTTATTGTTCAGCTTCAACTTTGGGCCTTCTTTGTATAACAGGGCGGTTCTCAAGTCAGCAGACCACAGTTGGGACACATCTCTCCCTACTCGCAGCGCCTCCTCTAAAGCAGGTTGTATCATAGGATCTCAAGACTGAGCCAGCTGGAGACCATCATTATTGAACTGAGGCAGCGTACTAGTATCTAATGCAGAAAAATGGCATTAAGCAGCAGGTATACAGTTCTCAGATGGGCCCAAACAATCCACCATGCAGTCCACAGTATCAGGAGACACCTGTTCTTCCTTGCCGAATTTTCTGGCAAAGGGCTCTAATGTCAGGTTCTGACAATCTGATCCAATCGGCTCGGGACACAGGCCTCCGGGAGAGAGCATCAGCATCTATATGGTTTAGGCCTGCTCTGTATTTAACAGCGTAGTTGTAGGTGGATAACGTGGAGAGCCACCTATGACCAGTGGCATCTAGCTTGTCTGAGGTCTGAACATATGTCAAAGGATTATTATTAGTTTTCACCAGTATCTTAGCCCCATACAAATAGTCATGGGATTAATCAACAATAGCCCACTTTAAAGCTAGGAACTCTAGTTTGTGCACTGGGTAGTTCTTTTCAGAAGGTGTCAAGCTGCGGCTGGCAAAAGCTACAGGTCTCAGACCGTTCGAGTGCTCTTGGTACAGTACTGCCCCCAATCCTTGCAGACTGGCATCAATATGAAGAACATAGGGTTTAGCAGGGTCAGCATAGGCCAGCACTGGAGCATGAGTAAGTTGAAATATAATGTCATAGAAAGCTTCCTCACAATCGGCAGTCCAGCGGGTACCAAACACATCATTTGGGCAGAAATAATTTTTTTCAGTACCAGATTGTACAGTCTTCTTATATTTTTTATGGGTCGGGGAGTACCCTTGCATGAGATTAAGCAGGGGAAGATCACCCCAGAGTAGTCTTTAATAAATGTTGGTAATACCCACAGAACCCCAGGAACCGCTGTAGCTCCTTCAAATTTCTTGGTTGGGGCCAAGTGGTTAATTTTTTTTATGCTTAAATTTTATTCATTATTCTTGCTTATACATTAACATTTTGTCGATCAAACCAACAGTTTACAGGTGACATCTTAATTGTCCATGTTGATTTTTCGGTTATACTGTTATTTTTTTCAATTAAACATAAAAGAAAAAAAGTTAAACAAAAGCTTAAAAAGAAGATAAAATCATTACATTATCAAAATATTAAAAACCAAGGAGACAAGTTCATAAATCAAATGAAACAAGTGTTGTCAATTGAATTAATTCTTGCTACGGCCATCATAAACAAGTCATCCAGGGAGGGGTACTACAGTATTCTGGGACAAACATACATTCCTCTCATTCATTCCTAGATAAGAAAAAACCTGAAACATTTTAGGAAAGGTACTAAATTTTAAGGGACAGTGATTACCAATAGGGAGGAAAAGGGGGGAGAAGGAAATGTTGGGGAGGGAGGGGAGGAAGGGATGGGGAGGGGAAGGGCGAGGAGGAGGGTAAGGGGTAAGGGAGAAAAGGTAGGAGAATAGATAGGGGAAGGGAAAGATGCAGGACCTATAAATCTAGCCTCGAGTCATTTCATCCATATATAACTCCCATCTATTCCATCTGACATCATAGGCATTCCCACTATGGTTTATGGAGCCAAGTGGTTAAAGCTTCTACTTTGCTGGGGTCAGTCTCTATGCCTACAGTGGAGACTATGTGGCCCACATATTTTACAGAGGTTTGAAAGAATTGGCACTTGTCTATAGATAATTTAAGACCAAAATCTTCCAGCCGATCCAGGACCTTGGACAATCGACTTTCATATTCTTCCAAAGAGTTGCCAAACACTATAACATCATCTAAATAAACCAAACATTCGAGCAAATTCATGTCCCCCACAGCACATTCCATCAGGCGCTGAAAAGTAGCTGGGGCACCTGAAATTCCTTGAGGCTTCCGTATAAACTCATAGAAGCCTAGGGGGCAAATGAACGCAGTCTTCTCTCGATCCTCCGGAGCCATCGGGATCTGATAGTACCCACTGCAGAGATCTAACACAGAGAACCACTTACTGCCGTTTAGACAGTCAAAGGTGTCTTGTATGCGTGGCATAGTATACTGGTTAGAGATGGTTCGCCAGATTAAGGTATAGTAATCCACACACATCCAAACGGCCCCCATTCTTTTTCCTCACTACTACAATGGGGGAAGCATAAGGGCTCCTGGATTCTTGTATCACACCAGCAGCAAGCATCTCTTGCAAATGCCGTCTCACATCACCTATGTCAGCAGGTCCATGCGCCGAGACCTCTCTCGAAAAGGCCTTTCATCATGCAGTCGGATGTGGTGCTCAGCTCCTTGCACACATCCCATGTCCCATTCTTTGAGGGAAAATACCTGGTCTCTTTGGGCAAGCTTTTCACTGATCGTCACTTTCCATTCAGCAGGCAACGGGGAGTCACCGAAATCAAACAAGTCGGGCGTTACTCTGTCATCCTTCCCCAAACCCTTGCTATTGGGGAGCACTGCAATGTCTGCACAATGCACACTAGCCAGGGTGCAGCCTCTATTTACTAGAATCTCTTTGTCAGACACATAATGAACTTGAACCATCACCCTTCTGGCATAAGCATGGGCTCTAGCAGGCAAGATACTGGATTTAACCAGCAGTCCCTCAGGCAACTTTTCCTCCCCAGGTGCATCCAGCATCAATAGCTTATTCGTAGCATCTTTTTTAATCCGGACTTCCCCTTGCAAAACACACTGGGCATTTGGGGCTAATAGCAACGGCTCCGGATCCTTCCTCCAGACGACACCCAACGGGCCTTCAGGTTCCTTCTGGCTAGCCTTTCTCTGAGTCTCATAGGCCTTCTGGATCAAGGCGGGTATCCTAAGAGCTCGCCCAGTCCTGGACACCTGCTTTTCAGAACACAATTGTGCTAATCGACCAAACATGTGAGCATTGGTCCCAATCAACAAGGGTACCCCATCATACAGGCCAAGGTTTCCACTTGTTCGTCCACCCCAGCAACAGAAGTAGGAAACGACAACCAGATCCAGATATACCCCAAATACGGATAAGCCTTATCACTCAGCCTCCATACATGTAGACCATCCAAGGGTTGTAGTGGCACCTCAGGCAGGTGTGTCTGATACCAGTCCTGGAACATAATGGTTACCTGAGAGCCACTATCCAATACAGCCCGTGTGGGTATCCCATTTACTCGCACCGGGGCCTCCATCGAGGGCCCCACCACATCAGCTCCCTTTGGCTAGGGTGTTAATTTCTAGACAACTCTGGTTCCCCAAACCTAACAGGGTGGGTAGCAGTTTGCTTCAAGTCCCTCACCAGTTCTCGTAAATTTCTAATCTCGGCCCTCAACTCACTTTCTACTTGGGGATCAGAGGAAATGGCATGCAGCCTCGCCCCTCCTTGTGACTCTGGGGTTACATCAGGCCCCCCCCAAAAGGTGGGTCTCATCGGGTTCGCTAGACTCAGGGGTTTGGCACAGATTCACAGCCCCCACATAGGGTTCCTACCCCTCCTCATCAGTTTCTACTTCTCTGATCTCCCTCATCAATTGACAGTACTCAGGCGGGGCAGCTCGTTGATCATGTAACTTAAGTTTTAACAATATCACACTGGAAAATCTAGCAGATTTTAAAACATGTTCCAACCTGATCTGGTTCAGGGCTGTGGCGGTGATCCCCCCTTTTCGATAGGCCTTCTGCAAAGCCCTTTCCACCGTAGTAACAAAGGCGGACAGCTTTTCATTCCTCCACTGCTTGGCAGACTTGAATTTCCATAATAAGTCTTCCCCAGTTTCTGTACTTCCAAACATTCCCTCTAAAGCAGAAAGATACTCTGCTGCGGTAGCTTCTGGGCTAGTAGCCTGCAAGAACCTAATGGCTTCCAAAGCTGGACCCCGCAGGCTCTCCACCAGTTCCTTTCGTTTCTCCCCCCTCAGAGCATTGCCACTACTGAACTAGGGGGGTGGCATAGTCCATCCACACCTCCAAATCATCCTCCCCTGAAGGCACTGGCACTGTGCCAGAAAAATGTTTTAGCCTACGGTACAAATCTAGCTGTATAGAGGGAACCACGAGGGGCGGTGGGGCCAAAATAGAACTCTTGGGGGGCCCAGGAGAGGTACCGGGGGAAGCCTGGGGGTGGGGTCACTGGAAAGGTCCAATGCCTGCAGTAATACTTGGGTAGTCCTCCCCTCCACAACTAACAATTTAAGCAGTTTATCTTTGAAGCTATTAGTCTGGGGAGACCCCCCGGGGGTGACTGACCCACTCCGGATGTGAATGACCCTCCACCCCTGTTGGGCACCTTCCGGGTACATCACTGGGGGTACCCTCTCGGGGTCAATGGCTATACTACATAAAAGTAACACCTGCAAAGTCTGATCGAGTAGATCAGCCATACGCCCCTTCACCTCTACCGTCCCCAAACATTTAACACGCTCCACTACAGAAATAAGGTCAGCGTTCGTTGTCCCCAGAGGTACATCTAGTAGTAACACAATTCTCTGAGAGTCCAACTCTTCGGCTTCACCCCACCCCATCAGTTTATGTACCATTGTCTTAATGGGGTCCAACTTAATTTTAGCCATAATATCCCCTTCTAGTTTTTCCTTGAATTTAGCCATAGTTAGGTACTTCGTCCACTAGGGAACGCTAATCCCAGCGGTGCCTCCATGATGTAACCCCCAAGGGCGCTATCCCAAGGGCTACTACCCCTGCCTGCTCTGACTTTAACAGGGTGAGGGGCCTAGATCCGTTGGCATGTGCCTCCACCCAGTGGTCGGGGTTAAGACAGTTGAGTATGACTTGGTCACAGCCCTCTGGGTTGCTGCAACCCCCCTTTCATCCCACTAGTGGCCTGCATAAATCAATCACAGTGCCCTTACCATATACACTTACCCCCCGGCTTGAACCAATCAGCTTGCTCCGGGGACCCCCTGAAAAGTAAGTTGCTGTTACACAATAATCGCTGTACAGTAATTCACCATTAACACACAAACTAGCCAGTGTATCTTTGAAAACGATCAATCTGATTTATTTAGGAGGAAATAACAAGGACTGGGGGTGATCAGCTTAATTAGCTTACCACTGTAATATATGAGTATCTATCTATCTATGGCTCTGTGCACAGGCCTAACCTATAAGTCACTGTCTCTGGGTACCCAAGCTCTAAAGGCTAGTCCCTCGATGCAGCTGGTTGGGGCCCTGACACAAAACGAGCATTCGATTCCTACGAAGATTAGAGCCAGCGGGCTCAGTTAGTGTCACCAGTACAGAAACCAGAAAGTCCTGCCCTCACTAGGACCATTTGACAGGGAGCTACCCTGATTTAGTACTCACAACTCCAGTAGACAGAGCGTTCTCGCACCACTCGCAGGACCAAGCCTGGACTTCAAACACTTCTCCACACATTTACATGCAAGGCAGAGGGGTACCATACCAGGCAGCTGCTGTCCTTCTCGATCACCTGCACGGCATACACCAGGACAAATCGACACAGCTTCACCGTTCCTGACAGACCAAGTGCGATTCAAGCAGATTCTCCAGTCTTTTACAGGGTGAGCCAGGTAGGTAGCCGCGCTCCTGCACAGCCTCCTCTGACCGCTACCTAGTGGATGTAGTCCGAGTCTACTAGCGATTCAACGCGCCCAAAACTGGCCTTATGCAACCCCCTGCAAATGGGGGTTCCCAAAAGACTTCCAGGAGCTTGCTTGAATGCTCCAAGCCTGAATGGTGTTTGGCGTTTAAGCCATTTATCTGTGAGTGTTTTTAGAGCCTCTGGTACTGTCTCTTTAAGAGCTGTCTGCTTGCAGACATAATTAGTTTATATGGGGGACTGTGTGTTTCTCTGCTTGAGTACCACCTGAACTGCTGCCAATTCACTCCATTTTGCAGTCACTAGGAGTGCAAAGGAACCTATCTGAAAGATGTAACTGTTTGCCAGAAATCATTTAGAGTAATAATGAAAATACAGTTTGTCTAACCTGCTTTCTTTGCAGTCAGAACTGTGCTTGCCTAGTTCCCATTCTAGTTTTGAACTGCTGAACTGGACCAATCAGTGTGGGATAAGGTAGCTCTAAAATGGTGCCTTGGACGAATCAGAACTTGGACTCTAATCTGAGCCAGCCACAAGAGGATTGTATGGGCAGTGACTCTGGGAGATGTAGTTTGGACTTGGCGCTTTTGGACCAACAGGGGCAGTCTATTGTGGTGACAGCCAATCCAGCCAAGAACTGGGAGGAACTCAAAGGAAGTGCCCGTTTTGTCTGCTGGAGTTTCAGTTGAGCTCTGGCAGTGTAGAGGGAAGGAGCCCTGTGCTTTTTCGGTGTGCAGTTTTAGTCGGGAAACGTGTGTAAGGCCCAGAGTTCCGGTCTGCAGCTTGTGTAACTGCTTGTTAGGACTGAATCCGTCCTGTGAAGAGAATCAAAGGAGATCTGAAGAGTAGAAACCAGGCTCACCCTGTAGAAGACTGGAGAAATTGCTGAATTGCACTCGGTCTGTCAGGAACTGAATCTGCTGTGTGTTCTCCCGGGTATTATACAGTAATTGCGATCAGGATAGAGAAGCAGCCTGCCTGGTATAGTACTTTCTTTTTACCATATAAATGTGTGAGGAGGCTTGTGTAGCTCAAGTGAATCCTGCTGCCATTAAAGGACTTTTGCCTGTTGCAGTTTGCCATATAAATGTGTGAGGAGTCTCGTGGAGCTCAAGAGTAGCCTGCTGACGTTGAAGGACCCTATCTTGTTTGGAGGTCGTGAGTACTAATTCAGAGTCGCCCCTGTTGAATTGCCACATTGAATCCAAATGGAATTACTGTACTGCTGACTGTTTATCTAATTTTCTTTTCTCTGTGAAAGGGCCCTACCAGCTGCCACGGTTTGGACTAGCCACTAGGGCTTGGGTACCCAGGGACAGTAACTGGTGGGGATAGGCCTGCACAGAGCCATAGGTAGATGAGTAAAGTGATAAGCTAATTAACCTGATTTCCCCTGTCCTTGTTATATCCCCAAATAAATCAGAGCTGCTTGTTTCAGCAAAGTTATACTGCCTGAGGTATTTGTCTATGTTAAAGTATTGTACTGTGATTGTTGCACTGTATCTTATTTTACAGGGGTCCCAGTGCCTGAACCAGTCCTGGGGGTAAGTGTATACTGTGAAGGTAATTCTGATATACTGTGTGGGCCACTAGTGGGAAAGGGGTTGCAGTGTCCCAGAGGGCTGTGACCAAGTAAGTTTAACTATTGCAAACCTGACCTCTGGGTGGAGGCACCCGCCATTGGATCCAGGCCCCTCAACCTGTTAGTGGCAAATCAGGCAGGGGTAGTAGCCCCTGGGATAGCGCCATCTAGGGGTTATATCTTGGAGGCTCACCGCTGAGATTGTGTGTCCTCTAGTGGCCATATTTACAAACCACTGTTAAGAAAAAAAATTAAATGGGTACCCCGACAGAAGTGGCTGTGCACGGCTGGTGGAGTGGTGTACTGGAGGAGAGATCGACCCCAAAATGCTAATGCTTATCCTGGACATCCCCGGTATCAATACGGACACTGTACAGGAGTACTTTCCAAGGTGGAAGGTTTACAAAACCCTGTGGTGGTGGGTGGCATGCTAATCTGCTCACCCACACTTTCCTGGCCCTAGTAGAGTTTAAGGATCCCATAGATAGCTCCAAAGTGCCACAGACCATTACCAGAGGGAGCCCTCACTGCTTGGAGAGTGATAACTAAGGACAGTAAAGACCGGGAATGAGCCCCACCACTATCTGAAACTTTTGAGGAGAAATCTAAATGGTTGCCGGGGAAGGAAAACTGTGGAGGACTTGAAGAAACTATTTTGCCACCTGGGGTGTTCCTCTCCCAACACCCTCTCCGCTCCAGTACCGGTAATGGTGGCTGAACCAATGCAGACTCCTATTTCTGCACCTGCCATTAGTCACGACTCTTACCGAAGGTTGAGGATCTTCTCTGGCACCCTCCCCACCCCTCAAGGGGAGGATGACTGGGAGACCTGGATAGACTATGTTGCCCCCCAAGTGCTAGAATGGCAATGCTCGGAAGCCGAAAAGCGAAAGAGGGTTAGTGAGAGCCTCCGAGGTCCTGCCCTGGCTACCATCCATGCTAACGAGTAACCTGAAGCGACTGCACAGGCCTATCTTGAGGCCTTGGAGAATGTGTATGGGGAGCCCAGATTCTGATGAGGACCCATGGTGGAGAGTAAGAAATGCACAACAGTACCAAGGGAGTTGTCTGTGTATGTATCGCGGCTGGAAGAATTGTTGCAAGAATGCCTCAGAAAGGGTAGTTTGCCAGCGATTGAACTGGACGAACCAGGCTGGACAGGATCCTTAAGTCTGCCCCTTCTCAGAACTGCTGTTGCTTCAGTTAACGCCTGGCAAATCGACTGGAATCCCCACCCTCCTATGATGAGTTAATGAGAAATTCGAGGAGTTGAGAAAAGGCGACCCGGAGGACCTGCACTAATAGCGCGGCTATGACCCGAGTGACTGAGGGTGACCCATCAAGTGAAGTTCAGGGCAGAGGTTGGCAGTCAATGAGTGCTCTGACAAGGAAAAAGATATGCCACAATGGGGTGAACTGTTGAGAGATCCGGGAATTCAAAACAGTCCCTTTATGAAGGCCACGCCTGCAAGTCACAGGCCCTGACCTATATCCGACTGCATCTGCTATGGGGTGGGGGTACCCACCATGTATCTCCTGCTGATAAAGGCTCCAAACTCGATTCCTTGACCATGGAAGTGGAGAAACTGACAAGATGTCTCCAAATGCTTATCACGCCGCAGACAGAGATGGCACCAAGGTTTCCAGTTAGTAATACCCCCGCCCTGGCTCCCAGTGTGGCGCCTTGGCCAGCTCAAACTCCAGAAAGTATGTTTTGCTATAATTGTGGGAAGGATGGGCACATGAAAAGGGAATGCTGGTCCCCAAAAGACACTGACAAAGTTGCATATAGGCTACAAGGAGAGCTTCGGAGAACAAATCAGTGGTTAAGAGGTGCACGAAATGATCCCAGTGAGGGCACCAAAAATGCTAACTCACGTCCTTTTGTGGCAAGGTCAGTTGCCCAGGCCCCCACTATCGCCTCCAGACTGGTCCAGAATAGTGGGTCCTCCATGGAGACCACTGTAAAGGTGAATGGAGTGTCTACAAGAGCTATAATAGACAGTGGCTCCCAAGTGACAATTATGTTCCAGGATTGGTATCAGAAGCATTTGTCAGACGTACCCTTACAACCATTAGAAGGACTGCATGTATGGGGTTAAGTGAGAAGGCCTACCCCTATTCGGGTATATCCGAATTTGGCTGTCTTTCCCACCTCCGTGGCTGGAGTGGCTGAACAAGTAGAGACCCTAGCCTTAGTGTGTCCCCCACTGGACTGTATGATGGTGTCCTTTGTTGATTGGAACAAATGCTCATATGTTCGGAGGCTGGCACAGTTGTGTTATGAAAACAGGGGTCAAAGACTAGTAGAGCTTTAAGAGTTCCGGCTTTAATTAAGAAGGCCTATGAGGCACATTGAGATGCTGAAAAATAGAACCAGAGGAACCGGTCGGAATTGTATGGAAGAAGGATCCTGAATCTCTGATCCTGGCGCCAAATGCCCAGTGTACCTTACAGGAGAGGTCCGTATCAGAAAGGATGTTAAGAATAAAATATTAATGTTGGATGCACCAGCGATGGAAAATTGCCAGAGGGACTGCTGGTCAAGCCTAGTATTTTGCCCACTAGAGCCCATGCTTATGCCAGAAGGGTAATGGTCCAAGTTCATAATGTGTCGAAAAGAGACATTCGAGGTAAATAGAGGTTGCATCCTGGCTAATGTGCATTGTGCAGACACTGCAGTGCTACCCAGCAGCAAGAGTTCGAGGAAGAATGACAGAGTAACGCCCGACTTGTTTGATTTCGGCGACTCCCTGTTGCCAGCTGAATGGAAAGTGAGGATCAGTGAGAAGCTTGCCCAGAGAGACCAGGTGTTTTCTTTAAAGGAATGGGACGTAGGATGCGTGCAAGGAGCTGAGCACAATATCCAGCTGCATGACGAAAGACCATTTCGTGAGAGGTCTCGACGCCTGGCACCTGCTGACATAGATGATGTGGAGCGGCATCTGCAAGAGATGTTAGCTGCTGGTGTAATACAAGAATCCAGAAGCCCTTATGCTTCCCCCATTGTGGTAGTGAGGAAGAAGAATGGGACAGTAAGGATGTGCGTGGATTATGCACCTTAAACCAGCGGACTATCCCTGATCAGTACACAATGCCCCACATTCAGGATGCTTTGGACTGCCTAGCGGAAGAGTGGTTCTCTGTGTTGGATCTCCGCAGTGGGTACTACCAGATACTGATGGCCCCAGAGGACCGTGAGAAGACAGCCTTTATCTGTCCGCTTGGCTTCTATGAATTCATTAGGATGCCTCAAGGGATTTCAGGTGCCCCAGCCACTTTTCAACGATTGATGGAGCATGCAGTGGGGGACATGAACTTACTAGAGTGCCTGGTATACCTCCTAGATGATGTTATTGTGTTTGGCAGCTCACTGGAGGAACATGAGAGCAGATTATTTAAGGTATTGGACCGACTGGAGGACTTTGGCCTTAAACTGTCCATTGATAAGTGTCAATTCTTTCAAACATCAGTAAAGTATGTAGGACACATAGTATCCAGCGAGGGAATAGAGACCGACCCAAGTAAAGTTGAGGCCTTGACTACCTGGCCACAGCCCAAAAATCTAAAAGAACTGCAAAGATTCCTGGGATTCTGTGGTTATTATCGGGTTTCATCAAGGACTATTCAAGAGTGATCCGCCTTTACTTAACCTTACTCAAGGGTATCCCCAACCCACAAAAATACCAAAAGTCAGCGTCCTCAAGACTGAAAGAGTGTATTTTCATCCGAGTGAAGTATTTGGGGCCCGCTGGACTCCTGATTGTGAGACTGCTTTTCATGAGATCATATATCAACTTACCCATGCTCCAGTGCTGGCCTATGCTGATCAAGAAAACCTTACGTCCTGCACACTGATGCTAGCTTGCAAGGGTTGGGGCTGTGGTGTACCAAGAGCACGAGAATGGCCTGAGACCAGTGGCCTTTGCCAGTAGAAGCCTGACCCCATCCGAAAAGAACTATCCTGTACATAAGTTAGAGTTCCTAGCTTTGAAGTGGCTATTGTTGACCAATTCCATGAGTACTTGTATGGGGCTAAAATACTAGTAAAACTGACAATAATCCTTTGACCTATGTGCAGACCTCAGCTAAGTTGGATGCCACTGGCCATAGGTGGCTTTCTGCATTATCTACATCGACTATGCTCTCGAATACCGAGCAGGTCTAGACCACATAGATGCTGATGCTCTCTCCCGAGGCCTGTTCCCCAGGATGATTGGGTCAGATTGGCAGAACCTGACATTCGGGCACTGTGCCGGAAGTTTGACAGGGAGGAACAAATGTCCACGGACGCAGTGGACTGCATGGTGGATTGCTTGGGACCCTCTGAGAATTGCATACCTGCTGCTTATTGCCACTTTTCTGCAATAGACATTGGTGCACTGCCTCAGCTGGACAATGACAGTATTCGGCAGGCTCAGTCCCGCGATCCCATGATCAAATCAGCTTTAGAAGCCCTCTGTGCAGGAAAAGATGTGTCCAAATTACGATCCACTGATTTGAGAACTGCATTGTTATACAAAGAAGGTCCTAAGTTGAAACTGATCAATAAACTGTTATACAGAGAAACAGTAGACAGAGGGGGACAAGTAGACAAACAACAACTAGTGCTGCCCACTGCCTTTCGAGACTCAGTATTGAGGTCCTTGCACAACCACATGGGGCACCTTGGTATAGACAGAACCTTGACTTGGTGAGATCCAGATTCTATTGGCCTAAGATGGGGCTGATGTGGAGCAACACATTCGAACTTGTAGTCGCTGCTTACAGAGGAAAGCTTTGCCCCAGAGGGCTGCCCCCTTGTTAACATCACCACCAGTGCACCCATGGAGCTGGTCTGTATTGATTTTCTGAGTTTGGAGTCAGATCAAAGAAATATCAGTAATGTGCTGGTGGTCACTGACCATTTCACGAGATATGCCCAAGCTTTCCCACCAAAGACCAGAAAGCATCCACTGTGGCCAAAGTACTTGTAGAAAACTTTTTGTTCACTATGGGGCTCCACAAAGAATCCATTCTGATCAAGGGAGAGACTTTGAGAGTCGTCTGATCAAAGAGATGCTTTCTCTGTGGGAGTCGAAAGTCCAGAACCACTCCTTACCACCCCAGGGGACCCACAGCCTGAACGTTTCAACTGCACTTTGCTAGATATGCTAGGCACCCTGCACCCAAAGGACAAGCCTAGATGGAGCCAACAAATTAGCACCCTGGTACATGCTTATAACTGCACCAAAAGTGATGCCACTGGGTTCTCCCCCTACCGCCTGATGTTTGGAAAAGAAGCTCGACTACCGGTAGATGTATGTTTTGGGGTCTCTCCTGATGGGGTTCAAGCTGACAACTATTTACAGTATGTGCAAAAGTTAAAGGCCCAGCTAACTCATGCGTACCAACTGGCTCAAACCATGGCTGCCAAAAGAAATCTGGCCAACAAAGAAATGTATGATAAAAAGGTGAAAGCACAGGAACTCCAGGAGGGAGATCGGATGTTGCTAAGAAATCTGGGACTGCATGGCAAACGCAAGATTGCTGACAGATGGCACCATCTCCCTCACATTGTAGTGGGCAAACTATACGATCTACCAGTGTACAAAGTAAGGCCTGAGAATAATTCAAAAGATGTAAAAACAATGCATAGAAATCATTTACTGCCCATTGGACAAATCTTGATCGAGTCTGAGCCCCCAGAAGATGCCCACTCTGGACCAGTGACTAGAGCTGCTGCTAAGAAAAGATCAAGAAAGTCTGCACCTACAGAAGCAGAGTTAAAGTGTTCCCCTCCACAAGTCCCAGTTGAGCATGACTGTCAGTCCATATCAGAAGAAAGTGAGAGTGACTTTGAATACTATCCTTCTTACGAACTGAGTCAGTTGTTTTGGGGCAATCCCCTAGTCAATACTTGAGATGAAGCTGGGCCTTCTGGACTGTCTAAGCCCCCAGCTTCGTCCCTGGAGCCAGTGCTCCCAGAAAGTGAAGTGCAAAGCATCAGATCAGATGAAATGGAATCATTGTGCATGGTTGAACTGTTTGAGCTTTCAGAGGAGGAAAATTATGGATTGGGGCAGACTGGTGATACACCAGAACAAGAAGAGTATTTTGAGTACCCTGACAGTCCACTGCCAGTGTCTGAAAGCTCTCCATTCGAGCCAAATGTTGTGGACTCCGAAACTGTAACTCCTGGAGCTGAAAGTGCCCCAAGTTCTAGCCTCTCTAACCCCATGGAGACTCCCCTGACAAGTGAGGACAATGCTGAAAATGAGGCTCAGAGTGCAGAGACTGTAACAGTTCCCCTAGAAAGACTGGTCGAGCTATAAAACCTGTGGTGCACCTCAGTTATGATTCCCTTGGGAGGCCTGTGGACTTGCCTCTCAATGTTGTCCATAAAGGAGTGTATGTGTCCCCGAGCTCATTGCCCAAATTGAGCATCAGTGCTAACTCAAGTTACTTGTGTTGCCCTCTAAGTATGGTGCCTTGCCCGTCCCAGCCCCAAGGTAACTGATAGGAAGGGCCCCTCTCTTCAGGTTTCATGTACAAGAGGTAATAACTTGAGTTATGGTACAATGTGTATGTAATACTGTGTAAAGTGACTTACTGCAATGTTTCAGAAATGTGTTCTTGGTAAAATGATATATTGACTGATGATTACATGTGAGCCTAATGCAAATGTATATGGTTGCAGTTGAAACTTATGGGGTACTTGCTTGACGCGGACGCCAAGCTTTCCCAGACCAGGAAGGGTGTAACCCCTGCAAATGGGGTTCCCAAAAGACTTCCAGGAGCTTGCTTGAATGCTCCAAGCCTGAATGGTGTTTGGCGTTTAAGCCATTTATCTGTGAGTGTTTTTAGAGCCTCTGGTACTGTCTCTTTAAGAGCTGTCTGCTTGCAGACATAATTAGATAATATGGGGGACTGTGTGTTTCTCTGCTCAGTACCACTCGAACTGCTGTAATTCACTCCATTTTGCAGTCACTAGGAGTGCAAGGGAACCTATCTGAAAGATGTAACTGTTTGCCAGAAATCATTTAGAGTAATAATGAAAATACAGTTTGTCTAACCTGCTTTCTTTGCAGTCAGAACTGTGCTTGCCTAGTTCCCATTCTAGTTTTGAACTGCTGAACTGGACCAATCAGTGTGGGATAAGGTAGCTCTAAAATGGTGCCTTAGGCGAATCAGAACTTGGACTCGTAATCTGAGCCAGCCACAAGAGGTTGTATGGGCAGTGACTCTGGGAGGTGTAGTTTGGACCTGGCGCCTTTTGGACCAACAGGGGCAGTCTATTGTGGTGACAGCCAATCCAGCCAAGAACTGGGAGGAACTCAAAGGAAGTGCCCGGTTTTGTCTGCTGGAGTTTCAGTTGAGCTCTGACAGTGTAGAGGGAAGGAGCCCTGTGCTTTTTCAGTGTGCAGTTTTAGTCGGGAAACGTGTGTAAGGCCCAGAGTTCCGGTCTGCAGCTTGTGTAACTGCTTGTTAGGACTGAATCCGTCCTGTGAAGAGAATCAAAGGATATCTGAAGAGTAGAAACCAGGCTCACCCTGTAGAAGACTGGAGAAATTGCTGAATTGCACTCGGTCTGTCAGGAACTGAATCTGCTGTGTTTTCTCCCGGGTATTGTGCACTAATTGCGATCAGGATAGAGAAGCAGCCTGCCTGGTATAGTACTTTCTTTTTACCATATAAATGTGTGAGGAGGCTTGTGTAGCTCAAGTGAATCCTGCTGCCATTAAAGGACTTTTGCCTGTTGCAGTTTGCCATATAAATGTGTGAGGAGTCTCGTGGAGCTCAAGAGTAGCCCTGCTGGCGTTGAAGGACCCTATCTTGTTTGGAGGTCGTGAGTACTAATTCAGAGTCGCCCTGTTGAATTGCCACGTTGAATCAAATGGAATTACTGTACTGCTGACTGTTTATCTAATTTTCTTTTCTCTGTGTGAGGGCCCTACCAGCTGCCACGGTTTGGACTAGCCACTAGGGCTTGGGTATCCAGGAACAGTAACTGGTAGGGATAGGCCTGTGCACAGAGCCATAGGTAGATGAGTAAAGTGATAAGCTAATTAACCTGATTTCCCCCTGTCCTTGTTATATCCCCCTAAATAAATCAGAGCTGCTTGTTTCAGCAAAGTTATACTGCCTGAGGTATTTGTCTATGTTAAAGTATTGTACTGTGATTGTTGCACTGTGTCTTATTTTACAGGGGGTCCCAGTGCCTGAACCAGTCCTGGGGGTAAGTGTATACTGTGAAGGTAATTCTGATATACTGTGTGGGTCACTAGTGGGAAGAAAGGGGGGTTGCAGTGTCCCAGAGGGCTGTGACCAAGTAAGTTTAACTATTGCAAACCCTGACCTCTGGGTGGAGGCACCCACCATTGGATCCAGGCTCCTCAACCTGTTAGTGGCAAATCAGGCAGGGGTAGTAGCCCCTGGGATAGCGCCTTCTAGGGGTTACACTTATATGCACGTCCTGCGCGAACGCTCAATGGAGCAGGAGCGCCGAGCTCCTTCCTCGCTCACAGCCACAACGTCTCTCTCCCCTGGAAGTCTAGGCAGGGAATCCTCATTCGGGCGCCACCCGATCCTGTTGGAGGGCTGCAGAAGCCAGTCACTCAATACTGCCCTCATTGATGCAAAAAGGCGTCATGGTCCAGAACTCCACTTCCCAGAATCACTAGCCGTATCCCCATTGGTCAGGCGGCTCCCATCTGAGTCCTGATTCTGGTTGGTCACCAATATGCCATTTTAAAGGCCCCTGGCTTATGTTGGACCCTTCAGAACATTCCTGGTCCAAAATGGAGGGGCACAGCACAAAATCCCAGCTGCAATAAAAACAAGTTAGACAAACTGCAATCTTAACAATGCTCTACATGTTTTCAGGGACACAACTACATCTTTCAGATGGGCTCCCTCTGCACTCTTGGTGACTGCAGAAACCGAGTGATCAGACAGCAGCCCAGGGTGGGATTTGAGCAGAGAAACCCCAGTCCCCCCATTCAAACCATTAAAGCCTGCAAGCAGGCAACTTTTAATGAGACAGTACTGGAGGCTTTTAAAAGCACTCACAATGGCCGCATTTAGCGGCCTTATGCCGATCACCAATTAGGCATGGAGCATTCAGGTAAGCCCCGGAAAGGTCCCTAAGAACCCCATTTAGGGGTTACATACGCATGGCATAGAACGCTGAGCTCGTGCTCGGTTGAGGTCTCTGTCTGTTTCCCTTTGAATCTAAACTGTCAGATTCTTTACTCCGCCTCACTGAACAGTCACTCTGGAGATTTCTCCTACAGCTCGGTTCGAAACTTGGTTAAAGTGTCGGTTAAGTGTTGGTTTTAAACTAAAATTTATTCCGCCTAGTCGGTTCAGTCTCTGTCTGCAGTACCATGAGTACTAGATAGGTTTTGTTCTGATTTTCTATGTGGAAATTGTAAAAGTGTTAGATCGGTTTGGCTGAACCGATCATTTGTATGAATCCTTGTTTGTTTATTTATTTATTTATTTATCAAGTCTAGGATTACAAGTACCTTTGAGCCTTGGCTCTTTTACAAAGGTTTCACGTCAGAGAAATACAAATTATGGGGACCATCAAGACAGACATTACAACAATGTGGACATTGCAAACAGAGTACAGATTAATACAATTCAAGGGTAGCATGGTAACAAGGCAGCAAGCCGCATTTGTCAGAGAAAATAGACAACATATAAGAAGTGCCAGAGTCATAGGGAGAGGGAAGAGGGGAGGGGGGTGAGAAGGAATGTAGGAAGGGTGGGGAAAGGGTGAAAAGTGCAGCACTGGGTATACCAATGTGTTTTACTTTCGAGTGTGGTTACCGGTCCTTATCGGTTCTAAAAAAAAAAAAAAAACGTGTTTTGAACGTTTTTTTCCAATACCTGTGACACGGTTAGGAACCGATAAGTGAGTCTTGCCTGGCGGTTGCCATAAAAAGGGTAAGTTGGTTAGGTTGGCCATGTCTGATAAACCCAAGAAAAAAACCGGGCCTACTGAGTTTCAACACTGCAGTGAGTGTGGGGAAGTCTTTGCTAAGGCCGATCCCCACACCACCTGTGTTTATTGTCTGGGGTTTGAACACCTCGATACAGACTGCCAAATATGTAAACATTTTCCTAAATCTACCCTTGAAAAGAGATTAGGTAGACTGAGGGAAAAGGAGGCCGAGAAGTCCGCTGACCCGGATGGCCAGCCTGGTTCGGTTCCGACCGAACCAGAAGAATGCACTCTGACCAGCGTACTTCTTGGGACAAGAGAGAGCCGATCCTGAGGATCGGTTCCTACAAAAAAGCATAAAGAGAAATCGACCGGTTCAGATCCAAGGTTCGTGTTCCGACTGCCGAGGAAATAGCCAGAGTGATTCGGATTGTGGAATCGCTTCGCCCGGTTCCGACCGATCCGGCTCCTTTTGGCAGGGGTTCGGTTTGGTCGGTTCCCCTGGTTCAAGATTATACCCCTGAAGACTTTTATGAACCAGAGTTTGAGGAGGAGGGGGAGTTTGAAGATGATGATGGTGATGGTCTGGATGTGCCTGTGGAACTGGACATCTCCCCAGACAGACCTTCTGGTGTATCCTCTCCTAGGTTTCCTGAGTCCCCTTCCCACTTTCTGTTTTACAGAAAGGTAGCTGAAACCCTCCAGCTTCCTATGGAGGAGGCAATGGACGATCAAGAGGAGCCTGATTATGTGGAAATGATGGACATCCCAGAATCCAGGAGACTGTCTATTTTCCTTCACAAATCTTTTGGGAAGCAGACACAAAAAATCCTAAAGTCTCCCAATTCTATACCTCCTGTTGACAGAAGGATGGACAAGAAGTTTACACTATCAGGCTCAGATATGGAGTTTTTATACCAGCAATGCAGCCATGTTGGGGTAGTGCAGGCTGCTGCCTGTGACAAGGCAAATATTCCCTTGGCTTCACACCCCCAGACAAAGACTCCAGGAAGACTGATGCCATGGCAAAAAAAACAGTACATGGCATCTTCCTTGGGACTCAGGCAGGCGAATTATATGGCCTACACAGCCAGGTACCAGAAGTCCAGGTGGGACACTGTACTGGCACTGGCTAAGCAGGCTTCCCCCCAGCTGGCCAAGGAGCTGGAGGAGGTGGCTGCTAATGGGATTGGGGCATCAAAGGTACAATTTCATGCTGCTGTCGACTCCAGTGATGTGTCATCAAGAGTCATGGCTACATCTGTGGCTCTTCGGAGGATGGCTTGGCTAAGATGTTCTGGCCTCTCACAGGACACCCATGCTGAGACCATGGATTGTCCTGTGGTGGGTAATTCTCTGTTTGGGGAGCAGACAGAGAATTACATGAAAAAGATGGATGAGTACAGGACCACTTATAGGAGTGCTCAAGCCAAAGAAAGGCATGCACCTCCTCAAAGTCAGCAATCTAGGGGCAGGGGCAGGCCTTTTCATTAGCCTTTTTACCAAGCACGGGCCTCTTCTCTCTTTTCACAGAGGGGGTCCTTTAGAGGAAGAGGCAGAAGGGGGATGAGCAGGGCTGCATCCAACCCCTCAGCCTAAGGCTCCTGCCAAGCAGACACCCTGATGGGTCTGCCCGGGTTGACTCTCCTATTCCTGTAGGGGGCAGGCTGGCTTACTATTTCCAGGACTGGATGTCTATTACATCAGACAAGTGGGTCCTGGAAGTAGTAAGCCAGGGACTGGTTCTCAGCTTCAAAAAATTTTCAAAGATGATAACGAGATCTTTTCCACCTGCAGGTCTCTTCGAGACCCTTGCCCTGGAGGCAGAGGTTTAATCTCTTCTGGCTCTAAGAGCCATAGAGAGAGTTCCTACCCTACACTGGGGAAAAGGTCTGTACTCCAGATACTTCCTTACCCCAAAAAAGACGGGAGTGGTGACCCATCCTAGATCTAAGATACCTGAACAAACATCTTCTAACATCAAAGTTCAAGATGGTAACTCTGGGAATAATTCTTCCCTCTCTAAGGCCAGGGGACTGGCTAGCCTCCCTGGACCTCAAAGATGCCTACTTTCATTTTCCCATCAGGTACTCCCGCAGAAAGTACCTCAGGTTCAAGTTACCCTCAGGCCATTATCAGTTCAAAGCAATACCCTTTGGCCTAACATCAGCTCCAAGGGTCTTCACACAGTGCCTGGCAGTAGTTGTTGCCTTTCTAAGAAGGCAAAAGATTTCCATTTTTCCATATCTGGACGATTGGCTCATAGTAGGGCAGTCTCTAGACCAAGTCAAGTCAGACCTGCAAGCGACTCTGCAAGTGCTCACTTCTCTGGGTTTCCTTCTCAACCTCCCCAAATCAGTTCTAGAATCAGTTCAGCTTCTTACCTTTATAGGGGCAGAGCTGGATACTGTCAAAGCAAGAGCCTTTCTCCCCCTGGAAAGGGCAAGGGTTCTTATAGATCTGGCTTCATCCTTCACCCTTCAGGTGTCCCGACCAGCAAGGCACTTCCTCCATCTCTTGGGCCACATGGCAGCTTCCACAGCAGTGGTCCAAGGGGCAAGATTTCAGATGAGGGACATTCAGTTCTATCTGAGGGCCTTTTGGTCCCAGAGGAAGGACCCTCTTACCAAACTGATTCCAGTAACTTGAACACTGATCCAAGTTCTTCAGTGGTGGCTGGATCAGGACAATTTAAGGCATGGGTCCCTTTTTTCACTCAGTCTCATTTGATGGTCCTTACCACGGATGCTTCTCTCTTGGGGTGGGGAGCTCATCTGGGGGATCTCACAGCCCAAGGACTGTGGTCTCCCATGGAGTCCCTCCTTCATATCAGTCTTCTGGAACTCTGGGCAGTGTTTCATGCACTGCAAGCTTTTTCCCAGTTGGTGCAGAACAAGGTGGTTCAGGTCAGGACAGACAACACCACCACCATGTGGTACAGCAACAAACAGGGAGGCACTTCGTCTACAGCCTTGCGAACGGAAGCCACGAAATTGTGGTCCCTGGCTTACTCCCTGCAGACCTCTTTGACAGCAGTCCACCTTCCAGAAAAGGACAATGTACTAGCAGATGCACTGAGCAGGATTTCTCAGGGCCATCACGAATGGTCCCTGGACCCCCTGGTTTTGAGAGTGTTTGTTTTCTCTTTGCGGCCCCAGACAATCACCAACTTCCTCTGCTTTGTTGCAGACCCCAGTCTTGGGTTCAGTCCCTCTGGATGCTCTGATTTTAAACTGGGAGGGGAAATTTCTGTATGCCTTCCCTCCCTTTCCTCTCCTGTTCAAAGTCCTAGTCAAGATAAGGTCACAACCTTACAAAGTGATCTTGATTGCTCCGGACTGGGCCAGACAGCCTTGGTACCCCCTGCTGCTGTCTCTAACAGTCCATCTTCCCCTGTCTCTTACCAGGAATTACAACCTGTTAACCTCCTCTCAGGGGAGGATTTGGTACCCCAATCTTCAGTCCCTGAATCTCAAGGCATGGCTCCTAAAGAGTTAGAGTATGCAGATTTGCATCTCTCCCAAGGGGTTCTGGATATTCTCAAAGCCTCTCGAAAGCCTGCCACCAGAAAGACTTATAACTCCAAATGGAAAAGATTCAGCATTTGGTGTTCCAAGAAGCATATATCCCCAGACACTGCTGAATTGCCTACCATTCTGGATTATTTGGCCCATCTTAATGGTCTAGGCCTTAGACCAGCTACTCTTAATGTACACTTGTCAGCTGTTTCTGCTTTTCTGTCAGTGGGAAAACATTCCTCAGTATCATCTCACCCTGTATTCTGCAAATTTTTCAAAGGTTGCTTCATACCAATCCTGCCTTTGCCTGGGACTTAAATGTTTGCATTCAAACAACATGAAGTCTTGCTATATTATAGACATTAGCAGTTTGATCCAGCTCTAGAACTGCCCTGGAGTGAAATGGTTAAAACCATTCCAAAATAGAATTTTGTCACGAGAGCAGCTCTATCTGTGTCATTTCAAACTTGAACTGTCAGATTCTTTACTCCGCCTCAGTGAACAGTCGCTCCGGAGAGTTCTCCTTCTGCTCGGTTCATTTCTCGGTTTAAAAAGTGTTTTCTCGGTTGGATTTAACGAGAATAGTTTTATTTTAACATAAAAACCGTTCAGTTCAAGCTCTATCTGTGGTAACTGTAAGTAAATGAAGGTTTTGTCTGTGTGGAACTTGAAGTTATCGGTTCGGTTTTGAACGATCAGTGAGTTTAAAACTCATTTTAAAACTAAAGTTACTATTTTAGAGTGTGGTTCCTGGTTCTTATCGGTTCTAAAGCGGTTTATTCGTTTTTTCCAATACCCGTGACACGGTTAGGAACCGATAAGGGTGTCTTGCCTGGCACTGCCGTTAAAGGGCAAGTTTTTGGTTAGGCTGGCATTATGTCTGAGAAACCCAAAAGAAAACGGGCCCACTGGGTTTCAACACTGTGATGTTTGTGGGGAAGTCTTTGCCAAGGCTGACCCACACACCACATGTGTTTATTGTCTGCGGTTTGACCACCTCCAGTCAGACTGCCAGGTATGTAAGAATTTCCCAGGAGCCACCCTGGAAAAAAGATTGGGCAGGCTCAGGGAGCGAGAGGCCAAAAAGTCCGCTGACCCGGATGGCCAGCCCGGTTCGGTGCCAACCGAACCAGAGGGAGTGCCCTCTGACCAGGGCCAGACTTCCTCGGCAAAGAAAAGCTGGTTCTGAGGAACCAATTTCAGTAAAGAAAACAAGAAAATCAGCAGGTCTGGGTCCAAAATTCCTTCTCCAACTGCTGCAGAGATAGCAAAAGCCATACAAATTGTCCAGTCACTGTCTCAGGGTCCGTCCGAACCACCACTATCTGGTAAAGGTCGGTTAGTCCGGTCCCAGTGGTTCAGGATTATGATATTGAGAATTTTATGAACCAGAGAGGGGAGGAGGATTATGAACAGTATGAATGTGGCTGGGAAGGTCTGGGTGTGACCATTGAACCAGACAGCTCCCCAGACAGACCTTTAGAATCTCCCCCATGCTGTCTGAGTCCCCATCTCATTTTATGTTTTATAAAAAAGTTGCTGAAACCCTCCAGCTTCCTTTAGAAGAGGCTGTGGATGAGCAAGAGGAGCCTGATTTTGTAGAAATGATGGATATTCCAGAGTCTAGGAGATTGTCTGTTCCTTTATACAAGTCTTTTAGGAAACAAACAATTAAAATTTTAAAAGCTCCTAATTCTGTGCCTCCTGTAGATAAAAAGATGGACAGAAGGTATACATTGTCAGGCCCTGATACAGAATTCCTTTCTCAACAATGCAGTCATGTTGGGGTAGTTCAGGCTGCTGCCTGTGATAAAGCTAATATTCCCTTGGCTTCACATCCTCCTGACAAGGATTCCAGGAAGATTGATGCCATGGCAAAAACAGTATATGGCAGCCTCTCTGGGACTCAGGCAAGCAATTATATGGCTTCTGTAGCTAGGTATCAGAAATCTAGATGGGATACTGTTATGCAATTGGCCAAGCAGGCCCATGGCCAGCTGGCTAGTGAACTAGAACAGGTGGCTGCTGATGGCATTGAAGCCTCTAAGGTTCAGTTTCATGCTGCTGTGGATGTTAATGATGTTTCCTCTAGGTCATGGCCACATCTGTACCGTTTGAGGTTGGCCTGGCTCAGGTGTACTGGTTTGTCGCAGGATACCCAGACTAAGGCTATGGATTTTCCTGTGGTGGGAAATTCTCTGTTTGGAGAGCAGACAGAGAACTACATGAAGAAGATGGATGAATATAGGGACTACTTACAAGAGTGCCCAGGCTAGGAGGCGGCAAGCCACTCCTCAAAGGCCTGCCCCAGGGTAGGGGTAGGCCTTTTCACAGGCCTTTCTACCAGACTCAGGCCTCCTCTGCCTATGCTCAGAGGGGCTTCTTCAGAGGCAGGGGCAGGCGAGGGGTGGGCAGACCTGCTCCCACCCCCAGCCTAAAGCTCCTGAAACAGGCACCCTGATGGGGTGCCCAGGGCATTCTCCTGTACCAGTGGGGGCAGGCTGGCTTACTTCAGTCAGAATGGGCTTCTTTAACCTCAGACAAGTGGATTCAGGAAGTAGTAAGCCAGGGTCTGGTTCTCAGCTTCAAAAGTTTCCCAAGTTGAGAAGCAGACTTTTCTACCTACAAGTGCTTCAGAGACCCTCGCTCTGGAAACAGAGGTCTCATCCTGTTAGCTCTCAGAGCAGTAGAAAGGTTCCTCCCCTGCATCAGGGCAGGGGTCTGTATTCAGATACTTCCTTACCCCAAAAAGACAGGAGAATGGCGGCCCATTTTAGATCTCAGATATCTGAACAAGCATCTTTTGAAACCAAAGTTCAAAATGGTAACTCTGGCAATGATTTCTTCCCTAAGGCCAGGGACTGGCTAGCCACCCTGGACCTCAAGGATGCCTATTTCCATGTCCTAATCAGAAGATCCCATCGAAAGCACCTCAGATTCGAACTGCCCTCAGGTCATTACCAGTTCAGAGCAATGCCCTTTGGCCTTACCTCTGCTCCAACGATATTCACAAAGTGTCTAGCAGTGGCAGTGGCCCACTTAAGGAGGCAGAGGATTGCTGTTTTTCCCTATCTAGACGACTGGCTCATTGTAGGCCAGTCCCCAGAACAGGTAAAATCTCACTTGCAGGTCACCCAGCAGCTTCTCACCTCCCTGGGTTTTCTGCTAAACCTTCCAAAGTCGGTTCTGGAACCAGTCCAGGTACTCACCTTTATAGGGGCAGAATTGTACACAAAGCTAGCCAGAGCCTTTCTTCCCCCAGAAAGGGTAAGGAATTTAGTGGCTCTGGCCTCCTCCTTCACTCTGCAGGTCTCGACCAGCAAGACACTTTCTGCAGCTCCTGGGGCACATGGCTGCATCCACAGCTGTTGTGCAGGGAGCCAGATTTCAGATGAGACATTCAGTTTCACTTGAGAGCACTTTGGTCTCAGAGAAGACCCCCTTTCAAGTTGGTCCCAGTGACAGACACTGATCCTAGCTCTCCAGTGGTGGCAGGATCAGAGCAATTTAAGAGCGGGGGTCCCCTTCATTTCCCTTTCTCACGACTTGACTCTCACTACAGATGCTTCCCTTCTGGGTTGGGGAGCCCACATGGGCGACCTTTCCACTCAAGGAGTCTGGTCCCCCCAGGAATCTCTGCTCCACATCAATTTGCTAGAACTCAGAGCTGTCTTTTTAGCTCTTCAAGCTTTTTCTGCATCTGTCCACGACAAGGTGATACAAGTCAGAACAGACAACACCACAACAATGTGGTACATCAACAAACAGGGGGGCACTCGGTCTTGGCCTTGTGCACCGAGGCAATGAAGTTGTGGTCTCTGGCCTATTCCTGAACACTTCCTCATAGCAGTTCATCTTCCAGGGAAGGACAATGTCCTAGCGGATGCCCTCAGCAGGATTTCCCAGGGCCATCACGAATGGTCCCTGGATCCTCAAGTGCTGGGGATAGTTTTGCCAGGTGGGGCATCCCTCAGATAGATCTTTTGCAGCCCCAGACAATCACAAACTTCCTCTGTTCTGTTGCAGGCCTCCAGTGCTGGGCTCAGTTCCCTGGATGCCCTTCTTCTGGATTGGGAGGAAGTTCCTCTATGCTTTCCCCCCCCTTTCCTCTCCTATTCAAAGTACTAGTCAAAATCAGATCTCAGCCTTGCAGGGTGATTCTGATTGCCCCGGATTGGGCCAGGCAGCCCTGGTACCCACTCCTTCTGTCTCTGACAGTCCATCTTCCCCTGTGCCTCCCCAGGAATCACAATCTGTTGACTTGTGCCCGGGAAGGGTTTGGTATCCGGACCTCAAATCCCTCAACCTCAAGGCCTGGCTCTTGAGGAGTTAGAGTTTGCTGATTTACACCTCTCAGGGTGTTCTTGAGATCCTAAAGGCTTCCAGAAAGCCTTCCACTAGGAGCTACTTATAGTTCTAAATGGAAAAGGTTTTCCAGTTGGTGTGCTGGGAAAAATATTTCCCCAGAATCTGCTGAATTGCCCATTTTGTTAGATTACATGGTACATCTTAATTCCTTGGGTCTCAGACCAGCTACCTTGAGAGTTCATTTGGCAGCTGTGTCTGCTTTTGTGTCAGCAGGAAAGTCATCCCCTCTTTCCTCTCATCCTGTGTTTTCCAAGTTTTTTAAAGGATTACTCCATACTAATCCTCCCTTTCAGGAACCGGCCCCTGCTTGGGACCTTAATGTTTGCATTGCCCAGTTAATGCAACCCCCTTTTGAACCTCTGTCTTCTGCAGAGCTTAAGTTCCTAACTTGGAAAACTGTTTTTCTAGTGGCTATCACTTCTGCCAGACGCATAAGTGAATTGAAAGCCTTGTCAGTGGAGACTGACTTTATTTCTTTCCACAGGGATAAGGTAGTCCTTAGGACTAATAGGAAGTTTTTGCCTAAGGTGGTTTCAGATTTCCATCTTAATCAATCTATCTCCCTTCCAGTATTTTCACTGATCACTCCTCTTGGGTGAGAGGAGGTTGCACAGCCTGGATGTTAAGAGAGCTCTTAGTTATTATAGAGCGTACCAAAGGTCACAGGTTCGAATCCCTCCAGCTTTTCCTTACCTATGGTGAAGTTGGGAAAGGCAAACCTGCCACTAAGAGATCAGTAGCCAGGTGGATTGTCTCTTGTATCCAATTTTGTTATCAGAAAGTGGGCAGAGCCCCGGTTTGAGGGCTCATTCTACCAGGGGTACAGCTGCGTCTCTAGCTGCTGCCAGAGATATCCCTTTATTAGAGATTTGCCAGGCTGCTACTTGGAAAACAGTACACACTTTTACCAAGCATTACTCCCTGGATGTCCAGGCCAGGAGAGATGCTCGGTTTGGCACAGCTGTTCTTCGAGCCTATTCCCTAAGTAGGTTCTGCCCCTCCTCCATGGAGGTACTGCTGTGTATTCTGCTAATGTCTATAATATAGCAAGACTTCATGTTGTTTGAAGAAAAAATTACTCACCTTAGTAATGTTGTTTCTTCTAATGGAGTCTTGCTATATTATAGACCTCCCCCCCAACCTGCCCCTCTCAGAACCTCTACTTGGTGGGGTGCGGGCAACTTAGTGTGGGCACTACTTATGCCCTGTTAGCATTTTGTCCCTTTGGGACTTTGGGGGTAGTGTGTGTGTGCGGTGTGTGTGTTTATTATACTTCTGTTCCATTTTCATATTATTAGAATGGTGTTAGTATTTCTGGTCCCCTGACTTGAGTCTTGGGTGTTGGGACCATCAATGGTTGTTATTATTTAGGTAGCCATTTGGCTAGTGTAGGTTACAGCTTCCACACAGACCTTAGTGAGTTTGGCTCGTAAAGATCTGACAGTTCAAGTTTGAAATGACACAGACAGAGCTGCTCTCGTGCCAAAATTCTGTTTTGGAATGGTTTTAACCATTTCACTCTGGGGCAGTTCTAGAGCTGGATCAAACTGCTAATGTCTATAATATAGCAAGACTCCATTAGAAGAAACAACATTACTAAGGTGAGTAATTTTTTCTTGCCCAACTTATGCAACCTCCTTTTGAGCCTATGTCCTCAGCAGAGCTCAAGTACTTGACTTGGAAAACTGTGTTTTTGGTAGCCATCACCTCTGCCAGACGTATCAGTGAATTGCAAGCCCTGTCAGTGGAACCTGACTTTATCTCTTTTCATAGAGATAAAGTGATCCTTAGAACCAATAGGAGGTTCTTGCCCAAAGTGGTTTCAGATTTCCACTTAAATCAGTCCATGTCTCTCCCTGTCTTCTTCACTGATCATTCTTCCTCAGGGGAAAGAATGCTACACAGTTTGGATGTTAAGAGAGCCCTTAGCTACTACAGAGAGCATACCGAGGGTCACAGGTTTGAATCCCTCCAGTTATTCCTCACTTATGGGGAAGTGGGAAAATGCAAACCTGCCACCAAGAGAACTACTGCCAGGTGGATTGTGTCTTGTATACAATTCTGCTATGAGAAACTCGGAAAGATCCCACCCTCGGGCCTGAGGGCTCACTCTACAAGAGGTACAGCTGTTTCCCTGGCTGCTGCTGCCAGGGATATCCCTCTCTTAGAAATTTGTCAAGCAGCCACCTGGAAAACTGTCCATAACTTTACTAAGCATTGCTCTCTGTATATCCAGGCTAGGAGTGATGCTCGGTTTGGCACAGCAGTACTTCAGAGCCTATTCCCAAAGTAGGTTCTGTCCCTCCTCCATGGAGGTACTGCTTGGTAGTCTGCAATAGTCAGAATACAGCAAGACTTCATGTTGTTTGAAGAAAAAAATACTCACCTTCGTAATTATATTTCTTCTAATGGAGTCTTGCTGTATTCTGACCTCCCTTCCTGCCTCCCCTCTCAGAACCTGTTTTTGGGAAGTGGGTGGGCAGGTGCAGTGTTGCACCCTAGAGGTGCCTATTACACACCCTCCCTTTATTTGTTTGGGTGCTTTTTGTTATTGTTGTTGCCCCTTTTGGGGTTGGTTTTTGTTTTTGGGTTTTCTGACTTGAGTCTATTTTGGGAATCCAAAACTCCTTGTTGCCAGTTGGCTAATAAAAATGTTTTACAGTTTCCACATAAGAGGGTTAGCGAGTTGTTGCTCTTAAGAATCTGATGGTTTAGATTCAAAGGCAAACAGAGACCTCAACCGAGCTCGAGCTCAGCATTATATGCCATGCATAGAAAAGTTAACCCTTCTCTCTCCAGGGCAGTTCAAGCGCTGGAGCTAACTGCAATAGTCAGAATACACCAAGACTCCATTAGAAGAAACATAAATACTGAGGTGAGTAGTTTTTTCTTATTACTCGGGCAGTGTGAAATGAGTTGTGGTAGTATTAGTGCAGTTCCCAGTGAACAGGTGTCCACATCACAAAACCACCAGCACGGCTGGCAATTTTTAGCACTTTGTTGGCAGTGTCACCTGAGAGGCCAAGCACTGAATGGGCGTGGAGTCTGAACTGCCCTTTCACCTACGTGATGGTCCTTCCATGACAAGGTTGAGGCACATTGATGGTACAGTGTGGGGAAGCTTGCACTGTGATCACCCATGCTGTACCTGTCATGTGGATAAGCACAGGGCTTCAGGTACTGGATTACTGCACTTTCCACCTTTATGTGATATGTGTAACAGAACATGATTTAATAAGTTTGTATGAACAATAGATTTCTAGTCATTAGGTTTTTTTGTGTCCACTGTTTTCCAGCTTTGGCTGTTGTATTTAAGGGATCCTTGGGTAGCAACACCCAATAATAAATACTGTCCAGGCTGTCTCTGTGGTTCCGCGTAGTGAGGCACGCACTCTGCGTGCTGATAACCTGGGTTCACGATCCACACCTGGGGTAGCTGGAGTGGAGACTGGCGGGGAGGATGAAGAGCATCTATGCAGATGCTGTCCTCTCCGGGAGGGAGGGTATGGCCTGTACCGCACCTCAAGCGACTCCTAGTGGTGAGCCGGTGGAGGCACACTTTGTGGAATGGGTGACCACGCGCTGTCATACGTCCTGCTGAGGAGGACATGACATGCAGCCATCATGTGGGAAGGGGCAGAAGGATGGGAGCACTAATGACTTGGCAAATGGGGAGCCAAAGGAAGTTCAGGAAGAGTTTAGGAAACTGGGGAGGGGTCTCAAGCAAGTAGCTACTTCTGTCACTTTCTCAGAAGTACTACCTGTGAGAGGCAAGGGAGAGCATAGGAGTGCATGCACCAGGAACTTTAACTCATGGTTGAAGAACTGGTGCTGTGAGGAAGGGTTTGGATTCATTGGTGACTGGGGACCCATCTGGAGGGATGGAGGTTTATTCAAGCCTGACGTACCTGCATCCATCCTGGAGGGAATCAAGCACTCAATGATAAGTTTAAATGCTACATTGACAAGCATTTAAACTAGCAAAGGGGTGGCAGGCCAGCAAGGATGGTACCTACTTGCTCACCCCACAGCTAGTAATGGAACCAGTGAACCAGAGAGGTGGCCTTCTCTGCAAAGCAGTGTGCAAAAGATGGAGATTAGTGTCCAAAAGGTGGATAAGCAGAAAAGGCAAAATTCAGCAGAAGGGCAGACAGCAAGGAGAACCAGGATAAATGACAACCAAGGAAGGGGCTGAGTAGAACAGTGAAGCAGTCTAGGGAGGTCAAATCATGAAAGCCATGTGTGCAAATGCCAGGAGCCTTAGCAACAAGATGGAAGATCTGGAGGCTGTCATGGCACAGTCAGACCTGGACATTGTGGCCATCACTGAAACCTGGTGTAATGATAACCATGACTGGGAGATGGCGCTACCTGGCTACAACATATTCAGAAGAGACAGAGCAGGCAGGAAGGGAGGAGGAGTGGCACTGTATGTGAAAAATGGCATAAGGGCCACAGATCCAGGAGGAACAAAATGGGGAGAGATACTGTGGGTTAAGCTGGAAAGGAAAATGGGGCCAGCCATCCGCACAGGTGTGGTCTATAGACCACCAGCCCAGGAGGAAGAAACAGATAGGAGTTGATGCTACCATCCAAAGGATGGCAGACAAGGGTGAGTAGTACTGGTTGGAGACTTCAATATACCAGACGTGGACTGGAGCATCCCAGTAGCAGCATCAACTAGGGAGCAGATTTATCCTGGACTCTTCAGGTGCCTTCCTCAAGCAACTGGTCATGGAACCAACTCGGCAGAAGGCAATACTGGACCTTGTGCTCACAAACAGGGACAGTGTGATGGGGGTAACAGTGGGGAGCACCTGGGTAACAGTGACCACCAGTCATTGTGGTTTGAAATCACAGAAAGAGCAGAACCAAACCACACAAAACACGTATCCTGGATTTTAGGGGGGCAGACTTTGGGAAAATGGGGAGATGCTTGAAAGAGGCATTAAGGGAATGGGACAGGAATCAGGGATTGAGGAACAGTGGGCAGTATTTAAAATGGGGATTATAAGAACAACAGAATTATGCATTAAGCAGGTTAGCAAGAGGGAAAAGAAAGGAGACCATTATGGTTTTCCCAAGAGGTAGCAAAAAAGTGAAAGCCAAAAAGATTGCATTCAGGCAATACCAAAAGACACAGGCAGAAGGGAATAGGGAGAAGTACCAGGAGAAACAAAGGAGGCAGGAAGTCAGTAAGGAAGCCAAAAGCTCAGACCAGAAGAACACATTGCAAAATCAGTGGTTAAAGGACAAAACCTTTTACAGGTACATAAGTGAAAAAAAGAAGGACAAAGGGAGGGATAGTGAGACTGAAGGGGAGGATGGGGCAGCGTGGAGGATGACAACAGTAAAGCTGACATATTGAACAGGTATTTCTGCTCAGTCTTTACTAAGGAAGAGGGGGTAATGGGTCTGAAGGAGTACAAGGGTGAGAATGGTGCAGAAATGGACACAAGTCCCTTTACGAGAAAGGGTCCTGAAGGAACTGGAAGTAATAAGAGCTGATAAAGCAATGGGGCCAGATGGGTGCACCCCAGGGTCCTTAAAGAACTAAGAGAGGTGGTGGCTGAACCTCTGGCTATCCTGTTCAGCCAATCACTGGAAACAGGGAGGTACCCAAAGACTGGAGGATAGCAGATGTAGTCCCCTTATACAAAAGTGGGAACAAAGAGGAAGCAGGAACTACAGACCAGTCAGCCTCACCTCGGTAGTGGGAAAGATCATGGAAGCACTACTGAAGGAGAGATTGGTGGAACATCTGGTTGTCAATGGACTACAGGACGAAGGCAGCATGGTTTCACCAGGGGAGGTCATGTCAGACCAACCTCATTGAATTTTTGACTGGGTGACTAGGGAGGTGGATCAGGGAGGCAGTGGACATGGCCTATCTGGACTTCAGCAAGGCCTTTGACACTGTGCCACATAGAAGACTATTACACAAACTGGGGAATATGGGTGTGGGCAGGACAGTAGTGTGGTGGGTAGGTAACTGGCTGGGTGGCAGGACACAGAGGGTGGTGGTAAATGGCTGTCACTCCACAGAGGAAGAGTGACCAGTGGGGTACCACAGGGATCAGTGCTGGGACGGGTCCTATTCAACATCTTCATCAGTGACATTGCACAGGATCTAGAAGGCAGAATTTCACTGTTCGCTGATGACACAAAGCTCTGTAACAGAGTAGACACACCAGAGGTGTAGACAGAATGAAAGGGACGTGCAGAAACTTGAAGAATGGTCAAGGGTTTGGCAGTTGAAATTCAATGCAAAGAAGTGCAAGATAATGCATATGGGGCACAAAACCCTGGCACAATATATCAGTTGGGGGGTGAGGATATAGCATGTACCAAGCAGGAAAGGGATCTTGGGGTTGTCATCTCTGATGACCTCAAGGTAGGGAAACAGTGTGACAAGGCATCAGGTAAAGCAAATAGGATGCTGGGATGTATGGCAGGGGCATCACCAGCAGGAAAAGGGAGGTCATAATTCCGCTATACAAGACACTACTGAGGCCCCACCTGGAGTACAGTGTACAGTTCTGGAGACCATACCTCGTGGGACATAGGGTAGAGAAGGTTCAGAGGAGGGCAGCAAAAGATTGTGCATGGGTTGCATCACAAGTCCCTATGAAGACAGGTTGAAGGAACTGAACATGTACTCCCTGGAGGAGAGGAGGAGAGAGGGACAGTAGAGACATACAAGTATCTTACAGGGAGGAACAGGGTGCAGGAAAACACTATTTTTAGCGAAAAAGATGTTTCAGGACTAGAGGCATGGGATGAAGTTGGAGGAGGACGATTCAGAGGAAACATGAGAAAGAATTTCTTCACAGAACGGTGGTGGACAAGTGGAACACCCTGCCAGAGGAAGTGGTGGGAGCTGAAACAATCACGGGATTTAAGAATGCATGGGATAGACATAAAGGAATTCTAGAGGTCAGGGGTAAGGGGAAATAGACTTCTAGGAAAACAAACTGAACTTACAAGCTCAAATGGGCAGACTAGGTGGGCCATAGGCCCTTATCTGCCGACACTGTCTATGTATCTATGTATCTATGTATCAAATGGGAAATGATCTGCCCTGGGAGTGTTGGATGACGGCCTCCTGTTACTCCCTTAATGCCACCTGACCACCCAGCGCACTGTACCTGCCCCAGCAACCACTAACCCCAGTGACGAAGATGCTTCCCCATGATGCCAGGAGAGGGTCCCACAGCAGGTATAAGCTGGACCACATGGGGTGGTTGGAGGATCTTGGAGATCCCGGAGAAGAGTGCATAGTGGGGGATCAGTTTGGCCAGCAGAGGGGATGAGCATGAGAGAGCCTGAAGGAGTTGGGCTCTAGGGGGCCCAGAACGAGCAAAGAAAAAGTCATTTCTTTACCTGTCTGTGTCAGCAGCCTTTTTTTTCACCTGGCTGTGCCAGTAGTTATAGATACATAGTGTCGGCAGATAAAGGCCTATGGCCCACCCAGTCTGCCCATTTGAGCTTGTAAGTTCAGTTTATGTTTTCCTAGAAGTCTGTTGCCCCTTACCCCTGACCTTCAGAATTCCTTTATGTCTATCCCATACATTATTATATCCTGTGATTGTTTCAGCCCCCACCATTTCCTCTGGCAGGGTGTTCCACTTGTCCACCACCTGTTCTGTGAAGAAAGTCTTCCTTCACATTTCCTCTGAATCGTCCTCCCTCCAACTTCATCCCATGCCCTCTAGTCCTGGAACATCTTTTTCGCTTAAAAATAGTGTATTCCTGCACCCTGTTCCTCCCTGTAAGATATTTGTATGTCTCTATCATAACCCCTCTCTCCCTCCTCTCCTCCAGGGAGTACATGTTCAGTTCCTTCAACCTGTCCTCATAGGACTTGTGATGCAATCCATGCACCATCTTTGTTGCCCTCCTCTGAACCTCTTCTCTATCCTGTCTATGTCCTTACGAAGGTGTCTCCAGAACTGTACACTGTATTCCAGGTGGGGCCTCACTAGTGTCTTGTATAGTGGAATTATGACCTCCCTTTTCCTACTGGTGATGCCCTGCTTATGCATCCCAGCATCCTATTTGCTTTACCTGCTGCCTTGTCACACTGTTTCTACCTTGAGGTCATCAGAGATGACAACCCCAAGATCCCTTTCCTGCTTGATGCATGCTATATCCTCACCCCCCCAACTGATATATTGTGCCAGGGTTTTTGTGCCCCATATGCATTATCTTGCACTTCTTTGCATTGAATTTCAACTGCCAAATCCCTGACCATTCTTCAAGATTCTGCAGGTCCCTTCTCATTCTATCTACACCCTCTGGTGTGTCTACTCTGTTACAGAGCTTTGTGTCATAAGCGAACAGTAAAATTCTGCCTTCTAGGTCCTGCGCAGTATCACTGATGAAGATGTTGAAAAGGACCGGTCCCAGCACTGATCCCTGTGGTACCCCACTGGTCACTCTTCCCTCTGTGGAGTGACAGCCATTTGCCACCACCCTCTGTGTCCTGCCGCCCAGCCAGTTACCTACCCACCACACTACTGTCCTTCCCACACCCATATTCCCCAGTTTGTGTAATAGTCTTCTATGTGGCACAGTGTCAAAGGCCTTGCTGAAGTCCAGATAGGCCATGTCCACTGCCCTCCCCTGATCCACCTCCCTAGTCACCTAGTCAAAACATTCAACGAGGTTGGTCTGACATGACCTCCCCCTGGTGAAACCGTGCTGCCTTGGGTCCTGTAGTCCATTGACAACCAGATGTTCCACCAATCTCTCCTTCAGTAGTGCTTCCATGATCTTCCCCACTACCGAGGTGAGGCTGACTGGTCTGTAGTTCCCCGCTTCCTCTTTGTGCCCACTTTTGTGTAAGGGGACTACATCTGCTGTCCTCCAGTCTTTGGGTACCTCCCCTGTTTCCAGTGATCGGCTAAACAGGAGCCAGAGGTTCAGCCACCACCTCTCTTAGTTCTTTAAGGACCCTGGGGTACACCCCATCTGGCCCTATTGCTTTATCAACTCTTATTACTTCCATTTCCTTCAGGACCCTTTCTTGTGTAAAGGGACTTGTGTCCATTTCTGCACCATTCTCACCTCCTGTACTCCCTTCAGACTCAATACCCTCCTCTTCCTCAGTAAAGACTGAGCAGAAATACCTGTTCAATATGTCAGCTTTACTGTTGCCATCCTCCACGCGGCCCCCATCCTCCCCCTTCAGTCTCACTAGCCCTCCCTTTGCCTTTCTTTTTTCACTTATGTACCTGTAAAAGGTTTTGTCCCCTTTACCCACTGATTTTGCAATGTGTTCTTATGTCTGAGCTTTGGCTTCCCTTACTGACCTCCCTGCCTCCCTTTGCTTCTCCTGGTAGTTCTCTCTATCCTCTTCTGCCTCTGTCTTTTTGTATTGCCTGAATGCAATCTTTTTGGCTTTCACTTTCTTTGCTACCTCTTTGGAAAACCATAACGGTCTCCTCTTCCTTTTCCTCTTGCTAACCTGCTTAATGCATAATTCTGTTGCTCTTGTAATACCCATTTTAAATACTGCCCACTGTTCCTCAACCTCTGATTCTTGCCCCTTTCCCCTTAATGCCTTTTTCAAGTATCTCCCCATTTTCCCAAAGTCTGCCCCCCTAAAATCCAGGATACGTGTTTTTGTGTGGTTTGGTTCTGCTCTTTCTGTGATTTCAAACCACAATGACTGGTGGTCACTGTTCCCCAGGTGCTCCCCCACTGTTACCTGCATCACACTGTCCCTGTTTGTGAGCACAAGGTCCAGTATTGCCTTCTGCCGAGTTGGTTCCATGACCAGTTGCTTGAGGAAGGCACCCTGAAGGGAGTCCAGGATAAATCTGCTCCTAGTTGATGCTGCTGCGGGATGCTCCAGTCCACGTCTGGAATATTGAAGTCTCCAACCAGTATTACCTCCCCCTTGTCTGCCATCCTTTGGATGGCTACCATCAGCTCCCTATCTGTTTCTTCCTTCTGGGCTGGTGGTCTATAGACCACACCTGTGCGGATGGCTGGCCCCATTTTCCTTTCCAGCTTTACCCACAGTATCTCTCCCCCATTTTGTTCCTCCTGGATTTCTGTGGCCCTTATGTCATTTTTCACATACAGTGCCACTCCTCCTCCCTTCCTGCCTGCCCTGTCTCTTCTGAATATGTTGTAGCTAGATATGGCCATCTCCCAGTCGTGGTATCATTACACCAGGTTTCAGTGATGGCCACAATGTCCAGGTCTGACTGCACCATGACAGCCTCCAGATCTTCCATGTTGTTGCTAAGGCTCCTGGCATTTGCACACATGGCTTTCCATGATTTGACCTCCCTAGACTGGTTTGCTGTTCTGCTCCAGCCCCTTCCTTGGTTGTCCTTTATCCCTGGTTCTCCTTGCTGTCTGCCCTTCTGCTGAATTTTGCCCCTTTTCTGCCCATCTACCTCTTGGGCGCTAATCTCCATCTTTTGCATGCTGCTTTGTAGAGATAGCCACTCCTCTGGTTCACTGGTTCCACTGCTAGCTGTGGGGGGTGAGCAAGTAGGTACCCTCCTTGCTGGCCTGCCACCCCCCTTTGCTAGTTTAAATGCTTGTCAGTGTAGCATTTAAACTTATCATTGAGTGCTTGGATTTCCCTCCAGAATGGATGCAGGCCATCAGGCTTGAACAGACCTCCATCCCTCCAGGTGGGTCCCCAGTCACCAATGAATCCAAACCCTTCCTCACAGCGCCAGTTCTTCAACCATGAGTTCAAGTTCCTGGTGCATGCACCCCTATGCTCTGCCTTGTCTCTCGCAGGTAGTACTTCTGAGAAAGTGACAGAAGTAGCAATTTGCTTGAGACCCCTCCCCAATTTCCTGAACTCTTCCTGAACTTCCTTTGGCTCCCCATTTGTCAGGTCATTAGTACCTAGGTGGATAATGACATCCAGCTCACTCTCCCGTCTTGCCTTCCCAGTGATCCCCAGGATCTTCCTTCCATCCCTCCATGCCATGGCACCTGGTAGGCACCTCACCTCCCTGTCCTCCCCCTCCTATGTTCCTAGCTGGATCCCTCTTATGATGGAGTCCCCCACCAGGATTCACTTCCTCGTCCTCTGGGGTCCACTGCTTTCCCCGCTGAGGTCACCTCCTTGGCTAACCTCCACATCCTTTCCTTCCACTTCTCTGGGTACCTCTGTTTGGTTGTCCCCATTTGCCAGTGTGGCATATGAGTTCTTGAGTGGAATAGGATCTGGGATGTGCCTCTGCCTGACTGCTCTAACCCTTCCTGAGCCCACTGTCATCCAAGTGCTCCTCGTTCTCGGCATCCTTTGAGGCAGTTGCATTGGACTGGGTGGTGTCTGGATACGGGTGATGGTACTCCTGACCCAGTTTACTTCCGCTATGAGTCTGGCTACCTCATCCCGCAGCCCAGAGAGATGTATGCAGATAGGGCAGCACCTCAGTGTCCAGAAGGTCTGCCTGAATATGGCTGCCCCACAGCCACTGCACTGCACCACTCCCCACATTATACTGCAATTATACTGCTATTCCACTACTTGTCTGCTACTGAAGCTCTCCTAGTTCCCTTTTTATTAATTTACAGTCCTAAAAATCCTGCCACTGATTCTCAGATACTTTTCTTTTTAAAAAAAGTAAATAAACCAATAAATAAATGAGTCAGTCATTCCTTTTCCTGGCAGTGTCTGTAGTCCTTCCTTTTTCTGACTGTGCCACAGTCCTTCCTTTTCCTTGCTGTGCCAGCAGTGTCTCCTTTTCCAGGCTGTACCAGCAGTCCTTCCTTTTGCTGACTATGCCAGCAGTCCTTCCTTTTACTGAGGTGCCTGCAGTCCTTTCTTTTCCTGGCTGTGCCAGCAGACAGTGGCAGCCCTGGGGGGTTTGAAACATGGGTCAAATTGGACCAATTGGTGTAAAAAATGTGAGTCTAAAGAGGAACTTACTTGGTCAAAATATAATCAATGGCTTCCAGCCCGGTGGCGCTAAGGGTTGAGGCACTGGATGCCACACCTCACGCCATACTGGCGACTTGGATTTGGGAACGCACCCGGGTCTTTGCGGGGGGGCCCGGAGATGGATTAGGCAGCTCTCCCCTCCAGGGTAGGGACCCAGCAATGCCTGATGTGGGGCTGCCTTAGGTGGAGGCCCGGAGATAGTGCAATTGGGAGCAACTAGTGTAGGAAGGGTGCCACGGGTCGCTGCGTGTGTGTGCAACCGTGGCAAGGGGCATGGTGAAAAATTGTAAAAACTATAGCTGGCAGGCCCTGGAGTCTAGATGTCGGTCTCTGTGGTGGGGGGAGTTGACGCCCTTCACCCTCGGCTCTGCTATAGTGGGGGGCAACCCGTGGGGCATTGCCAGGAGGGTCGGGCATGGGGGAAGTGGAGGTCAGGACCGAGCCTCCAAGGAGGGGCTGGAGCCGCCTGTCGGCTCTACCATGTACCCCATTGCCACGTGGTGGGAGGTGCGACAGGGGTCAAAGAGCTTAATTAAAACAAATATAATATATATATATATATATATATACAGACACACACACACACACACACACATAGAACGATATATATAAATATATATGATATCATGGCAGATTTTGAGCAGTTCACGTTCCCTTCCTTTAAATATTATTATAGAGTAAGTGCATCAATTTGTACCCACTGTTAAAGGGAAGAAGGGTCATTTCTATACAGGATGCAACTTTTGCCCTTTTGGTGCATGTTAGTGCTGTCCCTGCCAGTAGTACTTCTTTTTCCTGGCTGTGCCAGCAGTCTGTCCTTTTCCTGGCCATGCATAGACATCACTCGCTCTCCATCACCAACTACACAGGCTCTCCCTTGGAGCAAGTCCAGCATTTCAGGTATCTGGGGCTAATGGTTGACAGCATTCTGTCATTTTCCCAACACATTGATAATGTTGCTAAGGCTATCAACACCCGTATTGGTCTGCTTTACAGGCATAAGCACTGCCTGACCCTGGATGCTCTTAACCTTGCAATTCACAGCTCAGTTGTCTCCCTCATTGACTATGGCCTAGTAGTCTATGGGTCTGCCACTGATATAGCCCTTCATCGCATCAAAGTGGCTCTCAATAAAGCCTGTCGTCTTCTCACTGGGTCCTCTCGGCAAACCCATACTTGCAACCTTTATGCTCAGGCTAACTGGCTCAATCTCAATACCAGGCTTATGTACCAAACCTGTCTGATTGCCAAAAAAGTAAACCTTGATATGATGCCCCCTGGAGTCCATAAGCTTCTCATTCCATATGAAAACCCTTGCCACACTAGAAGCTCTGGGAACATAATCTTCAAACCCCCTTGGTGTCATACTTCCCTAGCCCAGAGATCCTTTGCTTACCGAGCCCCGCTCTGGTTTAACTCACTCTGATTGGATATTTCCACAGTACCCACGCTGGGCTCATTTAAACACAAGCTCAGGCAGCTGTTAGGGGCTGATGCCAGTTATGACTGTTTCACTTAACCAATCGCATAGGATGCCCAGCACTTGTGACTGATGTCTGTTTGTCAGCCAGGCCCCGACTACAGCACTTTCCCCTCCTTATTCACAATTCCATCACCTCCTCCCTAATTATTTTCCCTCCTGCCTTTTCTTACCCTTCCCTTCCCTTCCCCTCTCCCCCCTCTGCTCTGATGAAGCCTCCTGGGCTGATCAGTCTCGTCTTTGCTTAAATCCATTCTCCCGCCTCCTCTCTACCTTGCCTCTCTTCCAACTTTCTCATCCCTGACCCTCTTTACCCTGCGCCCTTATTCTTGGTGCCCAACAACTCACTCTCCTCCCTACTACACCCTCCCACCCCTCCCTAATCCTTCCTCTCTCCTGCCTCTCTCACTCACATACCTCCTCCCTTCACCTCTCCTCCCTTTACTCCTACCAACCTGTCGAGACTCTGCATTAATCTGCCGCCCTCCCCTCCCCTCTACTGTCTCATCCCCGCCCCTTTTTCACCCTCACCCCCCTTTACTTCTTCCTAACCCTGCAGGGCGGCTATGCTTTGTCACTGCTCTCCTCCATTCCCTGTCCTCCTCTGTTCAGTTGGCCTCCATGGTGGCATTCTCTCCTCCTTTCTACACTAGCTCTCCATCTGTTTCCCTGTCTGACTTTAAATTCCCTTGATTGGTGTATTGACAAATATGTTGGCCTGTTGTACTGTACACTACCACACCCCTGGTTCTGTAGTTATGGAAATTCCATTGTATAGCAATGATTCATGTATTTCTGTTGACCCTTTGTTCCTGTTTTATTCTGCTCTGTTAACACAATGTTATTTTCCTTGTCTTGACATGGAACCTATTTAAAGAGCTTTCAGCTCAATGGTTAACCGAAATTATAAATAAATGCCAGCAGTCCTTCCTTTTCCTGGCTGTGCCAGCTATCCTTCCTTTTACTGACTGTGCCAGTATTCCTTCTTTTTCCTGGCTACGCCAGCAGTTCTTCTTTTTTTGGCTATGCCAGCAGTCCTTTCCTTTCTTGGCTATGCCAGCAGTCCTTTCTTTACATTGTTGTGCCAGCAGCCATTCCTTTTCCTGGCTTTGTCAGCAGTTCTTTCCTTTCTTGGCTATGCCAGCAGTCCTTTCTTTACATTGTTGTGCCAGCAGCCATTCCTTTTCCTGGCTATGCCAGCAGTCCTTCTTTTTCCTTGCTATTGTAGCAGTCCTTTCCTTTCTTGGCTGTGCCAGCAGTCCTTCCTTTACATTTTTGTGCCAGAAGCCATTCCCTTTCCTGGCTTTTCCAGCAGTCTTTCCTTTTCCCAGGTGTGGTAGCAATCCTTCCTTTTCCTGACTGTGCTGCAATGCATCCTTTTTCCTGGCATTGCCAGCAGTCCTTATTCAAACAACTGGAAGTCTTGCTGTATTCTGACAAGTGCAGTTAGCCCCAGCCTTTAAACTGCCCCAGAGAACAAAGGGTTAACCTTTCTATGCAGAGCATAGAATGCTGAGCTCGAGCTCGGTTGATGTCTCTGTCTGTTTCCCTTTGAAAGCTAACCGTCAGATTCTTTACTCCGCCTCACTGAACAGTCGCGCCCGGAGATTTCTTCTGCAGCTCGGTTCGAAAGTCGGTTTAAGTGTCATTTATTTGTCGGTTTCTAACCGAAAAAGTTTCCCGCATAGTCGGTTCAGTCTCTGTCTGTGGTACCGTGAGTGCTAGATAGGTTTTGTGCTGTGTTTCTGTGTGGAACTTGTAAAAAGTGTGGATCGGTTCGGCCAAACTGATCATTTGTTTAATTCTTGTGTAACTTTAGTGTGTGGTTACCGGTTCTTATCGGTTCTAAAAAAAAAAACGTGTTTTGAAACATTTTTTTCTAAGACCCGTGACACGGTTAGGAACCGATAAGGGAGTCTTGCCTGGCAGTTGCCGAAAAATGGGTAAGTTTGGTTAGGTTGGCCATGTCTGAGAAACCCAAGAAAAAAACCGGGCCCACTGGGTTTCAACATTGCAGTGAGTGTGGGGAGGTCTTTGCTAAGGCCGATCCCCACACTGCCTATGTTGATTGTCTGGGGTTTGACCACCTCAATTCAGACTGCCAAAATTTTGCAGTAATTTTCCAAAATATACCCTGGAAAAGAGATTAGGTAGACTGAGGGAAAAGGAGGCTGAGAAGTCCTCTGACCCGGATGGCCAGCCCGGTTCGGTTCCGACCAAACCAGAAGGAGTGCCCTCTGACCAGGGCGATACTTCTTCGGGCAAAAGGAGAGCTGATCCCGAGGGGTTGGTTCCAACTAAAAGAAAGCGCAAAGAAAAATTGTCTGGTTTGGATCTAGAAGTCCATGTTCCGATCGCCGAAGAAATAGCCAGAGCGATTCGGATTGTGGAATCGCTTCGCCCGGTTCCAACCGATCCGGCACCTTTTGGCAGGGGCTCGATTCGGTCGGTTCCCCCGGTTCACGATTATACTTTGGAAGAATTTTATGAACTGGAGTTTGAGGAGGAAGGGGAGTTTGAAGATGATGATGGTGATGGTGAAAGTCTAGATGTGCCTGTGGAACCGGACATCTCCCCAGACAGACCATCAGGTGTATCCCCTCCTAGGCTTTCTGAGTCCCCTTCCCACTTTATGTTCTACAGAAAGGTGGCTGAGACCCTCCAGCTTCCTATGGAAGAGGCAATGGAGGATCAGGAGGAGCCTGATTATGTAGAAATGATGGACATCCCAGAGTCCAGGAAACTGTCTATTCCCCTCCATAAATCTTTTGGGAAACAGACACAAAAAATTCTGAAGTCTCCCAATTCTATACCTCCTGTGGACAGAAGAATGGACAAGAGGTATACACTCTCAGGCTCAGAAATGGAGTTTTTATACCACCAATGCAGCCATGTTGGGGTTGTGCAGGCTGCTGCCTGTGATAAGGCAAGCATGCCCTTGGCTTCACATCCCCCAGACAAAGACTCTAGGAAGGTTGATGCCATGGCAAAAAAGCTGTACGTGGCATCTTCCCTGGGACTCAGACAGGTGAATTATATGGCCTATACAGCTAGGTACCAGAAGTCCAGGTGGGACACTGTACTGGCACTGGCTAAACAGGCCTCCCCCCCCAGCTAGCCAAGGAGCTGGAGGCGGTGGCTGCAGATGGGATTGAGGCATCTAAAGTTCAGTTTCATGCTGCTGTGGACTCTAATGATGTGTAATCAAGAGTCATGGCTACATCTGTGGCTCTTCGGAGAATGGCTTGGCTTAGATGTACTAGCCTCTCGCAGGATACCCAGGCTAAGGCCATGGATTTTCCTGTAGTGGGTAATTCTCTGGGGAGCAGACAGAGAATTACACGAAGAAAATGGGTAAGTACAGGACCACCCACAGGAGTGTTCAGGCCAAGAAGAAGCAGGCAACTCCTCAAAGGCAGCAGTCTAGGGGCAGGGGCAGGGGCAGGCCTTTTCAAAGGCCTTTTTACCAAGCACAGGCCTCTTCTTCCTTTTCACAGAGGGGGCTCTTCAGAGGGAGAGGCAGAAGGGGGATGAGCAGGGCTGCATCCACTCCTCAGCCTAAAGCCCCTGCCAAGCAGACACCCTGATGGGCCTGCCCGGGTCGACTCTCCTATTCCAGTAGGGGGCATGCTGGCTTACTTTGTCCAGGACTAGATGTCTATTACATCAGACAAGTGGATCCTGGAAGTAGTAAGCCAGGGACTGGTTCTCAGCTTCAGAAAATTTCCAAAGATGAGAGCCAGATCTTTTCCACCTGCAAATGTCTCGAAAACCCTTGCCCTAGAGGCAGAGGTTTCTTCTCTTTTAGCCTTAACAGCCATAGAGAGAGTACCTACCCTACACTGGGGCAAAGGGCTGTACTCGAGGTACTTCCTGACCCCAAAAAAGACAGGGAAGTGGCAACCCATCCTAGACTTTAGATATCTAAACAAACATCTTTTAAAACCAAAGTTCAAGATGGTAACTCTGGGAATAATCCTTCTCTCTCTCTCTCTAAGGCCAGGGGACTGGTTATCCTCCTTGGACCTCAAAGGATGCCTACTTTCACATTCCCATCAGGTGCTTCCACAGAAAGTACCTCAGGTTCGAGTTGCCCTCACGCCACTATCAGTTCAGAGCAATGCCCTTTGGCCTAACCTCAGCCCCAAGGGTTTTCACAAAGTGCCTGGCAGTAGTAGTTGCCTTTCTAAGAAGGGAAAAGGTTTCCATTTTTCCATATCTGGATGATTGGTTAATAGTGGGCCAGTCCCCAGACCAAGTGAAGTCTCACCTGCAAGTGACCCAGCAAGTGCTCACTTCTCTAGGATTTCTTCTCAACCTTCCCAAGTCAGTTCTCGAACCAGTCCAGCTTCTTACCTTTATAGGGGCAGAACTGGACACACTCAGAGCAAGAGCCTTTCTTCCTCTAGAAAGGGCAAGGGTTCTTATGGAACTAGCCTCTTCCTTCAGCCTTCGGGTATCTCGACCAGCAAGGCATTTCCTCCAGCTCTTGGGCCACATGGCAGCTTCAACAGCAGTGGTCCAAGGGGCAAGATTCCAGATGAGAGATATTCAGTTCCATCTGAGAGCTTTTTGGTCTCAGAGGAAGGCTTCTCTTACCAAACTGATCCCAGTGACTCTGACCTTGATCCAAGCCCTCCAGTGGTGGCAGGATGAGGACAATTTAAGACAAGGTGTTCCTTTTGCCACTCAGCCTTGTTCAGTGGTCCTTACCATGGACGCTTCTCTTCTGGGCTGGGGAGCCCATCTGGGGCCGTCACTGCCCAGGGGCTGTGGTTCCCCCAAGAATCCCTTCTCCATATCAATCTCCTAGAGCGCAGGGCAGTTTTTCTGGCCCTGAAAGCTTTCTCTCAGTCAGTACAGAACAAGGTGGTTCAGGTCAGAACAGACAACACCACCACCATGTGGTACATCAACAAGCAGGGAGGCACTCGATCCACGGCCTTGTGCATGGAAGCCATGACATTGTGGTCCCTGGCTTATTCCCTGCAAACCTCTCTGGTAGCAGTTCACCTTCCAGGGAACGACAGTGTGCTAGCAGATGCACTGAGCAGGATCTCTCAAGGCCATCACGAATGATCCCTGGACCCTCAGGTGTTGAATGTGATTTTTATGTTTGCTTGCACGCATGTGCAAGAAACATAGTGCCATCATCGGAGATTTCGGAGGTGTGTCACCTCCTCCTCCAATTCAGTCAGTGTGCTGGCAGGCGCGGCCCCTTTAAGCCAATGCATTCTGGAGCTGTCGATGACACGCTCCAAAATGCAGTGGCATACAGTTGAAAGGGACTACGGCTTGGTGAGCAGCGATGAATGTCGCCTGCTCATCGCTCCCCACACACACCCAGCGCCCCCCCCCGCACTGTATAGCTGGACAGGGGTGCCCAATCCCGTCGGCTGTGCTACGTTCCCCCCCTCCCAAAGGCTTCCAAAATGCCACGTTGGTACCCACCCCAGCGTGGCAGCGAATAATATAGCCGACAGGGTGCCCAATCCCCGTCGGCTCACAGTCCACTCCCGGGTAATAAGTGCCATGCTGGGCCCACCCCAGGCGTGGCGGTGTATCCACTGGGCCGATGCAAAGTGCCCAATCCCCATCCCGGCTGAACCACAACCCGTTCTTGTGCCACGCTGGAGCCCACCCCAGCGTGGCAAACGCCCAGCTGTCCTGCTTTTTTTCTTTTTTGTACCTGTAGAGAAAAACGGTCCAACGCTGTCTCCCGCCCCTCCCACAACCTGCACCCACCCACTGCGCACTCAGCCTCCCCTCACCCCATACTTATCTCTGGACCTCGGCGCGACGATCTTCGGTGGACCGGGAACACGTCTGCACTCTTCAAAGCCGACTGCGAACTGAGGAAATGCTGGTAAGCTGTATAATGGGCTAGATAGGGGGGTTTCAACTTTATTGCATATCTCAGGCATTTTTGGGAATTTTTGTACCAAATTTTCAACATGGGGTTTTGGGACCCCTTCTCATGAGTGATGTCACTGTCATGTGGTTATAGTAGGGCCCAAAGGGTGATTTCGCAGTCACTCGCCAAAATCCTGCGCCTGAATCTTCGTGACAATCATTCTTGAAGAGGTCTAAACTCATGTTAATATGGTGCCAAAATTCCCAAAATGACTGTTTCTGACATCGTTGCGCGGTTCATACGCGAGGCTCGTAAGTTCTAAATTTTCAATATTTTCACTCCAGATTTTTCAACATTGCCATTTTACCACACCTTCTTATGAGTAGTACAGCTGTCATTTTTCACATCTAACCCAAAATGTGTTTCCGCCCATGTAGCGCACAATGGCGCAGTCGGTGTGCGAAATCAATGTATGGGACAAATTAAGAAAATCACAGTGACACTGTTCATGAGCAGATGTCTTAAAATGGCTATGTTGAAAATTTGGTGAAAAAAATCCTAAAAATGACTGTTTTACTAGCGTGCATTGCGCAGTTCCTACGCATGCTCGTAAGGTCGTGAATTTTCAATATTTTCACTCCAGATTTTCAACATTGCCATTTTACCACACCTTCTTATGAGTAGTACAGCTGCCATTTTTCACATCTCACCCAAAACGTGTTTCCGCCCATGTAGCGCACAATGGCGCAGTCGGTGTCTCGAGATCAATGTCTGGACAAATTAAGAAAATCACAGTTACACTGTTCATGAGGTGAGGTGTTAAAATGGCTAAGTTGAAAATTTGGTGAAAAAATTCCAAAAAATGACTGTTTTACGAGTGTGCGTTGTACAGTTCCTACGCATGCTCGTTAGTTCGCAAATTTTCAATATTTTCACTCCAGATTTTCAACATTGCCATTTTACCACACCTTTTTATGAGTAGTACAGCTGTCATTTTTCACATCTCACCCAAAACGTGTTTCCGCCCATGTAGCGCACAATGGCGCAGTCGGTGTGCGAAATCAATTTACAGGACAAATTAAGAAAATCACAGTGACAGTGTTCATGAGCAGAGGTCTTAAAATGGCTATGTTGAAAAATTGGTGAAAAAATTCCTAAAAATGACTTTTACGAGTGTGCGTTGCACAGTTCCTGTGCATGCTCGTAAATTTGCAAATTTAATATTTTCACTCCAGATTTTCAACATTGCCATTTTATTAAACTTCCTTATGAACAGTACAGCTGCAACTTTTCATATGTCGCCCAAAATGTGTTTTCACACATGTAGTGCACAATGGTGCTGTTGGTGTGCGAAAGCAATGTTTAGGACAGATTAAGAAAATCACAGTAACACTGTTCATGAGCAGAGGTCTTAAAATGGCTATGTTGAAAATTTGGTGACAAAAGTCCATAAAATGACTGTGTTACGGTGAGCATTGCGCGGTTTCCCGCACCCTCGTTAGTTCATGACTTTGTAATATTTTCAGTCCAGATTTTCACCAGTGACATTTTTCCACACTTCCTTATGAACAGTACAGCTGTCATTTTCACAACATGACTGAAGTGTGTTTTCACACTTTCAGTCTTGAGATCGTGGTGCTACAGATAAAGAAAATCACAGTGACACTGTTCATGATCGGAGGCACCAAAATGCCTGAGTTGACAATCTGCTGTAAAAAATCCCCAACCTAATTATATTACGGGTGTGCGTTGCGCAGTTTCTATGTACGCTCTTGACTTCACCATTTTTTTAAATATTTTTACTACAGATTTGCAACATAGCCATTTTTTACACCTCCCCATGAAAGAGTACAGCTGTCATTTTTTACATCCTGTTCGGAATGTTTTTGCACCTGTGGTGCTAAATGCCGTAGTCACTGTGCATAAGCAGCTTTCGGCTAACAAACTGATATTCCCCCTGTTCATGAGGTGGGGTCACAAAACAAACATGTTGAAAATTTGGGTGAAAATACCAGCAATGCCTGAGGTATTAGGGTTTTCAACTATAATGCCCAACCCTATAGAGAATGACAGGCATCAGGGGTGTGACTTGGGATTCTTGCCTGTGATGCTCATACCATTCCACACCCTGCAGTCAGTGAGGCATTGAGGTATACCCTTGGACTCTTCGGACCCAAACTTCACCCCGTTCTCCTATATCACACCCATCTCACCATATTTCCTAATGAAATGGGGTGCGCATAAGGGCCAAAGACCACAAAGAACACCGTGACACTTGTCAGTCTCTGCAGGGTGGGGTGTGGTGAAATGGCGTGGCCGTTATGCCTGACGACCCAAACGCGCACCCCAGTGCCTGTCACTCTCTGCAGGATGGTGGTGGGGTTGGCTTCAGTTCAATACTTCACTGCCATTCCTATTACGCAGCTCTGTAACTTCTACACTACCACTGCCAATGCCAGCAAGCAAACATTCGGCATTGACAAATGCTTGTTTCAAGGTGGGGCACTCCAGAGATAGATCTCTATGCAGCCCCAGACAATCGTCAACTCCCTCTCTTTTGTTGCAGACCTCCAGTCTTGGGCTCAGTACCCCTGGACGCCCTGATTCTGAATTGGGAAGTGAAGTTTCTGTATGCCTTTCCTTCCTTCCCACTCCTGTTCAAAGTTTTAGTCAAAATAAGGTCTCAGCCTTGCAAAGTAATTCTGATTGCTCCAGATTGGGCCAGACTGCCCTGGTACCCCCTGTTGCTGTCCCTAGCAGTCCATCTTCCCCTGTCTCTTCCCAGGAATTACAACCTGTTAACATCCTCTCAGGGGAGGATTTGGTACCCCAATCTTCAGTCTCTCAATCTTAAGGCATGGCTCTTGAAGAGTTAAGAGTTTGCAGATCTGCATCTTTCCCAAGAGGTTCTGGATATTCTCAAAGCTTCTCGAAAGCCCTCCACCAGAAAGACTTATAACTCCAAATAGAAGAGATTCAGCATTTGGTGTTCTAAGAAGCATATTTCTCCAGACACTGCTGGATTGCCTACGGTTCTGGATTATATGGTCCATTTTAATGGCCTAGGCTTCAGACCAGCTACTCTTAAGGTACACTTGTTAGCTGTTTCTGCGTTTCTGTCTGTGGGGATGTCTTCCTCACTATCTTCTCATCCTGTGTTCTGTAAATTTTTTAGAGGATTGCTTCAGACCAATCCTTCTTTTAGAGACCCTGCCCCTGCCTGGGATTTGAATGTTTGCATTTCTCAATTTATGCAACCCCCTTTTGAGCCTATGTCTTCAGCAGAACTTAAGTACTTGACTTGGAAAACTGTGTTCTTGGTAGCCATTACCTCTGCCAGGCGTATCAGTGAATTGCAAGACCTGTCAGTGGAACCTGATTTTGTCTCCTTTCACAGGGATAAGGTGGTCCTTAGAACCAATAGAAGGTTCTTGCCCAAAGTGGTTTCAGACTTACATTTAAACCAGACTATGTCTCTCCCTGTCTTCTTCACTGATCATTCTTCCTCAGGAGAGAGGAGGCTACACAGTTTAGATGTTAAAAGAACCTTTAGTTACTACATAGAGTGTACCAAGGGTCACAGGTTTGACTCCCTCCAGTTGTTCCTCACTTTTGGAGAAGTGGGAAAGGGCAAACCTGCCACCAAGAGATCTATTGCCAGGTGGATTGTGTCTTGTATACAATTCTGCTATGAAAAACTGGAAAAACCTCCATCCTCAGGCCTGAGGGCTCATTCCACAAGAGGTACAGCTGCTTCCCTGGCTGCTGCCAGGGATATCCCTCTCTTAGAAATTTGTCAAGCAGCCACCTGGAAAACAGTCCATACCTTTACCCCAAGCATTACTCTCTGAATATCCAGGCTAGGAGTGATGCTCAGTTTGGCACAGCAGTACTTCAGAGCCTATTCCCAAAGTAGGTTCTGTCCCGCCTCCATGGAGGTACTGCTTGGTAGTCTGCACTTGTCAGAATACAGCAAGACTTCATGTTTGAAGAAAAAATTACTCACCTTAGTAATTATGTTTCTTTTATTGGAGTCTTGCTGTATTCTGACCTCCCTCCCTTCCTCCCCTCTTAGAACCTGTTTTTGGGAAGTGGGTGGGCAGGTGCAGTGTTGCACCTCAGGGGTGCTCTTTTTACACCCTCTTCTTGTGTGGGTGTTTATTTTGTTATATTTCTGTTTGGTTGGGGTTTTGAGTTTTGGGTTTCCTGACTTGAGTCTTCTTTTGGTAGTCCAAAACTTTTTGTTGCCAGTTGGCTATTAAAAATGTTGTTTTACAATTTCCACATAGAATACTATTAGAGTGTTGCTTGTAAGAATCTGACAGTTAGCTTTCAAAGGTAAACAGACAGAGACAGCAACTGAACTCGAGCTCAGCATTCTATGCTCTGCATGGAAAGGTTAACCCTTTGTTCTCCGGGGCAGTTTAAAGGCTGGGGCTAACTGCACTTGTCAGAATACAGCAAGACTCCAATAGAGGAAACATATTTACTAAGGTGAGTAATGTTTTCTTCCTTCTTGAGCTGTTGGGAGTTTGAATACTAATTTAGTCATTCATGATGTCTATCCTCACTAAAAGTACTACCAGCCTGTTTGGGGGGTGGGGTGAAGCCTACCGTAGGCAGTGGAAGGACCCTGGAATGCTAACAAAGGACAACCAGAGACAGCAGAGGTCAGTGGCAAAAACAGCCATATAAGTGCAGTGGCGGTAGGCAGAAAGCCCAAATAGCAGCACATGGAGTGAATGGAGCCTAAAGTGCCCAAAGGAGTGGAGAGGGAAGCCACAAACCAACCTCTGCAGACCAGCAAAGTAAGGAACGTCCAAGGGATGCTAGAGCATGCACTAAGTACTAAGTGCTTGTGGAGATGGGGGCATGGCAAGAGCTGCCCACTGCCTCAGCAAACCTCAGACAGTAGTCTTGTAAATTATGCAACGTGGTAAATTGCTCTGGGTTATACAATGAGGAAGTGGCAGTGGTGGGATCCAAACCTGGGCCTCAGCTCTGCATGCTAACAACTAGGCCAAACTGTCACTTGGGGAAGAAAGAGATGCTGGAACTCTCAGCAGGAATCATTATAAACAGCATTTTAGGAGTAGTGACTATGGATGGGGCTTACAGTTCCTCCAAGTTTTCGCTTGGATCCCAAGACTACTCATTTCTGCAGCTGAATATACAATAGCATTGGTAGGTTAAGTGATTTGTTCGTGGATACACACTGAGTATTTCACTCAAGCTGGATTTGAACCTGCGATTTCCAGCTCTAGCCAGTGCCGTAACTATTAGATCACACCTATTGAGAGGGTGTCAGGAGATTGTGCAGGAGATGTGATAGAACAAGAATGAATAAGGGTGATGATTTAGGGCTCTTTGGCATGCTAGAAATCACTTTTGCCTCGAATAGTACATCCATTGTTCATTCATCAGAGTTGGGGAAAATTATACTTCAACTGCACTTCTCAGCGCTTCATTAATATGCGCATTCAAGATTAGTTTTAGATATTTTTAATGGAGATCTGGGTTGTGTTTGACAGCTGGTTCACAGTGAGGCTGTGCATCACTCGTAAAGAAATGTTCATAAAACAATAAAAGAGAAATACAGGGGTAAAAATTCCCACCAGATTTTCAACAGCCGTGTATTAAGTCAAATCAAATTGATATTTGAAACCAAATTGAGAAGATATATTCTCTTTTACAGTTGAATCCATTCATGCAGAAACAATACACATGCAAGATTACGTTAAAAGGATAAGTAAGGTGAAATGTGCTGCTGTGAAGCAGTAGAATTCACTTGTAACAGTCACAATGCGAGTGGACCAGACAAAATGGTAACGTCTTAAATTTGTAAATCGAGATCATATTTGTCAAAGTATTGAGGAGTATCAGACTCGGGTGGCAGAATCCCCCCTGCCTTGCTGGCAACCCAACACATTTTGTTTTCAGCTCTGTGAGATAAAACACCCCTTACAAGTACAGTTAGTCATTTTTGCAAAAGCTTGCGGGTTGCCTCTCGGTAAAAGGCTGCTGCCTCATTCTGTGACTACCACTTACATTAGCAATAAGATCAGACATCAAGGTCACTGATTCTATTAGAGCAGAACATTTGTACTTCACATTTCTTTATGGCCCTGGCACTGTTGAGCCTTCCAGCTGCTACTGGTGACCTCCCTGCCATGATGCAGCTTGCCCCCCCCCCCATCACAGCCTCCACAGCTTGCCCTCCATGGTTGGTCCTTGGGTTGGGGACATCCCCCTCCTGCCCTCTGGAGCTTTTCATATCTGGTGGGAAAGGGGCTTGCTGTATGGTGCCAGTGTGCCATCCTCCTGACTTTTTTTATAGGGTTATCTCCCCTTTAATCTCATTGACAGACAGAATGGAGTCCCCTTAACCTCTCCGCAGCATCCCACACAGCCCCACTATGGGCCTTTGTTCATGCAGCGTCTCCTCTCGTAATAAAACAATGGATCCCCCTCTCAAAACACAGGTCAGTTTAAAAACTAGACATGAGTATGTGAAGGACAGCTACACTATACAGAGGATGTTGTATGGTTCCCCATATATAACAAGGCTATGTCTCAATCAAGAGGTTACCTTGGCAACCAGAGACCTCGAGAGCGCAGCTCGGGAGGTCCCCTGGTTGCCAAGGCAACCTCAAGATTTAGACACAACCTTGTCTGAAGATTGAGAACCATACACACAGTCTTTTATAGTGTGTGGTTTTCCATACACAGATACGATTGCAAGCAAGTAGGTTTCAGCTTGTAAGAAATGGAAAATCTTACTGTTGCCCACTGATCAGTCTGCACGTTTTAACCACTTTAGTGGCAGCAGTGCTTGATTTGTTGTGGTGTTGCCAAGTTGAAAATTGAAGGCATCTGTATGGTGGGTGAGGGAGAAAGTAATGAAAACGGGTAGGGGGGGAAAAGGAAAAACACAACAGTAACGATTGCTGACACTGTTTCTGTTTCAGAATTGGTGATTGGAGCCATGGTTCAGGGAGTTAGCCATGCACAGAACAATCAGTGTTGTACTGCAGTAGTGACATCGCTAGTGCAGCACAACAGCATGATGATGTAGCTACTGCAGCACAAGGAAATTTCAGAAAGGATTTCCATCGGCAACAGCATTTTACCCTATACTAGAGAAAGAGTTCCTGCATCTGCCTGCTCCAGACCTGCTGCTGTGTGTAGAACTTGTAAATAAACAGCTAACTCCAGATTGGTGTTTTGGGGGGGGGGGGTTGCATGTTGTGTTACCACGTGAGAGACTTGGCTTTCAAACAACATGAAGTCTTGCTGTATTCTGACTATTGCAGTGATCACCAACCTTTGAACTGCCCCGGAAAACAAAGAGTTAACTTTCCATGCAGGGCATGAAACGCTAAGCTCAAGCTCGGTTGAAGCCTCTGTCTGCTGTTGTTTAAACTCCAACCGTCAAGATTCTTTACTCCGCCTCACTGAACAGTCGCTCCAGAGATTTCTCCTTCGCTCGGTTCAAAAAAGTCAAAGTGTCGTCTTTTTTGCTTTTTCTACCGAATTTCTGCTACTAAACCTGTCGGTTCAAGTCTCTGTCTGTGGTACCGTGAGTATTAGATAGGTTTTATATTAGTTTTCTGTGTGGAACTTGTAAACATTGGTGTCGGTTCGGTTTGAACCGATCAGGTTTGTGTAAAAAAAAACTTCTGTCTTTATTAGAATGTGGTAACCGGTCCGTATCGGTGCTAAAAAAAAATGGATTTAATTACGTTTTTTTCCAAGACCCGTAACACGGTCAGGAACCGATAGGGGTGTCTTGCCTGGCGGATTGCCGGAAAAAGGGTAAGTTGTGTTTAGGATTGGCCATGTCTGAGAAACCCAAGAAAAAACGGGCCCACTGGGTTTCAGTGCTGTAGTGTGTGTGGGGAAGCCTTTGCTAAGGCTGATCCCCACACCACCTGTGTTTATTGTCTGGGGTTTGACCACCTCAATTCAGACTGCCAAATTTGTAAAAGTTTTCCCAAAGCTACCCTGGATATGAGAGTAGGTAGACTGCGGGAAAGGGAGGCCGAGAAGTCCGCTGACCTGGATGGCCAGCCCGGTTTGGTTCCGACCGAACCAGGAGTGCCCTCTGACCAGGGCGAAACTTCTTCGGGCAAAAGGAGAACCGATTCTGAGGAGTCGGTTCCGGCTAAAAGAAAGAAAAGGGAAAAATCATCCGGTTTGGATCCACAAGTTCTTTCTCCGACCGCTGATGAGGTAGCCAAAGTGATAAGGATAGTTCAGTTGCTAACTTCGGTTCTGGTCGAACTGGCACCATCTGTCAGGGTCTCGGTTCGGTCGGTTCCCCCGGTTCCGGATTATACTTTAGAAGAATTTTATGAACCGGAGGAGGAGGGAGAGTATGAAGATAATGATGATGATGGTGATTATGAAAGTCTGGATATGCCTATTGACCCGGACATCTCCCCAGACAGACCTTCAGGTGTTTCTCCTCCTAGGCTCTCTGAGTCCCCTTCCCACTTTATGTTTTACAAGAAAGTGGCTGAAACCCTCCAGCTTCCTATGGAAGAAGCAGTAGAGGATCAGGAGGAGCCTGATTTTGTTGAGATGATGGACATCCCAGAGTCCAGGAGATTGTCTATTCCCCTCCATAAATCTTTTGGGAAACAGACATTTAAAATTCTAAAGACTCCTAATTCCATACCTCCTGTGGACAGAAGAATGGACAAGAGGTATACCCTTTCAGGCTCGGACATGGAGTTCCTTTCCCAGCAATGCAGCCGTGTTGGGGTAGTGCAGGCTGCTGCCTGTGATAAGGCAAATATTCCCTTGGCTTCACACCCCCCAGATACGGACTCCAGGAGGATTGATGCCATGGCAAAGAAACAGTACATGGCAGCATCCTTGGGACTCAGGCAGGCTAACTATATGGCCTACACAGCTGGATACCAGAAGTCCAGGTGGGACACTGTGCTGGCTCTAGCTAAACAGGCCCCTGACCAGCTTGCCAAGGAGCTGGAGCGGGTGGCTACAGATGGGACTGAGGCATCCAAGGTGCAATTTCATGCTGCTGTGGACTCCAGTGATGTTTCATCTAGAGTCATGGCTACATCTGTGGCCCTTCGGAGGATGGCTTGGCTCAGATGTACTAGCCTTTCACAGGATACCCAGGTTAAGGCCATGGATTTTCCTGTCATTGGTAATTCTCTGTTTGGGGAGCAGACAGAGAACTACATGAAGAAGATGGATGAGTATAGGACCACCTACAGGAGTGCTCAGGCCAAAGAAAGGCAAGCCACTCCTCAGAGGCAGCATTCCAGGGGCAGGGGCAGGCCCTTTCAAAGGCCTTTTACCAAGCCCAGGCCTCCTTCTGCTTATGCTCAAAGGGGTTCTTAGAGGAGAGGAAGACGGGTATGAGCAGGCCTGCTTCCACCCTCAGCCTAAAGCCCTGCCAAGCAGACACCCTGATGGGTCTGCCCGGCCGATTCTCCAATACCTGTAGGGGGCAGGCTGGCTTACTTTGTCCAGGACTGGAAGTCTTTAACATCAGACAAGTGGGTCCTAGAAGTAGTAAGCCAGGGACTGGTTCTCAGCTTCAAAAAATTTCCCAAGGTGAGAACCAGATCCTTTCCACCTGCAAATCCTTCAGAGACCCTTGCCCTAGAGGCAGAGGTTTCTTCCCTCTTGGCTCTCAGAGCCTAGAAAGGGTTCCTACCCTACACAGGGGCAAAGGATTGTACTCCAGGTACTTCCTAACCCCAAAAAGGACAGGAGAATGGTGGCCGATCCTGGATCTGAGATATCTAAACAAGCACCCTTTAAAGCCAAAATTCAAAATGGTGACTCTGGGAATAATTCTGCCCTCTCTAAGGCCAGGGGACTGCCTAGCCTCCCTTGACCTCAAAGATGCCTATTTCCACATTCCCATCAGGTGCTCCCACAGAAAGTACCTCAGGTTCGAGTTGCCCTCAGGCCACTATCAATTCAGAGCAATGCCCTTTGGTCTAACATCAGCCCCACGGTATTCACAAAGTGCCTGGCTGTAGTGGTTGCTTTCCTAAGGAGAAAAAAGATCTCCGTCTTTCCATACTTGGACGACTGGCTCATAGTGGGTCAGTCTCCAGACCAAGTCAAGTCACATCTTCAGATAACTTAGCAACTGCTCACTTCCTTAGTATTCCTCCTAAACCTTCCAAAGTCAGTTCTCAAGCCAGTACAGCTCCTCACCTTTATAGGGGCAGAGCTGGATACAATAAGAGCAAAAGCCTTCCTTCCCTTTGACAGGGCAAGGACCCTTGTAGAACTGGCCTCCTCTTTCACCCTTCAGGTGTCTCGACCAGCAAGGCACTTCTTGCAGCTCCTGGGCCACATGGCAGCCTCTACAGCAGTGGTCCGGGGGCAAGATTTCAGATGAGGAACATTCAGTTCCACTTAAGAGCCTTCTGGTCCCAAAGAAAGGATTCCCTGATCAAGCTAGTCCCAGTGACTGGAACCCTGATCCAGGCTTTGCAATGGTGGCAGGATCAGGACAATTTAAGACAGGGAGTTCCGTTTGTCACTCAGTCTCTTTCACTAATCCTCACCACAGACGCCTCCCTCTTGGGCTGGGGAGCCCACTTGGGGGATCTTACCACCCAAGGGCTTTGGTCACCTCAAGAATCTCTGCTTCACATCAATCTCTTGGAACTCAGAGCAGTGTTTCTGGCACTGCAAGCTTTTTCCAAATCTGTACAGAACAAGGTGGTCCAGATCAGAACAGACAGTACCACCACAATGTGGTACATCAACAAGCAGGGGGGGCACTCGATCTACAGTCTTGTGCACAGAAGCAATGAAGTTGTGGTCTCTGGCCTATTCCCTGCAAACCTCTCTGATAGCAGTTCACATCCCAGGGAAGGACAATGTCCTAGCAGATGCTCTCAGCAGGATATCTCAGGGCCACCACGAATGGTTCCTAGATCCCCTAATTTTGAAAGTGATTTTCTCCAGATGGGGCACTCCACAGATAGATCTTTTTGTGGCCCCAAACAATCACCAACTTCCCCTCTTCTGTTGCAGACCCCCAGTCTTGGGCTCAGTCCCCCTAGAAGCTCTGGTTCTGAATTGGGAAAGGAAGTTCCTGTATGCTTTTCCCCCCTTCCCTCTCCTGTTCAAGGTGCTAGTCAAGATCAGGTCTCAACCATGCAAAGTGATTCTGATTGCTCCAGATTGGGCCAGACTGCCCTGGTACCCACTGTTGCTGTCCTTAGCAGTCCACCTTCCCCCTGTCTCTTCCCAGGAATTACAACCTGTTGACATCCTCTCAGCGAAGGATTTGGTATCTGAATCTCAAATCTCTCAATCTCAAGGCCTGGCTCTTGAAGAGTTAGAGTTTGCGGACCTGCACCTCTCTCAAGGTGTTCTTGATATTCTTAAGGCTTCTCGAAAGTCTTCCACCAGAAAGTCTTACAACTTCAAATGGAAAAGGTTCACTATTTGGTGTTCTAATAAGCACATTTCTCCAGAATCTGCTGGTTTGCCCATAGTCCTGGCCTATATGGTTTATCTTAATGGCTTGGGACTTAGACCAGCTGCACTTAAAGTGCATCTGGCAGCTGTTTCTGCCTTCTTGTCAGTTGGGAAGCCCTCTCCTCTATCAGCCTATCCTGTATTTTGTAAATTCTTTAAGGGATTGCTGCACACCAATCCTCCCTTTAGGGACCCTGCTCTTGCTTGGGACCTTAATGTTTGCATTGCTCAGCTTATGCAACCCCCCCTTTGAGCCTTTGTCCTCTGCAGAGCTTAAGTACTTGACTTGAAAAACTGTGTTTTTGGTAGCCATTACCTCTGCCAGGCATATCAGTGAATTGCAAGCCCTGTCAGTGGAGCCTGATTTCATCTCTTTCCATAGAGATAAAGTGGTCCTAAGAACTAACAGGAAGTTTTTACCTAAGGTGGTTTCAGACTTCCACCTTAATCAGTCTATGTCTCTCCTGTTTTCTTCACTGACCATTCCTTCTCTGGAGAGAGGAGGTTGCACAGTTTAGATGTTAAAAGGGCCCTTAGCTACTACATAGAGCGCACCAAGGGTCACAGGTTTGAGTCCCTCCAGTTATTCCTCACTTATGGAGAGGTCGGTAAGGGCAAACCTGCCACTAAAAGATCTATTGCCAGGTGGATTGTCTCTTGTATACAATTCTGCTATGACAAATTGGGTAGAACCCCACCCTCAGGCCTGAGGGCTCACTCTACTAGAGGTACAGCTGCTTCCCTGGCTGCTGCTAGGGAAATTCCTATCTTAGAAATCTGTCAAGCAGCCACCTGGAAAACAGTCCATACATTCACCAAGCATTACTCTCTGGATATCCAGGCTAGGAGTGTTGCTCGGTTTGGCACAGCAGTACTTCAGAGCCTTTTCCCAAAGTAGGTTCTGTCCCTTCTCCATGGAGGTACTGCTTGGTAGTCTGCAATAGTCAGAATACAGCTAGGCTTCATGTTGTTTGAAGAAAAAATTACTCACCTTAGTAATGTTGTTTCTTCGAATGGAGTCTTGCTGTATTCTGGCTCCCCCCCCTCCCTCTCAGAACCTGTTTTTGGGATGTGGGTGGGCAGGAGCAGTGTTGGCACCAAGAGGTGCCCTTCCTCACCCTCCTTTTATTTTGGGTGTGTGTTGTGTTTTGTTTTTTGGGTTTCCTGACTTGAGGCTTTGAAACCAAAAAAACCCCTTTTAACAAATTTAGTTGCCAGTTGGCTAGTGTGAGTTTTACAGTTTCCACACAGAACGCCTAGTGAGTATAGCTCGTAAAGATCTGATGGTTGGAGTTAAACAACAGCAGACAGAGGCTTCAACCAAGCTCGAGCTCAGCATTCCATGCCCTGCATGGAAAGTTAACTCTTTGTTCTCTGGGGCAGTTCAAAGGTTGGTGATCACTGCAATAGTCAGAATACAGCAAGACTCCATTAGAAGAAACAACATTACTAAGGTGAGTAATTTTTTCTTCTTGACCCTTCTTATACGGGTCTTCTGGACTATCTTATGTCCGGTTTTTGGTTAGGCTATCCTTCTAGGTTAGTTACTCTGCACCTCCTCGAAAAAAAAAAAAGGTACTGAGGTGGTTGGAGGGTCGACGCCGAGATAGTCATTACCACACGAGCAGATGCTCGCAGCGCCAGTCCTCACGGCTCCATCTGTGGCACTGGCCCTCCTGCAAAAAGTTTGCTCCCGCTGGGTCCTAGCACCTCCGGCATAGATCCCATTAGTGTGAATGAGTGGTGGAGACTTTGTTCAAGAAGATCAAGAATTACGGTAGGTACATAATTTCCATTTCTGTCCTGCCTAGCTGCTTTCCTTATTTCCTTTTCCAGCTCCTCATCCTTGTCTGGTAGTAGCAGATCATAACCCTCTGGCATTTGGTATAGCCTATGCTCGAAGAAAAACAATTTAGTGTAAGGAAATGCACCTGTCTCTTGGATCAGGCTGACCATCGAGGGGTTAGTCAACATGCAGAATGAACACAGATGGTTTTCCTGCGGAAGGGATGATTCAGGTTTCACAGTAATCAGTAGGGAAGGGTAGATGGGGCAAGGAGTGATTTTTGTGAATAATGACAGGGATATGATTACAAACCTTGGATCAGGTCACAGATGAAATGAGTTTGGGGGGGGCCTCTCAGTCCTTGGCAAACAAGGATAAAAACCAGCACACCTGGGCCAACCCCACTCTGTAGCGGTGCCTCAGAGACCAGGTGTATAGGGTAGGTGAGAAGCTTGGGTCGCTGTCCCTTCGTTTTTACCAGCCACAAAGTGACACTGGTGTTAGCTGCAGAGGGTGATGCCGCCTTGGGCCAGAGAACGAGGTACTGCCACGGTAGTCTGTACACCAAGGGTACTTTCTGGTAGCACTGTAACCACCAATCAGAAATGTAAATTACCAAAACCAAAGTTCAGTTAGCCAAAATCTACATTTAATTTTAAAAATATGTACTGTAACTGCTTTTTTTCCAAACATTTTTAGATACCTAAAATAAATAGATGTCACAACTGGCCACTAACTGAAAATCTTACTTTGAGAGGGTTCCTTCAGTAGGTCTGGACTGGAGCCACCTGGCGTTGGGCCGCATGGCAGACTTTTCTAGCAATCCCTGACGGGGGGCTGCCCACCTGACGTCACATGACCAACGTCAGCGTGACTGTATATAGTGGGCGGTCCCCACGCCCGCCACGCAGTTCTTTCCCACCATCGCCTCGTGTCAGTCGCATTGTAGACTTCCATATAGCGATCGTCGTGAAAGTATCTTGCTTTGGAATTTCCTTCGAGAAAAATTCTTCGGTTTTTAAAATCTTCATTGATCTCTTCACCAAAGAAGAAGTGCTCGTCCTGTGGCACGCAAATCCTGCACAAAGACGGTCACCTCAAGTGCGTCCTCTGTCTAGGCCCAGACCACCCTGTCTCCTCCTGCCTGGAGTGCCAGACCTTCAACCAGGCCATGAAGAAAAGGAGACATCAGGCTTTGGAGGCTCATCTCTTGAAAGCCCGCTTGGCTTCTCTAGAGAAGAAGATGGACTGTTTGAGGGAGTCCTCGGCAGATAAATCTTCTCCATTGAAGAAGGACAAGGAGAAGTCTAGGGAGCTGGAGCGTTCTGTGGATGACACGCGACCCTCGATGAGCAAGGCCCAGCTGCCGCCCAGAAAATCGGACGGTAAGTCTGGTAAGACTGCAGTGGGTCAGCCGATCGTCTGCCTCTCTGACGACCGCACCGTGCCAGCCGATAAGTCAACCCCCCGGCTCCTCCGGGGACTGCGCAGCAGCAAGTAAGCCGGTTCCCCAGCCAATAGGGACCAACCCGGCACCCATCGATAAGTCGGACGGGGGCCTCATCCTCCGCCCGATGCCACCTGCCAAGACACCTGTCCCTGAAGGCCGCCCAGGTGTGGTTTCCCCCGTCGGGGCCTAACGGTGCCTCACCCGACATCTGGCAGAACCAGGGGGAGATAGCCCCTCTCCCTCCTCTTCCTTCGCCCCCGTGCCCTCCACTTCAATGGCAGGTACCTCCGGTGAAGACAGCGGACAACCTCTCGACGTAGTCGATTCCACGGGGTCAACTCCACGTTCTTCTCTCGGGGTCAAAGGGAAGGAGGCTCCTCCTAAGCCAGCAGGCCTTAACGTGGAGGCCCCTCCTCCACCTTTGGGCGGGATCCCTGTAGCGCCAACTCTGGCCAACATCCCGTCAGAGGACCTGGCGAACCTTACTCCCACGCCCGATGTCCCGACGGCTGTTGCTCACCAGGGATCTAGCGATCAGTCCCAGCCTTTGGCTCCGATGCCAGACGTCCCAACAACAGTCCCTCAGCCTGGACCTATCGATCGGCCTTAGCCGTTGGCCCCAATGCAAGATCCAGTCCTGCCGTCAGGGCCCCTTTGCCTGGTTCCGGTGCCGGATTGGGTGGTGCCAGTTCCGACGTCGGTCCCCCTGACATGGGCTGTCCCGACACCAGACCCCCAGCTTATATATATATACACAACGGCGGGTTCAACTTGGGTACCCCCGCCACCAGACCTGACGACGGGGATCTGTTCTAGACCTCGAACTGTCCCTCACTACCCACTGGGTTTCCCTGGAGACCACTACCCGGTTGGCCCTCCTCCAGATTGGAGTCATTATGGACAGTTTTACCCTGGGTTCAGTCCCTACTCTCACTACCGGGGATTCCAGGGCTATCATTACCCTCCCGCACCGGTAATGCCGCCTCCTCCTCCCCCCCCGGCCCAACCTCCTCCACCTCCTCCGGTTGCACTGGATTTCAAGACCTTGATTCAGTCTTGGTGGCAGGGGGCTTGGTCTGAGTTGGTGTCAGACCTGGAGACAAGACTCCCTCTCCCGTGGTCTCCCAGGTCCCCTTCCCCAAGCAGTTCTTCCGTGACAACTGTACACGTCTCGGGGAAGACTCATCAGGACGTTTCACTTCCTGATATCCGTCACCTTCCTGTCGAAGGGGCAGACGACGATGACGATGAGGGGGCTGATGATTCTATGGAGGGGGTCCTGGAGGAACCTGAGGACCCGTCAGGCAAGGTTTCCCCAAAATCATCACCAGAGGACCCTGCCTTTTCGGACCTTCTGAGGTCCATGAAGGATTTCTTTGACTGGGCGTCAGAGGATCAGGACCCCATGAGGCAGAGGCTTGCAGAGCATCTGGACTTAGAATCTCTGTCTCCGGTCCCCATTCCTCCATGGATTGGACCGCATCAAGACCTCACCACTACCATCTGGCAGATGCCTCATTCCCTCACGGCTGTTCCCAAATGGAAGAGCAGGCTCTACCAGGCACCAAAGGATGCCCCGTTCTTGAAAACACATCCTAAGACTGACTCTGGGGTCATTTCCACTGCTCATGACCGCTCCGCAGCACCAAAGCACATGAGAACTTCTCCTCCGGACAAAGAGTCGAGGCAGGTGGATCAGTTCGGGAGAAAGATTTATTCTTCAGCCACATACGCCCTTCGGTCCCTTAACTATGTGGCCCATATGGTGTCTCATCAGAAAGCTACCTTGTCCAGGTTAGAGGCTCGGGTCCAAGCCATGGATCCCTCGGCCTTGAAGGAGGAGCTTGTCAAGGATCTTCACCTCTCCAAGTTCTCTTGTAGGCATACTTTGTGGGCCACATATGACTCGGTTGATTCTGAGGCACGCACCTCCGCAACTGCCATCACCCTTAGACGGCACTCCTGGCTTCGCCTTTCTGGACTTGCTAACGAAGTTCAGTCGGTGATTCAAGATGCCGCCTTCCGGGGCACGGTACTTTTTGGTGGGGACACCAAGGACATTATCACAGACTTGCAGGACAGAGGTCTTGCTCTCAGGTATGTGAGGTCCATGTACCGATCGGGCACCCAACAACAGCAGCCCTTTCGGAAAAGGACCTGGAGACAGAGAAAGCAAGCCCCGGCACGTCGCCAGGGAAAGCGTAAGGCCACGGGTACAGCCACCCCTCCTGCCTCCCAAGAACCAGAGACGAGCCGGGGGGGGTCCTCCCCCTGAACATCTGGCCACTTCCTGACTTCTTATTCCCACTACCTCCCCAGTCTCCCGACAGGGAGCAAGTGGGGGGGAGGTTTGCCTGTAATGCGCAGGAGTAGAGGGTGATCACCTCCGATCAATGGGTCCTTTAGCAAGTGTCCGTCGGACACACAATAGAGTTTCTAGACTTTCCCCCTAGAAACTCCGCCAAAAATATCCTCCTGTTCAAGGGATCAGGCTCTTCTCATTCGAGAAGAGGTGCACAGTCTCTTGCTCAAGGAAGCAATAGAGCACATTTCCCCTCTGGCAAAGGGGAAAGGGTTTTACTCCCATTTTTTCCTGGTTCCAAAAAAGAGGGGATTTCCAACCCATACTTGACTTAAGCGACTTAAACTAGTTTGTCGAGTACAAGAAATTTTGGATGCTGACTCTCCAGAGCCTCCTGCCACTCCTTCTGGAAAACCATTGGTTATGCGCCCTAGACATACAGGACGCTTACCTGCATATTCCCATCTTCCCCAGCCACCGCCAATTCCTGCGGTTTCAGTTTCAAGGGGAGCACTTCCAGTTCCAAGCGCTCCCCTTTGGCCTGTCCTCGGCACTCCGGGTGTTTACCAAGTGCCTGGCAGTGGTTGCGGCCTTCTTATGACGCAGGGGTATTGCGGTTTTCCCTTACCTGGACGATTGGTTGATTTCAGCTCCTTCCACTAGAGGCTCTTTCTTTCACTTTGGACCTCTTCAACAGGTTAGGGATTACTGTCAATATCCCCAAGTCCTCTATGATCCCTGCCCAGAAACTACAGTTCATTGGGACAGTTTTGGACACGGTCCAGTGCAGACCGTTCCTCCATCCAGGCAGGGTGGAGACACTGATCTGTCAGGCTTCCAAAGTGGCTTCTTCCAGGAACATCCTGGCCTGGGAGATCCTGCACCTTCTTGGCCTGATGGCGGCCTCCATCACCACTGTTCCCCTCGCGAGGCTCCACATGAGAGTCACTCAGTGGTCCTTGCGCGTGCAGTGGGATCAACTCCTGGATGACCTGGACCATCCGGTGCTGGTCTCCTCAGCGGTTCAGAAAGAATTGATTTGGTGGAGGGATCCCTGCAATCTTTCTTTGGGTCTCCCCTTCAGGAACCCAGCTCCCTCAGCATCCCTCACCATGGATGCCTCGAATATGGGATGGGGAGCACATCTAGGGGAGCACCAAGCTCAAGGACTGTGGTCCAGCTTGGAGTCTACACTGCACACAAACGTTCTGGAGATGAGGGCTGTCCTTTATGCCTTACAGGCCTTCCAGACCCTCCTTCCCAAGGGATCACTGCTGGTCCAAACGGACAACATGTTGGTAGTTTGGTACCTCAACAAATGAGGAACCCGCTCGGACCCCTTGTGCAGGGAAGTGATGCAGGTGTGGAACCGGGCAGTCCAGCACCATCTGGCCCTCATGGCCATGCACATGCCAGACATCCTAAACATCCTGGTGGACAGTCTCAGCAGATCTCGGACACGAGTGGGCATTACACCAGGAAGTAGCGGAATCCATCTTCCTACATTGGGGGCAACCGGAAATCGACTTTTCGCCTCTGAATTCAGCGCAGAGCTTTCCAGTTTTTGCTCACTCGTTCCAGGGCATGGTGCTTTCTGGCATGATGTGCTGTCTCTCTCTTGGACAGGGAAATGTTTGTACACCTTCCCTCAATTTCCCATTCTTCAGAGGGTTCTCCTCAAACTTCAAGCAGAGAGGGCACATATGATTCTCATTGCCCCTCTCTGGCAGAGACAGATTTTGTTCCTGCTGCTGCAACAGCTTTCCAGGGAACCACCAGTTCCACTTCCAGTGACTCACGACCTCCTGACCCAGGATCAAGGTCGTCTGCTACATCCGGGGCTCAGGACTCTGCATCTTCATGCATGGCTCTTGCAGACATAGCGATCTCTCACTTTGGGGTCTCCTCCCGGGTTGCTCAGGTCCTCATTGAGGCCAGAAAACCCTCTACTTGTTCCACTCATGCCATGAAGTGGAAACGGTTTTCCATTGGGTGACCGCCAAGGGTTGGAACCCCTTCTCATGCTCTGCCCCTCAAGTCATGGAATACCTCCTTCACCTGTCAGACTCCAGTCTTTCATATTCGTCGTTGACGGTTCACCTTTCGGCTATTTCGGCATACCATGAGCTAGTGTATGGTAAACCTGTGGCTCAGTTGGAAGTCTCAAAAACCTGTCTGAAAGGGATTCTCCATCTGAAACCCCCCATCCGCAGCCCAACTCCTGCTTGGGATTTGAACTTCATTTTGGAAAAGCTCACCCTTCCTCCTTTTGAGCCGACTATGAGCTGTGATTTGCGCTTCCTTTCCTGGAAAGCATTGTTTCTGGTTGCCATCATGTCAGCCTGGAGGATTTTTTGGAGCTTCACGCTCTGGTTTGTAAAGAGCCCTATCTGATTTTCCACAAGGACCAGGCGGTCCTGAGAACGAACCCAAAGTTTCTACCCAAGGTGGTGTTAGAAGCCACGCTGAACCAATCAGTAGCGCTTCCTGTATACTATCCGTCCCCCTCTAGCATTCCCTTAAAGAAATACGTCGCAGCTCCTTGAGGCTAGTGCTCCTCCTAATGCCGTCAGGCAACGTGCACCCAAACCCTGGCCCATTCTGCTCTAAAGCCACTAATCTGAGCAAGCCTTCGGGTGCCCTCTCATTCACATCAATCAACATCTGTAGCCTCCTTCCTAAAATGGATGCCCTACAGGCCTTCACCAGCCAACACTGCCCTGACATCCTGGCAGTTGTCGAAACCTGGCTCACGCCATCAGTACCGGACCATGCAATCAGCCTTCCTGGCTACAGCGTCTTTAGGCTGGATCGCCTCTCCAAAAGAGGCAGGGGCTGCGCTCTCTACCTAAAAGACTCCATACAGGGGCACTACATCATTACCTCACTCCAACCCACAACTGCTCATATACTGCCAGTGAGAATCCTCCTTGGAGCCCAAAACAAAACCCTCACTGTTGCCTCCATCTACATCCCTCCCAAAGAACAGGGAACTGGTCTAACGGCTGTTCTTGACTTTGTAAAGTCACTCCCACTGGACACCGAATCCATCCTCCTAGGCGACTTCAACATCAACTGGCCTGCGGCCGATGCTGCACACAGGGATACTGTTGCTGTGGCGAACCTCACACAAATGGTTGACTCACCAACCAGGAAAAATTACAGGACTGGCACCAGCACAGTCTTGGACTGGATCCTTACCAGTCACCCATTGCGGATATCTAACACTAATGTCTTCCCTGACTCTCTCAGCGACTACTCCCCTGTTAGCTGCATAGCTGCACCTGGTCAAATAAATTCATCAAACAACCGCCAAAAACTATCACCAGCAGGGTTCTATGCCGTGGTCACCTTACTCGACTCAAATCCCACCTCCTCCATCAAGACTCGTCCCCTATCTTCAATGCAACCAATGTAAGCACTGCCCTTGACCACTTCATAAACATCTTCACTGTGGCCTGTGACATGTATGCTGCTATTAAGAAACGCAAAGTCAAATCAACTAGTAACCCTTGGCTCACAGGTGACCTCCTCAGGATGCTAAAAACAAGAGATCACCTATGGGAGCTGGCCAGAAACTCTGGAAGGCAAAACGACATCCAAAACTACAAACGTGCCCGCAATGACTGCACCAAAACCAACCGGCAAACGAAGTCCACCTACTATAAGCATGCCCTCACAAACTCCTGGGGCAGTGGTTGGGAATTCTGGAAGAACATAGAGGAACTCACTGGGAATCCACCCAAAACCCCCCTATCAATACTTAGCATCAACGGAACCACAACCCTCAACCCAAAAACCATTGTGGATACCTTTAACAAAGCCTCTACCGAACTCAGCGCTGTCCTACCCCAGGAATACTTCAAAGATGGTGAAGCCCCTCTGTCCGCAATGAACACTACTCCCACCAGCTCCCCCGCTTCTACTTCAAAGAAGTCAAGGCTCACCAAGTACACAAATATATTACCAAAGCCCTTGGTAAATCAAGATTCAGTAATGACTCCCTCAATCTCAAAATCCTGTCTCTCACACTTGATGAAGTGCGTAGTCCTCTGACAAGAATTTTCAACCTCTCCCTCAGCCAGTTCCTGGACAGGTGGAAATCTGCCACTGTCACCCCAATCTATAAAAGTGGTGACAAAACTGCCCACGATAACTACAGACCTATCTCCCTACTACCCCCACTGTCCAAGGCACTAGAACGCATCGTCTCGGACCAGCTCACAGAATACCTGGATACGTACAACATCCTGTGCAAGCAACAACACGGGTTCCACAAAGGTCACAGCACCTCCATAGCCCTACTTGAATTCACTGGCACAATCCACAACGCTCTTGATTCCGGTGCACTACTAGGCTCAATCTACATTGTCTTAACTAAAGCCTTCGACACCGTCAGTCACCGCCTCCTGCTTGTCCAGCTTCAGAACACTGGGCTGTCAACAGACTCCATTGGCTGGTTTAAGAGCTACCTTGAAGAATGGTCCCAAACAGTAAGAATCACTGATACACTCTCGGACCCTAGACTGGTCCGCTCGGGAGTCCCCCAGGGCTCCATTCTGGGACCCTTCCTCTTCAGCCTATTCTTAAACTCACTACCCGACAGCTGCCCAGAACAAATAATTCTCTCGCTGACGATGCTGTGATCCTCACCTCATACCCTGATCCAATCCATTACAAAATAAACTTCAGCGGGCCTCCCTCCATTGAATCCTGGTTCCTAAATCATAAACTGCTTCTCAATCAGAAAAAACAAGTCTATGGTTCTGCAGCCCCACAACAAAAACAAACAACTCCACCTCTCCATTGCAACCAAACAAGGAGCCATCCTAGAGCAAACACAATCGTTCAAGTACCTCGGCATCACCCTTGATCCCCACCTCTCATACGCTGTCCATATCAGCAATGTTGCAAAGTCTGCCAATGCGAGGTTAGGCATATTATTCTGGCACAGGAAACACCTAACCCCAGAAGCACTGTCAGTGGCCGTCCAAAGCTCCATCGTCAGCATCATATACTATGGTCTTATCATATATGGGTCTGCAACTACCACTGCTCTCAAACGTATCGTAACCTCCCTGAATAAGGCCTGTCATCTCATCACTGGCTCACATCGCCGTACCCATACATGTGACCTTTATTCCCAATCTGGATGGCTTCAACTGGACAAACGCATAAAATATCAAACCTGCATCACGGCCAAGAAAATTATAATGAGGCTTGCCCTACCTGGTGTTTGTGCCCTCCTTAAGCCTAGACATAGAAACGTCACTACAAGGAGATCCAATTCCCATCTACTACATATCCCACGATGTCGCATGACCCAAGGACAAAGATCATTCGCCTATTGGGTATCCAACTGGCTCAACTCTCTTGGCAGTGGCATAGCGACTGCTCCAACACTTGACCTCTTCAAGTCCAAGCTGCGCCTCTCACTGCTTGTATCCTGCGATTGCCCATCTTAACATTTCCACCGTTCCAGCTGCACATGCCCCAGCATCCAGCACTTACAATCAGTCTTTGCACCCTAGCACCTTACCTGTCATATTCCCTTGATAAGGCCCCTGGCTGCACTGTCTCCCACCCCGCCCCACCCCGTATCTCCACCCTGCCCTCGCCCCAACCACCTCCCATACTCCCCTGCTACCCTGCACTCCCTCCTCCCCTCACTCCCCACCCACCCACCCCTTCCCTTGTCTTGCTCATAGCTCAAGTCTTTGTACTGGTTAATACATGTCTGTAAGTCAATGACTATATGTTTGCAACTAAAAATGATGACTGTTGCACACAGTGACGTAGAACCTTTGTAAAAGAGCCTCGGCTCAAAGGTATTGTAATCCTAGATTGAAATAAATTAAAAGAAATAAAAAAAAAACAGAGGTGAGGCACTCCTCCATACCATAGACCTTCATCGGATTCTTCGGTGTTACACTCACCAGACTAAAGAATTCCGTAGCTGTGATCAGCTTTTTGTTTCCTTTGCCCCTAGATCGAACGGCAAACTGGTTTCTAAGCAGGGCCTTTCCAAATGGTTAGGTACCTGCATTAGATATTGTTACCAGAAGTATGAAAAAACTCTGCCAGGTACCATCAGAGGTCATTCTACTAGGGGCATGGCTGCTTCTGCGGCCTTTTTGTGAAATGTCTCTGCGGCTGATATCTGTGCTGCAGCCACTTGGAGTTCTGTCCATACCTTTACCAAACACTACAGTATGGACATTGCTTCTAGGCGGAGGGCTGGTTTCAGCCTAGCTGTGTTACAGGGCCTTCTGTCCTAGGCTGGGTCCATTCTGGATCCCAGTTTTTCTGTTGGAGTTATTTTTCCTCCTCCCTAGTTTCTCTCGGTCTCTCTTTGGAGGGACTGCTTGGGACTCTGTCCTATAAGTGATGACCTACTGAAGGAACCCTCTTGAAGTAAGATAGTACAGTTAGGTAGGAACTTACCGTAACAGTAGATCTTCGAGAGAGGTTCCTTCAGTAGGTCATATTTTTCCCTCCCTCCTTCCCCTCATTTTGTGTTTTACAGGGTCTCCAAATCCTGTTCGCTCCTGCTGTCAGGCCTCTTCTTGACTCCAGTGGGAGAACTGCAGGGCGGGCGTGGGAACCTCCCACTATATACAGTCACGCTGATGCCGGTCATGTGATGGGTGGGCAGTCCCCCATCAGGGATTGCTATAAAAGTCTGCCGTGTGGCCTGACGCCAGTCCGATAAGTGATGACCTACTGAAGGAACCTCTCTCGAAGATCTACTGTTGCGGTAAGTTCCTACGTAACTGTACTTTTAAGTTGGCGAAATGAAAATTTAACTAGTTTAGCCAGATAGAGGACTGGGCCATGATAACCCTGATGTTGGATTGTGAAGGAGGGGGTTATGGGAAAATCGGCCTTTCAGACAACAAAAAAGGCTCCCCAGCCAACAGCTGAGCATGTGCCAACTAGATTGGCTGTTTGTGTTGTATGGGATCTTGGGAATATGTCCAGGGAGACGAGTACTTTCGTGTCCATCTGTCCCTCACCTATCACAGTACTATCATTCATTAGTATGTAACCCCCCTACAAATGGGGGTTCCTGAAAAGTCTTCCAAAAGAGCTTGTCTAATTGCTCACAGCCTGGTTGGTGTTCGGTGTAATGCCGTTTAAATGTTGTTGCCAGTGAGTGCTTTTAAAGCCTTCATGTACTGTCTCTTTAAGGGCTGCCTGCTTGCAGTATTAATTAGTTTAAATGGGGGGTATGTGTGTTTCTATGCCCGAGTCCCGCCCGGGCTACAGAATAATCATTCCGTTTCTGACATCGCTAATTGTGCAGAGGGAGCCCTACAGAAAGATGTAACTAATTGCTGGTAATCATTTAGAGTAGTGATGAAAATGTAGTTTGTTCTAACCTGCCTTTCTTGCAGCAAGGACTGTTCAGTTTAGCTCCACCATTTTGGTCCCGAACTGCTGAATTGGACCAATCGGTGTGTGAGGACTCTAAAATGGAGCCTGTTGAAGTGGGACTGTGTGGTGCCAGACTCTGGGAAGTGTAGTTTTGGACTATTGGCGCCTTTTTGCACCAAAACAGGGGGAGCATGCTGTGACTGACAGTTCACCTGACCAATCAAACCTTTTGGATCTAAGGGAAATCCCCTGAGCTGTCTGCTGGCAAGCCAGATCTGAGTTGGAAGCTGAGAGAGAAGCAGCTCACATAGTTTGAGCGGTCGTGTTGTGCAGTAGTTCGCGCAGGAGAACCATGGAAGGCCTGACTTCTGGCCTGCTTGCCTGTTTTCTGCACTGAGGAGAGAGAGAATTGTTTCGGACTAAATCCAAGCTGTGTGCTTTAAGCAAGCTGCTGAATTGGGACCAGGTTTAACCTTTAGAAGACCGAAGATTTTGCTAAAAGCGATCGGCCTGTCAGGAACTTTAGCTGCCGATGTGCTCCCGGGATTTTAGTAGTGATTTTACAGTCTGGATCGAGAAGCAGCCTCCCTGGTATAGTAAACTTTCTTTACATATAAATGTGCTGTGAACTGGAGGGGGGTCACAATCTGGTCTTCCCCCCAGCTGAGTTGTGTGCTGAGGGCTGGAAGCTGTGTCCAGCTCGAATCAGACTGAATCCGCCTGCTACTCAATACAGTTGGGTCCTGCCACGAGGGCCTTGTCTCCCTACCCTGCTTCTTCTGGCAATCCAGAACATTCATCTGTCGTCTCGACCGTCATCCATCTTGTGTCCAGCTTTGGGTATCGTGAGTAACAAACAGGGTAGCTCCCTGCAACATATCTTTTGAATCACAAGTGTGTCATCTGTTTAATTTGTTGTGTTGTTTCCACGAACTGAGCCCTTCAGCTCCAGATTACAATCTTTGGGTATGCATGTTATTTCTTTTCCTCACAGGGCCTCTACCAGCTGCAATGCCGGCCTACCCTGGGCAACGGTCCTGGCTAGCCCCCTTCTCCATCCTGGGTACCCAGAGAGTGTGACTGATAGGGACACTGACTGCATGCACAACTGTGATATTTATAGTGTGACTAAGCAAATTAACTTGATTATTCCCCATCCTTGTTATAGTCACCTGAATAAATCAGATTTGTTTTTCTGCAATTTACATTGATTGTGATGTCAGTTCATGTTGAAGGTATTGCATTGTTGCTTTTGTATTGCATCACCTAATTTTACAGAGGGTCCCCAGAGTCAAACTGAAGGAACCAGTTCTGGGGGTAAGTGCCAAATATAAGTGTATGTACAAAGCATATCTGGGGTGTTGGGAAGGTGAATATTGTGTATTGTGTGGGCCACTAGTGGGAAAAGAGGGGGGGTCACAGTGTCTCAGAGGGCTGTGTCCTGGTTAGCTTGACCAAAACCAACCCTGATCTTTGGGTGGAGGCACCCGTCACCGAACCTAGGCCCCTTAACCTGCTACTAACCAAACAGGCAGGGGTAGTAGCCCTTGGGATAGCGCCACCTAGGGGTTACGTCTTGGAGGCACCGCTGGGATTAGCGTCCTCTAGTGGCCAAACTTACGAATTGTTGTTAAAAATAAATGGCTACCCCAACAGAAATGGCTGTACACCAGTTGGTGGGGTGGTGTACTGGGCAGGAGATCGACCCCCAAAATGGTATACTTATACTGGATATTCCCCTGGGTACCAATAAGGACACTGTAGAGGGAGCACTCTCCAAATTTGAATGTTTACAAAACACAGTGGGCCAATGGGGCACAGGACCCAAGGCAGCATGGATTCACTGTGGGAAGGTTGTGTCAGACAAATCTAATTGATTTCTTTGACTGGGTGACCAAAGCAGTAGATCAGGGAGGGGCTGTAGACATGGCCTACCTAGACTTTAGCAAGGCATTTGACACAGTCCCGCACAAAAGATTAATAAACAAATTAGCCAGCCTGGGAGTGGGTCCTAGGGTGATAGCCTGGGTAAAACACTGGTTGGACAATAGGACACAGCGGGTAATAGTAAGTGGAGTCCACAGTGAAGAAAGGAGGGTTACTAGTGGGGTACCGCAGGGTTCAGTACTGGGGCCAGTCCTTTTAATGTCTTTATAAGTGACATTGCAGAGGGACTGGAAGGGAAAATATGTCTCTTTGCAGATGACACAAAGATCTGCAACAGGGTTGATACACAAGGTGGGGTGGAAAGGATGAAAAGGGACTTGGCAAGGTTGGAGGAATGGTCAAATGTATGGCAGCTTAGATTCAATGCAAAGAAGTGCAAAGTAATGCACCTGGGAAACAAAACCCAGGGAAGAGTACACAATGGGGAGTGAGATACTGACAACAAAAAATGAAAAGGGACCTGGGGTAGTCATATCAGAGCGACCTAAAGGCGGGCCAGCAATGTGAGAAGGCAGTAAGGAGGGCTGGGGGGATACTGGGATGCATAGGGAGAGGCATCACCAGTAGAATACAGGAAGTTGTTGGCCCTCTATACAGACAGTTGGTAAGACCACATCTGAAGTACTGTGTACAGTTCTGGAGACTCCATCTCCACAAAGACATAGACAGTGTGGAGGCTGTCCAGAGGAGGGCAACCAAAATGATGCAGGGTCTGCATCAGAAGACATATGAAGAAAGACTAAAGGAGCTAAAGATGTATATCCTCGAGGAAAGGAGGGAGAGGGGGGACATGATAGAAACTTTCAAATACCTCAAGGGAATCAACAAAGTCCAAGAGAGTAGCATCTTTCAGAAAAAGAGATATGCAAAAACAAGGGGGCACAATTTGAAGATAGAGGGGGGACGGCTCAGAGGTAATGTGAGGAAGTATTTATTCACAGAGAGGGTTGTGGATACATGGAACAGCCTTCCTGAGGAGGTCATAGAGTCAAAAACAGTGGGGGAATTCAGCAGTGCATGGGACAGACATAAGGCAATTCTAGTGGGGGCTAGGAGGAAGTGGGCTGTTGGTTAACTAGGATCTGCAGCTTATCTGTTAGGTAGGGAAATGGGCAGACTAGGTGGGCCAAGCGGTCCTTATCCGCCATCAAATTCTATGTTTCTATGTTTCTAACCCTGTGGTGGTGGGTTGACAGGCTAATCTGTTCGCCCAAACTTTTATGGCCTTAGTAGAGTGTAGTGACCCAGTAGACAGTTCCAAAGTGCCACGGACTATTACCTTAGAAGGAGCCTTCACTGCCTGGAGAGTGATAACTAGAGACAGTAAAGACCCCAGGAAGGATGAGCCCCCCCCCCCACACTATCTGAGACTCTTGAGGAGAAGTGTGCTAAGTTGTTGCTGGAGGAAGGGAAAACCGTGGAAGACTTTAAGAAACTATTTCTGCCACCTGGGGATGTTCCTCCCCTGACACCGCCTCCCGCTCCAGCACCCGTTGTTGCCCCACCTTCCATTCCCATGCCAATGATGGCCCCTATGTTTGTACCTGCCACTAGTCACGACTCTTACCGAAGGTTGAGAATCTTCTCGGGTACCCTCCCCACCCCCCGGGGGAGGATGACTGGGAGACCTGGATAGACTATGTTGCCCCTCTAGTACTGGAATGGCAATGCTCGGAAGCAGAGGAGCAAAAGAGGTTGAATGAGAGCCTCCGAGGTCCTGTCCTGGCTACCATCCATGCCAAACGGGCCAATAACCCTGAAGCAACTGCACAGGACTATCTTGAGGCACTGGAGAATGTGTATGGGAGCCCGAATTCAGATGAGGACCTGTGGTGGAGGATAAGAAATGCCCAGCAGTACCCCGGGGAGTTGTTGTCTGTGTATGTACCTCAGCTTGAAAAGTTGCTGCAAGAGTGCCTCAGAAATGGTAGTTTGCCAGCAACTGAATTAAACCGAACCAGGCTGGACCGAATCCTTAAATCTGCCCTGTTTTCAGAATTGTTGTTGCTTCAGTTGCGCTTGGTCAGCCGACTGGATCCACCACCCTCCTATGATGAGCTAATGAGAGAAATTCGGGGGGATGAGAAAAGGTGACCCCATGGGGAAATTGCACCAATAGCTGCTGCTACTGCGTGAGTGACCGAGGGTGACCTGCCAAATGAGATTCAGGGTCAAAAGTCGGCACCTAGTGAGCACTCTGAGAAGGCAAAGGACTTCCTGCCCTGGGCCCAGTTTTGGAAAGACGAACTATTGAAGGAGGCCCGAGAGTTGAAAGTAGGCGTTCCTGCAAGAATTTCCCCAGTGGAACCAGATTCTGATTCTGCTCAGGCCGTGACTGCCATGGGGGTGGGGGTGCACCCTCAGGCATCCTCTAACAGGGATAGCTCTCAGGCTGAAATCAGAGAATTGACTGCCACCCTAAAGGAACTATTGAGACACGTTGTGCCCCTCTCAACGCTGCCAGCAGATATGGGACCACAACCCCTTGCTAATACTTCAGTTCCTCAGGCAATGTTCTTTCCAAGGATGACCCAGGAGTCTATCATGTGTCACAACTGCAGAAAGGATAGCCATATGAAGAGGGAATGCCGGTCTCAGAAAGACTTAGAGAAAGTGGTGAGCCGGCTCCAAGGAGAGCTTCGGAAAATGAATCAGTGGTCAAGGGGTGCATGAAATGACCACAGTGAGGGTTCGAGAAACCCTATCTCAAATTTCTTTGTGGCTAAATCGTCTGTCAGGGTGCCCCTCCTGAGTGGTCCGAGGTGGTGGGCCCTTCAATGGAAGCTACAGTAAAAGTGAATGGTGTGCCCACCAGAGCTGTGCTTGACAGTGGGTCTCAAGTGACTATTCTGTTTCAAGATTGGTACAGTAAGCACCTGCCTGATGTGCCCCTACAACCCTTGGAAGGTTTGCATGTCTGGGGGTTGAGTGAAAAGTCATGTCCATACTCTGGGTAAATCTGGATCTTGCTGTCTTTTCCTACTTCGGTGGCTGGAGTGGCGGAACAAGTAGAGACCCTGGCCTTAGTGTGTCCCCCTACTGGACTGTATGATGGAGTTCCCCTGCTACTCGGGACCAATGCTCATATGTTTGGAAGACTGGCCCAACTCTGCTACGAGAAGCAGGGGCACTGAACCGATTGGGCTCTGAGGATTTCTGCATTGATTAAGAGGGCATGTAAGTCACGGCAGAATGCCGAGGAGGTGGATCAAGATGAACCAGTCGGGATTGTGTGGATGAAGGATCCTGAGTCGATGATCCTGGCCCCCAACACTCAGTGTACTCTACAAGGGGAGGTCCGTTTACGGAAAGATGTCAAGAATAAGATACTCATGCTGGATGCACCAGGTGATGGAAAATTGCCTGAAGGGTTGCTGGTTAAGCCCAGTATCTTACCCGCTCGTGCCCATGCCTATGCTCGATGGGTAATGGTCCAGGTTCACAGTGTGTCAGATCGAGAAATTCGGGTGAATAGAGTCTGCACCCTAGCTACCGTACACTGCACAGACACTGCAGTGTTACCTAGTAACAAGTCCTCTGGAGTGACAGACCGAGTGACGCCCGACTTGTTTCACTTTGGTGACTCCCCATTGCCAACTGAATGGAAGACTAGAATCAGCCAGCAACTTGCCCTGAGAGATCAGGTGTTTTCGCTGAAGGAATGGGATGTGGGATGTGTCCGAGGAGCGGAGCAACACATACGCCTGCATGATAAATGACCATTCCGTGAGAGGTCTCGGCGCCTAGCACCAGTAGATATAGATGATGTAAAAAGACACCTGCAAGAGATGCTTGTGGCTGGTGTGATACAATAATCCAGAAGCCCTTATGCTTCGAATATTGTGGTGGTGAGGAAAAAGAATGGGACAGTAAGAATGTGTGTGGACTACAGGACCCTTGACAGGTGGACCATCCCCGATCAATACACCATGCCCTGTATTCAGGACGCTTTGGACTGTCTGAATGGAAGCAAGTGGTTCTTGGTGTTGGATCTTCGCAGTGGGTACTATCAGATCCCCATGGCCCCAGAAGACTGTGAGAAAACAGCCTCCATCTGTCCACTTGGGTTCTATGAGTTTATGAGAATGCCCCAGGGGATCTCTGGTGCCCCAGCCACTTTTCAGCGACTGATGGAGTGTGCAGTGGGGGACAGGAACTTGTTGGAGAGCCTGGTATATTTGGACGATGTTATTGTGTTTGGAAGTTCATTGTAGAAACATGAGAGCCGACTTTTTAAAGTGTTGGACTGACTGGAAGATTTCGGCCTTAAGCTGTCCATCGACAAATGCCAGTTCTTTCAGACATCAGTAAAGTATGTGGGGCACATAGTGTCCACCGAGGGGATAGAGACCGATCCTAGCAAAGTTGAGGCCTTGACCACCTGGCCCCAGCCCCACAATCTAAAAGAATTACAATGCTTCCTAGGATTTTGTGGTTATTACCGACAGTTCATAAAGGACTGCTCAAGGGTGATTCGCCCACTCCTTAATCTTACCCAGGGTTACCCTCCCACGAACAAAAGATACAAGAGAGTGGCCTCCACCGAAGCGGAGAGAGTGTACTTCCGCCTGAGTGAATCTTTTGGGTCATGCTGGACACCTGACTGCGAAGCTGTTTTCCATGAAATCATATATCAGCTCACCCATGCTCCTGTCCTCGCCTATGCAGATCCTGCTAAAACCTATGTGTTACGTACTGATGCTAGCCCACAAGGTCTGGGAGCTCTGTTATATCAGGAGCATGAGAATTGCCTGAGACCAGTGGCCTTTGCCAGAAGAAGTCTGACCCCATCTGAAAAAAACTATCCTGTGCATAAACTGGAGTTCATGGCATTGAAATGGGCCATTGTTGATCGGTTCCATGAATACTTGTATGGAGCAATGATACTGGTAAAGACAGATAATAATTCATTGACCTATGTAAAGACTTTAGCTAAACTGGATGCCATCGGCTATCAGTGGCTTTCTGCGTTGTCTACCTATGATTACACTGTTGAATACAGAACGGGCCTGAATCATGTAGATGCTGATGCTCTGTACTGGAGGCCTGCTCCCAGAAGTGATTGGGTCAGACAGGCAGAATCTGACATTCAAACAACATGAAGTCTTGCTATATTATGACATATGCAGTGAGTCCCAGCCTTCGAACTGCTCCAGAGGTGAAAGAGTTAACTTTCCATGCCAGGCATGGAACGCAGAGCTCGAGCTCGGTTGAAACTCTGTCTGTTGTTCTTCAAACTCAAACCGTCAGATTCTTTACTCCGCCTCACTGAACAGTCGCTCCGGAGATTTCTCCTTCTGCTCGGTTCATTTTGTCGGTTAAAGTATTGTTTTTCTTGGTTTTCGACCAAAATTAAACCGCAACCGGTCGGTTCAGACTCTGTCTGTGGTATTTGTGAGTATTAGATAGGTTTTACATTCATTTCTATTCTGTGTGGAACTTGTAAATGGTTATCGGTTCGGTTTGAACCAATCAGGTTGTTTTAAAATGTATTAATCTGTCATTTAGAGTGTGGTTACCGGTTCTTATCGGTTCTAAAAAAAACAGATTTTATTATGTTTTTTTTTCACGACCCGTGACACGGTTGGGAACCGATAAGGGGATCTTACCTGGCGGATTGCCATAAACGGGTGAGTTTGGTTAGAACTGGCACTTTGTCTGAGAAACCCAAAAGAAAAACCGGGCCCACTGGGTTTCAGCACTGCAGTGTCTGAGGGGAAGCCTTTTCAAGGCTGACTCCACACCACCTGTGTTTATTGTCTGGGGTTTGACCACCTCAATGCAGACTGCCAGATTTGTAAAATTTTCCTGCAGCTATCCTGGAAAAGAGAGTTGGTAGGCTCAGGAAAGGAGGCCAAAAGTCCTCTGAACCGGATGGCCAGCCCGGTTCGGTTTCAACCGACCGAGGGAGTGCCCTCTGACCAGGGCAAGACTTCCTCGGCAAGGAGATCCGACCAGGAGTCGGTCCCAGCAAAAGGACTAGGAAATCAGCTGGTGTGGAGCCAAACTTTCCTCTCCAACCGCTGAAGAAATAGCCAAAGCGATTAAATTGTCCAGTCGCTTTCCCCAGTTCCGACCGAACTGGCACCATCAGGTAGGCGTCCGGTTCAGCCAGTTCCACCGGTTCAAGACTATGAGGTAGAGGAATATTATGAACCGGAGGAGGGAGAAGAGTATGAGGAGAGTGAATTTGGATTTGAAAGTCTGGATGTGCCCATTGACCCGGACATCTCCCCAGACAGACCATCAGGAGTATCTCCCCCCAGGCTTTCTGAGTCCCCTTCTCATTTTATGTTTTATAAGAAAGTGGCTGAAACCCTCCAGCTCCCTATGGAGGAAGCTTTGGATGATCAAGAGGAGCCTGACTATGTGGAAATGATGGATATCCCAGAGTCAAGGAGGCTGTCTATTCCTCGCATAAATCCTTTTGAAACAGACAGTAAAAATTTTAAAACTACTCACACTATACCTCCTGTCGATAAGAGAATGGACAAGAGGTACACATTGTCAGGCTGGATACCGGAGTTCCTTACACAACAATGCAGCCATGTTGGGGTAGTGCAGACTGCATGCCTGTGACAAGGCAAATATTCCTTGGCCTCACACCCTGACAAGGACTCCAGGAGGATTGATGCCATGGCAAAGAAACAGTACATGGCAGCATCCTTGGGGCTCAGACAGGCAAATTATATGGCTTATGTTGCTAGATATCAGAAATCCAGATGGGATACTGTTATGGCTCTAGCAAAACAGGTCCCTGGCCAGCTTGCCAAGGAGCTGGAGCAGGTGGCTGCTGATGGTATTGAGGCATCCATGGTACAATTCCATGCTGCAGTGGACTCTAATGATGTGTCATCAAGAGTCATGGCTACATCTGTGGCACTTGCAGAATGGCTTGGCTCAGATGTACTAGCCTGTCACAGGATACCCAGACTAAGGCCATGGATTTTCCTTGTTGTGGGTAATTCTCTGTTTGGAGAGCAGACAGAGAATTACATGAAGAAAATGGACGAGTAGGGACCACCTATAGGAGTGCACAGGCCAAGGAAAGGCAGGCCACTCCTCAAGGCAGCTTTCCAGGGGCAGGGCAGGCCTTTTCACAGGCCTTTTACCAAGCCCAGGCCTCCTCTTCTGCCTATGCCCAGAGGGGGTTCTTTAGAGGGAGAGGCAGACGGGGTACAGGCAGGCCTGCTTCCACCCCTCAGCCCAGAGCCCCTGCCAAGCAGGCACCCTGATGGGGTTGCCAGGGCCGATTCTCAGTTACCTGTAGGGGGCAGGCTGGCTTACTTTGTCCAGGACTGGAGGTCTCTGACATCAGACAAGTGGGTCCTGGAAGTAGTAAGCCAGGGACTGGTTCTCAACTTCAAAAATTTCAAGGCGAGAACCAGATCCTTTCACCTGAATCCTTCAGAGCACTTGCCCTAGAGGCAGAGGTCTCTTCCTCCTGGCTCTCAGAGCTGTGGAAAGGTTCCACCCTACACCAGGGCAAAGGGTTGTACGCCAGGTACCTTCCTTACCCCAAAAGACAGGAGAATGGCGGCCCATCCTGGATCTCAGATATTTAAACAAGCACCTTTTAAAACCAAAATTCAAAATGGTGACTCTGGGAATTATTCTACCCTCTCTAAGGCCAGGGACTGGCTAGCGTCCCTGGACCTCAAGGATGCCTACTTCCATATTCTCATCAGAAGCTCCTATGAAGTACCTCCAGGTTCGAGGCTGCCCTCAGGCCATTACCAGTTCAGAGCAATGCCCTTTGGCCTCACCTCTGCTCCAAGGGTATTCACAAAATGCCTGGCAGTAGCAGTTGCTGCCCTAAGAAGGCAAAAAATTGACATCTTCCTTACCTGGACGACTGGCTCATAGTAGGCCAGTCTCCAGACCAAGTCAAGCTACATCTACAGATAACTCAGCAACTGCTCACCTCTCTAGGTTTCCTTCTGAATCTTTCAAAGTCAGTTCTAGAACCTGTCCAGCTCCTCACCTTCATAGGCGCAGAGCTGAACACAGAGGAAGCCAGAGCCTTCCTTCCTTTGGACAGGGCAAGGACCCTGGTCTCTCTGGCCTCCTCCTTCACCCTGCAGGTCTCTCGACCAGCAAGGCATTTTCTACAGCTCCTGGGGCACATGGCTGCTTCTACAACAGTAGTGCAGGGAGCAAGATTTCAGATGAGGGACATACAGTTCCATTTGAGAGCCTTTTGGTCTCAAAGGAAAGACCCTCTAACCAAATTGATCCCAGTAACTCGAATCCTGATTCAGGCCCTACAGTGGTGGCAGGATCAGAGCAATTTGAGACAAGGGGTTCCCTTTGTCACTCAGTCTCACTCCTTAATCCTTACTACAGATGCATCCCTCTTGGGGTGGGGAGCTCACATGGGCGCCCTCACCACCCAGGGATTGTGGTCCCCTCAGGAATCTCTGCTCCACATCAATCTTTTGGAACTCAGAGCAGTTTTTCTAGCACTTCAAGTTTTTTCCAACTCTGTTCAGAACAAAGTTGTACAAGTCAGAACAGACAACACCACCACAATGTGGTACATCAACAAGCAAGGGGGCACTCGGTCTACGGCCTTGTTCACCGAAGCAATGAAGTTGTGGTCTCTGGCTTACTCCCTGAACACCTTCCTTACGGCAGTTCACCTCTCAGGCAAGGACAATGTCCTAGCAGATGCTCTCAGCACGATTTCCCAGGGCCATCACGAATGGTCACTGGACCCCCTGGTCCTGGAGGTGATATTTGCCAGATGGGGCACCCCACAGATAGATCTTTCAAACAACATGAAGTCTTGCTATATTATGACAGTAGCAGTTTGATCCAGCTCTAGAACTGCTCCGGAGGTGAAATGGTTAAAACCATTCCAAAATAGAATTTTGGCCACGAGCTCTAAGAAGCAGCTCTATCTGTGTTATTTCAAACCTGAACTGTCAGATTCTTTACTCCCTCAGTGAACAGTCGCTCGAATTTCTCCTACTGCTCGGTTCATTTCTCGGTTTAAAAGTGTTTTCTCGGTTGGATTCAACCGAGAATAGTTTTATTTAACATAAAAACCGTTCAGTTCAAGCTTATCTGTGGTAAACGTGGCAAATTGAAGGTTTGTCTGTGTGGAACTTGTAGGTTATCGGTTCGGTTTGAACCGATCAGTTAGTTAAAACTCATTTAAAACTAAATTTAATATTTTAAGTGCGGTTCCGGTTCTTATCGGTTCTAAAAAAAAGCAGTTTGTTACGGTTTTCCAATACCCGTGACACGCGTTAGGAACCGATAAGGGTGTCTTACCTGGCACTGCCGTTAAAAGGGCAAGTTTTCTGGTTAGGCTGGCATTATGTCTGAGAAACCCAAAAGAAACCGGGCCCTGGGTTTCAACACTGTGATGTTTGTGGGGAAGTCTTTGCCAGGCTGACCCACACCCATGTTTGTGTCTGAGGGTTTGACCACCTCCAGTCAGACTGCCAGATATGTAAAATGTCCCTCAGCCACCCTGGAAAAAGATTGGGCAGGCTCAGGGCGACGAGAACAAAAGTCCGCTGACCCGGATGGCCAGCCCGTTCGGTGCCAACCTGAGGCAGAGTGCCCTCTGACCAGAGGCGTAGACTCCTCGGGCAAAGAAAGCTGGTTCTGAGGAACCAATTCCAGTAAAGAAAACAAGAAAATCAGCAGGTCTGGAGTCCAAACCCTTCTCCAACTGCTGCAGAGATAGCAAAAGCCATACAAATTGTCCAGTCACTGTCTCAGGGTCCGTCCGAACCGCCACTATCTCAGCAAAAGGTCGGTTCGTCCGGTCCCAGTGGTTCAGGAATATGATATTGAGGAATTTTATGAACCAGAGGAGGGGGAGGATGATTATGAACAGTATGAATGTGGCTGGGAAGGTCTGGGTGTGCCCATTGAACCGGACATCTCCCCAGACAGGCCTTTAGAATCTCCCCCTATGCTGTCTGAGTCCCCATCTCATTTCATGTTTTACAAAAAGTTGCTGAAACCTCCAGCTTCCCTTAGACTTTTCTACCTGCAAGTGCTTCAGAGACCCTTGCTCTGGAAGCAGAGGTCTCATCCTGTTAGCTCTCAGAGCAGTGAAAGGGTTCCTCCCTGCACCAGGGCAGGGGTCTGTATTCAGATACTTCCTTACCCAAAAAAGACAGGAGAATGGCGGCCATATTAGATCTCAGATATCTGAACAAGCATCTTTTGAAACCAAAGTTCAAAATGGTAACTCTGGCAATGATTTTACCTCCCTAATGCCAGGGACTGGCTAGCCTCCCTGGACCTCAAGGATGCCTATTTCCATGTCTAATCAGAAGCTCCCAATCAAAGTACCTCAGATTCGAATCATCCTCGGGTCATTACCAGTTCAGAGCAATGCCCTTCGGCCTACCTCTGCCCAAGGGTATTCACAAAATGTCTAGCAGTGCAGTGGCTCACTTAAGAAGGCAAAGGATTGATGTTTTCCCTATCTAGACGACTGGCTCATTGTAGGCCAGTCCCCCAGAACAGATAAAATCTCATCTGCAGGTCATAGCAGCTTCTCACCTCCTGGGCTTTCTGCTAAATCTACCAAAGTCGGTTCTGGAACCAGTCCAGGTACTCACCTTTATAGGGGCAGAATTGGACACAAAGCTAGCCAGAGCCTTTCTTCCTTAGAAAGGGTAAGAATTTAGTGGCTCTGGCCTCCTCCTTCCTCTGCAGGTCTCTCGACCAGCAAGACACTTTCTGCAGCTCCTGGGGCACATGGCTGCATCCACAGCTGTTGTGCAGGGAGCAAGATTTCAGATGAGAGACATTCAGTTTCACTTGAGAACCTATTGGTTTCAGAGAGAGACCCCTTTCCAAGTTGATCCCAGTGACTCAGACCTTGATCCTAGCCCTCCAGTGGTGGCAGGATCAGAGCAATTTAAGATTGGGGGTCCCCTTCATTCCCCTACTCACGACTTGACTCTCACTACAGATGCTTCCCTTCTGGGTTGGGGAGCCCACATGGGCGACCTTTCCACTCAGGGAGTGTGGTCCCCCCAGGAATCTCTGCTCCACATCAATTTGCTGGAACTCAGAGTTGTCTTTTTAGCTCTTCAAGCATTTTCTGCATCTGTCCACGACAAGGTGATACAAGTCAGAACAGACAACACCACAACAATGTGGTACATCAACAGACAGGGGCACTCGGTCTTCGGCCTTGTGCACCGAGGCAATGAAGTTATGGTCTCTGGCCTATTCCTGAATACTTCCCTCATAGCAGTTCATCTTCCAGGAAGGACAATGTCCTAGCGGATGCTCTCAGCAGGATTTCCCAGGGGCCATCACAGAATGGTCCTGGATCCTCAAGTGCTGGGGATAGTCTTTGCCAGATGGGGCACCCCTCAGATAGATCTTTTGCAGCCCCAGACAAATCACAAACTTCCTCTGTTCTGTTGCAGGCCTCCAATGCTGGGCTCAGTTCCCTGAGTGCCCTTCTTCTGGATTGGGAGGGAAGTTTCTCTGTGCTTTCCCCTTCCCCTCCTATTCAAAGTACTAGTCAAAATCAGATCTCAGCCTTGCAGGGTGATTCTGAATTGCCCAGATAGAGCCAGGCAGCCCTGGTACCCACTCCTTCTGTCACTGACAATCCATCTTCCCTTTGCCTCCCCAGGAATCACCAACCTGTTGACTTGTGCCCAGGAAGGGTTTGGTATCGGACCTCAAATCCCTCACCCTCAAAGGCCTGGCTCTTGAGGGAGTTAGAGTTTACTGATTTACCTCTCTCAGGGTGTTCTTGAGATCCTAAAAGGCTGCTAAGAAAGCCTTCCACTAGGAGCTACTTATAGTTCTAAATGGAAAAAGGTTTTCCATTTTGGTGTGCTGAGGAAAATATTTCCCAGAATCTGCTGATTTGCCCATTGTGTTAGATTACATGGTACATCTTAATTCCTTGGGTCTCAGACCAGCTACCCTGAGAGTTCATTTGGCAGCTGTATCTGCTTTTGTGTCAGCAGGAAAGTCATCCCTCTTTCCTCTCATCCTGTGTTTTCCAAGTTTTTTAGAGGATTACTCATACTAAATCCACCCTTTAGGGAACCGGACCCTGCTTGGGACCTTAATGTTTGCATTGCCAGTTAATGCAACCCCTTTTGAACCTCTGTCTTCTGCAGAGCTTAAGTACCTAACTTGGAAAACTGTTTTTCTAGTGGCTATCACTTCTGCCAGGCGCATAAGTGAGTTGCAAGCCTTGTCAGTGGAAACTGACTTTGTTTCTTTCACAGGGATAAGGTAGTCCTTAGGACTAATAGGAAGTTTTGCCTAAGGTGGTTTCAGATTTCCATCTTAATCAATCTATCTCCCTTCCAGTATTTTCACTGATCACTCCTCTTCTGGTGAGGAGGAGCTGCACAACCTGGATGTTAGAGAGCTCTTAGTTACTATAGAGCGTACCAAGAGTCACAGGTTGAATCCTCAACTTTTCCTTACCTATGGTGAAGTTGGGAAAAGCAAACCTGCCACTAAGAGATCAATTGCCAGGTGGATTGTCTCTTGTATCCAATTTGTTATCAAAACTGGGCAGAGCCCCCGGTTTGAGGCTCATTCTACCAAGGTACAGCTAGTCTCTAGCTGTTGCCAGAGAGCATCCTATATTAGAATTTGCCAGGCTGCTACTTGGAAAGCGATTTTACACTTTTACCAAACATTACTCCCTGGATGTCCAGGCCAGGAGAGATGCTTTCGGTTTAGCACAGCTGTTCTTCAGAGCCTATTCCCTAAGTAGGTTCTGCCCCTCCTCCATGGAGGGTACTGCTGTGTATTCTGTTACTATCATAATATAGCAAGACTTCATGTTGTTTGAAGAAAAATTACTCACTTAGTAATGTTGTTTCTTCTAATGGAGTCCTGTAATATTAACCTCCCCCAACCTGCCCCTCTCAGAACCTCTACTTGGGTGGGGTGCGGGCAACTTGGTGTGGGCACCTTTTTATGCCCTGTTAGCATTTTTGTCCCCTTTTGGGGCTTTGGGTGTGTGTGTGTGTGTTTTATTATACTTATGTTTTATTCTCATATGATTAGAATTGTGTTAGTATTTCTGGTCCCCTGACTTGAGTCTTGGGTGTTGGGACCAGCAATGGTTGTTGTTATTTAGGTAGCCATTTGGCTAGTGTAGGTTACAGCTTCCACACAGACCTTAGTGAGTTTGGCTCGTAAAGATCTGACAGTTCAGGTTTGAAATAACACAGATAGAGCTGCCACTTAGAGCTCGTGGCCAAAATTCTATTTTGTAATGGTTTTAACCATTTCACCTCCGGAGCAGTTCTAGAGCTGGATCAAACTGCTACTGTCATAATATAGCAAGACTCCATTAGAAGAAACAACATTACTAAGGTTAGTAATTTTTTCTTCTGCAGCCCCAGACAATCACCAACTTCCCCTTTTTTGCTGCAGGCCCCCAGTGTTGGGCTCAGTCCCTCTGGATGCCTTAGTTCTCAATTGGGAAGGAAGTTTCTCTGTGCTTCCCCCCCCCCCTCTCCTGTTCAAAGTGTTAGTCAAAATCATATCTCAATCCTGCAATATGATCCTGATTGCTCCAGACTGGGCCAGACAACCCTGGTATCCACTCCTACTGTCCTTAGTAGTCCGTCTTCCCCTGTATCTTCCCAGGAATCACAATCTGTTAACCTGTGCTCAGGGGAGGGTTTAGTACCCGAACCTCAAATCTCTCATTCTCAAGGCCTGGCTCTTGAAGAGTTAGAGTTTGCTGATCTACACCTCTCCCAAGGTGTAATGGATATACTAAAGGCTTCTAGAAAGCTTTCCACCAGGGCTACCTATAATTCCAAATGGAAGAGGTTTTCCATATGGTGCCTGGGAAGCATATTCCCCAGAATCTGCTGATTTACCCCACAGTCCTGGATTATATGGTTCATTTAAATGCCAGCAGGGCTGAGACCAGCTACCCTAAAAGAAGTACATTTGGCAGCTATGTCTGCTTTTATTTCAACAGGTAAACCCTCTTCTCTTTCAGCTCATCCTGTATTCTCCAAGTTTTTAAGGGATTGCTTCATACTAACCCTCCATTCAAGGACCCTGCCCTGCCTGGGATCTTAATGTTTGCATTGCTCAGCTTATGCAACCTCCTTTGAGCTTTATCTTCATGAGTGAAGTTCTTGACTTGGAAGACTGTGTTTTGGTAGCCATCACTTCTGCCAGACACAAGTGAATTGCAAGCTTGTCAGTGGAGCCTGATTTGATCTCCTCTCATAGAGATAAGGTGGTCCTCAGGACTATTAGGAAGTTCTTGCCTGAGGTGGTTTCAGATTTGCACCTTAATCAATATCTCTTCCAGTGTACTTACTGACCATTCCTCCTCTGGCGAGAGGAGGCTGCACAGCTTAGATGTAAAGAGAGCACTTAGTTACTACATAGAGCGTACTAAGGGTCACAGATTTGACTCCTCCAACAGTTCCTCACTTATGGTGAGGTTGGTAAAGGAAACCTGCCACTAAAAGATCCATTGCCAGGTGGATTGTCTCTTGTATCAATTCTGTTATGAAAAGCTGGTGGTTCCTCCCTCAGGCCTGAGGGCTCACTCTACAAGGTACAGCTGCTTCCTAGCTGCTGCCAGGCATCCCTATTCTAGAGATATGTCAAGCAGCTACCTGGAAAACAGTTCACACTTTACCAGGCATTACTCCTGAACATCCAGGCTAGGAGTGATGCTCAGTTTGGCACAGCCATGAGCTAGAGCCTATTTCCTAGTAGGTTCTGCCCTCCTCCATGGAGGTACTGCTGTGTAGTCTGCATATGTCATAGTATAGCAAGACTTCATGTTGTTTGAAGAAAAAATTACTCACCTTAGTAATGTTGTTTCTTCCAAAGGTCTTCTATATTATGACCCCCCATGCCTGCCCCTCTCAGAACCTCTGTTTTGGGATGTGGGTGGCAGTGCAGTGTTGGCACTTAGTAGATGCCCACCTTGTTGTTTTCACCCTCTTTCTTTGGGGTGATTTGTTGTTGTGTTTTATTTTTTGGGTCTCCTGACTTGAGTCTCTGTTTTGGGACCAAAAATGTGTTTTATATTTAGTAGCCAGTTGGCTAGTGTAGGTTTACAGCTTCCACAAGGACCTCAGTGATTTTAGCTCATAAAAGATTTGACGGTTTGAGTTTGAAGAACAACAGACAGAGTTTCAACGAGCTCGAGGCTCTGCGTTCCATGCCTGGCATGGAAAGTTAACTCTTTCACCTCCGGAGCAGTTCGAAGGTTGGGACTCACTGCATATGTCATAATATAGCAAGACTCCATTAGAAGAAACAACATTACTAAGGTGAGTAATTTTTTCTTTGAGCGCTATGCCAAAAGTTTGACAAGGAGGAACAAATGTCCACAGATGTAGTGGACTGCCTAGTACATTGTTTGGGGCCCTCTGACACTTGTATACCAGCTGCATACTGCCACTTCTCCACACTAGATATTAGTGCACTGCCTCAGTTTGATAATGACAGCATTCAGCGGGCTCAATCCTGAGATCCTATGATCCGATCAGCACTTGAAGCCCTCTACGCAGGGAAAGATGTGTCCAAGTTGCGCTCCTCTGATTTAAGAATTTGCGTTATTGTACAAAGAAGGCCCTAAATTGAAGCTGATTAATCAGTTGTTATACAGAGAGACAGTAAACGGGGGGGGGGAAGGGGAAGGGGGGAGGGGCAAGTAGACAAGCAACAATTGGTCTTGCCCACTGCTTTCAGAGACTTGCTGTTGAGGTGCCTACACAACCACATGGGCCATCTCGGTATCAACTGAACCCTTGACCTAGTGCGGTCTCGATGCTACTGGCCTAAGATGGGGGCCAATTTTGAACATCGTATATGAACTTGTAGTCGCTGCGTACAGAGAAAAGCCCTGCCCCCCCCTTGTTAACATCACCCCCATGGAGTTAGTTTGCATTGACTTTTTGAGTTTGTAGCCTGACCAGTGGAACATTAGTAATGTGTTGGTGGTCGCTGAGCATTTTACAAGGTACGCTCAAGCATTCCCCACCAAAGACCAAAAAGCATCCACCTTGGCCAAGGTACTGGTACAGAATTTCTTTGTTCACTACGGAGCCCCCCCAGAGAATTCATTCTGATCAAGGCAGAGACTTTGAGAGCTGCTTAATCAAGGAAATGTTCTCTCTCTCTCTCTATGGGGAGTGCAGAAGTCTAGAACCACCCCTTACCACCCACAGGGGGATCCACAGCCAGAACGTTTTAAACTGCACCCTGCTTGACATGCTAGGCACTCTCCATCAGAAAGACAAGCCCAAATGGAGCCAGCAGATTAGCACCTTGGTACACGCCTATAACTGCATGAGAAATGATGCCACCGGGTTCTCCCCCTACCGCTTTATGTTTGGGAGAGAGGCTAGGCTACCAGTGGATGTTTGTTTCAGGGTCTCCCCTAATGGGGTCCGAGCTGAGAATTACCTACAGTACATACAAAAACTAAAAGTTCAATTGAACCATGCATACCAACTAGCTCAGACCATGGCTGCAAAGAGAAACTTAGCCAATAAAGAAAGATATGATAAAAAGGTGAAGGCCCAAGAACTTCAAGCTGCAGACCATGTGTTGTTGCGGAATCCGGGATTGCATGGCAAATACAAAATTGCTGACCGGTTGCACCATCTTCCCCACATAGTAGTAGGCAAATTGAAAGACTTGCCTGTGTAGAAAGTGTGGCCTGAAGACAACTCAAAAGATGTCAAGACCATGCATCTTAACCATTTGTTGCCCATTGGTCAAATAATGATTGAAGCTGAGCCCACAGAGATTGTTCCCCCTGGACCAGTGACTCGAGCTGCTGCAAAACAGAGGCAGAGTAAGCCTGCCCCCGTGGTCACTGACTTGAGGTTATCTCCACAGCAAACCCGAATTGATAATGACTGTCAGTCCACCTCGGATGAGAGTGAGTGCAGCTATGGTTATTATCCTTTTCATGAACTGAGTCAGCTGTTTCGGGGTAACCCCATGGTCAGTTGTGGGGATTAAGCTGGGCCTTCTGGACTGCCTAACCCCCCAGCTTCATCCTTGGAGCCAATGCTCTCTGAAACTGAAGTGCAAAGTGTCATGTCTGACGACTTGGAGTCACTATGTATGGTGGAACTGTATGATTTGCCTGAGGAAGGGGTTGATGATGTGAGTCACTCTGGTGATGTACCAGAACCTGAAGAATTCTTTGAGTGTGAAAATAATTCCCTCCCAGTGCCAGGGTGTCTTCCAAGTGAGCAAAGTGTGGGAAGAGACCGAATACACGGAGCCAGAGGCTGACAGTGGCCCCAGTTTGAACCTTCCTACTAGGCAGAAGCACACCTCTCAAATGATGAAAGCCCCCAGGCTGTTGCTGAAAGTACAGAGACTGTGGTTGTCCCCCCCCCCCCAAAGAAAGACTGGCTGAGCTGTCAAGCCAGTATTGCGTTTCAGCTATGATTCCCCTGGGAGGCCAGTGGATGTGCCTCTCAATGTGGTCCACAAGGGAGTTTGTGTCCCAGAGTTCACTGCCCAAAATGAGCTTAAATGCAAATTCCCGGTTGATTGTTCTGCCCTCCAGGTATGGTGCCCCTGCCCCATCTAGCCCCAAGGTAGCTGATAGGGAAGGGCCCCTGTTATTGTTCAGTGTACAGGAAATAACCTGAAGTTGTATAGTAGTAGTATGTGTAAGTTACCTGTGTGAAGTAGGGTTGTCAGAACAGGTTCGGCAAAGATTCGAACCCTCCTCGAACCCTGGTGTTCGAGTTCTAACTTAGAACTCGAACACTAAACGGTTCGCAAAGAGGTTCGAATCACGCTGACCGACGTGGGGAGTCGAGTAAGCTACTGCGAGCAGCGGGATCTGTGGGGGTATTTAAAGAGATGCGCCACGAGGAGGGCGCCATTTGAGTGAGGATCGGAGCAGACAGAGGCAGCAGCAGCAGGCAGCACCAGCAGCCCACTAAACTGTAGCAAAAGCGGTTAGCGCGTCTGCTACTCTTGTCCAATCGTGGCCACTTCTCTCCTGTGAGACCAGAACAAGAGAAGGCTGGAAAAAAAGCTAAAAATCGGGGGACTGGGAGTGGGACTAGGGGCAGTTCAGGACAGGACGGAGGGATTAATCAAGATTGGGGGAAGGGACTGGGGAATAGGGAGGGATTGATTTGAGACCAATATCAGGAGGACTGGAGGAGGACCTGGGAGAGACTAAAAAAAATAAAAAAAGACTGAAGATTATAAGAACCTTTGTGAAATGTGATTATTTGAAACTGCAGCACACTGCACATCAGCAGCTGCCAGCAACAAGCATACAAGGGGGCAAAAAAGGCAAATAAATCTTTCTGAACCCTAGTGTGTGTGTGTCACAGAGAAAGCCCATGTGTGCCCCTTGACTGCACTGTACTGTACCCTACCCAGTGTGTGTTACAGAGAAGCCCAGTGGCCAGTTGTGTGGTGGCATTAACCTTACATGACAGAAACGTAGGGGGGGCAAAAAAAGGCAAATAAATCTTTCTGAACCCTAGTGTGTGTGTCACAGAGAGAAGCCCAGTGTGTGCCCCTTGACTGCACTGTACTGTACCCTACCCAGTGTGTGTTACAGAGAGAAGCCCAGTGGCCAGTTGTGTGGTGGCATTAACCTTACATGACAGAAACGTAGAAATATAATTCTCATTCCCTGGGTTGCGTATGTGACTCCGTCTCCTGTGATCAGCCCATCACCCTGCTGCTGTGTGCCCTTGACTGCACTGTACCCTACCCAGTGTGTGTGTTACAGAGAGAAGCCCAGTGGCCAGTTGTGTGGTGGCATTAACCTTACATGACAGAAACGTAGAAATATAATTCTCATTCCCTGGGTTGTAGTATGTGACTCCGTCTCCTGTGGTCAGCCCATCACCCTGCTGCTGTGTGCCCTTTGACTGCACTGTACCCTACCCAGTGTGTGTGTTACAGAGAGAAGCCCAGTGGCCAGTTGTGTGGTGGCATTAACCTTACATGACAGAAACATAGAAATATAATTCTCATTCCCTGGGTTGCGTATATGACTCCGTCTCCTGTGGTCAGCCCATCACCCTGCTGCTGTGTGCCCTTGACTGCACTGTACCCTACCCAGTGTGTGTGTTACAGAGAAAAGCCCAGTGGCCAGTTGTGTGGTGGCATTAACCTTACATGACAGAAACGTAGAAATATAATTCTCATTCCCTGGTTTGCGTGTGTAACTCCGTCTCCTGTGTCAGCCCATCACCCTGCTGCTGTGTGCCCTTTGACTGCACTGTACCCTACCCAGTGTGTGTGTTACAGAGAGAAGCCCAGTGGCCAGTTGTGTGGTGGCATTAACCTTACATGACAGAAACGTAGAAATATAATTCTCATTCCCTGGTTTGCGTATGTGACTCCGTCTCCTGTGGTCAGCCCATCACCCTGCTGCTGTATGCCCTTTGACTGCACTGTACCCTACCCAGTGTGTGTGTTACAGAGAGAAGCCCAGTGGCCAGTTGTGTGGTGGCATGTAACCTTACATGACAGAAGCGTGAAATATAATTCTCATTCCCTGGGTTGCGATGTGACTCCGTCTCCTGTGGTCAGCCCATCACCCTGCTGCTGTGTGCCTTTGACTGCCTGTACCCTACCAGTGTGTGTGTTACAGAGATAAGCCCAGTGGCCAGTTGTGTGGTGGCATTAACCTTACATGACAGAAACGTAGAAATATAATTCTCATTCCCTGGGTTGCGTATGTGACTCCGTCTCCTGTGGTCAGCCCATCACCCTGCTGCTGTGCACCTTTTGATTGCTATGTGTATGCTTATGCCCAGCAGCCCAATCATTCTGTAAGCCTTGAACCTGGGATCCTTTAGTTGCAAACTGTCATATTCTTCAATTACTTTCAGTCCACGTATCACAGTGTCACACAACCAAAATAAAATTTTGGAGTTGTAGCCAGCGATTACAGATCACATTGCTTTGTTACACAGGAATTGTTTGGGTGTTGGTGTGTTCACTGCAGTATACTGGACTGGTAGTACTGGTACTTACTGTCTGTTATGGCTGACACCAACATAGATGACGCATTTAGTGCTGGTGTTGGAGCAGGTGTTGGTGGTAGTGGTAATCCTGGTGCTAACAGAAATAACCAAAATGTTTCACGTGATAAAATTCAACAAACAGCAAAAGAGCAACAGTGAAGTGTGGTAAGGGGACCTTTTAAGAAAACCTGTACAGCTGCTGGGGTCACGGAGGCACCATAGGTATGCCATTCATGCCGTTAAGATCCTGTGACTAGCAGCAATAATGCAAGTGACAGTGCGTCCTCTCTGACTCAGACAGTAGCTCTTTGTCTCAGTCCACACTATTGTGTCTCGTGACAAATCATTACTTCCTCAACAAAGTGAAATGAGCAAGTCTGCTGACAATGAATCAGGTAGTGCACTTGCAAATACATCCAGCACTGTTGGCAATGAAAGGACATATCCATTGAATCCACCACTTCTGTGTTGGCCAGCAATGAAAATCCATCAGAGTCTTCATCCACTCTTCTAGCACCAAGGAGCATGTCCCAGGTTCTGTTAGGACAGGTGAAAAGACACAGTCTTTAGCTATCTTCCTAGCATTTCGAACAAAATCTGTCACATCTGAGGTGTGGAATTATTTCTCAGTCAGTAAAACTGATCCATGCAGAGCAATTTGTTCCTTGTAAACAGAGTGTAAGCCGTGGTAAAGTTGTGTCATGCCTAGGCACTAGAGCTCTTAGCGCCATCTGAAAAAGCATCGGTTTTGCTTGATCATCAAAACCAAAACCCATGTCCTCCATCTTCCAGACCGCGTGAGAAGGGTCAGGATCAGGAATCTGAAATGGATACTGAATTGTCTGAACTTGATGCAGGCAGAACCACTGCCAGCCCTAGGATCACTGTTACCACCAATGCCAGCACCATTAGTACCAGTTGCACATCCAGTGATGGCACTGAATGTATAAGTCCTAGTCCACCATCTCTGCATCCATCTGCCCATCCGAAGCACGGTGTATAATAAACCAGCAGGGACATGTTGCAAACAGCTAACACTGTCTCAGGCATTTGAAAGGAAGAATACCTTTACTAAAATCATCCAAAGACCCTTCATCTTAATCACCGAATTGGTGAACTGTTACCGGAGCCCTTCTCCCATACTCTTTGGTAGATCATGAGGATTTTAGGGCTCATGACATTAGCAGAGCCTCGTTACAATGTTCCTCATCGAAGGTACTTTTCCTATGTTGAAATACCAAACATTTATCAGGCTTTAAAAGCGACAGTGATGCTTCCACTTAAAACTGCAGAGGTGGGGTTATTCATGTCACAACAGATATGTGGACCAGCACTCAAAACATAGATTACATGTCCATACCGCTCATTGGGTCACGTTTTCTTGTCGTCTTCAAAAACAAAGACACCCCAAAAGATGGGCTGCTGCATATAAAAAGTTTGGGCAAAGTCATACTGCTGCAAACATCTTGCAGGAACTAAATGACCTCCTTGACGAATGGGTTTATTCTCATGGTCTAAAATGTGGCTTCATAGTAAGTGACAATGGAGCCAACATCTTAAAAGCAGTACAGGATGGAGGATTTCTGCATGCTTCTTGCTTTGCACATTGCTTACACTTAATTGTCCACGGTTTCTCAACAGCGAAACACAAGTGGATGGTATGATTGCTGTTTGCAAAAAATTGTGACTCACTTTTCACATTCAACCAAGGCTATCTAGGACATTGTCCGAACTGCAAAAAACACAAGCTGCCCCAGCAAAAGCTGGTTCAAAATGTTTCCACTCGTTGGAACTCAACGCTTTATATGCTGCAGCGCCTCTTGGAGCAAAAGCAAGCTGTACATGAGTACTGCTCCAGTTACATTATTGGAGATGGCATTATGCTGTCTGTGCTGCAGTGGAAATTAATGGAGACTGTGTGCTGTATCCTAGCTCCTTTGAGGACAGCTACAGGGACATGTCTTCTGAAGGTGCATCTGTGAGTCAGGTTATCCCACTCATAATGCTCATTTCACATCATCTTAGTGTTCTAAATCTACAAATAGAAAAAGACAGATCTGAGCGCCAGACAACATGTTGCCTATATCATGGGAATCTCGTAAAGAGAATGACGGCGCTTCAAAACCAATGACAAATTAGTTGCAATGAGAAATCAAGACACTACATCCTTGCAACTCTCTTAGATCCCAGGTTCAAGGCTATACATCTTCAAAAACAGATGATATAGAGCAGTACAAATGTATGTTGCTAGATGAGCTGCAGCACTCACAGGAGTCAAACACAGACACGCACAGTACCATCAGGTTGTCATCACCACAACATGCAGGTTCATCTTCACAAAGGGATACAGAACTGGAAAAGTCACCAAACATTAACAGTAGTTGTTCCACAACTGCCACTTCTTCAACCCTAGTAGCAAAGCTCAATCTGTGGCAAAACCTTTCCCAAATTGCTGCCATACCAGCTGCTTCTGCTGATTCCTCTTCTGAGCGGTCTCTGTCCAACATGGTAGACAGTTACCTGCAAGAACTGCCTATTCCTATTGATGCATGCCCTTTTGAATACTGGAGATCAAAAAGTCAATTTGGACAGAGCTGTATGATGAAGCCTGTAAATATCTTGGTTGTCCTGCAACAAGTGTCTCTTCAGAACGCATGTTTAGTACATTTGCAATATTGTGACAGACACCAGAAATAAGTTGCTGCCAGAAAATGTACACGCGTTAACTTTTATTAAAGTTAATAAGTCAAGATTTCGTATCCTACAGAGTATACAAACTGATCCTGAAGTGATTGATGTTGTGGATGTTGATGGCGATGACAACTCAGATGGTGGTGGCTGGTAAATACTGTGTGGGACAGTCTCTCTGCACCAAAGGAAACTTTACAGACTGTGATGACTTTGGTTGTCATCTCTCTCCTTTCTCGATCTACTACCTTGGACTATATACCCCAAAACTTTCCCATTTCATGGCAAACTGCTTTGTAGCTAGGGTCTAAACTAAAGTCAACAAGTTTTATATACAGGGCAATTTTAACATCAGTGGGAACAGGCCCAAATTTGGCATAAAGGGACACTGTCACGTCAATCCTTTCTGTATCATATTATTTATAGTTAAAGTGCAAACATATATTTTTGGATTACCTTCTGTGACTTTGTCAGTATGGGCTGGGACAGGAGGCGGTCTATTTTTCAATTTTAAAGAGGACAAAACAATGAGTTCTAATTGGTAGCTGTTTATTATTTTTCAATTACAGAAATGTTAGCCATAAGCGAAAAATGGATGCTAGTACATGGGTGAGGGTTGTGGGTTGGTTTTAACATGGGTGTAAGGGTGGCATGGGTGCTACTGCACAGATGAGGGTGGTGGAAGAAAAGTGGAATGGGTGATGGGGTGAAAGGTGGGTGTTGTTTTAGTTCTTTCATTTACAGATTCGTGATCAGCTGGGGATGGTGAGGAAAAAAATGATGACAGACCGAACCTACTGTACACATAATATATATTCTTATTAAATACATTGCAAACTGCTGCCACCTAGCACAATTGTCCTGTCCCCTTTAAAAAAAGAATAAAGGAATCAGAAATAAAGAAAATCTGCATCAGCAGTTTTCACAGAATGTGACGTATCATAGTGTTTTGCTTTATAAGTAGTGATAATTTGATACATAATGGGGTTGACAGGCAGCTGTCCTTAAACATCACATGCCAACTGCTGCAGCTACATTAAATGTTCCTTAGTATGTGGTGAAACCACTTTTTTATTTATGTGACTGAAATACAGATTTTATTGAAGTATCAGCTGCAAAAATGCATCATCTTAGAATTTTTGTATGTATTACTTCAATTTGCCAACAAAAATGTTGGTATATGTATGCATTACCTTAGAAAATTGCATGCATTTGCCAGCAACAATGACTGGCATATTTTTTATTCAATGTCTTGACTGAATATGTCATGACATAATATGTTTATAACAGTTCACATGTTGCTGCTGTAGTACTTGGCTTGACTTTGTTATAAAAGCTTTCTTTTAAACATAGCAACTTTTGATTCACTCATTTAAAACAGAAAGCAGCAAATAGCTGAAATTAGGTAATATCAGTTATTTTTCTCCTAATTCATGACGATGACTATATATAGCTGAGTACATAAATGGCTAATGTGCCTCTTTCTTTCACTAAGGAACTATGATGCAGCTGCAGCAGGAAAACTTTAACATATGGGTGGGTGGGTGGGCCTGTTACGTATTAAGTTGCTGACTTTAGCAAACAGAAGAAACCATAGATAAACCTAGTTGTATTCCTATCAATGTCACACAAGATAATTTCTCTCCCGCTTATATTGAACAGTTTTTCCTTTACATGTATTTTATTACTATCTTCGTTACTGGCAGCACAATAAAAAAATAGGGTTCGAGTTCTAAAAAGTTCTAAAAAAGATTCGAACCCTAGAACTTTTTCAAAAGTTCTAGACTAGAACTAGAACCCAGAACTTCAGAGGGTTCTGACAACCCTAGTGTGAAGTATGCCTGATGTAATTCAGAATGGGTATAGTAATATGAAATGTAGATATCTATAGTAATGGTTAAGTATGTTGACTTATGTATAAAATGTAATTGGCATAATTCGTTAATGGTATGAATGCATGGTGTAATTTGCATCTGAAATTATAATGATGATACCTACTTGACGCGGACACCAAGTTTTTCTAGACCAGGAAGGGTGTAACCCTCCTACAAATGGTGTTTCCCAAAAAGTCTTCCAAAAGAGCTTGTCTAATTGCTAACAGCCTGGTTAGTGTTAGTGTAAAGCCATTTAAATGTTGTTGCCAGTGAGTACTTTTAAAGCCTCCATGTACTGTCTCTTTAAGGGCTGCCTGCTTGCAGTATTAATTAGTTTAAATAGGGGGTATGTGTGTTTCTATGCCCAAGTCCCGCCCGGGCTACTGACTAATTGCTCCGTTTCTGCCATCACTAATTGTGCAGAGGGAGCCCTACGGAAAGATGTAACTAATTGCTGGTAATAATTTAGAGTAGTGATGAAAATGTAGCTTGTTCTAACCTGTCTTTCTTGCAGCAAGGACTGTTCAGTTTAGCGTCACCATTTTGGTCCCGAACTACCGAATTGGACCAATCAGTGTGTGAGGACTCTAAAATGGAGCCTGTTGAAGAGGGACTGTGTGGTGCCAGACTCTGGGAAGTGTAGTTTTGGACTGTTGGCACCTTTTTGCACCAACAGGGGGAGCTTGCTGTGACTGACAGTTCACCTGACCAATCGAACCTTTTGGATCTAAGGGAAATCCCCTGAACTGTCTTCCAGCAAGCCAGATCTGAGCTGGAAGCTGAGAGAGAAGGAGCTTGCATAGTTCGAGTGGTCGTGTTGCGCAGTAGTTCGCGCGGGAGAACCGTGGAAGGCCTGACTTCGGCCTGCTTGCCTGTTTTCTGCACTGAGAAGAGAGAGAGAGAATTGTTTCGGACTAAATCCGAGCTGTGTGCTTTAAGCAAGTTGCTGAATTGGGACCAGGTTTAACTTGTAGAAGACCGAAGATTTTGCTAAAAGCGATCAACCTGTCAGGAACTTTAGCTGCCGTTGTGTTCCCGGGTTTTTAGCAGTGATTTTGTGATCGAGCTTAAGGAGCAGCCCGCCTTGTACAGTAAACTTTCTTTACATATAAATGTGCTGTGAACTGGAGGGGGGTCGTAATCTGGTTTCCCCCCAAGCTGGATTGTGTGCTGAGGGCTGGAAGCTGTGTCCAGCTCGAATCAGACTGAATGCGCCTGCTACTCAGTACAGTTGGGTCCTGCCATGAGGGCCTTGTCTCCCTACCCTGCTTCTTCTGGCAATCCAGAACATTCATCTGTCGTCTTGACCATCCTGTGTCCAGCTTTGGGTGTTGTGAGTAACAAACAGGGTAGCTCCCTGCAACATATCTTTTGAATCACAAGTGTGTCATCTGTTTAATTTGTTTTGTTGTTTCCATGAATGAGCCCTCCACCTCCGGATTACAGTCCGTGGGTGTCCACGTTATTTCTTTTCCTCACAGGGTCCCTACCAGCTGCAATGCCGGCCTACCCCGGGCAACGGTCCTGGCTAGCCCCCTTCTCTATCCTGGGTACCAAGAGAGTGTGACTGATAGGGACACTGACTGCATGCACAACTGTGATATTCATAGTGTGACTTAGCAAATTAACTTGATTATTCCCCATCCTTGTTATAGTCACCTGAATAAATCAGATTTGTTTTTCTGCAATTTACATTGATTGTGGTGTCAGTTCATGTTGAAAGTATTGCATTGTTGCTTTTGTATTGCATCACCTTATTTTACAGAGGGTCCCCAGAACCAAGCTGAAGGAACAGTCCTGGGGGTAAGTGCCAAATATAAGTGTATGTACAAAGCATATCTGGAGTGTTGGGAAGGTGAAAATTGTGTATGTGTGGGCCACTAGTGGGAAAGGGGGTGTCACAGTGTCCCAGAGGGCTGTCTTGGTTAGCTTGATAATCACCAACCCTGAGCTTTGGATGGAGGCACTCGTCACCGAACCTAGGCCCCTTAACCTGCTACTAACCAAGCAGGCAGGGGTAGTAGCCCTTGGGATTGCGCCACCTAGGGGTCACAAGTAGAAAGGTATAGTAATTGGCATGGCAATATAATAATTTCTCAGAAAATAACCTTGTTTTCACAGTTGTAAGGAAGAGGGGGATATTTCTGTAGTTCTGGTATCAGAAACCTGCATTATCTGCCTGCTTCCGCTCTTTCTTTAGGGAAAGCAGTATAGTCCAGTGTTTGTTTTTTCTGTCCTGTCCCTTGCCCCATGGCGCTCTACTCCTTGAGCTCCTGCTACCCCCATGACTCCCTCATCGTTGCTGGATGTGCTCTCCTGTCCCTTGCCCCATGGAACCACATTCCTTCAGGTACTGCTGCCCCGTGACCCCCCCCCCCCAAATCGGTCCTGGCCATACTCTTCTGTCCCTTGCCCCACGGTACTCCACCCCTTCAGCTCCTGCTGCCCCAGTTACTCCCCCATCATTGCTGGCTATACTGTCCTGTCCCTTGCCCCACAATACCAGACTTCTCCACCATGCAAGTGCTGCAGCCTGCATGACTCCCCCATCATTGCTGGCCATATTGTCCCTTACCCCACAGTACCCCACTCCTTAAGGTCCTGCTGCCCGCATGATCCTAATCTCCTGCAGACTACTAGGTCTCAGGTTCCAGCCCCACCAAAGTCACTGCCTCACTGTGTAACCTTGAGCAGGTCCCTGTAACTCCTGCAGACAGCAAGCTCTCAGGTTCCCATTCCACCAAAGTCACTGCCTCGCTGTGTAACCTTGAGCAGGTCCCTGTAACTCCTGCAGACTACAAGCTCTCAGGTTCCCACCCACCAATATCACTGCCTCTCTGTGTAACCTTGAGCAGGTCCCAGTAACTCCTGCAGACTACTAGGTCTCGGGTTCCAGCCCCACCAAAGTCACTGCCTCACTGTGTAACCTCGAACGGGTCCCTGTAACTCCTGCAGACTACAAGCTTCTCAGGTTCCCATTCCACCAAAGTCACTGCCTCGCTGTGTAACCTTGAGCAGGTCCCTGTAACTCCTGCAGACTACAAGCTCTCAGGTTCCCGCCCACCAATATCACTGCCTCTCTGTGTAACCTTGAGCAGGTCCCAGTAACTCCTGCAGACTACTAGGTCTCGGGTTCCAGCCCCACCAAAGTCACTGCCTCACTGTGTAACCTTGAGCAGGTCCCTGTAACTTCTGCAGACTACAAGCTCTTAGGTTTCCACCCCACCAAAGTCACTGCCTCACTGTGCAACCTTGAGCAGGTCCCTGCAACTCCTGCAGACTACAAGCTTTCAGGTTCCCATCCCACCAAAGCCACTGCCTCGCTGTGTAACCTTGAGCAGGTCCCTGTAACTCTTGCAGGCGACAAGCTCTCAGGTTCCAGCCCCACCAAAGTCACTGCCTCACTGTGTAACCTCGAGCAGGTCCCTGTAACTCCTGCAGACTACAAGCTCTTAGGTTCCCGCCCACCAAAGTCACTGCCTCGCTGTGTAACCTTGAGCAGGTCCCTGTAACTCTTGCAGGCGACAAGCTCTCAGGTTTCCACCCCTCCAAAGTCACTGCCTCACTGTGTAACCTCGAGCAGGTCTCTGTAACTCCTGCAGACGACAGGCTTTCAGGTTCCCATCCCACCAAAGTCACTGCCTCACTGTGTAACCTTGAGCAGGTCCCTGTAACTTTTGCAGACTACAAGCTCTTAGGTTTCTACCCCACCAAAGTCACTGCCTCACTGTGTAACCTTGAGCAGGTCCCTGTAACTCCTGCAGACTACAAGCTCTCAGGTTCCCATCCCACCAAAGTCACTGCCTCACTGTGTAACCTTGAGCCAGTCCCTGTAACTCTTGCAGACGACAAGCTCCAGGTTCCCACCCCTCCAAAGTCACTGCCTCACTGTGTAACCTCGAGCAGGTCCCTGTAACTCCTGCAGACTACAAGCTCTCAGATTCCTAGCCCACCAAAGTCACTGCCTCACTGTGTAACCTTGAGCAGGTTCCTGTAACTCTTGCAGACGACAAGCTCTCAGGTTCCCACCTCTCCAAAGTCACTGCCTCACTATGTAACCTCAAGCAGGTCCCTGTAACTCCTGCAGACTACAAGCTGTCAGGTTCCATCCCACCAAAGTCACTGCCTCTCTGTGTAATCGCAAGCAGGTCCCTGTAACTCCTGCAGACTACAAGCTGTCAGGTTCCCATCCCACCAAAGTCACTGCCTCACTCTGTAATCTCGAGCAGGTCCCTGTAACTCTTGCAGACAACAAGCTGTCAGGTTCCAGTCCCATCTTAATCACAGGCTTACAATGTGACCTTGAGCAGATCTCCTGACCTCCTGCAAACTACAAGAGCTCAGGTTCCAGTCTCACCAAAGTTACTGCCTTACTGTGTGACTTCAAACAGGTCCTCTAAACTGCAGACTACTAGATCTTAGGTTTAGTACCACCAAGGTCACTGGCATACTGTGTGACCTAGAGCAGATTCCCTGACCTACTTCATACTGCGATATCTTAGGTGCTAGTCCCACCAAAGTCACTGGCTTACACTGTAACCTCGAGCAGGTCCTTCTGACCTCCAGTAAATGACGCGATCTCAGGTTTCTGTCCCATCAAAGTCACTGACCTACTGTGCAACCTTGATCAGGTCCCCTGACCTCCTGAAAACTATGAGATCTTAGGTTCCAGTCCCACCAAAGTCACTGCCTCACTGTGTGACCTTTAGCTGGCGCCCCCTGACCTCCTACATACTATGAGATCTCAGATTCCAGTCCACCAAAGTTACTGACTTACTGTATGACCTCAGGCTTGTCCCTGACCTCCAGCAAACCAAGAGATCTCAGGTTCCAGTCCCAGCAAAGTCACTGCATACTGTGTGACCTCGAGCAGGTACTTTGACCTCCTGCAAACTATGTGATCTCGGGTTCCAGTCCCACCAAAGTCACTAACGTTCTGTGTGACCTGGAGCATGTCCCCTGACCTCCTGCAGATTATAGGATCTCAGGTTCTGGTTCCACTAAAGTCAGTGGCTTTCTGTGGGACCTCAGGCAGGTCCTCTGACCTCCAGCAAACCATGAGCTCTCAGGTTCCAGTCCCAACAGAATCCCTGGCTTACTGTGTGACCTTGAGCAAGTCCCCATATCTACTGCAAACTACAAGATCTGAGGATCCAACCAGTCTTCACCATTGATTCCCACTTATGGATCTAGACTGGAGGCACTAGGATCCCGTGAGAGCAAAGCTTTTGCCACGGGGCCAGCCACAGCTACTTGATACAGCGCCTGCGCACCACCTGTGTGGTGCTGCATGCCAGCCAATAACCATTGCTGGCTCCCTTGCTGACCTCATTTCTGTTCTTCTTGCCATACTAATCTCAGTTCTGTTCATACTGCCAAGTACTGCTTGGGAGTGCAGTGCTTTATTTCAACTCGTTGCCACTATCGTTACTGCATCACCGCTATTTTAACTTCTTTGCTATGTCGCATCTGTTTTTTATTTTTCCACAATGCCAAAGTCCAATAAAAAGGGGGAGAATCTTCACAGTCTGACAGCCGCCCATTATATGTCATTGCCCCATGGGAAACTGATGGCTGTTTTGAACTGGTGTTAGACTTGCGCAGCCTGTCTAGGACTGGAACAGGACATGGATGCATGTGATGCCTGCTTCTCCATTGACCACCGCACCTAGAGAACCATGTGTTGAAGTGGGATCACTCGATCTCCACCTTTGGAGGCAGGTGTGGTACACGTGCCTCCCAAGTTCAGGTCACTAAGCCTTTTCCCTGGGCTTCTTCCTGGGATTTCTGGTCCCATGGAAGTACAGAGTTCTCCTCCACCTCACTGCGCTGAGGCATTGGAGACTCTGATGGTTGGGTTTGGTGGACAGTCAGCTTCTTCTGGGTGGTCTTCTGTGAACTCTCCACAGTCTGTCTGCCCAGAGCAGCAGATGTCCACCGTGATGAGGCCACAGCTATATGCTCGATGTACACTAGTGGACACCCCCACATTATCCTCTGGCATTGCTCATGCTGTTATCACCATTTACATTGACGATTTGGTGGGTTGCTCCGAGGAGGACACCCTGACCCCCTTCTGACACTATTGTGAACCAGGACCAGGCTGTTGTCCATATTGTTGCTGGTTCAGAGGTTGTCAACATCCATGGTGTTGCTAGCAACACTAAGGAGAGTGATGGCAGCAGACATGGCGATGGAGGCAGCAACTCCTCCTTCACGCTCCTTGGTGTTGGTTCTGGCCCTGCCCCGGGTGAGGTGCTGAAAACGATATTGTCCCCAAGGTTATTCCTAACTCTAGTGATGTTCATGACACTGAGGAGTGTGATGACTGTGGGAGCATCTTCGAAGTCGGCACCGAGTGCAGTGTCAAGGGTGATGCCGGCCGCGGTGACAGGGACGACCTTGTGTCCGAGGCTGTCATTGATCATAAGCCTGGTGCTGGAGGCAGCTCCAACTTGGGTTTGGATGGCAGCCTGAAGGCAGTTTTCTCCCTGGAGCCACTTGATAGTACCACCACTAGTAAGGACTGGGGTCACCCTGTGGGAGCTGTACAGCTCCACTCTCCACACCTGGGGGTTCCCACCATAGGCACCAATCGGGTCAATCCTTGGATGTAAGATGACATCTTTCGGGTGAATCTGCTAAGCCATCCCCTCATTCTTAGGCCCTGAGGGGTCTCTCAGAGCCCAGAACTGGCCGATTTCTCCAATACTAAAGGTCCCCGCAGTCAGCACCTCATCTCCATTGTTGTCCTTCCCAGAGAGCAATGAATCATCTATCCACCTGCCTTCGGCTGCTGAGTGCACTTTGTATCAGCAGTTCTTGGTGGAGATTCTCTAGACGCTCGACTTCAGTGCTTTTACAGGCTACGATCGGTAATCCTGCCATTAGGTCTCCCTGGTGTTACCAATCTCGATACCGTTATTGTTCCTCCATGTCCCTAGAGCCTTTGAGGAGGCATCCAGGGCAGTGCGGAGGCATACCTTCTACAGTCCAGCCATTCACAGGGACCTCCTCATGTGGTATCGTGCACACACAGTGTCTGCAGATGAGGCACTTCACCCCTTCTCGGGGCTTGGGAGTACTGCAGACTCTGTTGGGCCTCGGTGCCTCACACATAACCAACCTCCAGCAACAGATTCTGCTTAGATGGATGCCCTTGGCAGAAAGGCCTGTTCCTTGGCACACACCATAATGTGCATTCTCACCCGAGAAGTCCTTTAGCATCTGTAACTATAGTAGTTAGCTGGCTAGGTGCAACTGCCTCGGAGGTATGCCTTTAAGATAATTAGCATAACGAGCTTGGGCATCAGCCAATCAGAAAAAAGGAGGGGAGTGTGCTGAGAGGGAGCAGCTTGAAGGGCTTCAGAATTTTTTCTCCGCTGACTGAGCAACACTGCCCCAGAGGTATCTCTCACTTTTCCTTGTTGACAGCCTTTTTCTGCATCTCTTGGTAACATTTTCCTCACAAACTTATTTTTTTAGTGTGCTGAGTGTATTTTCAGTGTTTTTTAGCGATTCCTCTTGGTTCCTGGGAACCACTATTTCAAACACCATGAAGTCTTGCTATATTATGACAGAAGCAGTTAGCCACAGCACTTGAACTGCCCCGGGGAGGAAACAGTTAACTCCAGGCAGACTGGAGTTCTAAAGCGCGAGCGCTGTACCCAAAGCTCTATCTGGCTAGTTTCAAACTGAAACTGTCAGATTCTTTACTCCGCTTCACTGAACAGTCGCTCCGGAGATCAGCTCCTTCATCTCGGTTCATTTCTCGGTTACGAGTATTTTCGGTTCATTTGAACCGGCAATAAGTATTTTATTTTACCGCATTTCAGTTCAAAGCTCTATCTGGTAAACCGTAAGTACAGGATTTCAAAGTCTGTGTGGAAATTAATTATCGGTTCGGTTTTGAACCGATCGGTTTGGTAAAAAAAGTATTTTAAACATTATATTGGATTTTGAGTGCGGTTCCCAGTTCTTATCGGTTCTAAAAAAAACTATTTATTTCAGTGGGTTTTTTCAAATACCCGTGACACGGTTAGGAACCGATAAGGTTGTCTTGCCTGGCACTGCCATAAAAAGGGCAAGTTTTTGGATAGGCTGGCATTATGTCTGAGAAACCCAAAAGAAAAAACGGGCCCACTGGGTTTCAACACTGTGATGTCTGTGGGGAAGCCTTTGCCAAGGCTGACCCGCACACCACTTGTGTTTATTGTCTGGGGGCTGACCACCTCCTGTCAGACTGCCAGGTATGTAAAAATTTCCCTGCAGCCACCCTGGAGAAGAGATTGGGCCGGCTCAGGGAAATAGAGGCCAAAAAGTCCGCTGACCCAGATGGCCAGCCCGGTCCAGCACCCACTGGACCAGAGGGAGTGCCCTCTGACCAGGGCGAGACTTCCTCGGGCAAAAGGAAGGCTGGTTCAGAGGAACCAGTCCCAGTAAAAAAGTCAAAGAAATCAGCAGGTCTGGAGTCCAAAATTGCCTCTCCAACTGCTGCAGAGATAGCTAAAGCCATACAGATTGTCCAGTCACTGTCTCAGGGACTGGTCGAACCACCAACAGTTGGCAAAAGGTTGGTTCGTTCGGTTCCAGTGGTTCAAGAGTATGATGTTGAGGAATTTTATGAACCACAGGAGGGGGAGGAAGATTTTGATCATTATGTATGTGGCTGGGAGGGTCTGGACGTGCCCATTGAACCGGACATTTCTCCAGACAGACCTTTAGAATCTCCCTATGCTGTCTGAGTCCCTTCTCTTTTATGTTTTACAAAAGTTGCAGAAACCCTCCAGCTTCCTTTAGAAGAGGCTGTGGATGAGCAAGAGGAGCCTGATTATGTAGAAATGATGGATATACCAGAGTCTAGGAGGTTGTCTATTCCTTTGCATAAGTCATTTAGGAAGCAAACAACAAAAATTTTAAAAAATCCTCATTCTGTCCCTCCTGTAGATAAAAAAAAATGGACAGAAGGTATACTTTATCAGGCCCTGATATAGACTTCCTCTCTGAACAGTGTAGTCATGTAGGTGTGGTACAAGCTGCAGCCTGTGACAAGGCTAATATTCCCCTGGCCTCACATCCTCCTGATAAGGATTCCAGGAAGATTGATGCCATGGCGAAAAAACAATATATGGCAACTTCTTTGGGACTCAGGCAGGCAAATTATATGGCTTATGTGGCTAGATATCAGAAATCTAGATGGGACACAGTATTGCAGTTAGCCAAGCAGGCCCATGGCCAGCTGGCTAGTGAGTTGGAACAGGTGGCTGCTGATGGCATTGAAGCCTCTAAAGTTCAATTTCATACTGCTGTGGATGTTAATGATGTTTCCTCTAGGGTCATGGCCACTTCTGTAGCTTTCCATAGGTTGGCATGGCTCAGGTGCACTAATCTGTCCCAAGATACTCAGTCAAAAGCTATGGATTTTCCTGTAGTGAGAAATTCTCTGTTTGGAGAGCAAACAGAAAATTGTATGAAAAAGATGGATGAGTACAGAACTACCTACAAACGTGCCCAGGCCAAGGAGAGGCATGCCACTCCACAAAGGCACACTCCCAGAGGTAAGGGCAGGCCTTTCCACATGCCTTTTTATCAATCTCAAGCCTCCTCTGCTTTTGCACAGAGGGTTTTTTTCAGAGGCAGAGGTAGACGGGGCGCAGGTAAACCGTCCCCTCCCCTCAGCCTAAGGCTGCTGCTGCCAAGCAGGCATCCTGATGTGGTGCCCAGGGCCGATTCTCCTGTACCGGTGGGAGGCAGGTTGGCTTATTTCACCCAGAACTGGGTGTCCCTAACTTCGGACAAATGGGTTCTGGAGGTAGTAAGCCAGGGTCTGGTTCTCAGCTTCAAACAGTTTCCAAAGATGAGAACCAGTCATTTTCCACCTGCAAATCCTTCAGAAACCCTTGTCTTGGAAGCAGAGGTTTCTTCTCTTCTAGACTGCAAAGCAGTGGAAAGGGTTCCTCCTTGTCACCAGGGCCAAGGGGCTGTACTCCAGATACTTTCTTACCCAAAAAAAAAGACAGGAGAATGGCGGCCCATTCTAGATTTAAGGTACCTGAACAAGCATCTTTTGAAAAGCAAAGTTCAAAATGTTAACTCTGGCAATGATTTTGCCCTCCCTGAGGCCAGGGGACTGGCTAGCCTCCCTGGACCTCAAGGATGCCTATTTTCATGTCCTGATCAGGCCTTCTCACCGAAAATACCTCAGGTTCGAACTGCCCTCAGGCCACTACCAGTTCAGAGCAATGCCTCCGGCCTTACCTCTGCTCCAAGGGTATTCACAAAATGTCTAGCTGTGGTAGTGGCTCATTTAAGAAGGCAAGGATTGCTGTGTTTCCCTACCTGGACGACTGGCTCATTGTGGGTCAGTCTCCAGATCAGTTAAATCCACTTGCAAGTCACCCAGCAGCTTCTCACTTCCCTGGGATTCCTGCTGAATTTACCAAAGTCAGTTCTAGAACCAGTTCAGGTATTAACTTTCATAGGTGCGGAATTGAACACAAAGTTGGCCAGGGCATTTCTCCCCTCGGAAAGGGTAGAGAGACTCATTGCCCTGGCATCCTCTTTCACCCTGCGGGTCTCTCAACCAGCAAGGCATTTTCTGCAACTCCTAGGACACATGGCTGCTTCCACAGCTGTAGTGCAAGGAGCAAGATTCCAGATGAGGGACATTCAGTTCCATTTGAGGGCCTATTGGTCTCAAAGGAGGGACCCCCTTTCCAAATTGGTTCCAGTGACCCAAACTCTGATTCTGGCTCTCCAGTGGTGGCAGGATCAGAGCAACTTAAGACAAGGGGTCCCCTTCATTCCTGTTTCCCACTCTCTCACCCTCACCACGGATGCCTCCTTGCTAGGGTGGGGGGCTCACTTGGGCGACCTTTCCACTCAGGGAGTGTGGTCCCCTCAGGAATCTCTGCTCCACATCAACCTATTGGAACTCAGAGCTGTCTTTTTAGCTCTTCAGGTTTTCTCAGCATCTGTCCAGAACAAGGTAGTTCAGGTCAGGACAGACAACACCACGACAATGTGGTACATCAACAAGCAGGGGGGCACTCGGTCATCAGCCTTGTGCACCGAAGCAATGAAGTTGTGGTCTCTGGCTTATTCCCTGAACACCTCCCTAATAGCAGTTCACCTTCCAGAGAAAGACAATGTCCTGGCGGATGCCCTCAGCAGGATTTCTCAAGGCCATCACGAATGGTCTCTGAATCCTCTGGTGCTGGGGTCAGTCTTTGCCAGATGGGGCACTCCTCAGATAGATCTTTTCGCAGCCCCAGACAACCACCAACTTCCTCTATTTTGTTGCAGGCCTCCAGTGCTGGGCTCAGTGTCCCCTGGACGCCTTTCTGTTGAGTTGGAAGGGAAGTTCCTATATGCCTTTCTCCCCTTCCCCTTCTCTTCAGGGTATTAGTAAAATCAGATCCCAGCCCTGCAAAGTGATCCTGATTGCACCAGACTGGGCCAGACAGCCCTGGTACCCACTGCTTCTGTCCCTTTCAGTCCACCCTCCCTGAGCTTGCCCAGGGTCCACAACTTGCTGGCCTGTGCCCAGGGAGAGTGTGGTATCCAGACCTCAATCCCTCCACCTCAAGGCTTGGCTCTGAGGAGTTAGAATTTGCTGATTTACACCTTTCTCAAGGTGTCCTGATATTTTAAAGGCTTCAAGAAGCCTTCCACTAGGCCACTTATAATTCCAAATGGAAGAGGTTTTCCATCTGGTGTTCTGGGAAGCAAATTGTCCCATAATCTGCTGATTTGCCCATTTTACTGGACTATTTGGTCCATCTAAATTCCTTAGGCCTTAGGCCAGCTACCTTAAAGGTTCATCTGGCAGCTGTCTCTGCTTTTGTATCAGCAGGAAGCCTGCCTCCCTTCTTCTCACCCTGTGTTTTCCAATTTTTTAAGGGTTACTTCACACTAACCCTCCTTTTCGGGACCCAGCTCCTGCCTGGGACCTGAATGTTTGCATTGCTCAGTTAATGCAACCCCCTTTTGAACCTCTGTCTTCAGCAGATCTCAAGTTTCTAACTTGGAAAACTGTTTTCCTAGTGGCCATCACTTCTGCCAGACGCATAAGTGAATTACAAGCCCTGTCAGTGGAAAAGGATTTTATTTCTTTTCACAGAGATAAGGTAGTCCTCAGGACTAACAGAAAGTTTTTACCTAAAATGGTTTCAGATTTCCATCTGAACCAATCCTTCTCCCTTCCAGTATTTTTACTGAGCACTCTTCCTCGGGTGAGAGGAGATTGCACAGTTGGATGTCAAGAGCCTTAAGCTACTATTTGGCAGCACCAAGGGTCACAGGTTCGAATCCTCCAACTCTTCCTCACCTATGGCGAGGGTTGGCAAGGAAACCTGCCACTAAGAGGACAATTGCAAGGTGGATTGTCTCTTGTATCCAGTTCTTTTACCAAAACTAGGTAGAGAACCCCCTCAGGACTGAGGCCCACTCCACCAGGGTACAGCTGCATCTCTAGCGGCTGCTGAGGATATTCCCATTCTGGAAATTTGTCAAGCTGCTACCTGGAAGACAGTTCACACTTTTACCAAGCATTATTCCTGGATGTCCAGTCCAGGAGAGATGCTCGGTTTGAGTACAGCTGTGCTTCAGGCCTATTTCGTGGGTTCTGGCCCTCCTCCATGGAGGTACTGCTGTGTAATATGCTTCTGTCATAATATAGCAAGACTTCATGGTGTTTGAAGAAAAAATTACTCACCTTAGTAATTGCTTTTCTTCTCATGGAGTCTTGCTATATTATGACCACCCCCCCCCATCCTGCTCCTCTCAGAACTTCTACTTGGGTAAGGGGTTGGCAAATTAGCGCAAGCACTGTGTCATGCCATTTTAGTTCTTTTCCCTTTCCCCCCTTTTCTTTAGGGTTAGGGAACTAGGTATTTCTGTTTTTGGGTAATATGTTGGCCCTCCTCCTGGACTTGAGTCTTTTGGGGAAGGGGGGCCTAATAGTGCTTGTTGGGAGTGATATTATTAGTATTATTATTATTGTTGTTGTTTCTGTTTGTTTTTCCTACTAGTAGGTAGCCACTTGGCTAGTGAAGGTTTTCCACACAGACTTGTTGTAGTGTTAGCTACGTGAATCATCTGACAGTTTCAGTTTGAAACTAGCCAGATGAGCTTTGGTACAGCGCGCAGACTTAGAACCCAGTCTGCCTGGAGTTAACTGTTTCCTCTCCGGGGCAGTTCAAGTGCTGTGGCTAACTGCTTCTGTCATAATATAGCAAGACTCCATGAGAAGAAAAGCAATTACTAAGGTGAGTAATTTTTCTTTTGGTCGGTTCCGCGGTTCCCCCATGGTTCCCTCCACTTATTTTATTTTAAACGTGATTGAGTGTTTTCGATGGTTTCTTTTACCGTTTAATCACGGTTCCCCTTTTCTTGAGGGAACTGATGATTTTGAAGGTTTTTGCTTTATTTTTTACTTCAGTAATTGCGGTTCCTTACCGCGAGGGAACCTATTAGAATTTTCACATTTTGACAGTTATTGCTGGGTTCTCTGAGGATTGGCATGTCAGAGATCCCCAAAAATAAAAAGAAACCTGGATGTATAGGTTTTAAAAAGTGTGTTAACTGTCACAAAATTTTGGCCATTGCAGAATCTCATAACCTGTGCCTTAGGTGTTTAGGTCCATATCATACTTGCTCTCTTTGCACCAAATTTTGTTAAAAAACATTGAGAAACAGAGCAATGAGACTTGAAAAAATTATGTCTGAGGAAAAATATGAAAATTACGTACCTACCGTAATTCTTGATCTTCTCCATTCATTACTGCTTGGGTTAGTGCCGGGGGCGCGCACCTGCCACAGGAGTTTTTTTTTTTTTTTTTTTGGGGTTGGCTCCAGCGGGCACTCCCTGAGGAGCGACACACTGCGCCACGCGAGGGGCAGCCGTTAGGGTGTCAGTAGACTCCTCCTCCTCTATCTCAGTTCTGGTAGCCGGAGAGGCGTAAATAAAGGGTAAGGAAAAAAGGGAAGCGAGGCAAGAGAGCCGAGAGACAGAAAAAGGGAAGGATATAAACTGAAAAAGGCATAAGCCGGTAGAGAATAGACAGAGGAGAGAGAATTCCTACCCTAAGGGACCACAGGGCCTCCTTTCCGGGGCGGCTCTAGGGGACTAACAGAGAGAGGGAAAGAGAAAAGAAGAAGGAGAAAGAGAAGAAAAGGAAGCATGTTGAGAGGGAGAACGGTGCCCATCGAGCATTGGTTGAGAGGCTTATAAGCTCGAGACTAAAACAAAGGAGCAAGAATCCCTGTTGATAGGACTGAGAGAAGGTTCAACCGAACCACCTGCACAGATCAGATACAAGGGCAGATTCTCTGACCTCTCAACATGCCAAGTCCGTACATCCTAGCTGAGAGCTCAGAGACTGCCTGGGCAGAATCTGTTCCGGAGGGAGCGCCCACCCAGGAAGGGGAGTATGCCCCTTAGCACCCTGTAAATTGCTAACACAGAAGTGTATGGGTAAAGATTATGCCTTACTGAAGGCAGCTTTGTATGAAAGGATAGAGTGGGAACTCAATCAGACTCCCTAAGGCAAGGCAAGAGCAGTCGCTCAAGGCTGAAAAGTGCAATGCACCAGCTAGAATGAGCTTAATGAAAATACCTGCCAGGAGAAATCTAAATTTTTGTTGAGGCCGAGCCAGGGCATGGTCTCTTAAGCTGTGAACTGCGTAACATGATCAAGGTACCCAGAAGTCACACCCTAGGGGCAGTCAGAAAGAGTTCCCTCAGAATAAGTGAAAAACACAGACCGTGCTTGTTCCTCTTTACCTTGAGGAAAAAAGGAACCATTCACTAAGAATGGAAAACAGAAATTTTAATTTTTTTTTTTTTTTTTTGGCATAAAGGCCAAAGGAAGGGAGAGGAACGAGACCGGAGGGGGAGACGCCACAGTAGGAGGCCACTGAGGGGAAGGTGGATGGGTATCAGTAATGAATGGTGAAGATACAAGAGAAGATCAAGAATTACGGTAGGTACGTAAGTTTCATATCTTCCCTTGTCAGTCTTCACCATTCATTACTGCTTGAGTGAGTACCATGCCCCCCAAAAAAGGGGGTAGAAACCCTGAGGGAACAAGACCTCCAGCCTCCTGTTGGTGAGAAACAGAAGGGGAAGACCCTGGGCTAATCCAGAGAGAAGCCTATGGGGGAGAAGAGCTAGGAGGTGCCCCCCGAGGATGGGGAGATGGAGGAAGCCCCTGCAGTAGTCTTCCAGCTCTGGAGGAAAAGAGACGGGTCCCCTGGAAAGCAGAGCAAATCACCCTACGCCAGGCCAGGGGTGACAACCTTGATAGACGAAGCCATGCCGTCCGTCTAATGCAGATCGCTGTCCCCGCAAGCCTGGAAGCCACCTCATTGGCATCATAAGATGCCCTTGCTTGGTGTCTTACCAGCTCCAGGCCTATAGCAGAGAGGGCAATAGCTTGTCTGGTTTGCTCCGTATCAGGCATTGATGCTAAGATTTGGGAAAGCATCGACCACAAATGCCTACTGTAGGCAGCGTGATGGGCCTGATGAGATGCAATGCAAGACATCGCACAAGAGGAAGAGAACACTGTTCGCCCCCACCGGTCGAACTGTAGGGAATCCAAGTCCGGTGGACGGTCGTGTCCAGGCAGCGGCGCCCGGAGGGAGTCTCTAGGTATGCCAAACCTGAGGGTGGGTTGGGGAGAGTACCCAGGGATTCCGAAGGGGCACAATACCTACGTTGGCAGTCTGCCAGGGCTGGAGAAAGGGTGGCTGGTGACTGCCAGGAACGGATAGACGCCTCCTGGAAGGGAATAGGCCAGGATAGTACCACCAGGTGCTGGGCACTGAATTCGCCAAGGAATTCACGCGTCTCCCGTTCAGTATTGTCTCGCCTAGCATAGGAAATTCAAAGATCCCTCACCATCCTCGAAAGGAATCGCTGATATTCAGTGAAATCAGCATTGGAGGAGAGATGAGCAGAGGGTTCCTCTCCCTCAAAGCAGGGAGACAAGGATGATGGAGAGCTCAAGTGTCCAGAGGATTCTTGTGGCGGTGGGGATAGGCGAAAAATCTGCTCATTCATGCACCTGACATATGAGGAGAAGGCCGCTGCAGAACCTCTGAACGCCTCCCAGGATAACGGGCCCGTGGGACCAACATGGCCTGGGAGAGCGGGGGGTGGCTGCAGAGGAATGGGAGATGGGCACCTATGGAGAGGCAACTGTCTTCTGCTAGGGCTGTGAAATCCAGGGAACGGAGCCCGAGCTGGTGGGATCCCGGACAACAGACCAGGTCGCAAAACGGAACCCTGGGGATGCGAAGCCTGGAAGAGCCCAGAAGGGAATCCTCCCCTGTGATGAACCTGGGACTGCATGGATCCAGAAGGGTAGTCCACAACAACACCACCAGAGGGGACCCGGGGGTCCAAAAGGGAAAGGCGGGACCCGGCGCTACGGCTCCTAGCCACACCCCAAGGGGTGGCCGACAGAGACCGAGATGCCTGAACCCCACCCCTCGACCCCTCGGACTCCGAGAACGCCCTCCTCCTCGACCCCAGTGATCTCCCACCCCGAGGGGGTGCAGCAGCACTAGGGTTGGTAGCTGCCACGAGCCCCCAGGAGGGAGAGCCCTCCTCTGCCCCCCGCCTATTGCCCCCAGGACCCCAGACCACCCTCGCCTGGGGGCCTCAGGGAGGGACAGCAGCGGGACAGAGGAATAGCCCGTTGGGCCACCTAGCACCTCGTGCCACCAGGGACCCTGACTCAAGAATCAGGTTGCCAGGACGGGTCCACGCCTGAATCCATCAGCCTCCGAAGAGGAAGATCAGCTGGACCACAATACCCTAGCAATCCAGGGTCCCGGTGATACGGCGCCGGTGCGGAGGCGGGCGCGGGCGACCTCGGACCCCAGCCAGCTAAGCCCGGCCCGGCTCCCCACGGCCCGGCCAGGCCCACAGCACTGCCATGGCGCGGGACCCGAACTGGGCCCGCGGCGCCGTGAGTGTCGCTGAAGGCCAGAACGGCAGCAGAAGGGCGCCTGCTTTGATCACCGGCGCCACTCATGGTGCCGGATCCAAACGGCACCGAAGGCGCGCCAAGGGTCCATCGACAAGGGCCCAGCAGGCGGGCCTTGACACTGGGGGAGCCTGCACCTCCGAGGAGGTGACTACCGAGGCGGTGTCTCCGCCGTGGCTCCGGGAGGGACCTCGACGTTCCTCTGACATCGCAAAAGAAGCTTCCTCTTCGGTAAGAGAAGATGAGGAAGCCTCCTCCTCTACGCACCGTATAGGCCCGAGAGGGGACCCGGAGGAAGGGCCTAGAGACCTTACCTGGGAATCCCTGGAGTGACGCCATCCCCCGGAAGTCGGCGGGGCCTTGCCGATCTTGAACGCGCGGACTTCGAGGACGCGACGGTCCGTGGAGAAACAGGCATTGCACGCATCCATATCGTGGTTGGGTCCCAGGCAACAAAGACAAACATCATGCCGATCCGTGACGGAAAAATGCCGGCCACAGGAGCACCGACACATAGGGGCACGGCCTGCCTTCGACTTACGTTTTGCCCCCGAACCTGACATGATGTGACCAAAATGAGACTAAAATTAGCAAAAAAGCACTCGGCACCGTCGACAGAAGAAATAAACAGAAACGGTCTTACCGGGAGACGGCGTCGAGAGAAATACAAGAATACGAGAAGGAGTCTGGCTTGAGTGACGTTGAAGGCCTAGTTCAACTACTGCCAGCAGGTGCAGTGTCGACGGCGGAGAAACAGAACTGAGATAGAGGAGGAGTTCATACCCAACGGCCGCCTTTGCGCATGACGCAGTGCCTGCCTGAGGCGCTCGCTGGAGCCGACACTAAAAAAAAAAAAAAACTCCTCGTGGGGTGCGTGCCTCTGGCACTAACCCAAGCAGTAATGAATGGTGAAGATTGACAAGGGAAGATCAAAGGCTACTGATGAGGGGCCATCTAAAAACAATAACAATAAAAATTCAAACAGAGGTGCTGATGAAGCATCCAAGTCCCAGCCAAAAAATAAAGCTTCTAAAGGAGCTGTTGAAGTTCCTCAAAAATGAAAAAATAATAAAGGCACCGATGAAGTGTCTGTATTAAAAATGAAGCACGATCAAGCTGCTGATGAAGTGGCTAAAAAGATGATTTGCAAAGACAGAAACACTCCTGTTCCTCCTGGGAAAGCCAATAGTGAGACAACAGGCAGCTTAAAACATAAAGAAAAAACAAAACATACACAGCCACAGTCTGTTCAGGAACTCCCATCTGTGCAAGATATGGCGAAAGCATGGCACATCTTTTGTAGGGTCTGAAAGACGGGGTCTATGTTTTCTGGGGCTGGTAAGCACCCTTCCACAGTTCTCTCTTCTGGAGACCGTGAGGGTGGAGTAGATGGTGACGAACATTTTTATGATGCTCCTGACATGCATTTGGAGGGCCTAGAACTTGATGTGTCCCCTGACCCTCATTTTGGAGCTTCCCCTGCTGACCAGGGAGATCCTTCCTCTATGTTTACATTTATCCAAAATATGCTAGACACCCTGGACCTCCCTACTCAGGAGTCTAACCAGGATGAGGACGAGGATAAAGATTATATGGAGATGAAAGGCCTCCCCCCCCAAAAAAAAAGAGTAGTTGTGCCTATCTGTATTGCTTTCAGAAAAAATAGTATGAAAGTGCTTCAAACCCCTACTTCTGTGGCAACGGTTGATAAACATGCTGACAAAAAATACCAGTTGTCTTAAAATGATACCGAGTTCCTGTCTGTACATCCCAGCCATGAAAGCATAGTGCAGCAGGCAGCATATGAGAAAGCTGGAGTCTTCTTGTCTTCCTTACCCCCCGACGAGGACTCCAGAAAAATAGATTTCATTGCAAAGAAGATGTACACCACAGCTTCCCTGCTTATCAGACTTTCCTCCTACATGTTTTTCACAGCCAAGTATCAGAAACCACTGTGGAACTCTGTCCTGGCTATTACTCGCAGTTGGTCGGAAACAATGGTGCAGGAACTGTTGGACTGCAAAAACTGTCCTGGAAGCTACGAAGTACCAGTTCCTCATGGCAGATGACAACAATGATGCCACCTCCAGAGCCATGACCCATGCCATTTCTTTGAGGTTTTTTGCCTGGCTTAGAACTACCAGTCTAACCCTAGATACCCAATCTAAGGCCATGGACTTTCCCTGTGATCAAAACATACCATTTGATTCCAGGGCAACAGATTACCTGAAAAAGGTCGACGAGTACAAGACCTCTTGGCAGAGTCACTGCCCTAAACCTAAGCTTCTTACTCCAGGAGTCCTTTAGCATCAGTAACTTTAGCAGTTAGCTGGCTAGGTGCAACTGCCCCAGAGGTGTGCCTTTAAGAGAAATATAAATGAGCTTAGGGCCATAGCCAGTCAGAAAACAGGAAGGGGAGTGAGCCGAATGAGAGCTGCTGAAGGCTTCAGAATTTTTTCTCCACTGGACTGAGCAACATTGCCCCTGAGGTGTCTCTCAACTTTCCTTGTTGACAGCCTCCTAATGCTTATCTGGGTAAAGTTCTCCTTATATTTATTTTTAATAGTGTGCTGATTGAAAGTTTTACAAATTCGTTAGCGCCATGCTAATTTTTTATTTTTAGCACAACTGTGCTATTTTGACTTTATTTTTACCATGACTGTTTATTTTTCCCTCCGGTCATGATCTGCGGAGCCTCTCTCAGGCATCCTGCCTGGTCCTGCCCCACCTGAAGTCCTCCTACCTGTGTGTTCTCTCTCTCCCCCTCTCCTACAGCCACGACCGGTACCCCCAGCTTAACCCCTCCGGGTGGGGCTGCCCCTCCTCTTGGGCACTCTTCAACAGTCTGCTCCGATGTGGCAGAGGACCCGGGTGGAGGAACCTGGAAGGCCAGACAGGAAGGACCCGGCTGTGAGCATGGGGGCAGGTGCCATCGCCTACACCGCGGACCGGGGTTTTCCCTGTTCTAGTGAGCCCCTCTCTCCTCCCTCCCATGCGTGTGCACGCAAGGTGCACGGCAACCCCTGCCTGCTTTGGGCTCACCAGCTATGTGCTGCTCAGTGAGCCACAGCACTCCTGGTCTCCACCAGGAGCTGTTGGTGCACCGAGTGATCTCCGACCTCCCTCCAGGGAAGGAGAGCAGCCCTGCAGGCGCTCAGTCCTGTCCCACCACTGCCATCCCCCAGCGTTTTGAGCTCACTCCCCAACTCGGGTCACTGGCATGGTGCGAGGTGTGGCGTCCAGCGCCTCAACCTTTCGTGCCACCGGGCCGGCCCCCAACTGTTCATTTTAAATGTTGAATTTATCGTGGGTGCTTAATTTCGACAGTTCCTCTCTTTTTCTGACCAAATTCTTTTGGGAACCATTGAATTAGGGACAGATCTTACTTCAAGAGGTCTCTTGCAGTAGGTAATTACATATAGGACTGACACCAGCCGGCGGCAGGACCCCACGGAAAAATTTATAGCTAGCAGTCCCTGGCAGTCCGCCCTCATCAGGTGACTCGGCGTCATCACGCGCCGGTATAAAAGGGCGGTCCCGGACGCCCGCCTTCCAGTTCTTTCCCGCCGTCAGCTCGTGCAGCGCCTCGCGGTTAAGTTCTTATCGCTCAGTCCTGTTACTTCGTCGGTTTTCCGAACAAGTTTTCAGTATAGAATTTTATTCTTCTTTCGTCAGGTGAACGTCGGTTTATGTCATCCCCTTCAAAGAATAAGTGCGACTCGTGCGGCGCCCAACTGCCTCACAAAGACGGTCACTCCCTCTGCCTTTTCTGCTTAGGCCCTGACCACGCGGTCGACAAGTGCCCGCACTGCCTTCGATTCAACGCGGCCACCCGCAGATGACGCCAGCAGTCCCTCGAAGTCCATCTCCTTAAAAAGAAGATGTCCGCGATGGAGAAGGAGTTGAAGAAACTTCGGCAGGCGTTGACCTCCCCTGAAGGGCATAAGAAGCGGGACAAGGAAAGGCACCGGGAGAAGGCCTCCTCCTCCGCGACTCTGGCCGGAGCTGTGGGCAAGGTAACATCCCCTCCGGGGAATCGCCCGACGGCAGCTTCCAAGGCTTTGGAGGAGGCGTCGGCCCGCCCGTCGGGTTCGCGTTCGAGCTCACCGGGTGTCTTCAGGCAAAAGGAGACTCTAGCCCCAGTACCGCCGCAGGCCCTGCAGCCTACTGGTGTGGGCACTCCCTTAAGCAGACGCGGCTCTCTGAGCGTACGCCGGAGAAGGCCGCTAAAGGCGCTCGACCCTTGGTGGGCGCGCACGCAGTGTCCCCTCGGACCGGGCCTCCTCCCATACTCGGCCCGCCTCCGACGAAGGACACCCGAAGTCGGACGCCGGCTCCTCTGGTGTCCGCCGGGGTTCGGCCCATAAGCCACAGGTCGGCTCCACCGACATTCGCCGGGCCTCAGAGCCTACGGCAGACCCTGCCGCGTCTGTCGTACCAGGCTCCCCGCAGCCTTCGCTGCCGTCAGGGGAGCCCCAGTCCACCGTGCCCGACCCTGGGGATTTTTCCCCTCTGTCCCCGGACGAGGCTCGGGACCCTGGGCTACCGTCCGATCCTCTTCCTGAAGAGCCGGATCTGATGCCGGCTCCCCTGACGCCGGCCCCGGCGCCGGCTCCTCCAACGCCGGTTCCGATACCGGCCCCTCTGACACCGGCGGGGGATATTCCTCTTCCATCGGGCCCTCCACCCCACGGGCCTATCCCGACTGATCCGCCCTTGGAGTACCCGGCTGGGCCGTCGGCTCCGGCAGCTCCTCCAGTGCCTGGGCATCCACCGTCATATCCGACGCCGGTTTTCCCAGGTCCGCAGTATCCTGCGCCGCAGTACCTGGTGCCGATTCCTTCGACACCGCAGTACCCAACGCCGCAGTACCCGGCTCCGGTATACCCGCAGCCGGGTTATGGATACTCCCCCTATGGATTTCCTCCGTACACCTATCCCCCTCTTCCTCCTCCACCGCCCCCTAGGCCGCCGGTGGATCTTCAGGAGACTCTTGCCTCCTGGTGGGCTGAGGCCAAGGCTCAGCTCACCAAGGAAGTCGAGAGCCGTCTTACGGCGACGGTGCCACCCCCGGCTCCCGTACACCCAGACGGCACACTCCCTCTCCTCCTCTGGATTCCTGGGCTTTACCCTCGGGATCCAGAGAGGGGCAGGACACGCGTTCTGGGATTCCCCCCAAGGAACCTGTTCCTCCCCCTAGTCGAGTTAGGGAGTCTTACTCTGCTTCAGATTCTTCCTCTTCTCTTTCGGACTCCTCGGAGGCTTCTGATGGATGTTCCGAGCAAGACGACGAGCCATGCTCTCCATCCAAGCCCCGGCTGAGGACTCCTCGAAGTCTCCTCCGGAGGATTCTTCCTTCACGGAGTTGCTCAGGAAGATCCAGGAGGTCCATCAGTGGCACTCCTTAGAGCCAGATCCTCAACGGGTTAAACTCGCCGAACATCTGGACTTACCCCTTACGGCTCCTACCCTAGTGCCACCCTGGATCGAGCCCCCACCCCACCTTGTTTCCACGATTTGGAAGCAACCGTCGGCTTTAGCCCCACTTCTCAGGAAGTTGAACAGGCTATACCAGGCTCCGGAGGGTGTAGACTTTTTAGACTCTCACCCCCGTGCAGACTCGGTTGTGATTAGCGCCGCTCACGGCCGGTCAGCACACCCAAAACACTTGAGCTTGTCTCCCCCGGATAAGGAATCTCGCTTTCTGGATCAGTATGGAAGGAAGATCTACGCTTCTTCCACACTGGGGATTAGGGCCCTGAACTATGTAGCACATATGGGGGATTACCAGAAGGCGGTCCTTACCCAGGCGGAATCTAAGATCGACTCGTTGCCTGACTCCCAAGTCAAGCAGGAGTTGGCCGACCTGGTCCGTTCTACTTGTTCGGCCAGTCGTCATATTTTGAGGACGACCTACGACGCAGTAGACACCGCAGGACGGAGTTCTGCCTTTGCCGTTAGTCTTCGGCGGCATGCATGGTTCCGTGTGTCAGGTCTGGTCCCGGAGGTGCAGTCAGTGATCCAAGAAGCACCTTTCAGGGGTTCTGTGCTTTTCAGTGGGGATGTCAAGGACATCATCACTGATCTGCAGGAGAAGGGGACGGCCCTTAAATCTGTTGATTTAATGTACCGTCCCCATCCCCCATAGCGCCGTCTCTTTCGCAGACACAGCCAGCCTCAAGCGAAACCTCAGGGAAGGCGGGCCACTAAACGTTGGGCACCCACAGCTGCCAGGCCCCCGCCGCCCAAAAAAGCAACGGGTGCCCCAGCTGCGGCGCTGCCTCACACCACCTGACTCCTTCCCTCTCCCACTGCCTCCAGCAGCCCCGGAGGAACCGGTAGGAGGGAGGTTCTCCCTCCACCTTCCGGGTTGGGAGAGGATAACGTTGGATTCATGGGTGCTTCAGATCATAGCAGAGGGGCACACCATAGAGTTTCTACAGAAACCTCCATGTCACCCCCCATGAACTCCGCTTACTCAAGGGACCATCTTCCTTTGGTCAGGGAAGAAATCTTTGCGCTCCTTGCGAAACAGGCTATAGAACCCGTCCCCCCTCCTCTACGGAACGGGTTACTATTCCCACTTCTTCCTTGTACCAAAGAAGACAGGAGATCTCAGACCTATTCTCGATCTCAGCTCTCTGAACCTGTATGTGGAATGCAAGAGGTTCAGGATGCTTTCCCTTCAAACCCTTTTGCCCCTGCTTCGGCCGGGCCAATGGCTTTGTGCACTAGATATGCAGGATGCGTACCTGCACATCTCCATTCGCCCTTCGCACCGAAAGTACCTCAGGTTTGCGTTCCAAGGGGTCCACTACCAATTCCGGGTGCTCCCGTTTGGGCTTTCCTCAGCCCCCCGAGTCTTTACCAAATGCCTGGCGGTGGTAGTGGCCCATCTGCGTTCTTTGGAAGCTCAGGTTTTTCCCTACCTGGACGACTGGCTCTTGGCGGCCTTGTCCAGGGAGGAACTCCTACATTTTCTGTCCCTCACCCAGCAGGTTTTCACTGGCCTGGGTCTTACCATCAACCATTCCAAGTCTCACCTGGAGCCTTCACAGAGGCTCCAGTTCATCGGGGCAATTCTCGACACATCACTGTGCAAGGCCTTTCTGCCTCCGGACAGGGGGGCCTCCCTCCAGTCACAGATTTCCCTCCTATCGGAATGCAGGAGGGTCCCGGCGAGGTCAGTACTTCGTCTACTGGGGCTTATGGCGGCGGCCATCCTGACGGTTCCACGCGTGCCTCCACATGAGAATCTCTCAGTGGACTCTCTGATCTCAGTGGGATCAACGGGTAGACGATCTAGATCATCTAGTCCTGATCTCCTCGCTGATGGTAAGAGACTTGCAATGGTGGATGGTTCGAGAGAACCTATTCCGGGGGTCCCCTTTTTTCATCCCCCACCGATCAGACTCTGACCACGGACGCTTCAGGCGAAAGTTGGGGAGCCCATCTGGGTCCTCACCGAACCCAGGGCCTATGGTCAAAGATGGAGATAGTTCTCCATATCAACGTGCTCGAGCTTCGAGCAGTGCTGTATGCTGTCCAGGCCCTTCACCAATTCATCCTTCTCAGTCACCTAGCTGTCCAAACGGACTACATGTGCATGGTGTGGTACATCAACAAGCAGCGAGGGACTCGGTCCTACCCACTGTGCAGGGAAGCGATGAGGGTTTGGGATTGGGCAATGCTTCACAACCTTCACCTCACGGTGATCCATGTTCCGGGAGTCGACAATGTCCTGGCAGACAGACTAAGTCGCTCGTCGGCTCTACCACACGAGTGGGAATTGGACGAAAAAGTTCTAAAAAGCATCTTCCAGATTTGGGGAACTCCTCAGATAGACCTGTTCGCTTCCTCCCAAAACACAAAGCTTCCAATCTTTTGCTCGCTCGTTCCAGAGCAAGACGCTTTCTGGAACGACGCTCTATCTCTAAGCTGGAAGGACAGATTCGTCTATGCTTTTCCCCAATTCCACTGGTCCCACGTGTGTTACAGAAGCTGGCTTTAGAAGGAGCGAGAATGATTCTGATCGCTCCTTTCTGGCCCAGGCAAATCTGGTTCTGTCTTCTACAACAATACTCAGAGGTTCCTCCTCTTCCTCTTCCTTTATCTCCAGGATTGCTGACCCAGGATCAGGGGACCCTGGTCCATCCGGGACTCAAGTCCCTTCAACTTCATGCATGGCTCCTGCTGACCTAGCTCAATCTCGTTTTGGCGTTTCTCCTAAGGTGGCTGAGATTCTGGTGGAGGCTAGAAAACCCTCCACTAGGTCCACCTACTCCATGAAATGGAAAAGATTTTCTATCTGGGCTGCGGCCAGGAACGTGGAACCCTTTTCCTGCCCTGTGACCATTCTGCTTGAGTACATGCGTCATCTTTTTGACCTGGGTCTCAGTCACTCCTCTTTGAAAGTCCATATGGCTGCTATTTCAGCCTACCATGTCCCTTTCACTGATAAGGCATTTGCCCAGCCGGAGGTATCCAAAACTTTCCTCAGAGGTGTCCTTCATCTCAGGCCCCTTGTCCGGATTCCAGCTCCCCCATGGGACTTGAACTTTGTCCTCGAGAAACTTACCCTTCCTCCTTTTGAGCCTGCGGCTTCCGCAGACTTGAAGTTTTTATCGTGGAAGATGCTCTTCTTGGTGGCCATTACTTCTGCTCACAGAATTTCCGAGCTCCAGGCCCTGATGTGCAAAATCCCTTATCTGATTTTTCACAAAGAACGAGTAGCTCTCCGCACGAATCCTAAGTTTCTCCCGAAGGTGGTAGCGGAATCTACCTTGAATCAGTCTGTTGAATTACCTGCCTTCTTCACGCAGTACTCCAATCAAGGAGAATACCTGCTCCATACCATGGATGTTCACAGGATCCTGAGATACTACACCGATAGGACGAAGGATCTCAGAAAGACTGATCAGTTGTTTGTCTCTTTTGCTCACAAAAGAGAAGGCAATGCTGTCTCTAAGCAATGCCTATCAAAATGGTTGGCCCACTTTCTGTTATGACAAGTACAACAAGACCCTACCGGGTCAAGTCAGAAGTCACTCCACTCTGGGAGTAGCAGCCTCTGCGGCTTGTTTCAAGAACGTGTCTGCGGCAGACATCTGTGCTGCCGCCACTTGGACTTCAGTCCATACATTTACTAAACATTACAGTTTGGACATTGCCTCTTGCCGTAGAGCAGGCTTCGGGTTAGCTGTCTTGCAAGGCCTCCTTTCTTGAGACCTGCTAGATTATTGGCTACTTTTTGAGTAGTTCCTCCTCCGGTGCCTTTCATTTGTTCCAGACTGCTTGGGATTCTGTCTGTATGTAATTACTGCAAGAGCCCTCTCAAGTAAGATAGTACAGTTACGTAAGAACTTCACCGTGAACAGTAGATCTTCGAGAGGCTCTTGCTAGGTAATACCTTCCCGCCTCCATCCCCTAGGCTTTTTCAGCTCCTTTCCATTGAGGAAATGTCTGCTAAACAATATGAAGTCTTGCTATATTATGACATATGCAGTATAACCCAGGTTAGAACTGCTCCGGAGGTGAAAGAGTTAACTTTCCATGCAGGGCATGGAATCTTGAGCGAGCTGTTGAACACTCTGTCTGTTGAAGCTCAAACTTAAACTGTCAGATTCTTTACTCCGCCTCACTGAACAGTCGCTCGGAGATTCCTCCTGCTGCTTCGGTTCGTTTGTCGGTTTTAAAGTGTAATTTCGGGTTTATTTTACCGAAATTTAACCGCAATCATTGGTTCAAGCTCTGTCTGTGGTATTGTAAGTAATAGATAGGCTTATTTATTATTTTTTTCTTCTGTGTGGAACTTGTAAACGTCTTTTTCGGTTCGGTTTGAACTGATCAGATGGGTTTAAAATTACCTTCTAGTCCTTTAGAGTGCGGTTCCCGGTTCTTATCGGTTCTAAAAAAAACGGATTTTATTACGGTTTTTCCACGACCCGTGACACGGTTGGGAACCGATAAGAGAGTCTTGCTTGGTGGATTGCCATTAACGGACAAGTTTTGGTTAGGCTGGCACTATGTCTGAGAAACCCAAAAGAAAAACCGGACCCACTGGGTTTCAGCACTGTGGCCTCTGTGGGGAAGCCTTTGCTAAGGCTGACCCACACACCACTTGTGTATATTGTCTGGGGTTTGACCACCTCAATGCAGACTGCCAGATTTGTAAGAATTTTCCTGCTGCCACCGTGGAAAAAGAGTTGGTAGACTCAGGGAAAGGGAGGCCAAAAAGTCCGCTGACCCGGATGGCCAGCCCGGTTTGGTTCCATCCGAACCTGAGGGAGTGCCCTCTGACCAGGGCGATACTTCCTCGGGCCAACGAAGAGCCAGCTCTGAGGAGCCGGTTCCAACTAAAAGGACTAGAAGGTCAGCTAGTTTGGGGCCAAAAGTTCTTTCTCCAACCGCTGAGGAAATAGCCAAAGCTATTCAAATTGTCCAGTCTCTTTCCCCAGTTCCGTCCGAACCGGCACCATTAGGGAAGCGCCGGTTCGGACGGTTCCCCCAGTTCAAGATTATGATTTTGAGGATTTTTATGAACCGGGGGAAGGGGAGGAGGGGTACGAGGAGAGTGAGTGTGATTTTGAAAGTCTGGATGTGCCCATTGAACTGGACATCTCTCCAGACAGACCCTCAGGAGTGTCCCTCCCAGGCTATCTGAGTCCCCTTCTCATTTTTGTTTACAAGAAACTTGCTGAGACTCTGCAACTCCCTGTTGAGGAAGCTGTTGATGATCTAGAAGAGCCTGATTTTGTGGAAATGATGGATATTCCAGAGTCTAGGAGACTGTCTATTCCCTTGCATAAATCTTTTAGGAAACAGACAGTAAAAATTCTGAAAACTCCTCATTGTATCCTCCCTGTGGATAAAAGGATGGACAAGAGGTATGCTTTATCAGGCTCTGATAGGGAGTTCCTATCCCAGCAGTGCAGCCATGTTGGGGTAGTGTAGGCTGCAGCCTGTGACAAGGCTAATATTCCTCTAGCCTCTCACCCTCCTGAAAAGGACTCCAGGAGAATGGATGCCATGGCAAAAAAGCAGTACATGGCAGCATCTTTGGGACTCAGACAGGCACATTATATGGCTTACGCAGCTAGGTACCAGAAATCCAGGTGGGATACTGTCCTGGCCCTAGCAAAACAGGCCCCTGACCAGCTTGCCAGGGAGCTGGAGCAGGTGGCTACGGATGGTATTGAGGCATCCAGGTGCAATTTCATGCTGCAGTAGACTCTAATGATGTTTCATCAAGAGTCATGACTACATCTGTGTCTCTTCGCAGAATGGCCTGGCTCAGATGTACTGCCCTGTCACAGGATACCCAGTCTAAGGCTATGGATTTTTCTGTTGTGGGAAATTCTCTGTTTGGGGAACAGACAGAGAATTATATGAAGAAAATGGATTAGTATAGGACCACCTATAGGAGTGCACAGGCCAAAGAAAGGCAAGTCACTCCTCAAAGGCAGCATGTCAGGGGCAAGGGCAGGCCTTTTCATAGGCCGTTTTACCAAGCCCAGGCCTCCTCTTCTGCTTATGCCCAGAGGGGGTTCTTTAGAGGAAGGGGCAGAAGGGGTTCTAGTAAGCCTGCTTCTACCCCTCAACCCAAACCCCTGCAAACAGGCTCCCTGATGGGGTGGCCAGGGCCGATTCTCCACTACGGTAGAGGCAGGCTGGCTTACTTTGTCCAGGACTGGAAGTCTTTAACATCAGACAAGTGGGTCCTGGAGTAGTAAGCCAGGGACTGGTTCTCAGCTTCAAAAATTTCCAAGATGAGAGCCAAATCTTTCCACCTGCAAAACCATCAGAGGCACTTGCCTGGAAGCAGAAGTTTCTTCCCTCCTGGCTCTCAGAGCGGTAGAAAGGTTCACCCATACACCAGGCGCAAAGGGTTGTACTCCAGGTACCCTTACCCCAAAAGACAGGAGAATGGCGGCCCGTCCTGGATCTGGGTATCTAAACAAGCACCTTTAAAACCAAAGTTCAAAATGGTGACCCTGGGATTATTTCCATCTTCTAAGGCCAGGGACTGGCTAGCCTCCCTTGACCTCAAGGATGCCTACTTCCATGTTCTCATCAGAAGCTCCCATCGAAAGTACCTCAGATTCGAACTGTCCTCAGGCCATTACCAGTTCAGAGCAATGCCCTTCGGCCTCACCTTGGCCCCAAGGGTGTTCACAGAATGCCTGGCAGTTGCTCATTTAAGAAGGCAAAAGATTGCCATCTTTCCTTATCTGGACGACTGGATCATTGTAGGCCAGTCTCCAGAACAGGTCAAACTACACTTACAAGTAACCCAGCAACTGCTTACATCTCTAGGTTTCCTTCTCAGTCTTCCAAAGTCAGTTCTGGAGCCTGTCCAGCTTCTCACCTTCATAGGCGCAAAACTGAACACAAAAGAAGCCAGAGCCTTCCTTCCTCTGGAAAGAGCAAGGACCCTGGTGTCTCTGGCCTCCTCTTTCACCCTGCAGGTCTCTCGACCAGCAAGGCATTTTCTACAGCTCCTGGGGCACATGGCAGCTTCTACAGCAGTGGTGCAGGGAGCGAGATTTCAGATGAGGGACATTCAGTTCCATTTGAGAGCCTTTTGGTCTCAAAGGACAGATCCCCTAACCAAATTGATTCCAGTGACTCAAAAGACTGATCCAGGCCCTTCAGTGGTGGCAGGATCAGAACAATCTGAGTCAGGGGGTTCCCTTCACTCCCCAGTCTCATTCCTTGACCCTTACTACAGATGCATCCCTCTTGGGGTGGGGAGCTCACATGGGCGACCTTTCCACCCAGGGGCTGTGGTCCCCTCAGGAATCTCTGCTTCACATCAATTTGCTGGAACTCAGAGCAGTTTTTCTAGCACTCCAGGTTTTTTTCACATCTGTCCAAAACAAGGTGGTTCAGGTCAGAACAGACAATACCACTACAATGTGGTACATCAACAAGCAAGGGGGCACTCGGTCTACGGCCTTGTGCACCAAAGCAATGAAGTTGTGGTCTCTGGCTTATTCTCTGAATGCCTCCCTTATGGCAGTTCACCTCCCAGGCAAGGACAATGTCTTAGCGGATGCTCTCAGCAGGATTTCCCAGGGCCATCATGCATGGGCACTGGATCCCCTAGTACTGGAGGTAGTATTTGCCAGATGGGGCACCCCGCAAATAGATCTCTTTGCAGCCCCAGACAATCACCAATCCCCTTTTGCTGCAGGCCCCAGTGTTGGGCTCAGTCCTCTGGATGCCTTCCTCCTCAGTTGGGAAGGAAGTTTCTATGCTTTTCCCCCTTCCCCTTCTTTTCAAAGTGTTAGTCAGAATCAGATCTCAGTCCTGCAAGATGATCCTGATTGCTCCAGATTAGCCAGGCAGCCCTGGCACCCACTCCTCATGTCCTAGCAGTCCACCCTCCCTATGTCTTCCCAGGAATCACAACCTGTTAACCTGTGCCCAGGGGAGAGTTTGGTATCCGAACCTCAAATCTCTCAATCTCAAGGCTTGGCTCTTGAAGAGTTAGAGTTGTTGACCCACACCTTTCTCAAGGTGTATTGATATTTTGAAGGCCTCTAGGAAGCCTTCCACCAGGGCTACCTATAATTTAAAATGGAAGAGAGTTTCCATATGGTGTGCTGGTAAACATATTTCCCCAGAATCTGCTGGCGTGCCCACGATCCTGGATTATTTGGTGCATTTGAATTCCTTGGGGCTGAGGCCAGCTACCCTAAAAGTGCACTTGGCAGCTGTGTCTGTCTTCTTATCAGCAGGTAAGCCCTCTTCTTTATCAGCTCACCCTGTGTTCTCCAAGTTTTTTAAAGGGTTGCTTCACACCAGCCCCCCGTTCAGGGACCCTGCCCCTGCTTGGGATCTTAATATTTGCATCGCTCAGCTTATGCAACCCCCTTTTGAGCCATTGTCTTCAGCAGAGCTTAAGTACTTGACTTGGAAAACTGTGTTTCTGGTAGCCATCACCTCTACCAGGTGCATAAGTGAGCTACAAGCCTTGTCAGTGGAGCCTGATTTTATCTCCTTTCATAGAGATAAGGTGGTCCTCAGGACTAACAGGAAGTTTTTTTCTAAGGTGGTTTCAGACTTTCACCTTAATCAATTCATGTCTCTTCCTATGTACTCCACTGACCATTCCTCCTCTGGTGAGAGGAGATTGCACAGTTTAGATGTCAAAAGAGCCCTTAGTTACTATATAGAACGTACCAAGGGTCACAGGTTTGAATCCTCCAATTGTTCCTCACTTATGGTGAGGTTGGTAAAGGAAACCTGCCACTAAAAGATCCATTGCCAGGTGGATTGTCTCTTGTATCCAATTCTGTTATAAAAACTGGTAAGGTTCCTCCTCAGGCCTGGGGCTCACTCTACCAGAGGTACAGTCTGCTCTGGCTGCTGCCGGGACATTCCTATCCTAGAGATATGTCAGCAGCTACCTGGAAAACAGTTCACACTTTTACTAAGCATTACTCCTTGATATCCAGGCTAGGAGTGATGTTCGATCGGTCCAGCTGTGCTTCAGAGCCTATTTCCCAAGTAGGTTCTGCCTCCTCCATGGAGGTACTGCTGTGTAGTCTGATATGTCATAATATAGCAAGACTTCATGTTGTTTGAAGAAAAAATTACTCACCTTAGTAATGTTGTTTCTTCTAATGGAGTCTTGCTATATTATGACCTCCCCCCCAGCCTGCCCCTCTCAGAACCTCTATTTCAAACAACATGAAGTCTTGCTATAGTATGACAGATGCAGTTTGTCCCACCATTAGAACTGCTCCGGAGGTGAAAAAGTTAACTTCCATGCAGAGCATGGAACTTAGAGCGTGAGCTCGGTTAAAGAAGCTGTGTTAGGGTGGTTTCAAACCGAAACCGTCAGATTCTTTACTCCGCCTCACTGAACAGTCGCTCCGGAGATTCCTCCTGCTGCTCGGTTCATTTCCTCGGTTTAAAGCGTCTTTTCTTGGTTGAATTTAACCGCGATATTATTTATTTTAACCGCAAACCGATCGGTTCAAACTCTGTCTACGGTATTGTAAGTAATAGATAGGTTTTCTGTGTGGAACTTGTAAATGTTTATTGGTTCGGTTTGAACCGATCGAATTGTATTTAAACTTGGTTTTGTAGCCTTTTAAGGCTTGTTAGAGTGCGGTTCCCGGTTCTTATCGGTTCTAAAAAAAACGTATTTCATTACGGTTTTTTCCACGACCCGTGACACGGTTGGGAACCGATAAGGGTGTCTTGCCTGGCACTGCCATCAAAAGGCAAGTTTTTGGTTAGGTTATTATGTCTCAGAAACCCAAAGAAAACCGGGCTCACTGGTTTCAACACTGTAGTGTCTGTGGGGAAGCCTTGCCAAGGCTGACCACACACCACATGTGTTTATTGTCTGGGTTTGACCACCTCAATGCAGACTGCCAGATTTGAAGATTTCCCTGCAGCCACCCTAGATAAGAGAGTTGGCAGGCTCAGGGAACGAGAGGCCAAAAAGTCCGCTGACCCGGATGGCCAGCCCAGTTCGGTGCCAGCCGAACCGGAGGGAGTGCCCTCTGACCAGGGCCAGACTTCCTCGGGCAGACATAAAGCTGAGTCTGAGGAGCCAGTTCCAGCAAAGAGAACTAGAAAGTCAGCAGGTGTGGAGTCCAAAATTCCTTCTCCAACTGCTGCAGAGATAGCCAGGGCAATACAGATTGTCCAGTCACTGTCCCCGGTTCCCTCCAAACCGCCACTATCTGGCAAAAGGTCGGTTCGGTCGGTTCCACCGGTTCAAGAATATGATATAGAAGAGTTTTATGAACCAGAGGAGGGGGAGGATGATTATGATCAGTGTGAATGTGACTTTGAAAGTCTGGATGTGCCCATTGAACCGGACATCTCCCCAGACAGACCTTTAGGTGAATCTCCCCCTAGGCTCTCTGAGTCCCCTTCTCATTTTTTATTTTATAAAAAAGTTGCAGAGACCCTACAGCTTCCTTTAGAGGAGGCTTTGGATGAGCAAGAGGAGCCTGACTATGTAGAGATGATGGATATCCCAGAGTCCAGGAGATTGTCCATCCCTTTACATAAATCTTTTAGGAAACAAACAATACAAATTTTAAAAGCTCCTAATTCTGTGCCTCCTGTAGATAAAAAAGATGGACAGGAGGTACACTTTGTCAGGTCCTGATACAGATTTTCTTTCACAGCAATGCAGTCATGTTGGAGTAGTTCAGGCTGCAGCCTGTGATAAAGCTAATATTCCCCTGGCTTCACATCCTCCTGACAAGGACTCAGGAAGATTGACGCCATGGCCAAAAACAATACATGGCAGCATCTTTGGGACTCAGACAAGCAAACTATATGCTTATGTAGCGAGATACCAGAAATCTAGATGGGATACTGTCATGGCCTTAGCCAAACAGGTCTCTGGCCAGCTTGCAAAGGAGCTGGAGCAGGTGGCTCTTGATGGTATTGAGGCATCTAAGGTGCAATTCCATGCTGCAGTGGATTCTAATGATGTATCCTCTAGAGTCATGGCTCATCTGTGGCTTTTCGAGATTGGCCTGGCTCAGGTGTACTACTTTGTCACAGGATACCCAGTCTAAGGCTATGGATTTTCCTGTGGTGGGAAATTCTCTGTTTGGGGAGCAGACAGAGAATTATATGAAGAAAATGGATGAATATAGAACCACTTATAGGAGTGCACAAGCCAAGGAACGGCGAGCCACTCCTCAGAGGCAGCCCCCCAGGGGTAGGGGCAGGCCTTTTTACCAGACCCAGGCCTCCTCTTCAGCCTATGCTCAGAGGGGGTTCTTCAGAGGGAGAGGCAGACGGGGTACGAGCAGGCCTGCTCCCACCCCTCAACCTAAAGCCCCTGCCAAGCAGGCACCCTGATGGGATGCCCAGGGTCAGCTCTCCATTACCTGTTGGGGGCAGGCTGGCTTACTTCATCCAGGACTGGGAGTCTTTAACATCAGACAGGTGGGTCCTGGAAGTAGTGAGCCAGGGTCTGGTTCTCAGCTTCAAAAATTTCCAAAGATGAGAGCCAGATCTTTTCCACCTGCAAGCCCTTTAGAGACTCTTGCTTTGGAAACAGAAGTCTCAACCCTCCTGGCTCTCAGAGCTGTAGAAAGGGTTTCTCCCCCACACCAGGGCAAGGGTCTGTACTCCAGGTACTTCCTTACCCCAAAAAAGACAGGAGAGTGGCGGCCTATCCTGGATCTAAGATATCTGATTAAGCACCTTTTAAAACCAAAATTCAAAATGGTGACTCTGGGAATGATTTTACCCTCCCTAAGGCCAGGGGACTGGCTAGCTTCCCTGGACCTCAAAGATGCCTACTTCCATGTTCTTATCAGAAGCTCCCATCGAAAGTACCTCAGATTCGAACTGCCCTCAGGCCATTCTCAGTTCAGAGCAATGCCCTTCGGCCTTACCTCTACCCCAAGGGTGTTCATAAAATGTCTGGCAGTAGCAGTTGCTCATCTAAGAAGGCAAAAGATTGCCATTTTTCCCTACCTGGACGACTGGCTCATTGTGGGTCAGTCTCCAGACCAGGTCAAATCACACCTGCTAGTTACCCAGCAGCTGCTTACCTCTCTGGGCTTTCTTCTCAATCTTCCAAAGTCAGTTTTGGAACCTGTCCAGGTACTCACCTTTATAGGCGCAGAACTGGACAGAAAGCAGTCCAGAGCCTTCCTTCCCCTGGAAAGGGTAAGGACCTTGGTGGCCCTGGCCTCGTCCTTCACTCTGCAGGTTTCTCGACCAGCAAGGCATTTCCTGCAGCTCCTAGGACACATGGCTGCTTCCACAGCTGTAGTGCAAGGAGCAAGATTTCAGATGAGGGACAATCAGTTCCATTTGAGAGCTTTCTGGTCTCAAGAGATCCCCTATCCAAGTTAATCCCAGTGACTCGAACCCTGATCCAGGCCCTTCAGTGGTGGCAGGATCAGAGCAATCTGAGACAAGGGGTGCCTTTCATCACTCTGTCTCACTCCTTGACCCTTACTACAGATGCGTCCCTCTTGGGATGGGGAGCTCACATGGGCGACCTCTCCACCCAGGGGTTATGGTCCCCTCAGGAATCTCTGTTCCACATCAATCTGTTGGAACTCAGAGCTGTTTTTCTAGCACTTCAGGTTTTTTCTGCATCTTTTCAGAACAAGGTGGTACAGGTCAGAACAGACAACACCACTACAATGTGGTACATCAACAAACAAGGGGGCACTCGGTCTTCGGCCTTGTGCACTGAGGCGATGAAGTTGTGGTCTCTGGCTTATTCCCTGAACACTTCCCTCATAGCAGTTCACCTCCCAGGCAAGGACAATGTCCTGGCAGATGCTCTCAGCAGGATTTCCCAGGGCCATCACGAATGGTCACTGGATCCCCTAGTACTGGGGATAGTTTTTGCCAGATGGGGCACTCCTCAGGTAGATCTTTTTGCAGCCCCAGTCAATCATCAACTTCCACTTTTTTGTTGCAGGCCCCCAGTGTTGGGCTCAGTCCCCCTGGATGCCTTTCTCCTCGATTGGGAAGGGAAGTTCCTCTATGCCTTTCCCCCCTTCCCTCTCCTGTTCAAGGTACTAGTCAAAATCAGGTCTCAGCCCTGCAAGATGATCCTGATTGCTCCAGACTGGGCCAGGCAGCCCTGGTACCCACTCCTTCTGTCCTTAGCAGTCCATCTTCCCCTGTGTCTCCCCAGGAACCACAATCTGTTAACCTGTGCTCAGGGGAGAGTTTGGTATCCGAATCTCAAATCCCTCAACCTCAAGGCCTGGCTCTTGAGCAGTTAGAGTTTGCTGATCTGCAACTTTCTCAAAATGTTCTCGAAATCCTGAAAGCTGCTAGGAAGCCTTCCACCAGGGCTACCTATAACTCCAAGTGGAAAAGGTTTTCCATATGGTATTCTGGGAAGCATATTTCCCCGGAATCTGCTGATTTACCCACTGTATTGGATTATATGGTCCATCTTAATTCTTTGGGACTGAGACCAGCTACCCTGAAAGTGCACTTGGCAGCTGTCTCTGCCTTCATTTCAGCAGGGAAGCCCTCTTCTCTTTCTGCTCACCCTGTATTTTCCAAGTTTTTTAAGGGATTGCTTCATACCAATCCTCCATTCAGGGACCCTGCCCCTGCTTGGGATCTTAATGTTTGCATTGCTCAGCTGATGCAACCCCCCTTTGAGCCTCTGTCTTCGGCAGAGCTTAAGTATTTGACTTGGAAAACTGTATTTCTAGTAGCCATCACTTCTGCCAGGCGCATAAGTGAGTTACAGGCTTTATCAGTGGAGACTGACTTTATTTCCTTTCACAGGGATAAGGTAGTCCTCAGGACTAACAGGAAGTTTTTGCCTAAGGTGGTTTCGGATTTCCACCTTAACCAATCTATTTCACTTCCAGTGTTCTTCACTGACCATTCCTCCTCTGGTGAGAGGAGGCTGCATAGCTTAGATGTTAAGAGGGCCCTAAGTTACTACATAGAGCATACCAAGGGTCACAGGTTTGACTCCCTCCAACTATTTCTCACTTATGGTGAGGTTGGGAAAGGGAGACCTGCCACTAAGAGATCCATTGCCATGTGGATCGGCTCTTGTATCCAATTTTGCTATCAAAAACTGGGTAAGGTTCCCCCCTCAGGCCTGAGGGCTCACTCTACCAGAGGTACAGCTGCATCTCTAGCTGCTGCTAGAGACATCCCTATCTTGGAGATATGCCAAGCAACTACTTGGAAAACAGTACACACTTTCACCAAGCATTACTCCCTGGATATCCAGGCCAGGAGGGATGCTTGGTTTGGCACAGCCGTGCTTCAGAGCCTATTCCCTAAGTAGATTCTGTCCCTCCTCCATGGAGGTACTTCTGTGTAGTCTGCATCTGTCATAATATAGCAATACTTCATGTTGTTTGAAGAAAAAATTACTCACCTTAGTAATGTTGTTTCTTCTAATGGAGTCTTGCTATATTATGACCTCCCCCCAAGCCTGCCCCTCTCAGAACTTCTACTTCGGGTATGGGGTGGGCAGTCCACTGTTGGCACTTATTGATGCCCCCTTTTATGTTTGGGTGTTGTGTTTTATTTAGTTATTTTATCTTATTTTTCTGGTCCCCTGACTTGAGTCTTGGTGTTGGGACCAGGAAAATGTGTAAATATTTTAGTAGCCAGTTGGCTAGTGTAGGTTACAGCTTCCACACAGAGCCTTAGTGAGTTTTGCTCGAAAAGATCTGATGGTTTCGGTTTGAAACCACCCTAACAGAGCTTCTTTAACTGAGCTCGCGCTCTAAGTTCCATGCTCTGCATGGAAGTTAACTCTTTCACCTCCGGAGCAGTTCTAATGGTGGGACAAACTGCATCTGTCATAATATAGCAAGACTCCATTAGAAGAAACAACATTACTAAGGTGAGTAATTTTTTCTTTTGGGATGTGGGTGGGCAGTGCAATGTTGGCACTTCATTGATGCCCACTTTATTTTCACCCTTCTAGGGTGCTTAGGTGTTATGCTTAATTTTCTTTCTTGAATCCCCCGACTTGAGTCTTTGTTTTGGGATCAAGAACAAAAAGGTGTTATTGTAGTTAGTAGCCAGTGGCTAGTGTAGGTTTACGGCTTCCACACAGAACCTTAGTGAGTTTTTGCTCGTAAAGATCTGATAGTTTAAGTTTGAGCTTCAACAGACAGAGTGTTCAACCGAGCTCGAGCTCAAGATTCCATGTCCTGCATGGAAAGTTAACTGTTTCACCTCTGGAGCAGTTCTAACCTGGGGTTATACTGCATATGTCATAATATAGCAAGACTCCATTAGAAGAAACAACATTACTAAGGTGAGTAATTTTTTCTTCTCTGTCGTCCGGGCCTGTGGCGGGAAAGAACTGGAAGGCGGGCGTCCGGGACCGCTCCTTTATACCGACGTCGTATGACGCGGTCACCGGACGAGGGGGCGGTCCCCGCCAGGTACTGCTAGCTAGAAATTTTTCCGTCGGGTCCTGCCGACGGCTGGCGTCAGTCCTATATGTAATTACCTACTGAAAGAGCCTCTCTCGAAGATCTGCTGTTACGGTAAGTTCTTACGTAACTGTATTTTGCCTTGGTTTTTTACCTCAGACCTCGTGGGTTTTATCGCGAAGCACTCCACTGGAATTCAGATCTTAACACTGCCCAGGGGTCTCTCTCAGGACTGGCATATTAAGAGAAACCCTTCTAAATATTTATATATATATTTATACATAAAGGAACTGCATCTAAGGTATCATCTGTCACAGGACTGTCCGTAAGGGTCCAGCAGCCACCTGTGATAGTTGACAAGTATTGCTGAGTTTTCTATTAAGATTGGCACTGGTATGGATCCCAGTTCTACAACCACAAAAAAAAAAAAAAAAAAAAGAGGCACTGGCAACAGACAGAGCTAATTAACTGGGGCAGGACTGGCCGGTGGTGTTTTCCCAGAAACCTGCACTCAGTTCATAAGGTCTAGGACTGGTTTGTTTTGCTTAAATTGGCAAACTTGGTAGACAAACCTTTGATTATTATGCCTGAGGACATATCAAAGGTTTCAGACTAGGGGCCATCCAAAAGTAATAAAAATGTAAGGAGGTGCCGAGGAACTCTCCAGATCCCAGCCAAAAATAAAGCTTCCAAATATGAAGTTCCTCACAAATTAAAAAATAATAGCAGTGACGAAGGAAGGAAGCTTTATCAAGCCGCTGATGAAGTGGCTAAAAAGGAACTCTGTCTAGACATGAATGCTCCCATTGCTCCTGGAAAAGCCAACAGTGAGAAAACAGGCAGCTTAAAGCATACAGAAAAAACAAAGTACTCATAAAGTCTGTGCAGTATTTCATCTATGCAAAATATGGAAAAAGCATGGCAACTGTTTCAGACCCTACAAAAGATGGTTCCTTTCTTTACTGGGGCTGGCAGACACTCTTCCACAATTCTCTTTCCCATAGACTGTGAGGGTGATACAAGTGATAAATAATTTTATGATGCCCCTGCCTACAGATGCTGCTAACACTCTTACACAGTTCTCGCCCCAGAGACTGTGAGGCGATACAGTTGATGGTAAATAATTTTATTCTGCCCCTACTTGCAGGGGCTGCTATCACTCTTCCACAGTTCTTGCCCCCGACACTGTGAGGGTGATACAGATGGTATAAGAATTTTTATGATGTGAAGGGTCTAAAACCCTATATATCTAAGGAGGTTCTCCCTCTGTGCCTTCGTTTGTCCAAAACATATTGGCACCCTGGACCTCCCTTCTCAGGAGTCCTTCCAAGGTGAGGATAAGGATAAGAAAAGAAAAGATTACAAGGAGTTGAAAGGTCCCACCTCCTAAAAGCCTTGTCTATAATGAAAAATATAAATAAAAATACCAAAAAACTACTTCAGAACCCCACTTCTGTGGCAGAGGTTTACAAGCGGTCTGGAAGTGTTAATAAATACGTAAATATATCAATTGTTTAACAGTACTGAGTGCCTGTCTGTATATCCCAGACATGTGAATATAGTGCATCAGGCAGTTTGTGAAAAGTTTGGGTCTCCTTGTCCTCCTTACACCCCCGGATAAGGAAGGACTCCAGAAAATAGATTTCCTAGTTACCCATGGATGCTTGTCAAAATGTTTACCTACTTGGCTTTTGACAAATATCAAAAAAAAAAAAAAAGGCGTTGCTTAACTCTGTCCTGGTTCTGGTGCAGGAGCCTGTGGATACAGCTAACCTGTTCGGAAGCTATGTAGTACCAGTTCCACAGGACAACAACAAGGATGCCGCCTCTAGAGTCACAACCTATGCCATCTCTCTGAGGCGCTTTGTCTGGCCTAGAACTACAGGTCTACCCTCAGACTCCCAGTTTAAAGACATGGGCTTTCCTTGTGACCAAAACTTACTGTTTGATTCCAGAACATCTCAGTGCAACAAGGCCCCCTGCCCCACGGAAATTCCTCCCGAGGGTATTAGGGGCAGAGTTTTTTCCCAGCCTTCTCTCAGTACAGGGGTGTTTTCCAGTCTGAAGCCTAATGTTAGTGTGGGCATACCTCATGCGTAACCAGGTGTCTAAGCCTCTATCCCCAATACAGACATTACTGTTGAAGTGGAAGGCAAAAAAAAATCTAGCTTTGTGAATGGTGGAGAGGGTCCCTGGCCATGAAAAGAAGAAAGGGCTTCTACTCCACGTAATTCCTAACACAAAAGACAGCTGGGGAGTGGCTTCCCATCTTGCTGTTAAAACCCAAATTCAGGATGGTCACTCTATTACTATTTATACAGCCCTTACAGGAGGGAGACGGGCTAGCCTTCCTGGTCCAAAAAGGGCCCCCTTTTTCCATATACCTTTAATGAAGTCTCACGCAAGGGCACTCTCACTGTGGCCCTTCGGCCTTCCTCAGCCCCAAGAGTCTTTACAAAGTGCTGGGCAGTGGTAGCAGCACATCTCAGGAATCTGGGAATCTCTAGCTACACCTAAGATGTCGATTAGCCTGCCAAAGTCTCCTTGTCAGGCCAAGGAGTCCCTTTTCCCCCCTTACAGGGCTCTATCTGTAGTCTTGGGGTTCCCGGGTAAATCTAAACAAAGTCTCACCTGGAACCCTCCCAGCATCCAGGAAGTATATGCCTTCCTTCTGCAGGCAAGAATTCAAGATGTCCCTCATTGGCAATTTTCTTCATCCAGGGGCAATGAGAACAGCCAGCAAGTGCTTGACTGGGTTTGAATCTTTAACCCTCACTGGTTCAGTATATGATGAGGTCCTGAGCAACACACATAACTTTGACATTTCCTCAGACTACTGGGACACATGGCTTCAGTGCCTGCAGTGGTCCCAAGATTCAGGTACAGGATGCGTCACCCGCAAGTCTCTTTGTAGCTTGCTGGTCTCAGAAAACAACAATTTTCTTTTTTGTAAATTGTATTTATTGAGTTTTGCAAGTACAAACTTACAAGCATTAACACACAGGTAGTATAACGACAGCATCAAATAGATGTATCTCTTACATAGGATATCATAGGACACTACCCCATTAGGTACTTCATAGGGGGAATTAGCAATAACAGTAGTACAAGTTTTAATATACATTTGCATGCAACCCAGGAAATTTACAGGGATTAAGTACAAGAAGGAACTAATAGTAATTCCAGGTTTAACATATTGGTGCCAATGGCATACATAATCCCCAGTGTGTCAGAAAGAAGAAATAGCATCAGTAACATTCTCCCCAGACTCCCTGAAATAAAACACCTCCTGCAAAAATGTGCAGTATATGCACTTAATAAACTTTAAACCGCATGTCTCTTTATCTGCCAGAACAAGACATGAACAAAACATCAAAGAAAACATTCATCCATGCGTGAATGAATAATGAGCCATGATTTAAATAACTAATCCACATCACAGTGTGAGCACAGAGATAACAGACACAGTACCCAAAACCCTAGGGTGTAGTCACTAGCAGATAATAACATAACAACATAGAGGGGTACTTATGTTCACCAAAACTACATTGCGGGTGCCTCAATATTGCACAGAGAAAAGTCCAACTGTGACGAAGAAAGAAAATGGAAACCGCCATATTTTAAATGTTAAATGCACATTGACGAAGCCTGGTGCAAAACTAAAGATGTAAGAGCGGCCCTGCACAGTTCGCCCCAATAAACGTAGCTCCTGTTCTCTGTACCATGTCAGATTCTCTCAATCCTTCTGTTCAATCCTGGCAAGCAGTTTCTCAGCGTCTTTTGGTTCATTGTATAGATAGCTTTGCCCACACCAGACTAGTCTTAACTTCGCTGGCAACTGTAATTGATGTTGCACTTTGATTTGCCGAAAGCGGCTCCAGACCCCATCGAACATTTTCCTATGTTGTCGAGTGCTGTGGATAAGTCCGGGAATAATATCATCTCAGCCTCTCCATAGCGTAATCCTGGGCACCTTTTTAGCTGCTGCAAGTACCCGATCTCTATCACCCACACCCGTGCAGATGATTAAGAATGTTCTTGGGGCTTCCAATGTGTTTGCAGCACATTGCGGTGTTATTTGATAGGCTTTTTCAAAGGAAAGTGGGGGATCTGACTGTGCAAACATCAATAGCATAGGAATCGGGCCGGCCTGCTGGCGCAGCAGTAGGGTTACCGGTTGCGGCACCAGCGACCCGGGTTCGGGAATGGACTCGGGTGGCTGGAAGGTTGGCCGGGGGAGGATTGAGCACCCAGAGACTGCTCTCCTCCTCCAGGGAGGGTGGGTTGCTTGTCCCGACGCTGTGCCACCACCTGGGTGACCACGGGTGGAGGTGCAGCGGGACAGCAAAAAGCAGGGAGGGGGAACATCGGCCAGGAGCCGGAGCATCTGCACGTTGTTACGTGCTCTATCCCTTGGCTCCCCACGTGTACCAACATCCTGCAGGGCAGGCCAGAAAAAGCAAAAAGCCCTGCACCGGGCTTCTGTAGATGGGACTCGGCTGTCCCAAGGAAAACCCGTAACCAGGCTCCATAGATGGGGTTAGCGATGCCTCCCAACACTCACTTAAGGGACTGAGAGGGGGATTTAGGGAGTCTCCCTCCTCCCTGCCCAGGGGTGTAAACTGAGACAAGATGGGGGATGGCTCACCCATACCTGGGCGAGACTACGGGAGCGCGCACAGCCTAGGGATCCCTGAAGAGAGGAGACTGGTGCGGCAAGGAGGGGGCATAAGGAGAAAGTATATAAAAAAAATAGCACAAGAATCAACATCCTGGCAAAAGTCAGGGAATCTTCTCCCTCAGACTTTTCAGGCAAGCCAATAACTCTGATATTCCTTTCTCTCGCTTGATTTTCTACTGTCTCTAGACGCTGATGCAGGAGAGAGCTTTCTTTGATTAATTTCATAGTTACATCGGCTTGTTTAACATGGGCGGTCTCAGTCTTCCCCACCACTTGCTCCAATATATCCATTTTAGTTTCAAGAGATGAAACTTTTGGGTGAAGAGAGTTGCATTTTTATGTTTGCTTGCACGCATGTGCAAGAAACATAGTGCCATCATCCGAGTTTTCGGAGGTGTGGCAGCCCTCTCCCAATTCAGTCAGTGTGTTTGCAGGTGCGGCCGCAGTTCTCCAATGCCTGCTGGAGCTGTCTATGGCAGCAGTCAAAATGCAGTGGCGTGCAGTTGAAGAGGCCCTACGCTTCAGTGAGCAGCGATAAGGTATCGCCTGCTCATAGGTACTCCCCCCTACACACACACACACGCATGCTGCATGCTTGGCCCCCACTGTATAGCCGACGGGGGTGCCCAATCCCCCGTCGGTTGTGCTGCGCCTGGCATTTATTTACTTTAGGGGACACACCTTGGAAGCGAGTGCGCAGAGTGAGAAATACGGCCGCATGTGCATTGCAGTCACTGATATGTCACGCCCCCACAGAACAAACATAAGGATATCGCAAACTAAATTATGTGACAGCACAATTTACTGCTCTCAAAATAATACATTCCTGGACCGGGGGTGTGAGAGTCTCACTGAACAAACATAAGGCAGTGCTGCCGAAAGCGAAATGTGTCAGTTCAATAACAGTGAAACCATGTCTACTAATATAGCCCTTTCCTTTGCATCAGAGCCTTGTCAGTGACGCTATCTCTCTACTTTCCCAGAGGTTGTAGTTGGTTGGCACAGATAAAACTGAGTTTAAATGACTGCTTTTGCAGTTGAGTCGGTTCAATAACGCGTTCAAACCATAAAAAAAAAAAAAATTTAATGGGCATGGAGAAATCGGATTTGGCTGATTGCAAGACGTGTGTTTGGGCGGGGAGAACTGACGTGTGAATGGGGGCGGGGCTAACTGACGCCATTTGGAGGACCTAGTACCGTTATCCCCTGAATGCCAAAACAGGGGCACTATGTGTCCCCTAATCTAAATAATCGCCCTGCGCCCCCCCAAACAGAGTTCTACATGCCACTCTGGGTGCCCACCCCAGCGTGGCTACACATGTATAGCTGATGGGGGTGCCCAATCCCCCGTCGGCTCTACTGTCCCCCACCCCGAGTACAGGGTACCACGCTGGGAGCCCACCCCCGCGTGGCATCAAATACTGTTGCCGACGGGTGTCTAATCCCCCATCGGCTCCATGCCTCCCCAAACAGCCGTCCTTGTGCCACGCTGGGAGCCCACCCCAGCGTGGCAAACATCCCACATCGCTCCTCCTTTATTTAATAAAAACAAAACCCTGAAACAGATAAACGATCCTCGCTGTCTCTGCCCCCACCCACGCCCACCTACTGCGCACTGCCTCCCCACCCCCTGTACTTACCTCCGGACTCTGGTGCGACTGATCTTCGGTGGACCGGGAACACGTCTGCACTCTTCAAAGCCGACCGCGAACTGAGGAAATGCCGGTAAGCTGTATAATGGGATAGATAGGGTTTTTTCAACTTTGCTGTATATCTCAGGCATTTTTGAATTTTAGCACCAAATTTTCACCATGGGGTTTGGGGACCCCTTCATGATTGCTGTCACTGTCATGAGCAGCATCGGGTTCGGCGGTGATTTCGCAGTCACTGCGCCAAATCACCTTTCAGGCCCAAGTAACGAAACGACACTGCCACTGTTCATAAGGTGGGCTCTCAAAAAGCCTATGTCGAAAATTTGGTGGAAACATTCATAAAAATGACTGTTTTACGAGCGTGCATTGCGCAATTCCTACACATGCTCGTAAGTTTGTGAATTTTCAATATTTTCACTCCAGATTTTCACCATTGCCATTTTACCACACCTCCTTATGAGCAGTACAGCTGTCATTTTTCACATCTTGCCCAAAACGTGTTTTCACCCATGTAGCGCACAATGGCGCAGTCGGTGTGCGAAATCAATGTATGGGACACATTAAGAAAATCACAGTGACACTGTTCATGAGCAGAAGTCTTAAAATGGCTATGTTGAAAATTTGGTGAAAAAATTCCTAAAAATGACTGTGTTACTAGCGTGTGTTGCGCAGTTCCTACGCACGCTCGTAAGTTTGTGAATTTTCAATATTTTCACTCCAGATTTTCAACATTGCCATTTTATTACACTTCCTTATGAACAGTGCAACTGCCATTTTTCACATGTCGCCCAAAATGTGTTTCCACACATGTAGCGCACAATCGTGCAGTCGATGTGCGAAAGCAATGTTTGGGACAGATTAAGTAAATTACAGCTACACTGTTCATGAGCAGAGGTCTTAAAATGGCTATGTTGAAAATTTGGTGACAAAAGTCCATAAAATGACTGTGCTACGAGTGAGCATTGCGCAGTTTCCACACACCCTCGTAAGTTCATGACTTTGTAATATTTTCAGTCCAGATTTTCACCAATGGCATTTTTCCACACTTCCTTATGAACAGTACAGCTGTCATTTTTCACAACATGGCCGAAATGTGTTTTCACACTTTCAGTGCAGAGATGCGTGGTTGCTGTAGGAAATCATTGTTCGGGACAGATAAAGAAAATCACAGTGACACTGTTCATGATCGGAGGTCCCAAAATGCCTGTGTTGACAATCTGCTGTAAAAGATCCCCAAACTAATTACATTATGGGTGTGCGTTGCACAGTTTCTATGCATGCTCGTGACTTCACCAGTTTTTTATATTTTTACTGCAGATTTGCAACATTGCCATTTTTTACACCTCCCCATGAACAGTACAGCTGTCATTTTTCACATCCTGTTCGGAATGTGTTTTTGCACCTGTGGTGCTAAATGCCGTAGTCGCTGTGCATAAGCAGCTTTCGGCTAACAAACTGATATTGCCACTGTTCATGAGGTGGGAGTCACAAAAAACATGTTGAAAATTTGGAGTGAAAATACCAACGAATGCCTGAGGTGTTAGGGTTTCCAACCATAACGCCTCACCCTGTAGAGAATGACAGGCATTAGGGGTGTGACTTGGGATTCTTGCCTGTAATGCTCATACCATTCCACACCCTGCAGCCAGTGAGAGGCATTGAGGTATGCCTTGGACTCTTCGGCCCCAGAGTTCACCCCATTCTCCTATACTGCACCCATCTCACTGTATTTCCTGATTGAATGGGGTGCGCATAAGGGCCAAAGACCCCAAAGCACACCGTGACACTTGTCAGTGTCTGCAGGGTAGGGTGTGGTGAAATGGCGTGGCCGTTATGCCTGACGACCGAAAGGCACACCCCAATGCCTGTCACTCTCTGCAGGGTGGTGGTGGGGTTGGCTTCAGTTCAATACTTCACTGCCATTCCTATTATGCAGCTCTGTAACTTCTACACTACCAATGCCAATGCCAGCAAGCAAACATTCGGCATTGACAAATGCTTGTTTCTCTAGAGCCTGAACCATTTTAATTACTTGGCCCAGAATTGTATTGATGGTGACCAGCATTACTTTGTCTCTCCCTGTATCACCCGATTTCGCTGCTTTAGTCTGTTGCCCAGGCCACCCCTCCTGTTGTCGCCCTTTCGGCTGAAAAAAGTCTGCGGACGCCACCGCAGGTCCTTAAGGCTTGCCCATCTTGTTCATTGCACAATACACCGCCTAGAGTGAGGTGTTTAAAATTAAAGATGGTACTCCAAAGACTTAGGTTAAATTAAATTAAGAATTATTTCGGGAGCTCGAAGTGAAGAACTGCGTTCTGTTGGTTGCTCAGCAGCACCCCCAGAAAGCAACAATTTTCAAAGCTAAAAACTCTAACAGAGCAGTTCCACAGACGCCTTCCCCCCGTGGTGGAAAGCGCATCTGGACAGTGCCTTAGTAAGTGGCACCTAGACCCTCCAAGAGTCACAGTTAATCATATTTCTTTTGGAACTCAGAGAAATATTTCTAGCTGAAAGCATTTGCTCCTGTCATAAAAGGACAGACTTATAGAGTCAAACAGACACTATTGCAATGGCCAGATCAGGAGTACTCTGTTCACAGGCGCTATAAAAATTGGTCTCTTGCCTTCTACCCGGGAGTCTGCCTTTCAGCGATTCATCTCCCAGGCAAACACAGTGCTCTGGCAGAGGCTGTAGTTGCATCAGTCAAGACCAGAGTTAATGGACTCTGAACAAACAAGTACTAACCCATGGTGTTCAGGCGGTTGGGCACCCAGAAGTGAATCTCTCTGCCTGTCCCCTCAGTTTCCAGTTTCCTCATTTCTGTTGCAGGCTGCAGTCCCAGGATCTCCTCTTCTATATGCCTTGATCCTGGTCTGGTTAGGGAGGTTCTTATATGCATTCCCTCCTTTCCCTTGATTCTCAGGGTAATTCTGAAACTTTTACAACAGCCTGCACCTAGGATCCTGGTGGCTCTGGATTGGCCCAAGCAGGCCTGGTACCCTCTCCTTCTCTCAATGCCCTGCAGCAGATCCATTCGCCTGCCTTCAGCTCACTCCCTGCTGAACCTTCCTCAGTCAGGAGTACAGTATCCAGGCATACACTCCTTCCACCTCAAGGCCTGGTTCTGGAACAGTTAGTCTGCATCTCACAGTACTCTTAACAGGTCCTTCGGATGCTGAGGGTGGTTAAAAAAATCAAACACTAAGAAGACTTATGCAGCCAAATGTAAAGGTTTTCCTCTGGCGCAAGAGCAAAAAGGTTGAATCCCATTCAGTTTCACACCCTCAGCTGCTTTATTTAGGGTTACCAGATGTCCTCTTTTACGAGGACATGTCCTCTTTTCCAGCTGCCAAATATTCTTTATGTACCTTCTCTATCCTGTTGTATTGTTATTATTATACTTTTTTTACTCTCTCCTACCCAGGACTTCCTTGTAAATGAGCTGTGGAGGTGGTGGAGACTTTAAACCTATTTACTCGCGGTCTGGCACAAGGGCTCATTGGGGGAGGGACTAAGTGTCCTCTTTCAAACAACATGAAGTCTTGCTGTATTCTGACCATTGCAGTTAGCTCCAGCCTTTAAACTGCCCCAGAGAACAAAGGGTTAACTTTCTATGCAGCACATAGAATGCCGAGCTGGAGCTCGGTTGAGGTCTCTGTCTGTTTCCCTTTGAAACTCAACCGTCATATTCTTTACTCCGCCTCACTGAACAGTTGCTTCAGAGATTTCTCCTTCAGCTCAGTTCGAAAGTTGGTTAAAGTCTTGGTTAAGTTGTCGGTTTTAAACCAAATTTATTTCTGCGTAATTGGTTCAGTCTCTCTCTCTGCGGTACCGTGAGTACTAGATAGGTTTTGTTCTTATTTTCTGTGTGGAAATTGTAAAGTGTTAGATCGGTTCAGCTGGACCGATCACTTGTAGTGAATCCTTGAGTTTTACTTTAGTGTGTGGTTACCAGTCCTTATTGGTTCTAAAAAAGATGTGTTTTGAACGTTTTTTTACAATACCCGTGACATGGTTAGGAACCGATAAGGGAGTCTTTCCTGGCAGTTGCCATAAAAAGGGTAAGTTTGGTTAGGTTGACCATGTCTGAGAAACCCAAGAAAAAAAAGGGCCCACTGGGTTTCAACATTGCAGTGAGTGTGGGGAGGTCTTTATGGTGAGCCCCACACCACCTGTGTTTATTGTCTGGGGTTTGAACACCTCGATACAGACTGCCAAATTTGTAAAAAGTTTTCCTAAATCTATCCTTGAAAAGAGATTAGGTAGACTGAGGGGAAAAAGGAGGCTGAGAAGTCCGCTGACCCGGATGGCCAGCCCGGTTCGGTTCCGACCGAACCAGAAGGAGTGCCCTCTGACCAGGGCGATACTTCTTCGGGCAGGAGGAAAGTCGATCCTGAGGGGTCGGTTCCTACAAAAAGGAAACAAAAAGAAAAATCGACCGGTTCGGATCCAGAGGTTCATGTTCCGACTGCTGAGGAAATAGCCAGAGTGATTCGGATTGTGGAATCGCTTCACCCGGTTCCGACCGATCCAGCATCTTTTGGCAGGGGTTCGGTTCGGTCGGTTCCCCTGATTCAAGATTATACCCCTGAAGATTTTATGAACCGGAGTTTGAGGAGGAGGGGGAGTTTGAAGATGATGGTGAAAGTCTGGATGTGCCTGTGCAACCGGACATCTCCCCAGACTGACCTTCTGGTGTATCCCCTCCTAGGCTTTCTGAGTCCCGTTCCCACTTTCTGTTTTACAGAAAAGTGGCTGAAACCCTCCAGCTTCCTATGGAGGAGGCAATGGAGGATCAAGAAGAGGCTGATTATGTGGAAATGATGGACATCCTAGAGTCCAGGAGACTGTCTGTTCCCCTTCACAAATCCTTTGGGAAGCAGACACAAAAAATCCTAAAGTCTCCCAATTCTGTACCTCCTGTTGACAGAAGGATGGACCAGAGTTATACACTATTAGGCTTAGATAAGGAGTTTTTATACCAACAATGCAGCCATGTTGGGGTAGTGCAAGCTGCTGCCTGTGACAAGGCAAATATTCCTTTGGCTTCACACCCCCCAGACAAAGACTCCAGGAAGATGGATGTTATGGCAAAGAAGCAGTATATGGCATCTTCCTTGGGACTCAGGCAGGCGAACTACATGGCCTGTACAGCCAGGTGGGACACTGTACTGGCACTGGCTAAACAGGCCTCCCCCAAGCTGGCCAAGGAGCTGGAGGAGGTGGCTGCTGATGGGATTGAGGCATTGAAGGTACAATTTCAGGGGCAGGCCTTTTCATAGGCCTTTTTACCAAGCACAGGCCTCTTCTCCCTTTTCACAGAGGGGGTTCTTCAGGTGGAGAGGCAGAAGGGGGATGAGCAGGGCTGCATCCACTCCTCAGCCTAAGGCCCCTGCCAAGCAGACACCCTGAGGGGTCTGCCCGGGTCAACTCTCCTATCCCTGTAGGGGGCAGGCTGGCTTACTATGTCCAGTACTGGATGTCTGTTTCATCAGACAAATGGGTCCTGGAGTAGTAAGCCAGGGACCGGTTCTCAGCTTCCAAAAATTTCCAAAGATGAGAACCAGATCTTTTCCACTTGCAGGTCTATCCGAGACCCTTGCCCTGGAGGCAGAGGTTTAATCTCTTCTGGCTTTAAGAGCCATAGAGAGAGTTCCTACCCTACACTGGGGCAAAGGTCTGTACTCCAGAGACTTCCTTACCCCAAAAAAGACGGGAGTGGCGACCCATCCTAGATCTAAGATACCTGAACAAACATCTTTTAAAACCAAAGTTCAAGATGGTGATTCTGGGAATAATTCTTCCCTCTCTAAGGCCAGGGGACTGGCTAGTCTCTCTGGACCTCAAAGATGCCTACTTTCATATTCCCATCAGGTGCTCCCACAAAAAGTACCTCAGGTTCAAGTTGCCCTCAGGCCGTTATCAGTTCAAACCAATGCCCTTTGGCCTAACATCAGCTCCAAGGGTCTTCACAAAGTGCCTGGCAGTAGTAGTTGCCTTTCTAAGAAGGCAAAAGATTTCCATTTTTCCATACCTGGATGATTGGCTCATAGTGGGTCAGTCTCCAGACCAAGTCAAATCAGACCTGCAAGTGACTCAGCAAGTGCTCACTTCTCTGGGTTTTCTTCTCAACCTCCCCAAATCAGTTCTCAAACCAGTTCAGCTCCTTACTCTTAGGGGCAGAGCAGGATACTGTCAAAGCAAGAGCCTTTCTTCCCCTGGAAAGGGCAAGAGTTCTTACAGAACTGGCTTCTTCCTTCAGCCTTCAGGTGTCCCGACCAGCAAGGCACTTCCTTCAGCTCTTGGGCCACATGTCAGCTTCTACAGCAGTGGTCCAAGGGGCAAGATTTCAGATGAGGGACATTCAGTTCCATCTGAGAGTCTTTTGGTCCCAAAGGAAGGACCCTCCTACTAAACTGATTCCAGTGACTCAGACACTGATCCAAGCTCTTCAGTGGTGGCAGGATCAGGACAATTTAAGGTAAGGGGTCCCTTTTGTCACTCAGTCTCATTCAGTGGTCCTTACCATGGATGCTTCTCTTTTGGGGTGGGGAGCTCATCTGGGGGATCTCACAACCCAAGGACTTAGGTCCCCTCAGGAGTCCCTTCTTCATATCAATCTCCTAGAACTCAGGGCAGCTTTTCTGTCCCTGCAAGCCTTCTCTCAGTTGGTGCAGAACAAGGTGGTTCAGGTCAGAACAGGTGGTACATTAACAAGCAGGGAGGCACTCGGTCTACGGCCTTGCGCACAGAAGCCATGAAATTGTGGTCCCTGGCTTATTCCCTGCAGACCTCTCTGATAGCAGTCCACCTTCCAGGAAAGGACAATGTGCTGGCAGATGCACTGAGCAGGATCTCCCAGGTCCATCACGAATGGTCCCTGGACCCTCTGGTTTTGAAAGTGATTTTTTTCAAGGTGGGGCACTCCAGAGATAAATCTATTTGCAGCCCCAGACAATCACCAACTTCCTCTGTTTTGTTGCAGACTCCCAATCTTGGGTTCAGTCCCTCTGGATGCTCTGATTTTGAACTGGGAAGGGAAATTTCTGTATGCTTTCCCCTCCCTTTCCTCTACTGTTCAAAGTCCTAGTCAAGATAAGGTCACAACCTTGCAAAGTGATTCTGATTGCTCCAGACTGGGCCAGACAGCCTTGGTACCCCCTTTTGCTGTCTCTAACGGTCCATCTTCCCCTGTCTCTTCCCAGGAATTACAACCTGTTAACCTCCTCTCAGGGGAAGATTTGGTACCACAATCTTCAGTCTCTCAATCTCAAGGCATGGCTCTTGAAGAGCTAGAGTATGCAGATTTGCATCTGTCTCTGGGGGTTCTGGATATTCTCAAAGCTTCTCGAAAGCCTTCCACCAGAAAGACTTATAACTCCAAATGGAAAAGATTCAGCATTTGGTGCTCCAAGAAGCATATTTCTCCAGACACTGCTGAATTGTCTACAGTTCTGGATTATATGGTCCATCTTAATGGCCTAGGCCTCAGACCAGCTACTCTCAAGGTACAGTTGTCAGCTGTGTCTATTTTTTGTCAGTGGGAAAGTCTTCCTCACTATCATCTCATTCTGTGTTCTGTAAATTTTTCAAAGGATTGCTTCATACCAATCCTCCCTTTAGGGATCCTGCCCCTGCCTGGGACTTAAATATTTGCATTGCTCAACTTATGCAACCTCCTTTTGAGCCTATGTCCTCAGCAGAGCTTAAGTACTTGACTTGGAAAACTGTGTTTTTGGTAGCCATTACATCTGCCAGACGTATCAGTGAATTGCAAGCCCTGTCAGTGGAACCTGATTTTATCTCTTTCCATAGAGAGGAAGTGGTCCTTAGAACCAATAGGAGGTTCTTGCCTAAAGTGGTTTCAGACTTCCACTTGAATCAGTCCGTGTCTCTCCCTGTCTTCTTCACTGACCATTATTCCTCAGTAGAGAGGGAGGCTACACAGTTTGGATGTTAAAAGAGCCCTTAGCTACTAGATAGAGCGTACCAAGGGTCACAGGTTTGATTCCCTCCAGTTATTCCTCAATTATGGGGAAGTGGGAAAGGGCAAACCTGCCACCAAGAGAACTATTACCAGGTGGATTGTGTCTTGTATACAATTCTGCTATGAGAAACTAGGAAAGATTCCACCCTCAGGCCTGAGGGCTCACTCTACAAGAGGTACAGCTGCTTTCTTGGCTGCTGCCAGGGATATCCCTCACTTAGAAATTTGTCAAGCAGCCACCTGGAATATGGTCCATACCTTTACCAATCATTACGCTCTGGATATCCAAGCTAGGAATGATACTCGGTTTGGCATAGCAGTAATTCAGAGCTTATTCCCAAAGTAGGTTCTGTCCCTCCTTCATGGAGGTACTGCTTGGTAGTCTGCAATAGTCAGAATACAGCAAGACTTCATGTTGTTTGAAGAAAAAATGACTCACCTTATTAATTGTGTTTCTTCTAATGGAGTCCAGAGGCTCTTCCACTCAGTTGTTCCCCACCTACGGGTATGTAGGCAGGGGAAGACCAGCTACCAAGAGAACTATTTCCTGTGGTAGGTCTCTTGTATTAGATTCTGCTACAAAAAGGCTGGTCACCAACCTCCAGTGGGGCTCAGGGCCCACTACACTAGGGGTGCAGCAGCCTCGCTTGCAACAGCAAGAGACATTCCACTACTGGATGTCTGAAAAGCAGCTACCATGTCTCAGTAATAGCTACAATATCCAGATCAGCTTCAGCTATCAAGGCTGACAGATCAGGGATTTTGTTCCCCAGGCCACATGGCCCTCCATGTTCTGTTATCCCCCTTTTCCCCTCATTTCCCCTTTTCTGCTTAGTGCAGTTCTTAGTGCCTCTTTTGTGACATGTGTGTCCTCCTTGTTGAGGACTTTATCCTGTGGGAGTGGGCAGTTCGATTGACTCTGCTTCTTTCCTCCACACGCTCCCCGGTAGTTTAAATGCTTCCCAATGAAGCATCTAAACCATTCACTAAGGACATCGGTCCCCTTCCCCGAAAGATGCAGGATGTCGCGCTTGTACATATCTGCATCCCCCAAGATGGGTTCCCATTCCCCAATGAAGCCAAAACCTTGCTGTCCACACCAGCTCCTCAGCCAAGCATTGAAGTCCCTGGTGCAGAGATCCCTAGCCTATACAAAATGCTTTAGCTTGTATAGCCTGCTGGGGACATTTGGTTAACAAATACCATCACCCTTTGGATCCAGAGACACTGACAATCCCCAACTAGCCATTGTTGATCCTTTTAAACTAATGTTGGGAGTTGATACTTCAGCAGTAATGCACAACAGGGTGTATGTGTGTTGTGCTGGGATAATGTCACGCTGTGGGTGGTTGTCGGCCGAGTGCATCCAACACCAAGAAGTGTCATTATCCCAGCACAACACATACCCTGGAGTGCATTATTGCTATTATACAGTGGCTCACTTGTAAAACAAACAAAAAAATGAATAAAAACTACATTTGTTGTGGATTGTTGTCATTTTTTTTTGAATGGGTAGGCTTACTTTATAAAAAAGTAGTGCTGATTTATTATTTCAGCCAGCAGGTGGAGCCCATGTGTTTTTTCATGTGGCTCTGCAGTTCCTATGGTATCCTTTGTCAGTGCTCCTGGTGTTCTTTGTTAATATGTGCTATTGCCTTATTGTTGGTGTTTTATCAGGATTTTGACTTTGTGTTTCCGTGACTTGCTCTCCATTCTTCTGCTGCTTGTAATCAGAGATTGCTGCCTCCCCACTCCACGGTGTTACGATTCCCTGCCCAGTGTAGCTGCTGTAAGGATGTCTGTGAAGAACATGACAGGAGGTAGAGAGGATGTTTATGTGTGCCTTATGCTGTCCAATTCCGGGGGGGGGGGGGGAGACAAGACAAAAAGAAAGTGTCTTGTTGAGGGAGCACTACAGCTGCGCGGGTGACTGTTTAAAGACACACTTGTTACTGCATTCGCTGAGCACTCTAGGTCTGTCAACCATCACTTACATATTTTTTAAATGTTAAAAAGAGAAACTTTGGCTAATTTGGGGGGATGTCTGACGGTTGTTGGTTTGGTTTTGACTGTTTTTGTGTTTTATATAAGGAATAAAGGAGTCCGGGACACTGAAGGTGGCTGCACAGCGTGGATCACTGAAGCAGGCTGCCGAGGGGAATCCATGAAATGGGATGTGTGAAGTGATTTCCTTAACAGTTGCTGCGGTCTTCTGTGTGCTGGGACTAGATCCGTGATGTCTTACTGGGATGACATCACTGGTCCAGTCCCACACTGACCAATCAGAGTCAATGATTCTTTGATGTGATTATGTAATTGTGTGTTAAAACATAGCCTGCCTTACACAGGGATCGGCATATTGCTACCCATGATGCTTTTTGTTGGCTTTGAGGCTTTCTACATGTATGCATGGGTTGACAAAGAGACACAGATGTTAACTCTGTATTTAAAGAGATTTACCAGGTTAAGTATTTGCACCACATGTTGTGGTGCCTTACCTGTAGCAGAAGCGAACTTATTCTATATGGCAAAAATTAACTGCTTAATTTAATAGTGTAAGGGATCGTAAATTTCTTCAGAGCTGATCCCTTCCACTTCACGCTTCTGGAAGCTGCTGAAGTCCCTGCCCCGTGCTAAACAAAGTTATTACGTGTCCCCAGGAAGAGCGCAGGGATGCGCTCCATTATAGGCTAGGCCTTGTAAGTTGACCAATGCCCACGTTTCATCACCAAGTGACCATTTTAATATAAGAAAACAATCAGAAAGATGCCCCCCATTGCCTGTAATGGAGCGCGTCCCTGTGCTCTCCCTGGGCACACATCATAAATTTGCTGAGCATGGGGGTGGGACTTCAGCAGCTTCCAGAACCGGGAAGTGGAAAGGATCGGTTTTGAAGAAATTTACGATCCCTTCCGCTATTAAATTAAGCAGCTAATTTTTGCCATATAAAGTCACTTCACTTCTGCTACATGTAAGGGCACCACAACATAGTGCAAATCCAGTTTAACATAACTTGTTAAATCTCTTTAAGAATTCTCAGAAAGGCCTGGTTTAAAAAAAAAGATTAAAGAAAAAAGGGTGAACAGCAAAACATTGGTGCCCCATTCAGTTGTACTGAATTTGTTTCTTTATGGCATAGAAACTGCCAGTAATGCGCTGTAGCACTATCACACCAAAAAATATTTTTTTCAAAGGAATATAATTAGATTTAGCAACTCCTGTGGTATTGATGCCTTTATGTAAATACACTGCATATTTTATATGTATATTGAGATACTGTATTATTGCACCACTATAGTATATTAACTGTAGTAGCCTGGGTAAAAAACTGGCTGGACAACAGGACGCAAAAGGTAATTGTAAACTGAGTCCACAGTGAAGAAAGGAGGGTAACTAGCGTGGTACTGCAGGGTTCGGTACTGGAACCGGTCCTCTTTAATGTCTTTATAAGTGACATTGGAGAGCACCTGAAAGGAAAGGTATGTCTCTTTGCAGATGACACAAAGATCTGCAACAGGTTGATACACAAGGTGGGGTGGAAAGGATGAAAAGGGACTTGGCAAGGTTGGAGGAATGGTCAAATATGTGGCAGCTCAGATTCAATGCCAAGAAATGCAAGGTAATGCATCTGGGAAACAAAAACCCAGGGGAAGAGTACACAATGGGGGGGGTGAGTTAATAACAACAAAAATCAAAAGAGACCTAGGAGTAATTATATCAGATGACCTAAAGGTGGACAAGCAATGTGAGAAGGCAGTAAGGAGGGCTGGGGGGATACTGGGATGCATAGGGAGAGGCATCAACAGTAGAAAACAGGAAGTTGTTATCCCTCTCTACAGACAGTTAGTGAGACCCCATCTGGAGTACTGCGTGCAGTTCTGGAGACTCCATCTCCACAAAGACATAGACAGAGTGGAGGCTGTTCAGAGGAGAGCAACCAAAATGGTGCAGGGTCTGCACCAGAAGACATATGAGGAGAGACTAAAGCAGCTTAATATGTATACCCTTGAGGAAAGGGGGAGAGGGGACATGATAGAACCTTTCAAGTATCTCAAGGGAATTAACAAAGTACAAGAGGGTAACATCTTTCAGAAGAAGAGATGTGCAAGAACAAGGGGGCACAATTTGAAAATAGAGGGGGGGGCGGCTCAGAGGTAATATTAGAAAGTATTTTTTCACAGAGAGGGTTGTGGATGTATGGAACAGCCTTCCTGAAGAGGTTGTGGAGTCAGGAACAGTGGGAGAATTCAAGAATGCATAGGACAGGCATAAGGCAATTCTAGTGGGGGATAGGAGGAAGTAAGCTGTTGATTAACTAGAATCTGCAATTTATCCATCAGGTAGGGAAATGGGCAGACTAGGTGGGCCAAGCGGTCCTTATCTGCAGTCAGATTCTATATTACTATGTTGTACTACTGTACCTCACTTACTGGTGTTATTGTACTGCAGATTTTATTAGGTTTTGTTGCAGTACAGCATCTGTGTATTTGTTTTGCTTTATACTGTATATCTCATACTCCCTCCCCTCAGCATTTCTTTATAAATTAATTAATTAAAAAGGGAAAGGAAATCAGCCTGGGGTGGGTTGATAGTGTCCATGTAACCCCCCACACACAATTTTGAGGGGGCTTACCTTATGTATCTCCCTGGGCTCCGCTGATGCTCACTGCCTGGCAGGCGTCTAGCAAGCAGAGCTAAATCCATGGCTGTTGATGTTCTGCTGTTGTCCTGCGTATGTGCGCACCTCCATGCCACCGCGCTATCGCTTTAAGGGATTCAGTCTGTGTATAGTGTAAACAGCCAGGCTGGGTCCAAGTTAATCAAGTCTCGCGACCAGCCAGGCATAGCTCCCATCTGCTCTAATCTGAAGTCGCTAACAGTGCAGAGAGAGAGCCCTACAAGAATCTGTAATTGTTTATCACTAAAACTTACTGTTGGTAAAACAGATTGTTTATGACGCTAATACTGGACTTCCCGATGGGAGCTGCCATCTTTGGTCTTGGACTCCTGCTTTGGACCAGTCGGAACCCATGGGTCCTCGAGGGGTCCTAACTATGGTGCCTTTTGGGAGAAACTGTGAACTTTTCCTTGTTGGTACCTAAATGGACCAGTGGGAGTACTGGAACTGTGATTGACAGCTCCCCTAGCCAGTCGGAATACAGGAAAACCGGACAAGTCAGAGACTGTTTGGAACAGAAGTTCAGTTTCAGTTAGGCCCCCCTCTCTCTCTCTCTCTCTCTCTCTCTTTTGGGAGCCTGTGTGGTGCACTTCAGCTTGAGACTCCGAGGAGAGAGAGGAGCCTTTGGTGCCCTGTGTGCTTTCCCAGAAGAGGCCTTTATTGCCTCCGATGGTTCAGTTTTGGTCCAGAAAGGGGATCGATCTTCAGGAACTGCCTGATAGCAGACTGTGAGGTTTCTCAGCATCCGTCTGAAATAGAAACCGGCTAGAAACTGAAGAAAGGAGTTTGCTGGTTTTCAGCCACTGCAATTGTGGTATAGAGACTCCTGGTCCTGGAGCAGCTCTCCACACACACACCGCAGTGATATTTCTGTGAATATCTGCACTGTGTGTGTGTGAAGGTGCTACAGAGATTCCTGTGTAAGGAGAAAGGAGCCAGCACTACGCAGCACAGAACTTTGCCAAATACCAGCTGGAGGGTTCACCAGCACACAGACCAGATTGTTCAGAAGACACTTCCAGCCTGATTCTAGGCCATCCCTGGCCCAGCCAGATTGTTCCTGTACCACCACCAGCACCATCCTGGTGAGAGACCAGTTTCCGGGAGGCAACTACGTGCAGGTTGCAGCCACCTACAGAGAAAGGCCGTGAAGTGAGGGTGAGTCGTGCCAGCCTGTTTCCCACCATCAGCTTCAGGCAGTAGCAGGTCTTAATGTCGCCACTGCCATGTTCCATCTTCTGGGTACAGTGAGTAAAACCAGGGTAGCTCTCTGCAACCAGCCATTAATTGCATATTATACCTGTCACAAACGCGCTCAACAGGTCAGGCTCTCTGCTCCCACAGTGCCAACCTCGAAGTGCAACAATGTGAACAGGAGACAAACAGGGTAACCCTCCTATCTGTTTTGGGTCCGAATCACCTATAAGCCTCAAGTCCTGAGGGTCAAATGTGAACCTTATGCTAGCATACCCAGTTCAGGCTCAGCTATATATAGTTTTCAGGGAAATGCAATATAATCCTTCGCCCAGTGGCACCTAGCCAGGTTTCCAAAATGTACCCTTACGACTCAATATAAGATCTAGGTATATTCTTACCTTTTTGCCACATAGTAATACACCTGGTTGAACTCTTAACAGATGTCAGAATTAAACACTGGTTCCGCATTCACATGCAAAAGAAAACTGAGAAAACACAGGCAGAATTTCAAGGAAAATATTGTTTACTAAAAATTGTAAAATATTTATTTAGTTTTTGTTTACTGGGTGAGTACCATAGCCAAGACATGACTATTTTCAGGCACGACCCGGGAGAATTACAATGAGGCAGGATAAACAGGAGTACATTTTTGGTAGGGGAGAAAACAGCAATACAGAGAAACCAAAGTACTCAACAACATTGTTTGTGTTTTATTTGCATTAAGGATTAACGTATGGTGGAGGAGCCAAGACTGAATAGACATGAAAGCAGAAGTGTCTGGTTTATGTGGTATATATTGTTGTCACTGCAGTACAGGACCAGGTCATCAGGACATCAGCATAAAGGATTGCAGAGCAATCAGGGATAGCTGACGAGATACTATTGAAAAAATTAATAAAAATAGTGAGAAGAAGGGGGCCTAATATTGATCCTTGAGGAACACCTAGATTAATCGCCATTGGGCTGGACACAGCAGAATTGAATCTGACAAGCTGGGTTCTGTTTGATAGCTCCTAAACCAGGCCACAGAGGTAAGAGAGAAACCAAGGGCTAGGAGGCTGTCAAGTAGAAGAGGATGAGCAACAAGGTCAAATGCCTTAGTGAGCTTGATTAAAACTGCCCCGGTTCGTAGGCCTTTGTCCATTGCAGTAAGGGTGTCATTTGTAAGGTGAAGCAAGGCAGTGGAGGTGCTGTGACCTTTATGAAAGCCATGCTGAATCGATGAGAGAAGGTTATGTTTGGTCAAGAATTCAGTAACTTGGATAGATACTAGTTTTTCCATTATTTTGCATAAGACTGATAGTACAGCAATCGGACGGTAATTAGCTATATCTCTTTTATCATCTTTCTTAGGAACCAGGGTGACTTTGGCCACTTTCCAGATATCAGGGACGAATCCATTGCAAAGGGAGAGGGTGAAAATCCTAGACAAAGGCAGGGCAATGTAAGGTGCAGCCAGTTTTAAAAGTTTGGGCTCAATGCCATCAGAGCCTACACTAGTATTATCAGAAATGGTATTCAGTAGGCCGAGGACTTGCAATTTAGATACTGCCTTAAAGTAAAAAGGAGGGGCAAGCACAGAGGGGGAAGGCGGAATGGATTGGGGGAAGGGCTGCGTGGGGAGGAACATAGATGTGAGCCTGGACAGGTCAGAGAATTGCTTATTAAACACTTCAGCAATGGTCCTGGGGTCATTGCAGTGGATTCCATCAATGATCATATCGTTGTCTAAGTGAGGTTTCTTTGCACCTAGGAATGTTTTCACATGCACTCAGAATTTCCTAGTATCGCCAGATGCTTCCAGCAGAAGCCCCTTACAGTAAGAGCTTTTGCTAGTCTGATCTGCTTTTTACACTCGCTTCTCTGGGCCCTATAGATCTGGTAGTCGGTATTAAGGCTGGATTTCTTGAAGCGCCTCCATCTTTTATCCCTGGCATGGAGCACAGCTAGGAGATTTTTGTGTAACCACCTGGTAGGTTTCACTCAAACCCGTTGGGTCACAAGGGGGGGTGTGTTTCTATTGTCAACTGCTAGAAATTGGTCAAGAAAATATTCAAGAGCTGTATGAACATATAGGATCTGCGAAAGATAGGTCCAGTCAATAGACGAGACTTAATGTGGGAACTTTGCTTGATCCAGGTTGGCATAGTTCCTAAAGGTGATATAGTGTGGTGGCAGTACAAACACAGAACATATAAATAAATAACTTAAAGTTAATAAAATAACTAGGGAAATTACAGAACAAAAAAGAGACACCTGCAGAAATACTTAAAAGTTCTTGCTTAGCTAGATGTTACCAGAAGTGCCTGTTTTAAGTCTAGAGACAAAAGTCTCACTCCTCTCGAGTCCAGAGATAAAAAGCAATGTTTCCCTAGACGACTGACCATTTCAAAATCCATCTCCCCACCCCCTTGGTGAGGTCACAGTTAGATCCTCCCATACTTAATTTCTACTATGGAAATCAACAGTTAGCAATTTTTAAAATATAAGTCTCCTTCATCAAAGCCTCTTCTTTGATCTCTCTGCTGGTTTCCTGTTTTGCAAAAATGATTTTAGATTTATGACGTTAACAAGAATCTGTAACCAAATTGTCTCTTCTTGCAGGATCATACAATTTTATGAAGTTTCATCTCTTGGTATATGGCAGGAAGCCCTCTCTTAAGGCAGGAGAGGAAACCTTTGATTAGTTTTCCCCCCGCCAGCTTTTATGACAGCCAGCTGCTTTAGTGACACTGACACCTTTGAGGTCAAAGGTGAAGCCTCTTACACACTGGCTTACTTGTGTGCCAAGCAGACAGTTCCAAACACATACACATTTATTTAAAAATACAAATATGATACATATAACAATAAGCAGGTGGCAGAGCATCACAATACCATCTAATTTTGTTTGCCAGTTAAAGGGTTTAAATAGACTGGGCCATCCGGCCACAGATACAATTGATTGAGAGTTTTTCCAAGTGTGTTGCATATGTTTAATCATCCTTCTTTCCAACAAGGGCCCCCAATACAGCTGCAATGCTGGCCAACCCGTGGCACTATATCAGGCATGCCAGGTTCCATTCTGGGTACCTAGTGTTGAACTGTGTCAGTACAGGGACTGAGTGCGTAAAAGTGATTCATTCTGTGCACTGCAGTTTTACCTCAATAATTCAGATTCAAACAACATGAAGTCTTGCTGTATTCTGACTATTGCAGTTAGCCCCAGCCTTTAAACTGCCCCAGAGAACAAAGGGTTAAACTTTCTATGCAGAGCATAGAATGCTGAGCTCGAGCTCAGTTGAGGTCTCTGTCTGTTTCCCTTTGAAATCCAACCGTCAGATTCTTTACTCCACCTCACTGAACAGTTGCTCCGGAGATTTCTCCTTCAGCTCGGTTCGAAAGTCGGATAAAGTCTCGGTTAAGTTGTTGGTTTTTACCCAATTTATTTCCACATAGTCGGTTCAGTCTCTGTCTGTGGTACCGTGAGTACTAGATAGGTTTTCTTCTGATTTTCTGTGTGGAAATTGTAAAGTGTTATATCGGTTCGGCTGAGCCGATCATTTGTAGTGAATCCTTGTGTTTTACTTTAGAGTGTGGTTACCGGTCCTTATCAGTTCTAAAAAGAAAACGTGTTTTGAACGTTTTTTTCCGACACCCGTGACATGGTTAGGAACCAATAAGGGAGTCTTGCCTGGCGGTTGCCATAAAAAGGGTAAGTTTGGTTAGGCTGGCCATGTCTGAGAAACCCAAGAAAAAAACTGGGCCCACTGGGTTTCAACACTGCAGAGAGTGTGGGGAGGTCTTTGCTAAGGCCGACCCCCACACCACCTGTGTTTATTGTCTGGGGTTTGAACACCTTAATACAGACTGCCAAATTTGTAAAAATTTTCCTAAATCTATCCTTGAAAAGAAATTAGGTAGACTGAGGGAAAAGGAGGCCAAGAAGTCCGCTGACCGGGATGGCCAGCCTGGTTCGGTTCTGACCGAACCAGAAGGAGTGCCCTCTGACCAGGGCGATACTTCTTCGAGCAAGAGGAGAGCCGATCCTGACGGGTCAGTTCCAACAAAAAGGAAACGCAAAGAAAAATCGAGCGGTTCGGATCCAAAGGTTCATGTTCTGACCACCGAAGAAATAGCCAGAGCGATTCAAATTGTGGAATCGCTTAGCCCGGTTCCGACCGATCCGGCACCTTTTGGCAGGGTTTCGGTTTTGTCGGTTCCCCCGGTTCAAGATTATACCCCTGAAGATTTTTATGAACCATAGTTTGAGGAGGAGGGGGAGTTTGAAGATGATGGTGATGATGGTGAAAGTCTGGATGTGCCTGTGGAACCGGAAAGCTCCCCAGACAGATCTTCTGGTGTATCCCCTCCTAGGCTGTCTGAGTCCCCTTTCCATTTTCTATTTTACAGAAAAGTGGCTGAAACCGTCCAGCTTCCTATGGAGGAGGCACTGGAGGATCAGGAGAAGCCTGATTATGTGGAAATGGTGGACATCCCAGAGTCCAGGAGACTGTCTATTCCCCCCTCACAAATCCTTTGGGAAACAGACACAAAAAATCCTGAAGTCTCCCAATTCTGTACCCCCTGTTGACAGAAGGATGGACATGAGGTACACACAATCAGGCTCAGATACAGAGTTTTTATACCAGCAATGCAGCCATGTTGGGGTAGTGCAGGCTGCTGCCTGTGACAAGGCAAACATTCCCTTGGCTTCACACCCCCCAGACAAGACTCCAGGAAGATTGATGCCATGGCAAAAAAGCAGTACATGGCATCTTCCTTGGGACTCAGGCAGGCGAACTATATGGCCTACACAGCCAGGTACCAGAAGTCCAGGTGGGACACTGTACTGGCACTGGCTAAACAGGCCTCCCTCCAGCTAGCCAAGGAGCTAGAGGAGGTGGCTGCTGATGGGATCGAGGCATCAAAAAGTACAATTTCATGCTGCTGTGGGCTCCAGTGATGTGTCATCAAGAGTCATGGCTACATCTGTGGCTTTTCAGAGAATGGCTTGGCTCAGATGTACTAGCTTCTCAAAGGACACCCAGGCTAAGGCCATGGATTTTCTTGTAGTGGGTAATTCTCTGTCTGGGGGAGCAAACAGAGAATTGCATGAAGAAAATGGACGCGTACAGGACCACTTATAGGAGTGCTCAGGCCAAGGAGAGGCAGGCAACTCCTCAAAGGCAGCAGTCTAGGGGCAGGGGTAGGCCTTTTCATAGGCCTTATTACCAAGCACAGGCCTCTTCTTCTTCCTTTTCACAGAGGGGGTTCTTCAGATGGAGAGGCAGAAGGGGGATGAGCAGAGCTGCATCCACTCCTCAGCCTAAGGCTGCTACCAAGCAGACACCCTGATGGGTCTGCCCCGGGTCGACTCTCCTATTCCAGTAGGGGGCAGGCTGGCTTACTTTGTCCAGGACTGGATGTCTGTTACCTCAGACAAGTGGGTCCTGGAAGTAATAAGCCAGGGACTGGTTCTCAGCTTCAGAAAATTTCCCAAGATGAGAGCCAGATCTTTTCCACCTGCAGGTCTCTCAGAAACCCTTGCCCTAGAGGCAGAGGTTTCATCTCTTCTGGCCATAAGAGCCATAGAGAGAGAGTTCCTACCCTACACAGGGGCAAAGGTATGTACTCCAGGTACTTCCTTACCCCAAAAAAGAAAGGGGAGTGGCGACCCATCCTAGACCTAAGATACCTGAACAAACATCTTTTAAAACCAAAGTTCAAGATGGTAACTCTGGGAATAATTCTTCCCTCTCTAAGGCCAGGGGACTGGCTAGCCTCCCTGGACCTCAAAGATGCCTATTTTCACATTCCCATCAGGTGTTCCCACAGAAAGTACCTCAGGTTCGAGTTGCCCTCTGGCCACTATCAGTTCAAAGCAATGCCCTTTGGTCTAACATCAGCCCCAAGGGTTTTCACAAAGTGCCTGGCAGTAGTCGTTGCCTTTCTAAGAAGGCAAAAGATTTCCATTTTTCCATATTTGGATGACTGGCTCCTAGTGGGCCAGTCTCCAGACCAGGTCAAATCAGACCTGCAAGTGACCCAGCAAGTGCTCACTTCTCTAGGATTTCTTTTCAACCTTCCCAAGTTAGTTCTCGAGCCAGTGCAGCTCCTTACCTTTATAGGGGCAGAGCTGGATACTGTCAAAGCAAGAGCCTTTCTTCCCCTGGAAAGGGCAAGAGTTCTTACAGAACAGGCTTCTTCCTTCAGGTGTCTCGACCAGCAAGGCATTTCCTCCAGCTCTTCGGCCACATGGCAGCTTCTACAGCAGGGGTCCAAGGGGCAAGATTCCAGATGAGGGACATTGAGTTCCATCTTAGGGCCTTTTGGTCCCAAAGGAAGGATTCCCTTACCAAACTGATTCCAGTGACTCGGACCCTGATCCAAGCCCTTCAATGGTGGCAGGATCAGGACAATTTAAGGCAAGGGGTCCCATCTGCCACTCAGTCTCATTCAGTGGTCCTTACCACGGATGCTTCCCTTCTGGGCTGGGGAGCCCATCTGGGGGCCCTCACAGCCCAGGGAGTGTGGTCCCCTCAGGAATCCCTTCTCCATATCAATCTCCAGAACTCAGGGCAGATTTCTGTCCCTAATAGCTTGCTCTTAGTCAGTGCAGAACAAGGTGGTTCAAGTCAGAACAGACAACACCGCCACCATGTGGTACATCAACAAGCAGGGAGGCACTCTGTCTATGGCCTCGTGCACAGAAGCCATGAAGTTGTGGTCCATGGCTTATTCCCTGCAAACCTCTCTGATAGCAGTCCACCTTCAAGAGAAGGACAATGTGCTAGCAGATGCACTGAGCAGGATCTCACAGGGCCATCACGAATGGTCCCTGGACCCTCTGGTCTTGAAGGTGATTTTTTCAAGGTGGGGCACTCCAGAGATAGATCTCTTTGCAGCCCCAGACAATCACCAACTTCCTGTTTTTTGTTGCAGACCCCCAGTCTTGGGCTCAGTCCCTCTGGATGCTCTGATTTTGAACTGGGAAAGAAATTTCTATATGCCTTCCCTCCCTTTCCTCTGCTGTTCAAAGTTTTAGTCAAGATAAGGTCACAACCTTGCAAAGTGATTCTGATTGCTCCAGACTGGGTCAGACAGCCTTGGTACCCCCTGTTGCTGTCTCTAGCAGTCCATCGTCCCCTGTCTCTTCCCAGGAATTACAACCTGTTAACCTCCTCTCAGGGGAGGATTTGGTACCCCAATTTTCAGTCTCTCAATCTCAAGGCATGGCTCTTCAAGAGCTAGAGTATGCAGATTTGCATCTGTCTCAGGGGGTTCTGGATATTCTCAAAGCCTCTCGAAAGCCCGCCACTAGAAAGACCTATAACTCCAAATGGAAGAGATTCAGCATTTGGTGTTCCAAGCAACATATTTCCCCAGACACTGCTGAATTGCCTACAGTTCTGGATTGTATGGTCCATCTTAATGGCCTAGGCCTCAGACCAGCTACTCTCAAGGTACACTTGTCAGCTGTCTCTGCTTCACTGTCAGTGGGGAAGTCTTCTTCACTATCATCTCATCCTGTGTTCTGTAAATTTTTCAAGGGATTGCTTGATACCAATCCTCCATTTAGGGATCCTGCCCCTGCCTGTGACTTGAATATTTTCTTTGCTCAATTGATGCAACCTCCCTTTGAGCCTATGTCCTCAGTAGAGCTTAAGTACTTGACTTGGAAAACTGTGTTTTTAGTAGCCATTACCTCTGCCAGACATATCAGTGAACTGCAAGCCCCGTCAGTGGAACCTGATTTTATCTCCTTTCATAGGGATAAAGTGGTCCTTAGAACCAATAGAAGGTTCTTGCCCAAAGTGGTTTCAGATTTCCCCCTGAATCAGTTTATGTCTCTTCCTGTTTTCTTCACTGATCATTCATCTTCAGGAGAGAGGAGGCTACGCAGTTTAGATGTTAAAAGAGCCCTTAGCTACTACATAGAGTGTACCAAGGGTCATAGGTTTGATTCCCTGCAGTTGTTCCTCACTTATGGAGAAGTGGGAAAGGGCAAACCTGCCACCAAGAGAACTATTGCCAGGTGGATTGTGTCTTGTATACAATTCTGCTGTGAGGAACTAGGAAAGATTACACCCTCAGGCCTGAGGGCTCACTCCACCAGAGGTACAGCTGCTTCCCTGGCTGCTGCCAGGGATATCCCTGTCTTAGAAATTTGTCAAGCAGCCACCTGGAAAACAGTCCATACCTTTACCAAGCATTACTCTCTGGATATCCAGGCTAGGAGTGATGTTCGGTTTGGCACAGCAGTACTTCAGATCCTATTCCCAAAGTAGGTTCTGTCCTTTCTCCATGGAGGTACTGCTTGGTAGTCTGCAATAATCAGAATACAGCAAGACTTCATGTTGTTTGAAGAAAAAATTAACTCACCTTAGTAATTATGTTTGTTCTAATGGAGTCTTGCTGTATTCTGATCTCCCCCCTTGCCTCCCCTCTCAGAACCTGTTTTGGGGAAGTGGGTGGGCAGGTGCAGTGTTGCACCTCAAGGGTGCTTCTTTTACACCCTCCTTTATTGTTTGGGTGTTTGTTTTATTATTATTATTTGGATTGTTTTTTTGGTTTTGGGTTTCCTGACTTGAGTCTCCCTGGGAATTCAAAACTCTCGTTGCCAGTTGGCTAGAAAAATTTTACAATTTCCACATAGGATAGTTAGTGAGATCTTCCTTGTCAATCTTCACCATTCATTACTTCCTGGGTGTAAAGCCGGGAAGCGCCCGCCTCGCGAAGCTTTTTTTTTTTTTTTTAAATCCAGCTCGCGGCGCACGCCCTCGAGTGAGCGTCACTGCGCGAGGACGGCCGTTAGTAGCGACCGACTCCTCCTCCAACTCAGTTCTGTTTCTCCCGCCGTATGAGGCAGCACCTGTTCATGATAGCTCAGTTAAAGTGCGTATCGACCGACCTTTTCTACACTCGACGCCTACGGTAAGACTGTTCCTTTTTCTTTGTACGGCGCCGGGTGTATTTCCGACTGTGTTTAACCTTGTTTATTTCGCGTTATGTCCGGTTCTGGAGCGAAACGTTCTTCTAAGACGGGCCGTGCCCCTATGCGTCGGTGCTCCTGCGGCCGGCATTTCTCCGTCTCGGACCGGCATGACGTTTGCCTTCGTTGCCTGGGACCCAACCATGACATGGATTCGTGCGACGCCTGTTTCTCCATGGACCGCCGTGTCCTAGAAGTCCACGCGTTCAAGCTCGGCAAGACCCCGCCGACCTTCGGGGGACGACGTCGCTCAAGGGACGCCCAGGTAAGGTCTCTTGGCCCATCCCCCGGGCCCCCTCCCGGGCCTACTCAGTCCGAGGAGGAGAGTCTCTAAAATCTTCTCTTGCGAGGAGGCCCCTTCAGCGGTGTCGAGGGGCGTGGTCCCTCCCGGGATAGCGGCGCCGACACACGCCCTCGGCAATCCTCTTCGGAGGTGCAGAGCTCCCCTGTCGAGCCCTCGTCTGTTAGGCCTGGCACCGGGTGGCCCCTCACGCCCGCCTCTCGGCGCCCGTTTGGATCCAGCGCGTTCGCGGTGCTGATGATCGATGCGGCACACTGTCTCCGGCGCTGTTTGAGCGCGGTGATCGAGGCAGCACCGTTTCGGCGGCGCTTTGGATCCGCGGTGCCGTGATCGGGCTGCGCCGTTGGCAGTGCGTTTTGGCCTCGGCGTTATGATGCCGATGGACATGGCGGGCGCCGCCCGGCCGGTGCCGCTCGCCTCCAGCGCCGCCCGGCGGCTCGCCGGCTTTCCCCTCCCGGGCGGTGCGGGCCTGCGGAGCCGCTGGGGTGTGTGAGATGAGCCTTCCTGCTGCCGGTGGGGGGCAGCGGCGTCGCGCTTGGTGCGGGGCGTTCGCGGCCCCTGTGGCCTCGGGGACCCTGGGGTGGCCAGCATCGAGGTCCTGCTGGTCTCGTCCTCCTCGGAGGACGATGGCTCTGATGTGGACCCATCCTGGCACCCCATTCTTGAATCTGGGTCCTCGGTGGCTAGGGTACCAAGGCGGCGCAGTGGGCCCCTCCCTCTGTCCCCTGCGTCGTCTCCTGAGGTTCCTTGGCTGGGGGTGGCCGAGGCCCGGGGGCAGGCAGTAGGGGTGACGGAGGGGGAGGCTCCCCTCTCTGGAGGCCCGGTGACAGCTACCCCCCAGGGTGCTGTTGCCTCCTCTAGGGACAGAGGGACGTTGCAGTCGAGGAGGAGGGCCCTCTCGGAATCCGAGGGGTTGAGGGGCAGGTGGCCTGCTGCCCGGTCTTCCTTGGTCACCTCAGGGGGGGTGGCCAGAAGCCGTAGTGCAGAGCCCCACCCCTCCCCCCAGGGTTCTAGGGTGTCCTCTGGCGGCGTGTGTGCGGACTGCCCTTCTGGATCCATGCAGTCCCGGCGTCGTCACAGGGGAGTTTCTCCCCCAGGGCTCTTCCAGGCTCCGCTTCCCCAGGGTTCCGTTCTGCGGCCTGGTTTGATATCCGGGATCCCTCCTACTAGGGCTCCCTTTCCCGGATTCCAGAGCCCTCGCTGAGAGCAGTTGCCTCCTCGGAGGTGCCCCTCTCCCATCTCTCTGCCTTCACCACCCCCGCTCCCGGGCCATGTCGGTCCCACTGGGTCCGTTATCCTGGGAGCAGTTCAGGAGTTCTCTCTGGCCTTCCCTCATATATTAGACACATGCATGAGTGGGTCTTCGACTCTCCCCACCCCGCCAGGAATCCTCTGGACATTCCAGTTCCCCATCATCCTCGTCTCCCTCCTCTGAGGGAGAGGAACCCCTGCTCATCTGTCCTCGTGCTGATTTCACAGAATATCAGCGTTTCCTTCTCGAGGATGGTGAGGGATCTCCGGATTCCTACGTTCGGGAGACAATACGAGCAGGAGGCATGAATTCCTTGGTGAATTCAGTGCCCAGCATCTGGTGGTACCTTCCTGGCCTATCCCTTCCAGGGCGTCTATCTGATCCTGGCAGTTCCCTGCCGCTTCTTCTCCAGCCCCGGCGGACTGCCAGCGTAGGTATTGTGCCCCCTCTGAGTCTCTAGGTTCCCTTCCCAACCCGTCCTCAGGTTTGGTATACCTGGATACTCCTTCTGGGCGCCGTTGCCTGGCGCACAACCGCCCACCGGATTCGGACTCTCTCCAGTTCGACCGGTGGGGGCGAAGAGTGTTCTCTTCTTCTCGTGCGAGTGCTTGTATTGCATCACATCAGGCTCACCACGCTGCCTACAGCCGGCATCTGTGGTCGATGATGTCCCAGCTGCTGGCATCTATGCCTGACACGGAGCAAACCAGACAAGCCGTTGCCCTCTCCGCGGTAGGCCTGGAGCTGGCAAGACACCAAGCAAGGCGTCTTATGGCGCGCCAATGAGGTGGCTTCAGGCTTGCGGGGACAGTGATCTGCATCAGGCAGCGGCATGGCTCGTCTTTCCAGGTTGTCACCCCTGGCCCGGCGTAGGGTGATGCGCTCCGCCTTCCGGGGGACCCATCTTTTCTCATCCAGAGCTAGGAGACTTTTACAGGGGCTCCATCCATCTCCTCGTCCTCGGGAGGCACCTCCTAGCTCTTCTCCCACTTAGGCTTTCTGAATAAGCCAGGGTCTTCTCCTCCTGTTTCTCACCAACAGAAGGCTGGGGGTCTTGTTCCCTCAGGGTATGGCCTCTTCCCCCTCCAGGGGAAGAGGAGCTTAGTACTCACCCAGGAAGTAATGAATGGTGAAGATTGACAAGGGAAGATAGGAAAATCATTACCTACCGTGATTCTTGATCTTCTTGTATCTTCACCTCATTACTTACCCCACCCACCATCCCTCAGTGGCCTCTTCCTGTGGCTTCTCCACCTCCCGTCTCCTTCCTCTCTCTGCATAAAAAAAAAAAAAAATTTTTTCTTAAAATATAGGGAAAGTTCCTTAATTTTTCCCAAAAAAAAAAATCTTTCTTTTGGGGGGTTCTAATTTTTCCAGAAAAATTACTTACTCTAAGATTCATGGGCCATCTCGTGGATTGCATTGGCGATCAAACTGCACAACTATCTCTTGCCATTCTTCTGGCAAGATACCTCTGGGGGTTTTTTGGCCTGGCTCAGGCTATTCAGATTTGATCCTGCAATTCCGTTTTCCAGATAGTTGCCCTGAAATCAATATCCCCCCTATTCTTGCCTTGCAGAGCAGAGGAACGGGCACGTCTAATCCTTTTTCTTTTTGCAAAAAAAAAAATTAAATATTAAATGCTGAGGGAACTCTCTTCGACTGTTATAGGCATCTTGGTATCGGGGTCATGCATCTAATCCAAAAACATTTTACCTAAAAAAAAAAAAAAAAAAAAAGGAAAATAAACAGGAAGGCAATGAGAAGGTAGGCTATCCTTCTGCTTAGTTACTAGAGGTTTTCCTTTTAAATGTCCTCCTGGACAATTTTTGCAGAAGAGCATTGCTGACCATATCCGATCCCAGCCTGCCTAAGCCTTGGCCAGTCAGTCTGAGTCCCATTTCTATCTTAAGGCGCCTGAAAGGCTTACATTTTCCATTTCTAAACCCCTGAGCAGCTCTCATGCTGCCTGGGTTTTATTCTCCTCCTCGGGTTCCCTTCAGTTTAAGGCCTTCAGCGCCAGGAGCCCGGGTAGAGTATCAGAACAATGGCATGTTGAAAGATGAGACTATGCCCTCCTGGGTCTGTCTAGGTTGGTGAACCTTCTCTTCAGCTCTATCTCAGAGTTCTTGTCCCTTTAGTCGAGCCTTCAGCTGTAAGCTAACTATGCTCGTTGGGCATTCTGGTCCTTTCAACATCCCATCTCTCTCTTCTCTTTCTTCTTCTTCTTCTATTTTCTCATTTCCTTTCTTATCTCTCCTCCCAGAGTCGCCCAGGTAATGAGGCCCTGCAGTCCCTAGGCTAGGGATATCTTATCTCCTCTGTCCTTCCTCCATCGGCTTATTTCTTTTCAGTTCATTCTTCCTTGCTTTGCTATCCTTGGCTATCTTGCCTCGCTATCTATATTCTCTGCTTTCTCTTTGCCTCCCAGCTCTGAGAACTGAGTTGGAGGAGAGGTCGATCGCTACTAACGGCCGCCCTCACAGCATGACGATGACGCTCCGAAGCGGCGCCGTTAGCTAGACTTTTAAAAAAAAAAAAGCCTGGAGCGGGTGCGCGCCTCCGCTTACACCCAGTAAGTAATGAATGGTGAAGATACAAGAGAAGATCAAGAATTACGGTAGGTACGTAATTTTCCTTTTTGCTCGTAAGAATCTGACTGTTGATTTAAGGGAAACACACAGAGACCTCAACCGAGCTCGAGCTCAGCATTCTATGCTCTGCATAGAAAGTTTAACCCTTTGTTCTCCGGGGCAGTTTAAAGGTTGGGGCTAACTGCAATAGTCAGAATACAGCAAGATTCCATTAGAAGAAACATAATTACCAAGGTGAGTAATTTTTTTCTTCTTGCCCCTCCCTTGTTACTGACCCCCCAAAATAAACCTGATTTGCTCTTTCAAGTTTAACCTGAGCCATGGGCATATTATTACTTGGTTTACAGTGATAAGATATATACACATTGTTTTAAAGTGCGTGGTGGTTGTGAAATTGTCTTTTACAGAGGGAGCACACCGTGCGTACCAGAGAGCCAAACCCTGTGGGTAAGTGGGCTGAGTGTGAGCATATCATTAATGGTCATACTAGTTGGTATTCTAATGGTTAAGCACTACAACTGTTCAGTTAATTCAGAAAGGTCACTAGGCGGGATTGTGAGTGGTATTAGCTTCCCAGAGGGCTGTACCTACTGTGATAATTTCCCACTTAAATACTACTCTGGGTGGAGGCACCATAATTGTAGTATTACTACTGGTAGGGATACCCTGGTACCAGTTAGGCACGGACCCAGGCCCCTCAACCTGCAGTTAGGGAAGCAGGCAGTGGTAGTAGCCCTTGGTATAATGGTGCCAAGGTTACATCCATTTAACCCTTTAACTACATTTAACCCTTTAACTACATAGACTTCTAAATGACATCTCTCTGAGACATAACTCTCACCAAGTCCAACACTATACCACCAAGCTTACTTGAGGGACACCTCTCCAGTGGGAGAGGCTAGTTCAGTCTCCATGCTCATTAAAACCTATTTTCCATCTTTTGGCACCATCAAGCGTACCTTCTGTTGTTTCCTGCCACTGACCTGCTCCCACCTAAGAGCTACATACATGTACTTGGGTCGGCTACCCTCCTACTCATTCACCACCATCCAAACTACCCACAGCACCTCGGCTTACTCTTTCTGCCTGGCCAGGGCAAACAAAATTCCAGTGCAAACTGTGACTCACAGACCTCCTTTGAAGAATCATTTGATTCGAGGCACTAGCGATCTGAGCTGGAGCAGCAAGTCTTGCTGTGTGATTTACTGTGGATTTACAAAAAAAAAAAACATTTTCTTTTGGATATTGAGGTACTGTTTCACGTTCTTCACTGACTGCCACTGCAACTTTTGACTTTGCATCTGTGGTCAGGGCATAGTCAGGGAGGGACATATATCACAGCAGGTATGTGTGGCAGGAGAGAGGAATGAAATTCAGTAAACCTGTATGCATGAGTAGACATTGGCCGGTGCCATCATCCAGCACCAGTTGGATGCCTTTCCCTCTAATGATTGTCACACAGCCCAACATGTGTTGTGCATGCCCGTGACAGCTGGGTTGTGTGTGTGTGCCAGGCGACACATGTTCACCTTTGTTGCCAGCGGCACCTCTGTTATGCCTACCCTATGTGTTTCACAAAATGCAGTGTATCGAGACCTCACTCCCCCAGGCCCCTGGAAGGCAAGCTGTCTGCCAGCCCCTGCTCCTGCTGTCCCAGGCTTGCAGCTTCAACCCGGGTCATCCGAGTGCAGAGCAGTTCCTTGATGCTTGTCTGCATGCCTTTGGCTCACTTAAACCGTTTAGCGAACAGGCTGGAATTAGGGTGACTTACCACTTAAAACTGGGCTGAAACAGTAAAACCTGTTATTTCTGTATCATTAAAAAAACATTTTTGAAAGAACTGCTGTCGATGCCCGTGATGATACCTTAGCTGGCATCAGTGCTGGAGCAGACATCATTGCAGAGTGTGTTTTCTTTGTCAAAAGTTTTAAATCTCACTCCATATTTCAGGTCACCTGGTGGTGCTGTTTTTTCTCTTCCAGCACATTACTTATACAAGCTTGGAGAAGCATAATGAGCCTGGTGTGAATTCCATTGCAGTGCTGACTCCCAGCTGGGATGGGAGGTTGTGTTTTCTTTTCTTCTTTTATGCAGCGTCATCTCATTCCCTTGAGAAGCTGCAAACACAAATTATCACCTTGGCTTTTTGTTTTTAATTAAGTTTGTTTGACCCCAACTCCAACTGACCCCCTCCTTTTTGACTGTGACTTCTGCCTCGGCAGAATCCTCAGGTTGGGTGCATTTCCCTCTCAACCCCACAGGCTCTGTTGTGAGGGATTTCACCTGGAATGGGGCTGGAGAGTGCCAGTGCCAAGCTATCAACCACATCTTCCTAGAATTGGTCTTCCATGTAGAGCACCACACCAGGACCTATCTGAAGTAAAACGATTGGGGCTGGCTGCACATATGGACAGTGCTGGCATGCAGTATACGCTTTTCTCAGCACTGTTAGAGGTGCCAGCAGCCCCAACTGCCTCAGTTCCTTTTCTCCCCATCGTCAAGAGCAGACGTCGGGGAATGAACTTCAGTTTTGAACATGTAGATCTTGCTGTGATTTTTTTTTTTAATATATAATTTTCAGCTATCAAAGTTTACTTATGGCACAGAGTGTTTTAGCGCTTATGTATTTTTATCAGGTGTTGTGTAATATTACCTGAAGGGTTCTCCCTTCAGCGTCAGCCTGTGACTGAATCCCAGAGACTTGGTCCGATGAAGACAGCAGCAATTCGGTGCAGATGGCAGGGAAGGGGATGAGCCAATTCTGTGTGCTCTCTGTTTCTGGCAACATGACCCTCAGTAGCCAGTTGTCACTTTTGGCACCATTCTCTTTGGGATAGGATCCTTACATGTTCACGTGCCCGATCCTGGACCAATTGTTGGTACCAAAAGTTCAGAGTTGACCCTCTGGACAGGTACCCCTGCCAGTAAAGACTTTTACAGGATTGACTTTATCTTGGCGGTCGCCCCTGCCAGGTTCAGTGCAAGTGGGTTCCAGTTCGTTTGCTCATCTGGGTCCGGACTTCCCTAGTCCCTCTGTGCCGATTATGATGGTTAGTACAGCTATTATGGAGTAATGCCTTCTCCACATTCTTTTGGCACCATCTGCGATTCTGATAGTACTGTTTGGGGGGGCTTTGGCCCTGGTTCGAACCTCAGTTCTGTTTTGGGTGCAAGTGCTGATGCCTTAGTGGATGGCAGCTTTGGAGCAGGCAACGGTGCAGAGTGTGTTTTTCCTCTCTAAGACGTCCTCGGGGTACGTGCTGGAGCCATTAACGTCTTCCTCTTTGTTGGATAACGAACAAGAGTATAACCCAGACCTCACAGGTGATGAGGCAGGTGATTATAATGAGTTTTCTTCTATTCAGGACACCACACACGTGCTCAATCAGTGAGGGTTCCTTAGTAGGATCACCTTTCAGGCACTGTTAAAATATAGGCAGAGCTTTAAATTTTAAAACAGTTACTGTACACTTTTCCTTTCTGGGCTGCTTCTAGGTCCACTGGTAGAGTCTGAGCACAACAAGTTTAGTTGTGACCACAGGGTGTTGCCTTTTGTTCCTGGATATGAGTTTATCCTCAGAGTCTTTGGCAGTTTTCTGCAAGTATTTTCATGCAGTTTATTTATTTACTTTTTGTTGACCAAGAAAGGAGGGATAGGCAGTGCTGCCTGTTTTTCAGCCTCATCCCATGGGTGGGGGTTGGGGAGGTACATATGGAAACCAACTGAAAGTGAAGCACATGAAGCTGTTGGTAGTGTTTGTAGTTAATGGGGGAATTTGGCCAGAACACCAGGGAAATTCCAACACTCTTTTCGAGAAGTACCATGGGATGAAACATCCAACTGAACAACCACCACAACAGGCAGACGGGACCTCAGTTTAATGTTTCATCTGAAAGACTGCACCTCATGCTGCACTACAGTGTCAGAACTGGGATTTACCCCAAGTTCCTGGTGTGGGGCTAGAACCACAACCTTCCAATCTTCTGGCCTCAGAGGTGAGTGTGCAACCTGCCAAGCCACTGACACTGCAATGGGAAATTATATATGCGCTGTGTAGCAGCCCTTTTCCAAGAAAGGAGTGGGTTATTATTAGAGTGCCTATTAAAGTACTGTGTGCCAGTTTATTGGTTGCTTTGTTCCCTAGGAAAAGGGTTGGAGTCTATGGGCAGGGAGATAGATAGGAAGGTTTGGGTGGGAGTTGGGAGATTTCACATAGTTTCCTAGGAGAGGGAGTTGTCCAGAGCAGGAGGGGAATAGGAGCATCTGTACCAGTACCGCCGGCGCCATGCAGGTTTGGGTCCTGGGGGCTTTGAGGAATCCCGCTGGCCTTTGCTCAGTGGCAGGGTGCTAGGGTTGGGGTGGCATAGGTCCCCTCTTGGGTTTTTAGGACACCTTTGGGAGTCAAAGTTGGTCCGCCATCCTGGCTTAGTGGCAGGGTGCCAGGGTTGGAGTGGTACGGAACTCCTTGGCAGGCTCTTTCTGCCCATAACACTAATCCTTATATACTGTGTCTGAAGTCCTTCACTTTTCACTGGAGACCTGAGACTTTGTAACACTCAGGGGCTATGCAGGAGTTCATGGGCATCAAGATGGACTTGGTTAGGTTAATCTCCAGAGCTGAGCATTTGACAAAACTGTTACTGTATCCACTGGGGGGAGTTGGCTAATTGGTTCAGGGTCAAAAAAAGGTCATTCATGTACAAGTTAACCTGGCAGTTGGTGCCTCCTACCTGAATTCCATCTATCTGGGGGTGGGCCTGGAGGATTATAGTTAAGTGTCTCAAAGGCTAGAAGGAAGCGGAGAGGGCCCATCCCAGTCTGTTACTACGCTGGAGGTTGAAAGGGGATGAGACAGTACTGTTGGTTAGGACAGAGGGCCTATAGGGCCTTAATCCAACTTTGAAATTGTGGTCCAAAACCCACAGCTTGGAGAGTTTAGTATATGTATTACCACTACACAGAATCAAAGACTTTTTGAAAGTCTGCAGCCACTGCAGACATAGGGGATGGGGAGAACTTTGCAATGAGGTTGAAAATGAGTCTGGATATTACCCTTCCTTGACCTCCCCTTTGTAAAACCTGCTTGCACTGGTTATATAATATGAGGAAGAACTTGCTTTAGCTGCCGAGCCAGAGACTTGGCACTTTGGCATCCATGAGTATAAGGGAGATATGCTTGTAGTTAGCGCAGTTCTGGGCGATTTTGCCTTTTATGGGGAGGACTGTGATGATAATTGTGTGATGGCTGGGGAGAGGGTGTCACCGAACATCTTCAGCATGTGTGGGATGATCTGATCTGGGATACGCTGTAAAGCCATACTTGCCTGGGGCTTTCCCCTTTGTAATGCTGAACATGGCATGCTGGAGTTCCTCTGCAGTAAAGGGGGCCTCAGGAGAGGCCAGTAGTAAGTGACATGGAATTTGGTTGAGGGTTGGGCCTCAGAAACTCCTGGAGGGTGGAAGTGGAGGCTTGGCACTTGGTGAAGTAGAACGAGGTGTAAAATTGATTTTCATCAGTGTAGAGGGAGGTATGAGGTTTCCTCTTCTGTACAGCGTCCATGGAGAAATCTTAGTGGAGAGAAATGTGGTGGCCTGTCCAGGTCAGGGGGCCCTTCTCCTGGGCAAAGTGAAGTAATAGTTCTTTAGCAGAATAGTGGAAAATGTTTGCCACTATGGGCTGGGGCCTTGCAGGAAGTGTTTTTTTCTGTTGGAGCTATGAATCTGCTACACTACCAGCGGGCCAGAGCAAGCCTCTACAGTCTCAGCTGAGGAGGTAAGGGCAGAAATCCTGGAAGAAAGCATTCATATAGGGGGTTTCCATGAACTTCATGAATCCAAAGGTTGTTATTGTGGCCCTGGTTCTCCTACTTGTCTGTGCATTCATGGAGTCCCTGTATAAGTGTGTCCTGTTCATCCAGGCATAGCAGGATCAGAGTAATGGCATTTTCATTTTGGCCATGTGGAGCTCAGCAGTTCTGATCTGTCCGTCCATGATCATAGCTTCTCCCAGACTAAGTTTGATTAGCTTTAAGGGCTGCTAGATCTGCTATGATGCCTTAGAGCAGGTTGGTAGTGTACTGCAGCGTTGGTTTCGGTGCCGTTTTGTGGGCCCAGTTGCCATTTTTTTTTAAACTTTATTGTCATTCAGTTATTAATTGTATAGTACATTGAGTGCATCCTTGGTTCAAAGGCATAGTAACTGGTATGAGGATAACTCTGTACACAGGATTTTATGCTTACCTCTCAATGTTATCACACAGTAGGGTACACCAGCACTTAGACTGATATAACATCAGTAGTATTACAGATGGCCCCACATGTCATGACCATGGACAATAAACCTGAGAACCTGCCTCGTTTGACTGCAGATGTCTGTAGTGCACACCTTGAAAATGTCCTGCTGATATATGCCAACTTCCTTGACCGCCTCTGTGGTTGCCATGCCATAACACTGTACTTGCCTTGTACTAGCTCTCTGCCTGTACCTAACTATAATTCATTGCCTACTCCTGTCCGTACAGTGTTTGATTGCTGTTACCTTGTCTATGAATTGTTATTGCCCGAGTTCTTCGCCTGTACCTGACTGTACCTTGTTGATTGCTGTTACCTTGTCTATGAATTGTGTTATTGCCTGTACCTTTGTAATTCTCCCGGGTCGCACCTGAAAATAGGCACTTGACTGTCTAACGTGCTTACCTGGTAAACAAAAGCTAAATAAATAATGATGTTCTATAAGCAGGGCCACTGGAAAATTGTGGAAAAGGTTACCCAGATTTGCGGATCATTTTGCAAAAATTGCTGGGAATTGTGGGGGTTCTACTATAGACCCTGAGTGCTTCACAATAAATCTTTTAATGTTTTCTGCAGCATGTATTAGTCAGTATAAATTGTTAAATAAATACACTGACACCTGAATATGTTTAAAACATAGAGAAAAGTTTTTTCCTAAAAAAAGAAAATACTAAACTATAAGCTGTCGTAAGCGTTGCCTATCTTCCAAAATTTAAAAGCATTTGCCTCATACAGTGCTAATAAGATTATATAAAGTGAGCCACAGCAAATCAATAGTAAATAAAGCCAGAAGAAATATATATTTTTTTGTTTCTGGCTGTAGAATAATGAGGTCTAATCAATAGCTGTTTACAGTGCTCTGTCAGCTATTCACCCACTTTGGTACATGAAAGAATAAGCAGATAGAGTGGTGAATAACTGAGTTTTAGTAAAAAGTTGTTAAAGTGTTTAATGGTCATAATTTGTACTGTAGGTAGTGTACACTATTTTTGAAATCATATATTTAATCATTAAATCTGAGGGTTATTGGGGCTGGCAGTATAATCTAGAGGTAAGAGTAACAAACTGTGAATGAGCTGACTACATCTAGCAGACCTGGGTTTGATTCCCACAGCCCCCACTTGCATATTGTGTGATTCTGAGCAAGTCGTTTAACCTCCTCAGTGCTTCTGGGTTGTACCTGAAAACAGGTACTTGTGCCTAGTAGACCTTACGTGGTTACCAAAAAATTAAAAAAAAAAATCTGTATATTTTTACTGCATCATATAGTAGTCAGGGTACACTGTAATTTACCTTTGTTTTACTCTGGCCGCAATGATTTTGTTTAGTTAAAGATACATGTTGTGTTTTATAAACTTATTTTTAGACTTTAGTCAGGTTTTTATTGTAGTCTTTGCATATGAGCATCTAGGGGGTAGTTGCTAAGAGTGAAATCACTGTTAGCTACTAGCTTTTTCAAGTTTAAAATCGGCAGGGCCATCCAAAAATCCTCAGCGGTTTGAATAAAAACTAGTCTGAATGAAAGTATGCTCACAAGGAATAACTTGCCCTGCCACTTGCAAAAAGGCTTCATAGTTAGCACCCCATTTAAATGAATGGGATAATTTGCACATTTTCTCCCATCTTTTGTTTAGGTCTGTGTGGCAACAAAAAGTTTTCTGATAGATTGCTTCAACACAAAACAAATGTTAAGTGTTTAAGTGTACTTATGGTTGGCCAGTGGATTTTGAAACCAAACAAGACAAGGATTCAAAAGGAATCAGTGTCACATAAAACCCTTGCTCTACCTTGCACTGCATTATTTCGACCAAACCCAAGTCTGTATGCAAAATTGTCAATATATTTGAGAGTATTTTATTTAAAGCGTTAATACTTTTTACACAGTTCAATATAAAAACTCAAAAATTGCAAGAAATTGTGGAACATGTCAGTTTTTGCAGAGAATGGTGAAAATTGCGGATTCCGCAAAAACATTGTGGGTGCAATTTTCCAGTGGCCCTGCCTATAAGTGTTGTGAATGTGAAACAGTGGTATTGTGTCATATTTGACATTCACAGTCCATGTAAAATCGGTTAAATGGCGATAATACTGTACAGTTATATTAGATGTACTCCTCGCCTCTCCCACTTCCCACTGATAGGTACCTAAAGAAAAAACATCACCGTCAAACTAGGTGAATGATCAACAGCCCCCCCCCCCAAATACAATATCCTATCCGAGCAGGATAACAGAAGTCCTAAATAAAACAGCCTCATTGTAACAAACTTATGAACTGTGTTCAAACTCGTTCCATTTTGTTTCATAAAATGTAATTACAGTAATTATGAGAGGAAACACCGATCTGATTCGATTGGTAGTTTGCCGAAGCAAATATACATGGTGGAAACCATCCTCTCTGAAACTACAGAGGGTATTGCTGAACAGGGTGAACATGCTTAGTGTAGGAAGCAGGAAAAAGGCACAATATAACGCCACTTGAAACCCAACTATTTGGTTGTGGCCATTCTGCCACCACTAAACTCCCTCCATTCATGGAGAAAAAAATAGCACTGAAAACAATGAACCCCTGTGCTCCACATCTAACACCTATGTCTATAAATTATCCGAACCAACCCTGTTTGACAGAAGCAGACAATATTCGATTAATGGATTAGGCAACAGTTTTAAGAAAAACAGTGAAGGGAAATTAGATCATTACTGTGAAGGACATGTGACCAGAATGATCTATCAATTTCTTTTTTTAAATTTCCTTTGCTGATGTAATTTCTGTTAGAAGTTTTGCTATTTGCAAAGTGGACACAAAACATGGCTTCCAGGGTCACATGTCCAGATAAGTCTTATGGGAAATACTGAGACCAGCTCTGTGTAACTTTCCCATGAGCTAATCCAGGCTGCACATCCTTGCAGATGTGAAGGTGCAACTTCAAAAACCTCAGACATCCTGGAAAACAAATCATAAAGTGGAGAAGGGATGTTCTAGGTGTGAAGGAAGCTAGTTAGCCCAGGTGATGTCATCCATCCATACACGAACATGCACACATGCACACCCATTTGGAGGTAGACAGGGGAGAACTGTCACTCAGAGGGGATGAGACCACTCCCCACAGTGAGAAAAGGAGTAAACTGAGGTGCTGAAAGCCAGCATGCCCTCTTGGACTTGAAACATCAGCAGACCAGAGCCCTGCCATACAAAGACTAGTTGACTGGTAAGCTAGCACTGTGAAGGACAGTGCTTCCTGTAGCTAGGGCATTTTTTTTTTATATATGTATTATTTAAGCGCCTACCTCCTTGGCTGGGGTGGTCCTATGGCCCCCCTTTCAGATCCACTTGGCGGCTCCCGCACCGGGCGCCGTGCTCAAGCCTCAACCTCCTCCCATCTCCCTCTCTAAGGCCACATCGCAGACTCCATCACGGAAGACCAAGGGGTCAGGGCCAGAGGGACCTCCTGGAGCATCCGGTGCAGTGCTGCACGCAGATCCTCATGAGCGCTGGAGGAGTCGACTAAATTTTTCCCTCTGAGTTTTCTCCCCACGGTGCAGGGATGCCAAGGACGCTGCGGTGCATGCTCCCTTGCGTTGCACATCAGACGTCCGCCCATGCCATCCCCTTCACTGCTCTGTGACCAGCACTGTCTTCCAGCCACCGACAGGAGCCAGCACCTTCACGGGAGTCCCTCCCTACCAGCCCTGAAGAAGGTGAGCAGTCCCAGGGATGCTCAATCCTTCTCCCCTGGCCAACCCCCAGCGACCCAAATCTGCTCCCAAACCCGGGTCGCCAGCGTGGCGCGAGGTGTGGTGTCCAGCTCCTCAACCCTCAGCACCACTGGGCCGGCCTATAGCTAGAGCAGGTTAAGGATTTTAGGTAAGGATAGCTCCGAATTTTGCTGTACACCAACTGTCTTTTTAACTTGCTTTATTTTCTGTTTCTTAGTAAATGTGCAACCCTTTAGTTTTCCTGTAAATACATCCTGCTTCTAAATACTTGTAGTCACCAGTAAAGAATCTGTTTTTTTATAGAATCATTGACTGCTTGTTTTATTTAAAAAGGTAATTATGCTATTTCTGCTGGACTCTGTTTGCAGTCTGTCTCTGAAGAGGCACTCAACCCACAGTTATTGTGTTGTCCTTCCGGATCTTGTGCAAGGAGGAGGTAAAATGCAGGTTTCCTGGTTCCTGTAGTGGTGACAGTGAACTAGAAGTCCCTGGTAAAGGGGATTTCAAACAACATGAAGTCTTGCTATATTATGACATATGCAGTATAACCCCAGGTTAGAACTGCTCCGGAGGTGAAAGAGTTAACTTCCATGCAGGGCATGGAATCTTGAGCGCGAGCTCGGTTAAACACTCTGTCTGTTGAAGCTCAAACTTAAACTGTCAGATTCTTTACTCCGCCTCACTGAACAGTCGCTCCGAGATTCCTCCTGCTGCTCGAGTTTGTTTGTCGGTTTTAAAGTGTAATTCGGTTTATTTTACGAAATTTAACCATAATCGTCGGTTCAAGCTCTGTCTGTGGTATTGTAAGTAATAGATTGGCTTACTTTTTTATTTTTCTTCTGTGTGGAACTTGTAAACGTCTTTTTCGGTTCAGTTTGAACCGATCAGAGGGGTTTAAAAATTACTTTCTAGCCCTTTAGAGTGCAGTTCCCGTTTTTTATCGGTTCTAAAAAAACTTTCCACGACCCGTGACACGGTTGGGAACCGACAAGAGAGTCTTGCTTGGTGGATTGCCGTTAACGGGCAAGTTTTGGTTAGGCTGGCACTATGTCTGAGAAACCCAAAAGAAAAACCGGACCCACTGGGTTTCAGCACTGTGGCCTCTGTGGGGAAGCCTTTGCCAAGGCTGACCCACACACCATATGTGTATATTGTCTGGAGTTTGACCACCTCAATGCAGACTGCCAAATTTGTAAAAATTTTCCTGCTGCCACCGTGGAAAAAAGAGTTGGTAGGCTCAGGGAAAGGGAGGCCAAAACGTCCGCTGACCCAGATGGCCAGCCCGGTTCGGTTCCAACCGAACCTGAGGGAGTGCCCTCTGACCAGGGTGGTGCTTCCTCAGGCAAACGAAGAGCCAGCTCTGAGGAGTCGGTTCCAACTAAAAGGGCTAGAAGGTCAGCTAGTTTGGGGCCAAAAATTCTTTCTCCAACCACTGAGGAAATAGCCAAAGCTATTCAGATTGTCCAGTCTCTTTCCCCAGTTCCGTCCGAACCGGCACCATTGGGAAAGCGCCCGGTTCGGTCGGTTCCCTCGGTTCAAGATTATGATTTTGAAGAGTTTTATGAACCAGGGGAAGGGGAGGAGGGGTACGAGGAGAGTGAGTGTGATTTTGACAGTCTGGATGTGCCCATTGAACCGGACATCTCTCCAGACAGACCTTCAGGAGTATCCCTCCCAGGCTATCAGGTCCCCTTCTCATTTTTGTTTTACAAGAAAGTTGCTGACACTCTGCAGCTCCCTGTTGAGAAGCTGTGGATGATCAAGAAGAGCCTGATTTTGTGGAAATGATGGATATTCCAGAGTCTAGGAGACTGTCTGTTCCCTTGCATAAATCTTTTAGGAAACAGACAGTTAAAATTCTGAAAACTCCTCATTCTATCCTCCCTGTGGATAAAAGGATGGACAAGAGGTATGCTTTATCAGGCTCTGATACGGAGTTTCTATCTCAGCAGTGCAGCCATGTGGGGGTAGTGCAGGCTGCAGCCTGTGACAAGGCTAATATTCCTCTAGCCTCTCACCCTCCTGAAAAGGATTCCAGGAGGATGGATGCCATGGCAAAAAAAGCAGTACATGGCAGCATCTTTGGGACTCAGATAGGCAAATTATATGGCTTACGCAGCTAGGTACCAGAAATCCAGGTGGGATACTGTCCTGGCCCTAGCAAAACAGGCCCCTGAACAGCTTGCCAGGGAGCTGGAGCAGGTGGCTGCGGATGGTATTGAGGCATCCAAGGTGCAATTTCATGCTGCTGTAGACTCTAATGATGTTTCATCTAGAGTTATGGCTACATCTGTGTCTCTTTGCAGAATGGCCTGGCTCAGATGTACTGCCCTGTCACAGGATACCCAGTCTAAGGCTATGGATTTTCCTGTTGTGGGAAATTCTCTGTTTGGGGAGCAGACAGAGAATTATATGAAGAAAATGGATGAGTATAGGACCACCCATAGGAGTGCACAGGCCAAAGATAGGCAAGTCACTCCTCAAAGGCAGCATGTCAGGGCAGGGGCAGGCCTTTTCATAGGCCATTTTACCAAGCCCAGGCCTCCTCTTCTGCTTATGCCCAGAGGGGGTTCTTTACAGGAAGGGGCAGAAGGGGTTCTAGTAAGCCTGCTTCTACCCCTCAACCCAAAGCCCCTGCAAAACAGGCTCCCTGATGGGGTAGCCAGGGCCGATTCTCCACTACCAGTAGGGGGCAGGCTGGCTTACTTTGTCCAGGACTGGAAGTCTTTAATATCAGACAAGTGGGTCCTGGAGGTAGTAAGCCAGGGACTGGTTCTCAGCTTTAAAAAATTTCCGAAGATGAGAGCCAGATCTTTTCCACCTGCAAACCCATCAGAGGCACTTGCCCTGGAAGCAGAAGTTTCTACCCTCCTGGCTCTCAGAGCCGTGGAAAGGGTTTTACCCATACACCAGGGCAAAGGGTTGTACTCCAGGTACTTCCTTACCCCAAAAAAGACAGGAGAATGGTGGCCCATTCTGGATCTCAGGTATCTAAACAAGCACCTTTAAAACCAAAGTTCAAAATGGTGACCCTGGGGATTATTTTACCCTCTCTAAGGCCAGGGGACTGGCTAGCCTCCCTGGACCTCAAGGATGCCTATTTCATGTTCTCATCAGAAGCTCCCATCGAAAGTACCTCAGATTCGAACTGCCCTCAGGCCATTACCAGTTCAGAGCAATGCCCTTCGGCCTCTCCTCGGCTCCAAGGGTGTTCACAAAATGCCTGGCAGTAGCAGTTGCTCATTTAAGAAGGCAACAGATTGCCATCTTCCCTTATCTGGACGACTGGCTCATTGTAGGCCAGTCTCCAGAACAGGTCAAACTTCATTTGCAAGTAACCCAGCAGCTGCTTACATCTCTAGGTTTCCTTCTCAATCTTCCAAAGTCAGTTCTGGAGCCTGTCCAGCTTCTCACCTTCATAGGCGCAGAACTGAACACAAAAGAAGCCAGAGCCTTCCTTCCTCTGGAAGAGCAAGGACCCTGGTGTCTCTGGCCTCCTCTTTTCATCCTGCAGGTCTCTCGACCAGCAAGGCATTTCCTACAGCTCCTGGAGCACATGGCTGCTTCTACAGCAGTAGTGCAGGGAGCGAGATTTCAGATGAGGACATTCAGTTCCATTTGAGAGCCTTTTGGTCTCAAGGGACGGATCCCCAACCAAATTGATTCCAGTGACTCGAACCCTGATCCAGGCCCTTCAGTGGTGGCAGGATCAGAACAATCTGAGACGGGGGTTCCTTTCATCCCCCAGTCTCATTCCTTGACCCTTACTACAGATGCATCCGTCCTGGGGTGGGGAGCTCACACAGGCGACCTTTCCACCCAAGGGCTGTGGTCCCCTCAGGAATCCCTGCTCCACATCAGTTTGCTGGAGCTCAGAGCAGTTTTTCTAGCACTTCAGGTTTTTTCCACATCTGTCCAGAACAAGGTAGTTCAGGTCAGGACAGACAATACCACTACAATGTGGTACATCAACAAGCAAGGGGGCACTCGGTCTACGGCCTTGTGCACAGAAGCAATGAAGTTGTGGTCTCTGGCTTACTCTCTGAACGCCTCCCTTACGGCAGTTCACCTCCCAGGCAAGGACAATGTCATAGCGGATGCTCTCAGCAGGATTTCCCAGGGCCATCACGAATGGGCACTGGATCCCCTAGTACTGGAGATAATATTTGCCAGATGGGGCACTCCGAAAATAGATCTCTTTGCAGCCCCAGACAATCACCAACTTCCCTTTTTGCTGCAGGCCCCCAGTGTTGGGCTCAGTCCCTCTGGATGCCTTCCTCCTCAGTTGGGAAGGGAAGATTCTCTATGCTTTCCCCCTTCCTCTTCTTTTTCAAAGTGCTAGTCATAATCAGATCTCAATCCTGCAAGATGATCCTGATTGCTCCAGATTGGGCCAGGCAGCCCTGGTACCCCTCCTCATGTCCTTAGCAGTCCACCCTCCCTATGCCTTCCCAGGAATCACAACCTGTTAACCTGTGCCCAGGGAGAGTTTGGTATCAGACCTCAAATCTCTCAATCTCAAGGCTTGGCTCTTGAAGAGTTAGAGTTGCTGACCTACACTTTCTCAAGGTGTATTGGATATCTTGAAGGCCTCTAGGAAGCCTTCCACCAGGGCTACCTATAATTCAAAATGGAAAGATTTTCCATATGGTGTGTTAGTAAACATATTCCCCAGAATCTGCTGGTGTGCCCACGATCCTGGATTATTTGGTGCATTTGAATTCCTTGAGGCTGAGACCAGCTACCCTAAAAGTGCACCTGGCAGCTGTGTCTGTCTTCTTGTCAGCAGGTAAGCCCTCTTCTTTATCAGCTCACCCTGTGTTCTCCAAGTTTTTTAAAGGGTTGCTTCACATCAATCCCCCGTTCAGGGATCCTGCCCCTGCTTGGGATCTTAATATTTGCATCGCTCAGCTTATGCAACCCCCTTTTGAGCCATTGTCTTCAGCAGAGCTGAAATTGACTTGAAAAACTGTGTTTCTGGTAGCCATCACCTCTGCCAGGCACATAAGTGAGCTACAAGCCTTGTCAGTGGAGCCTGATTTCATCTCCTTTCATAGAGATAAGGTAGTCCTCAGGACTAACAGGAAGTTTTGCCTAAGGTGGTTTCAGACTTTCACCTTAATCAATCCATGTCTCTCCTGTGTACTTCACTGACCATTCCTCCTCTGGTGAGAGGAGATTGCACAGTTTAGATGTCAAAGAGCCCTTAGTTACTATATAGAGCATACCAAGGGTCACAGGTTCGAATCCTCAATTGTTCCTCACCTATGGTGAGGTTGGTAAAGGAAACCTGCCACTAAAAGATCCATTGCCAGGTGGATTGTCTCTTCTATCAATTCTGTTCGAAAAACTGGGTAGGATCCTCCCTCAGGCCTGAGGGCTCACTCTACCAGAGGTACAGCTGCATCTCTGGCTGCTGCCAGGGACATTCCTATCCTAGAGATATGTCAAGCAGCTACCTGGAAAACAGTTCACACTTTTACTAAGCATTACTCCTTGGATATCCAGGCTAGGAGTGATGCTCGATTTAGCACAGCCGTGCTTCAGAGCCTATTTCCCAAGTAGGTTCTGTCCCTCCTCCATGGAAGTACTGCTGTGTAGTCTGCATATGTCATAATATGCAGACTTCATGTTGTTTGAAGAAAAATTACTCACCTTAGTAATGTTGTTTCTTCTAATGAGTCTTTATATTATGCACTCCAAGCCTGCCCTCTCAGAACCTCTGTTTTTGGGATGTGGGTGGGCAGTGCCATGTTGGCACTTCTTTGGTGCCCACTTCTTTTCACCCTTCTAGGGTGCTTAGGTGTTATGCTTAAGTTCTTCTTGAATCCCTTGACTTGAGTCTTTGTTTTGGGATCAAGATCAAAAAGGTGTTTTTGTAGTTAGTAGCCAGTGGCTAGTGTAGGTTTACGGCTTCCACACAGAACCTTAGTGAGTTTTTGCTCGTAAAGATCTGACAGTTTAAGTTTGAGCTTCAACAGACAGAGTGTTTAACCGAGCTCGCGCTCAAGATTCCATGCCCTGCATGGAAGTTAACTCTTTTTCACCTCCGGAGCAGTTCTAACCTGGGGTTATACTGCATATGTCATAATATAGCAAGACTCCATTAGAAGAAACAACATTACTAAGGTGAGTAATTTTTTCTTTTGTCACATTAGTGGCAGAGTGGTGGGATTTTATTCACCATAGTATGTATATCTCTGAATCTTCCCTTGTCAATCTTCACCATTCATTACTTCCTGGGTGTAAGCCGGAGGCGCGCACCCGTCACGGGAGCTTTTTTTTTTTTTTAAAAAACTTTGGCTAACGGCACCGCCCTCGAGAGTGACATCATGCGCGAGGGGCGGCCGTTAGTAGCGACCAACTCCTCCTCCAACTCAGTTCTGTTTCTCCCGCCGTCAAGGCAGCACCTGTTCACGCGTAGCGTCGTTTAAGTGCGTAGTGTTCCGACTCCTGTTTTTTCATCACACTCGACGCCGATCCGGTAAGACTGTTCCTTTTTCTATCTAACGGCACCGGGTGTGTTTCCTTCTGTGTTTTAGCCTTGTTAATTTCGCGTTATGTCCGGTTAAGAGCTAAAGCGCTTTTCAAGGCAGGCACGGCGCCCCTATGCGTCGGTGCTCCTGTGGCCGGCATTTCTCCATCTCGGACCGGCATGACGTTTGCCTTCGTTGCCTGGGACCCAACCATGATATGGATTCGTGCGATGCCTGTTTCTCGATGGACCGCCGCGTCCTCGAAATCTGCGCGTTTAAGCTCGGCAAGGCTCCGCCGACCTTCGGGGGACGACGTCGCTCTCGGGATTCTCGGGCAAGGTCGTTAGGCCCTTCCCCCGGGTCCCCTCCCGGGCCTATACGGTCTGAGGAGGAGGGGGTCTCCTCGTCTTTTCTTGCGAGGAGGAGGCGCCTCTTGATGTTGAGGGAGCGTCGTAGTCCCTCCGGGCACGGGCGCCGACACCCCTCGGCAGTCACCTCTTCCGAGGTGCAGGCTCCCCATGTCGAGGCCCTCGGCTTTGGGCCTGCTCGGGTGGACCCTCAGCCGCCGCCTTTGGCGCCGTTTGGATCAGCGCCGTTCGCGGTGCGGTGATCGTGCGGCGCCATTCCGTCGTTTTGGATCCGGCGCCGTTGCGGCGCTGGTGATCAAGGCGGCGCTGTTGATGGCGCCTCTTTGGATCCCCAGCGCCGTTCGCGGCGACAGTGATCGAGCAGCACCGTTGGCGGTGCCGCTTTGAGCCTCGGCGCGTTCGCGGCACCATCGGCCAGATGCCGCCCTCGCCTCCAGCGCCGCCCGGCCTTTGCGTAAACCTAGTCCATCCTCCAGCGGTGCCGGGCCTGCGGCGCCGTAGAGATTGGAATTGAGCCTGGCTGCTACCGGCGTGGGGGCGGCGGCGTCACCGCAGGTACCAGGGCGTTCGCGGCACCGTGGCCTCAGAGACCCTGGGGTGGCCAGCATCGAGGTCCAGCTGGTCTCGTCCTCCTCGGAGGCGGATGGCTGGGGCGTGGACCCATCCCTGGCACCCCACTCTTGAGGTCTGGGTCCCTGTGGCTAGAGGTACCAGGCGGCGCAGTGGGCCCCTCCTCTGTCCCCCTTCCTCTCGTCTCCTGAGGGTTCCCGGCTGGGGGTGGCGGGAGCCCCAGGGGCAGGCGTGGGGGTGACGGAGGGAGGCTCCCTCTGGAGGCCGGTGACAGCTACCCCCAGGGTGCTGTTGCCCCTCTGAGGGACAGGGGCGCGTGGTCGGGAGGAGGCCCTCAGAGTCCGAGGGGTTGAGGGCAGGGGTCTGCCACTCCGTCTTCTTTGGCCACCTCGGGGGGTGGCCAGGAGCGTAGTGCAGAACCTCGCGCCTCCCTCCCGAGGGTTCTAGGGTGCCCTCCGGCGGCGTTTGTGCGGACTGCCCTTCTGGATCCATGCAGTCCCGGCGTCGTCACAGGGGAGGTTCTCCCCCAGGGCTCTTCCAGGCTCCGCTTCCCCAGAGTTCCATTCTGCGGCCTGGTCTGATATCCGGGATCCCTCCTACTAGGGCTCCTTTCCCCGGATTCCAGAGCCCTCGCAGAGAGCAGTTGCCTCCTCGGAGGTGCCCCTCTCCCATCTCTCTGCCTTCACCACCCCCGCTCCCAGGCCATGTCGGTCCTACGGGTCCGTTATCCTGGGAGCAGTTCAGGGGTTCTGCGGTGGCCTTCCCCTCATATGTTAGATACATGCATGAGCGGGTCTTTCGACTCTCCCCACCGCCGCAGGAATCCTCTGGACATTCCAGCTCCCCATCATCCTCGTCTCCGTCCTCTGAGGGAGAGGAACCCCCTGCTCATCTTTCCTCCGATGCTGATTTCACAGAATATCAGCGTTTCCTCTCAAGGATGGTGAGGGATCTTCGGATTTCCTATGTTCGGAGAGACAATACCGAATGGGAGACGCGAGAATTCCTTGGTGAATTCAGTGCCCAGCATCTGGTGGTACCTTCCTGGCCTATCCCTTCCAGGGGCGTCTATCCGTCCTGGCAGTCCCCAGCCGCTTCTTCTCCAGCCCGGCTGATTGTCAGCGTAGGTATTGTGCCCCCTCAGAGTCTCTAGGTTCCCTTCCCAACCCGCCCTCTGGTTTGGTTTACCTAGATACTCCTTCTGGGCGCCGCTGCCTGGCGCACGACCGCCCACCGGATCCGGACTCTCTCCAGTTCGACCGTTGGGGGTGAAGAGTGTTCTTCTTCTAGATGCGAGAGTGCCCGTATTGCATCTCATCAGGCTCACCATGCTGCCTACAACCGGCATTTGTGATCGATGATGTCCCAGCTGTTGGCATCAATGCCTGATACAGAGCAAACCAGACAACGTTGCCTCTCCGCGGTAGGCCTGGAGCTGGCAAGACACCAAGCAAGGGCATCTTACACGCCAATGGGTGGCTTCCAGGCTTCGGGACAGCGATCTGCATCAGGCGGACGGCATGGCCGTCTTTCCAGGTTGTCACCCTGGCCCGGCGTAGGGTGATTTGCTCTGCCTTCCGGGGGACCCGTCTTTTCTCCTCTAGAGCTAGGAGACTTTTACAGGGGCTCCCTCCGTCTCCTCGTCCTCGGGAGGCACCTCCTAGCTCTTCCCCCACTTAGGCTTTCTGAATGAGCCAGGGTCTTCTCCTTCTGTTTCTCACCAACAGAAGGCTGGGGGTCTTGTTCCCTCAGGGTATGGCCTCTTCCCCTCCCCGGGGGAAGAGGAGCTTGGTACTCACCCAGTAAGTAATGAATGGTGAAGACTGACAAGGGAAGATATGAAAATTACGTACCTACCGTAATTCTTGATCTTCTCTTGTATCTTCACCATTCATTACTTACACCCTCCCTCCATCCCCTCAGTGGCCTCTTCCTGTGGCTTCTCCACCTCCCGTCTCCTTCCTCTCTCTCTGCAAATATATAAAAAAAAAAATCTATATCTTTGGGGGTTCTATTTCTCCAGAAAAATTATTTACTCTAAGATTCTTGGGCCATCTCATGGGTTGCATTGGCGATCAAACTGCACAACTTTCTCGTTACCATCCCTCGGGGCGAGATACCTCTGGGGTTTTAGCCTGGCTCAGGCTATTCAGTTTTGATCCTGCAATCCCGTTAACTCCAGCTATTAACGCCTAGAATCAAGAACCCCTCCCCCTTCCCTAATTCTTGCCTTGCAGAGCGGAGGAACGGGCACGTCTGTTTTTAAAAAAAAAAAAGCTGAGGGAACTCTCTTCGACTGCTACAGGCATTCTTGGTATTGAGGTCATGCTCCTAGCCTGCAAGTGATTATCTGTAAAAAAAAAAAAACGAAAAGAAAAACAAACAAGAAGTAAGATGAGAGGGCAGACAACCCTTCTCGTAAGATTTTGATTATTGGTTTTTCCTTTCAAGTGTCCTCTTGGACAGTTTTACAGACAAGCAGTGCTGACCGTAACCAATCCCAGCCAGCCTAAGCCTCTGGCCTGCCTTGGCGAGTCCGACTGAGTCCCACTTCTATACTTATAAACGCCTGAAAGGCTTACATTTTCCATTTCTAAACCCCTGAGCAGTGCTCTCATGCTGCCTGGGTTTTATTCTTCCCTCCTCGGGTGTCCTCCAGTTAAAAGGCCTTCCTTGACCAGGGAGCCGAGTGGTATCAAAACAATGGCATGTTGAAGATGAGGACTATGCCCTCCTGAGTCTGTCTAGCGGGTTTGGTGAACCTTCTCTTCAGCTCTATCTCCGGGGATTCTTGCTTCCCTGTTAGTGAGGCAGCCTTCAGCTATAAGCTAACTATGCTCGTTGGGCATTCTGGTCCCTTCAACATCCCATCTCTCTCTTCTCTTCTTCTTCTTCTTCCTCATTTCCTTCCTTCTCTCTCCTCCTAGAGTCGCCCAGGTAAGGAGGCCCTGCAGTCCCTAGGTTAGGGATACTCTTATCTCCTCTGTCCTTCCTCCATCGGCTTATTCCTTTTCAGTTCATTCTTCCTTGCTTTGCTATACCTTGGCTATCTTGCCTCGCTATCTCTATTCTCTGCTTTCGCTTTTGCCTCTCCGGCTAACAGAACTGAGTTGGAGGAGTCGGTCGCTACTAACGCCCCTCGCGCATGATGCATGACGTCTTCTCGAGGGCTGTGCCGTTAGCCAAAGTTTAAAAAAAAGTTTCCGTGGACGGGTGCGCCGCCCGCTTACACCCAGGAAGTAATGAATGGTGAAGATACAAGAGAAGATCACGAATTACGGTAGGTACGTAATTTTCATTTCCAGCTCATCTAAAAGAGGAACAGGTGATGTTTTGTTTATCTCTTCTGCATACAATCTTGTCAATATATTTGATTATGGAGTTCCCTAATACATATGATTGCCTAACCATTTGTATGTTGTCGTCAGTGATAATTGGTACCGGGATAGCCGCAGTAGAGGGACTAACAATGTTCATTTGATTACTCTGATCACTGACATGAGAGTTGGCATCAACATAATGATCTTGATTTAGAACGGGTGGCAGTAGCATAGATATATTACTAACATTCACTTCCTCACTTGTAACGTTAATGTCTCCATTTACAGTATCACAGGTATCGAGCTTTGCTGTCATACTGGATTTCTCTATTGGGATGGACTTTGGGGGAAACCACATCTGACTGGGTGGGGCTACTAGTAGGCATCTTATCAGAGGTTGAATTATTTAACAGTCTCTCGTCTGAGGATGTACTGGGCAGAATAACATTCTGAGTCATGATATAGTCATCCCAAGGTCTGTAAACCGATGATCTAATAAATAAAATAAAAAATAAATAAATCCTCTAAACACTCCTCAGAGATACTACCTGCAACAGGTGCCTCCAATTCGCTATCCAGTAGGCGAATTAGGAGTTGATACCTATTAACTATGTCTATTGGGTTGCCCAAGGCCCTTTGTCTAGTTTTAGATTTATGCCCATGTTGCACGAGGGTCCAGTCACCCAGATTTTTTTATCAATTATATCTTCATCTTCTGACTTTCGTTTTCTTTTAGCAGTTAAATGGGTAGTTTCTGCATTTACCCCTAATATTTCATCATCAGGACCACTATATTGGATTTCTTTATCAAGTACCATGCTAATAGCTAAACTACCCTTTTGTCCTTTAATTTTCTAGGCCATTTTGCACTGTTGATTTTCAGTCTGACCTAGTTTAGTGTAGAAAAGTGTAATATCCTCCCTTAGTACACTATTGTCAGCACATTTTTTACAAATGAATAGTGTGCATACAGGAAGGACATCGAATAGAGAATACATAAGGTAATTTGAACATTTTATCCCCGTTCCCCACTGAGGGTCATTATGGTATCAGGTACTGTTATACTGGTTTTTACTTCACTATGTTCTAGACCTTGACTGTCCCCCATCTTATTTTGCTTGAACAGTACTCAATATCAAGTATTACTAACAACTAGTATATTCAGCACAGTGATTATAAGTAATCAGCCGGGTAGCTGAAACAAATGTTCCCAAACGCACGTGCTCACAACTGAGGATACAGAGCTTGTGTTCCCTTGCTCCCCTTGCCACGCTTGACAGCCAGACACGCTAGACTGTCTCTGTGCGCATCTCCACATGCCTGGCATGCACTCGCACCGGCTCGCTCGGTCGAGCGTTTAAATCCTGCCAAACCCGGAAGTCTTGACAAGGGTCACAAGACCAGACCCTGGGACTGCTAGTTGCCCTGTATCTAAAAATAAACCTAATGTCCCCTGCAAGATTGCTGCTGGAGAACTAGTCAGTGACTAGACTGCTGAGGCAGTCAATGTCCTCAGATAGTGCTGCAGCAGTTACAAAAGCACTTGCTCCTGAATACAATACTTTAGTCACTGTTCTCCACTTTAGCAAGGTACATTTAACAGATTAAAACAATGTTTCATTCACCACAGCAGCGGTCAGTGAGACGCAGAATGGCTGCACTCATAAAAGCACGGCTCGCTCGGTCGAGCGTTTAAAGCCTGTCGAACCTGGAAGTCTCGACAAGGGTCACGAGACCAGACCCTGAGACTGCTGGTTGGCAGGTATCTAAAAATAAACCTAATGTCCCCTGCAAGAGAGATCCTGGAGAACTATCCAGTGACTAAACTGCTGAGGCAGTCAATGTCCTCAGATAGTGCTGCAGCAGTTACAAAAGCACTTGCTCCTGAATACAATACTTTAGTCACTGTTCTCCACTTTAGCAAGGTACATTTAACAGATTAAAACAATGTTTCATTCAGCACAGCAGTGGTCAGTGAGACGCAGAATGGCTGCACACCCTAAACCAGACAGGGATCCCCTTTCATGCAGCTCGTACCATCCAGTATCAGTCCTAAATGTAGATTATAAATACCTAGGGCTGGATATTCAAACTGCGCCATTCTGAGGCGCAAGCCCTAGCATCATACGAAATAGTTAGCAGGGGGTGTGGCGGGCGATATTCAAAGGTTGCTGTAGAGCAACTCGCTGAATATCACCCCAGCCACAACCACTGTGCATGGCTGCATGGAACTGGCGCCACCGCAGAGTTAACCGAGTGGAGCATTCAACTTGCGGTGGCACCGTACCATTGCGCCATGCGCAAAATCACGATATTCAAAAGGTAACATGCAAATGGGGCCATAATTCATGCAAGGCGCGGGGGGGGCCATTTGCATCTGATTATGGCTCCATTTGCATGCCATTAGCATGTTGGTGCGCCGATCCCCGAGGACTTGCGCCTGGTGCCCTGCCAGGCAGCAGCCATCGGGGACCGACGCACCCTGCAGCCCGATCGCAGGCAGCAATGTGGCTCCCCCACCTCCTCCCGTACATATCCCTGGTGGTCCAGTGGACCGAAATGCCCGATCGCGGGCGGTATGTTTAAAAACTCCCCCCCGTTCACATCCCTGGTGGTCCAGTGGACCCCGAACATCACCCTTGTGCCCGATCGCAGGTAAGTAAATTGAACCCCACCTCAACCCGAACATCTCCCTGGTGGTCCAGTGGACCGAAATGCGTGATCGCGGGCAGTAAGTAAATTGAACCTCCCCACCCGAACATCACCCTTGTGCCCGATCGCAGGCAGTAAGTAAATTGAACCCCCACCCCGAACATCACCCTTGTGCCCGATCGCAGGCAGTAAGTAAATTGAACCCCCACCGAACATCACCCTTGTGCCCGATCGCGGGCAGTAAGTAAATTGAACCCCACCCGAACATCACCTTGTGCCTGATCACGGGCGTAAGTAAATTGACCCCCTCCACCCGAACATCACCCTTGTGCCGATCACGGGCAGTAAATAAGTGAACCCCCCCACCCGAACATCACCCTTGTGCCCGATCGTGGGCAGTAAAGTAAATTGAGCCCCCACGAACATCACCCTTGTGCCTGATCGCGGGCAGTAAGTCGTGAACCCCTCCACCCGAACATCCCGCCGCGATCACGGGCAATACCGTAAGTGAACCCCCCACCCCGAACATCACCCTTGTGCCCGATCGCGGGCAGTAAGTAAATTAACCCCCCACCCCGAACATCACCCTTGTGCGATCGCGGGCAGTAAATAAATTGAACCCCCAAAACATCTCCCTGGTGGCTGGTGTCCCCACCCCACCCACCCACAGGCCCCACCCCGCTCCCCGGCGGCGGTGGCGCAGCATCCACCCGCCTGCCGCCCGCCGCCCGCCGACTGACTGCCGGTAGGGCTACGCCCATTGGTGCAGAGCAAGAGCCAATGCGTGCAGCCTTCATCCGTATGACAGTCAGATTTGTGAATATCTGGACTGTCCTATGCGACATGGGCTTCACGCCGATGGCTCTTGCTCTCACCAATAGCCTATCCAGCCGGGCAGTTAGCTCGGCAGGCGGCGGGGCGAGAGGCAGGTGGGATGCTGCCGGCTGCCGGGGGAGGGTGGTGGGGCTTCGGGTGGGTGAGGTGGGGGGGACACTAACCACCAGGAGATGTTTTTGGGGAGTTCAATTACTTACTGCCCGCGATCTGGCATTTCGGTCCACTGGACCACCAGGAGATGTTCGTGGGGGTGTCTAGTTACTTTCTGCCCGCGATCGGGCACAAGGGTGATGTTCGGTGGGGTCTGTTTACTTTCTGCCTGTGATTGAGCATTTCGTCCACTGGACCACCAGGATGTGAACGGAGGGGGTTAAACATACCGCCAGCGATCGGGTATTTCAGTCCACTGGACCACCAGGGATGTGAGCGGGAGGGTCACATTGATGCCAGCATTCGGGCTGGTGGGGAGTACCTATGCCCGCGATCGGGCTGCGGGGGGGCACAGGGACTGAGTTGGGGGCCAGCCACAGGTGGCAGCTGCTGTGTTGCGCAATACAGCAGCTCACCTGTGGTGGCCCTCAACAAGCCTTTTTTTGCTCAAAGTCCTGCAGGCGCAGGTTGGGGGTTGCGCCTCCACAACTCTGCACAGCCCGGCTGAATATCGGGCTGTGCAGTTTATGCATGGTTCCTCCCCCTCCAGTTGAGCATGCATTCATTTGCATTGCGCTGTTGCTCAGCCTGTTTTCAGTGGCGCAGCTGCCTCCTGCTGAATATCGCAGAATGGCGCAATTTAGGACTTGAGCATGCACAACCCTGTTGCGCATGGTGCAACCCTTTTGAATATCTGGCCCCTTATGTCCATCCTGACCAAGCGACTAGACACTGTCCTTCCCACCTTAATTAACCTTGACCAGACATGTTTTGTAAGTTCCAGATCCACAACAGACAACACACGAAGAGCACTCCACCTGGTCCAGGAAATGCAGACATGCAAAGACTCCTCTGTGGCATTCGATAGGGGTCTCGTGGCCCTTCCTTTTTGCCACTATGTCCAAGATGGGATTTCCTTTTCCCTTTATCTCTATGATAAAAGTGCTGTACTCCTCCACCCAGGCCTGTGTTAAGGTGTCTGGTCACCACTCTGTCTATTTCCCCCTGTCTAGGGGAACCCATCAGGGCTGTCCCTGGGACTATTTGCCATTTTTATTGAACCATTGGCCCAGGCTATTAGACTCTCCCTTCAAATACGAGGGGTTCAGATGGAGGGGATGGAGCACCGCATAGCTCTGTATGCGGACAATGTTTTACTTTTCCTTTCAAACCCTTACAGTCCATCCCAGCTGTCTTTAAAATTCTTGAGGACTTTGGATCCTGCTCAGGATACAGGCTCAACACATCCAAAATGGATGAACTTGCATTCCACTTTGCCCCCCACCCCCGCCATTTAAGCAAACTTACCCCTTTCGCTGGGACCTTGAAAAATTGAAGTATTTGGGTATCTACCTTTCGCATGGCGCAGAGAAAGCCATGAGAAACAACTATGATCCCTTTTACTCCCGGCTCCAACTTGACCTGGCTAGGTGGCGTGTCCTCCCTCTTAACCTCCTACGAAGAATTGAGGTTGTTCGGATGGTGATTCTGCCCCGGGCCCTTTACCTCTTTCAGAATGTGCCATTACACATTCCAGCAAAGATCAGACCGAGTGGGAAAGAGAGGGGGAGGCTGTGCTCTCTACCTCGAGAACTCACTCTCAGGACATCTACTTCCTCTGCCCCAACTAACTTCCAAGGCGCAAGCCCTTACCATAAAATTAACACTAAGAAAGTCTGCCGCCCCCCTCCTCCTCACCGCAGCCTGCATCCCGCCCCAAGACCGGAAACCAGCCTTCCAAGCCATCATGTCCTATCTTGTTACCCTACCCTCTAAGCATGAAAAAATTCTACTGGGAGACTTCAACATAAACTGGCTGGCCAAGACAGCCGTCCTGTTCATTAATGAGGCGGCCGCCCTCAATCTCACTCAAGTCATCAAAACCCCTAACATGCGCATGGGGACAGCCTCCCTACTAGACCTAGTATTCACAAACTGCCCCCACAAAATTACCGCGACCCAGGTCCTCCCTGACACTCTTAAGTGACCACTCTCCGGTCATCTGCAGCTGGTCTGGAACTGCCCACAAAGCCCCTCCTAAAATTATCACCAAGCACAAACTTAGGCCTGGCAAACTAGCTTAATTCAAGGCCCACCTCAGAGGCTGGGACTGGACTCCCCTAGCTAACACCCTCGACCCAGACCGAGCCCTTGACCTATTCATCACCACTTTCAATACGGCCTGCGACAAGTTCGGCCCCCACCCCACCAAAACTCTGTCCAGGACTCCAAGGGTAACCATGCCCCCTGGTTCTCAGACCACCTCCTAGGCCTCCTGCGACAGCGTGACGACCTATGGCACCTTGCAAACGAGACCCAGTGACCTTGTGACAGGCAATGGCATAGGGAGGCCCGAAACAAATGCACCTGGGCCATACACTCTGCCAAAGCGGACTACAACAAAGCTACCTTAACCTCCACCCGGGGCTCAAGGCGCAAAGTCTGGGAAAACATTAAGGAGCTGTGCGGCAAATCCACTAATCTGTCACCTGACCAAATGCAAATTGACAGTAGCCTCTCTACTGACCCCCTCAGTATTGCCTCAGCCCTTAACTCGGCTTTCACTGATCTCTCCCACGTACTCCCCCCAAACTTCTTTGACCCCCCTCCAGCCAAAATCCCCCAACCCTCGCTCCCACCTTTCTAGCTCCGGGCCCTCACCCCTGCAACAGCAAAACCCTACCTAACCAAGGCCATTAGCCACCATCACTTTAGCCACGACTCCCTGGATCTGAGACTTCTCCGCCTCACCCTCCTGGAAGTCCTAACACCCCTCACCCACATTCTAAACTGCTCCCTCTATCAAGGGAAATTCTCCAATCCCTTGAAATCAGCCTACATCACGCCCATACACAAAAATGGGGACCGCACATCCACCGACAACTATCGCCCCATCTCCATTCTACCCCCCATCTAAAGCACTAGAACATATAGTTGCCGTCCAACTTACTGATCACCTTAATAAATATCACCTGCTAACCAACCAGCAATACGGCTTCTGAAAGGGTCATAGTACCACCACCACCCTACTTGAATTTACCTCCCATGTACACTCTGCCTTGGACCGTAGCCACGTCTCTGGGGCCATCTTCATTGACCTATCCAAGGCATTCGACACCGTCAGCCACGCCCTCTTACTAAACACTCTGGCCTATACAGGCTTCTCCAAGGACGCCATGAACTGGTTTACCAGCTACCTCTCTGATAGAATGCAGATGGTCAAGATTGGCACTGTCCTATCCCCTTGCCTCCCAATCCTCTCCGGTGTCCCACAAGGCTCCATACTGGGCCCCTTACTTTTCAGTATATACATTAACTCCCTCCCATCTGCCTGCACCGGCAACATGCTACTGTACGCAGACGATGCCGTCCTGTACGCCTCTGACCCGGCACCCTCCAAACTCCACGAAACTCTCTAACATTCTTTCTGAGAAATCGAACAATGGCTTACCACCCAATGTCTTACAATAAACTACAATTAAAAAAAAAAGTCATTATTTTCTCTCATCCACAGAACCCCCTCAAAAACCTCTGCCCCAAATTTCTCACCACTAAACGGACACCCCTAGAACAAATAAGCAACTTTAAATACCTAGGGATCACACTTGACCCTGCCCTCAACTTCAACCTCCATATCCAACACTTATCTAATGCCCTTAGCTCCAGACTAGGAGTTCTCTACCAATACAAACACTGCCTCACTCCTGAAGCATTACAACTCACCATAAACTCCTCTATCCTCTCCCTGCTGGACTACGGCATCCTTGTCTACAGTGCAGCAGCCTCCACAGCCCTAAATCGTCTCCAGCTGGTGCTTAACAAAGCCTGCCAGCTCATCATAGAATGTGACCACCTCACACACACATGCTCCCTCTACGGCACAGCAAACTGGCTAAACCTTGACAACAGAATTAGGTATCACACCTGCCTAATGACCAAAAAAATTGTCCTTGGCCTCATCCCCCCCCCCCAAGCCAGTTTATCCTCACAACATCACGAGGCAGAACAACCCACAGCTCGAACAAACTGCTGCTATGGGTACCCCATGGCCAGACCGCCCAATTCCAGTGAACTTTCTGCTACAAAGCCCCATCCTGGACGAATGCCCTCCCCAGCCTAATTGTGGAAGAAACCAGGCTCGGACGTTTCAAAACTGGACTAAGGAATCACCTACAAGCCTCAAACCTATGTGACTGCAGCTGACCCTCACCCTGTAGACCCCCCAACTTCTCTGACCCCCTATAGCACAATGGCCCAAACCGTCAAAATTTACTTTGACAAGCAGCCACCTCGGAAACTCTCTGCTCCTCTATGGCTGTGCGACTCTGGTGCTAAATCATCCCTACCCTAGAAGGGTAGCTGACCCTCTGAAACAAATGTACTACCATGTGTTGAAAATAAATAATTGTTTTCCATTACTGTGTATGATCTATGTTATGTGCTAACATACTGTAAAACATGTATTGTTTCCCTGTTCTTTATGTATGACGTGGAACCTTTGTAAATGAGTCTTTGACTCAAAGGTCTTTCTGATTATCTCAAATAAATAAATAAATTAAATAAAATACATGGAGTAAGGCTATCATGGGGTTCATATGTGCCGGAAAGCACCCAAGAGTGAAATTTTCTATCCTTTCTCTCCCCAGAAAGAAGGGAAGGCTTGCCCTCCCCAATCTTAAACTGTACAATTAGGCCTCTCAGCTCTCCTTTATTGCCACACGTTTTATGAGGACCAAACCCACCATTTGGAGGGAGAGCGAGGAAGTCCTCCTCCCTTTCGAGGACTTGTTCAGGGCCACTGTATATCAAAACCCTCCTCCCTTAGGCCTAATGCCCATGGGCCTATGGATCTCACCACAGATCAGAACCTGGAATGCGATTTGCAGTCATTTCTCTCTTTCCCCACACCTACTATTCCTGTGCCCGATTGCCCTCCTGGAAAGTTTTCCTCCAGCCCAAATGGATCACACATTCGGTTTCTGGGACCGCCTCCGTCTCACAGTTCTGTCGCAGTTCTTAAATGGGAACAATTTTAAATCCTTCTAGGAATTTCGACAGGCTCATGGACTAAGGCAGTCAGATTTTTTTAGGTATTTACAACTGAGGCACTTTTCTACTCACTTCCATCTGGATTGCGAGACCCTGATGACTCCCCAATAAACTCTACTTCACAAGCTCCTCCTCCTTTCCACTGAGATGTCCCATACTATTTCTGTTTTTACGAGGCCCTGAGTGAAACAATGAGGGCAAACGCCGAGGGGGTACTTAAGAATTGAAATGTGGAACGGGGCTTGAATATCGCACCACAACAATGGGACAGCAGCTGCGATCTGTCCTCCAAACTCACTTATTCCCATAGTTGGAGATTATTCTTGTGGCAACTACTGTTAAGATACTTCCGTACGCCAGTCATAACGGCTCATTTTTCAGTAGCCAGAACAGCTGAATGTTGGCGCCAGTCTGGTGAGCCATTGGCACATCACTCTCATGTATTTTGGCTATGCCCTAAAATACAGTCCTTCCTGACCTCCCTACAGTTAGAACTGGAAACCCTATTTGGGTATCCGTTCCCTCTTACAGTCGACCTCTTCATACTGTACATTTTCCCCCGAGGATTCAAGGACTTTCATACATGCTGCCTCTTAGGGATAACCTTCATGGCAGCAAAGAAAACTTTAACCAGATGTTAGCTCACAGCCCAGGTCCCCACAATACCTGAATGGAGAGAAATAGTGAACTGTATTTATAGATCTGAGAGAATCTCTTTCTGCCTAAATGACTGTGCTGCACTATGTTTTCTAAAGTGGAACAGGTGAATTTTATACATCATGTCCAAGGACCCAAAATTTTGTTCCCTAAGATCTCAGATCTCTTGGAGGGTGAACTGGGGACCATATTGAAGGGGGAATTCAGGGGCCGATACACCCCCAGAAGAGCTGATGGGGGTCTCCCTGTCTGAATTGTTGTATTGCTTTACTTGGGTCTAATTTTAGGGATCACACCCCATGGACTCTGTACTGATTTGGCCTGTTGATCTGATATCCTGTATACTGTAATATATGTGTATAAGATGAATTTGTGACTGCCAATACCCCCTGTACCTTTTTATTGAAAAAGTTAATAAAAATTATATTTACAAAAAAATGTATATAGTGATGTGGTTAAGCCCCCGATAGACCTGACCAAAATGAAAATGCCTGAGAAAGTTCTCTGGACAGAGGACTGTGAGTCTGCCTTCTGACAGTTGAAGGAGGCATTATGTGGGTCACCTGTGCTTGCTAGCCCCAGTTATGACCTAAAGTTCGTAGTTACACATGGATGCCTTCGGCCATGGGCTGGGTGCTGTCCTGAGCCAGATTACACTGCAGGGGGCCCATAGTGTATCTGAGCTGGAAGCTTCTGCCCAGGGAAGAGGCATATGCTACAGTTGAGAGGGAATATCTAGGTATAGTGTGGGCCCTTCAGAAGCTGCAGTCGTATTTGTACGGGAGGGAGTTCACTGTGGTCACAGATCATAACCCCTTGACATGGCTCCATAGGACTAGTGGGCAAAACACAAAATTATTGCACTGGAGTTTGGTACTTCAGTCATATAATATGATCATTCAGTACTGGAGTGGGGCACAGAATGCCAGTGCAGATGGACTGTTGAGGCAGGGCTGAGTGCATGACATGTTCCTTTAGGCATTCCCCAGTCCTTACATGAGTGTCAGTGTCTCTTGTGGGCCACCCAAAAGAGACACACCTTCATTTCCTGGGGGGGGGATGTAACTGACATGACCAGATTGATCTATTAATTTATTTTTTTAATTTCCTTTGTTATAAGTTCTGCTATTTGCAAAATGGACACAAAACATGGCTTCCTGGGTCACATGTCCAGACAAGTCTTATGGGAAATACTGAGACCAGCTCTGTGTAACTTTCCCATGAGCTAATCCAGGCTGCACATCCTTGCAGATGTGAAGGTGCAACTTCAAAAACCTCAGACATCCTGGAAAACAAAGTTGTAAAGTGGAGAAGAGATGTTCTAGGTGTGAAGGAAGCCAGTTGGCCTGGGTGTTGTCACACACACACACACACACACACACTTGGAGGGAAACGGGAGAACTGCCACTTAAAGGGGGTGAGACCACTCCCTGCAGTGAGAAAATGAATAAATTGAGGTGCTGAAAGCCAGCACACCTCTTGGACTTGAAACAGCTGAACAGAGCCCTGCCATACAAAGACTAGCTGACTGGTAAGGTAGCACAGTGAGGGACAGTGCTTTCTGTAGCTAGGGCAGGTTATGGATTTTAGGTAAGGATAGCTCAGAATTTTGCTGTACACCAACTATCTAACTTGCTTTATTTTGTTTCTTAGTAAATGTGCAAACCTTTAGTTTTCCTGTAAATACATCCCACTTGTAAATACTGGTAGTCACTAGTAAAGAATCCATTTTTTTTTATAGAATCATTGACTGCTTGTTTTGGTAATTCTACTATTTCTGTTGGACTCTGTTTGCAGTCTGTCTCTGAAGGGGTACTCTACCCACAGTTATTGTGTTGACCTCCCTGACCTTGTGAAAGGAGGAGGTAAAAAGCAGGTTTCCTGGTTCCTGTTCTGGTAAAAATGTGGTGACATTGAACTAGAAGTCCCTGGTGAAGGGATTTTTGTCGCAATTACTTTACTGAATCAATGTTTAGCATCAAATTTCCTCTGACTCTGGCTTACCCCCATTCTATTTAAAGTCTGCTTTTATTTTACACACTTTTTTCCTGCTTCCCTGGGATCATTATAAGTAAACACCTTACCTACATAAGTGAGGCTTGGTTTCGCTGGCAAGAGAAGGGAGTGTGAAATACCAAATTTTTTTATGTTCAGTCCTCACTGAGTCAAATGCCTTCCTTCTCTGCCGAGTAGTGGAAGAAAGGTCGGAAAAGCAGAACAGGCTGATGCCATCTTCAAGCATGAGCTAAGCTTTAGCATTTGCAGTTTGCAAGCTATTTCCTTTATATGTGATCCTGCCGTGACTATCAAGATAGTCCTAGGGCCTTACGAGTCTGCTGCCCTTCTTGGTGGGGAGATCCTATGCATTTTTATTTCTTTCTTTTTTTTTTTATTTGTTTCATTTTTCAGGTACAAAAATACAGCACAAGACAAACTGAAACATCACCAACTGTATACAATTTTTTGGGGGGTGGGGTCTGTGATCTAGGGTACAAAATTTATACACGCAGTAGATACATAAGGTACATACGTTTTGAAAGTTCTGGTAGCAACAGGTTTAGTCCTTGCATAGAAACATAGAATTTTATGACAGATAAGGACTGCTTGGCCCATCCAGTCTGCTCATTTTTCCTACCTACCTACCTACTTTGATACCGCAGACCCTACTTGGTCTCCGGCTATAACCTCCCTTTCCTAACCACTAAGGTTCTATTATGTATATCCCATGTGTTCTTGAATCCCGTTACAGTTTTTGCCCCAACCACCACTGCTGGGAGCCTGTTCCAGGTGTCCACCACTCTTTCTGTGAAAAAGTACTTTCTCACATTTCCCCTGAATCTACCCTCTCCAGCTTCATAGCATGACCCCTTGTTCTTTAGCATCTTTTTTTTTTTTTTGAAAAATGCTTCCCTCTTGAACCCTGTTTATGCCCATGAGGTATTTGAATGTCTCCATCATATCCTCCCTCTCCTTCCTTTCCTCCAGTGTGTTCATATTGAGGTCCTTTAGTCTCTCCTCATAGGGCTTTTGATGCAGGTCCTGCACCATTTTAGTTGCCCTCCTCTGGACCACCTATACTCAGTCTATGTCCTTCCAGAGATGTGGCCTCCAGAAGTGGACACAGTACTCTAGGTGAGGTCTCACCAATGATTTATAGAGCAGTATCACCACCTCCCTCTTTCTGCTGGTGATACCCCTCCTTATGCACCCTAGCATCCCACTAGCTCCCCCCACAGCTTTGTTACACTGTTTGGCCACCTTTAGGTCATCACATATGATTACCTCCAGGTCTCTTTCCTGTTTGGTTGTCTTCAGTACCACTCCCCCCATCTTGTACTCCGCCCCTTGGTTTCTGTGCCCCAAGTGCATGATTTTGCACTTCTTCAGATTGAAACTTCGTTGCCACAGTTTTGACCACTCCTCAAACTTTCTTAGATCTCTGTTCATTTTATTTCATATTCATTTAGCACTAAGTTTATATGCTCTTATCTGTGTCAGTCTTCACCCTTCGTCACTTGTGTGTTGGCCAGAGAACAGGACCCTGCCGGAGCCTTTTTTTTTTTTTGCAAAGAGGCGGAGCCGATGTCGAGGCGGCGCTGCCCTTGAGGCCGAAGCATTGCGTGATGCTCGTGTTTTGGCCAGTAACCAACATTGACTGCTTCTCCCGCTGTCTAGTTGACACATACCTCGTGCAGAGCACATCTGGGTCAGCATCCTAGTCAGTCGGTACCTAGTTCCGTACAGCTTCTCTCGGCGCCGTTGATTGGTAAGACCATCCCTTTTTATTTTTTTTAATTTTTTGCTGATGCCAAGTGCTATTTCTGTTTCTTGGTTTTTCATCTGGTCATGTCTCATTTGGGGTACAAGAAGAAACACTCCAAGGCGGGTCAGCCTCCTATGTGGCGGTGTCCCTGCGGCCAACTTTTTTCCATCACGGACTAGCATGACCATTGCTTGACCTGCTTGGTCCCACAACATGATATGGATTGTTGCGATGCCTGTTTTTCCATGGACCATCGAGTGTTAGAACTGTATGTGTTTAAGGTTGGATGTGCGCTGCCAACTCTTGGTGGACAGGCTCGCACCCGGGATGCCAAGTGCAAGTTTCTTGACCCTTCCCCCGGGTCCCCTCCTGGTCCTATATGACCCGTGGAGGAGGGGGTTTCTGCCTCTTCTTGCCTTGCCTCTGTGGAAACTCCTTACACAGTGCAGGAGGCCCAGCCTGATTCCTACGGGAGTCAGGCGGGAGGCACTGTTCTGGCAATCACCTTTTTGGAGGTGAAGGCTCCCAGCATCATGGCTTAGGGCCTCTGAGCCCGGCGTCCTCTTTGGCGCCGTCTGTCGGTGTCGGAGATCGGGGTGGCACCACGAGAGGTACGGAGTCTGCTCCCGGCACCGTCTCTGATCCCAGTGCCGCACGTGGTGCTGGTGATCGTGGCAGTGCCATGAGTAGTGCAGGGCTGGTATGCAGTGCCGCTCGTGGTCCCGCAACCAGAGGAGATCATGGAGTGGTCTGGATCCAGGCCTTCTCAGGTGAGGATGACGACTCGAAGGCGGACTGGCTCCTGGATTCTTCAGAGTCCTCTGACTCCTCCCTGCCCAGCACTACGACTCCGATTCAGCCACCTCCTTTGGGTTTGGCAGTTACTGTCGGCTCCAGTGTCGGTGGTCCCGACCAGTCCGGTGCTCGGGTGGCATCAGGAGACATGTCTGAGTCGGTGGTTCTCCTTCTTCCTTAAGTGTAGCCCCTTCTTTGGGTGCTCAGGCTGGTCCCATTTTTGAAACGGCCTGGGGCGTCTGAGGCAGGGGAGTGTGCTCTGTCGGTGGCAGTCTCTCAGGAGTCGACCACGGTGATCGAGCTGCCTAGGCTGACTCTGAGGAAGAGGTCCCTCTCTGAGTCTGAAGGGTTGAGGGGACAGAATCGGGGCAGTGCCCCTTCCTGGGAGCCCGCGGGGGCTTGGGTTGGAGTCACAGGGATGGTCCTGTTTTTTCCCCTGAAGCCTCCCTGGGAGGAATCTCGTCTTTACAGGGTAGGGCTCGTGTGTCCCTGGTCGCCTCGCAGTGGGGGATTCTCTTTAAGAGCTCAGTCCTGACCATTCTAGCTTGGTTGAATGGCCCTCTACTGCTCTGGCCGCAATCTTGAGGTCTCCTGTTCGGTCCCCCATCCCTGGCAGAGGTTGCATTCTTCCTCAGAGGTGTTTAGCCCCCTTTCCTCTGCCAACACCTCCCTCTCTCCCAGGCCACGTTGGTCCTACGGAACCTCTCACCTGGGAGCAGTTCAGGTCCATGGCTGCACCATTCCCTGCCTACTTTAGGTCCATGGATGAGGAGGTGTTCCACCAGTCCCCTATGTAGCCAGTGCCTGACTCTCCTGACTCGTTGGCTTCTTGGTCTTCCTCTTCTGAGGGAGAGGATTCCACCTTCCACCTGTCCCCAGCAGTTGATTTGTCTAGCTATCAGTGCTTCCTTTCAGGGTTGGTTGGTGAACTCCACATATCTACTTTAGGAAGTCACAATCCTGAGCAGACAGCATGCGCCTTTTTAGGCGAATTCTTTGTGGTCAACCTGGTGGTTCCCGCCTAGCCCTCCCCTTCAGGGAGGCGTTGTGCCGTGCCTGGAGAAGTCCCTCAACCCTCTCTCCAGCCCCGAGGGACTGCTGGCACAGGTATTGCACACCCCTAGGGTCTCCAGAAGCCTTGGCTCACCCTCCTTTGGGCATGACGCTCCTGGACACTCCTGCAGGGCATAGATGCCCAAGACATGACTGACCCCCAGAGACAGACTCTGCTGAGTTTGACTTTTGGAGGAGGAGAGTGTTCTCTTCGGCACGTCTCTCTTTGTCTCTTTTGGCACGGCAGGCCCATCATGCTGCCTAAAACAGGAATTTATGGTCTGTACTAGGACAGATCCTAGTGTCCTTGCCTGATTCAGAGGTGACCAGACAAGCCATTTTCCTTTCCCCAAGGGGCCTGGAGCATGCAAGGCACCAAACAAGGGCATTGTATGAAGCCAGTGAGGTGGTATCCAGGCTAGTGGGGACAGCGATCTGCATTAGGTGGACGGCATGGCTTCGTCTTTCCAGGTTATCACCCATGGCCCAGTGTAGGGTGACTGCCTCCTTATTTCGGGGAACCTACCTTTTCTCCTGCAGGGTGAGGCAGAAACTTCAGGGGTGACTTCCCTCTCCTACTCAAAGGAGAACGCCACCTCACCCAGACAAGTCTCAGGCCTAACTAGGCCTGGAAGGGTTCCCTCCTCCGATGTCTCCCCCACAGGAGGCTGAGGGACTTCTTTTCCTTAGGTTGGTACCAGGTCACCTTTGGGGGGCTTGATAATCACCCACCAGTGATGAATGGTGAAGACTGACACAGATAAGATATGAAAATTACATACCTACTGTAATTTTTGATCTTTCTGTGTATCTTCACCATTCATTACTGCTTCCCACCCACCTTCCCCTCTTAGGCCTCAGTCTCTGGGTGATGCCTCCTCCCTGTTTTTCTCTCCAAACTGTGTCCTGCTGGTAATTCTGGTACCTCTCACTCCGCTCCCTTTAGAAGGTGTCGAGAGTATTTGGTGAAATAAGCTGGGAGGCAGCCCTTTTTGGTCACCAGGGTTCTCTTTTTCATCCTAATGGGACCCTCCACCTGGTCGGACCAGTTTTGGATACTCTTCCCTGCTTTATCTAAAGCCCTAGGGGTTCTCTTAAAGCAGGTATGGTGGGGCCCTGGTGATCCTTCACACTTTTTCTGTATCTATTTTTTACGATTTCCCAGGCAGGGTTTCCTCTGGGATTTCCTGTCGCTCTTAATTTTGAAGAAAAAGGCTTCTCTTCTTCATCCCTCTTTTGGAGAGATGTTTAAAAAAAAAGATGAGTTGGGGGACTTATTTTTGTTATCTAATTCAGGATGAATCCTGTCTGTTCTTGTTTTATCCCTTTCTGGGGGGATATTGCCATCTATCTTCCCCAATGAGGGCTCTTCAGAGTCGGTGCACTGCTCCCTCTTCTGGACTTCAGATCAGCCGTCCTCTGGATTCTTCTAGAGATTTCTTCCTTCTGGAATAAAGGGACATGGTTAAAGCAGTATTGCCCTTCTGTAGTCCTCAGGCAGTCCTTCGGACCCCAGCGGGTGGAGTGTGGTGTCTCTCCCCCCCCCCTTTTTCTTCTGTCCCAACTTTTCTCCCTCCTTCTTTCTATCCCTCCCTTCCTTGCCCAGAGGTTGTGGCACCCTGTCCCAGACCCCTAGGCTGTTATCTTTTTGTCTTCTTATCCGGCATTATTCCTTCCTTGGTTTTTATATCCTTTCCTTTTTCTATCCCTTGGGCTGCCTTGCCCCGCCCTCTTTTTTTTCTTAACCACTCTCTGGCATGCAGAACTGGGTCTGAGGAGGAGTCATTGTTGGTTACTGGCCAACCTTTGAGCGCCACGGAATGCGTCGGCCTCGAGGGCAGCCGCTTTGACGTGGAGCTCCACCTCTTGCAAAAAGTATTCATCGGGTCCTGTCCTCCAGCCAGAACCCACAAGTGATGAATGGTGAAGATACACAGAAAGATCAAGAATTATGGTAGGTATGTAATTTTCATTTGTGGGGTATTGGAGAAGTCACTGGGAGCGAGTACAGTGTGTGTAGCTTTCTCCATCTTTTATCATATGATTTCATCCTGTTGTTAATGCTAGCTATCATTTTCTCGGTTCTGAGATTAAGCAATAGCTTTTGCAGTCATTCACCATAAGAGATGCTTTCCTGATCCAACAAGTGATTTTTTTCCCCATAAAAATGTTTGATTTTCTTTATCTTTTTTTTTTTTTTTTTTTATAACAGATTCATATCTCTAGTTAGCATGTAGTACTAAATCAGCATTTAGGAAAGCACTTCAGTTAAGTCAATCAATCAATCAAGTCTTTATTTAACCAGGTGTTCATCGTTGAACAGAAGCTCATTTGCAAGATGGACCTGGGTGGAGCATGAACAATTGTATATACAGGTCAACACAGGTATTTACAAGGCAATACAGATAATACTCTTTACAGAGAGGAAGAAAAAGAAGTTCATATGTACATAGAATTATACAGATATTGTACAGATTACACGGTATTTACATACATAGAAGTGTCTATAGGAAGATAAAGCAGGTTATCTAAGGTTGCAGGAGGAAGTAGCGAAGAAAAAATAAAATATACACCAGGTAGAGGTGAAGGTAGGGGAAGGGAGGGAGGTAGGGGAGAAAGGCTAGGAGGGCACGGTGCACAGAAAGGAGTTGGTAAGCGGGATGTAGAGAAGGTGGATGGAGAAAAGGAGTGTGGAGCCCGGGATTGAATGCTATAAAGCACGGGCATAGTAGGATGTCACAACCCAGGGTAGTGAGCTGCTATCCGAGGTTGGGAAAGGAAGAATAAGGGATGGATGGGCCTAGTGTTGATAAGACAGGGGATAAGACAGAGAACAATTAGGCTGGTGAGGAGCAAGCTGGGGTCAGTACTTAAAATTGGGTCTAGGCGTATATGTACCAGTGCAGACACCGTACTGGGTCTGAGTGGGTGAAGCAGTTACATACTTCTCTGATTGCTGGAAATAAAGGCTTGAAGGCATTTATACTGATTAGAGTGCTTAATTTGAGGGTTTTTGTAGATTGTTCCATAAGGTAGGTAGCATGAAGCTTATGGCTGCCCTGCCAAAGTGGGATTTTGCTTTGGGTACTTTAAGTGTAATAGCTGAGTAACTTCTTAACACGTATTCCCAATTATACTCAGGGGAAGACAGCAGGAGATATAGTAAGGCAGCTTATTAGAGATGGCTCTATAGGTCCAAAAGAGCAAGCGTTCTGTAGGCGCCTAAACTTTAGTGATGTCCACCCACTGCCACATATAGGGTGCAGTGATGCATGTCGAAGGAGTCCCATTATAAACCCCAGTGCTCGATGATAGAGTGTGTCCAGTTTAGCCATGTAAGAGTTGGGGCATTGGCTGCAGAGGAAGTCAGCGTAATCAACCAATGATAGGAAAATGGATTGGACCAGTTGTTTCTTGCCATCTCTGGTGAGAAATTGGTTGATTCTAAAAAACAGTCCAAGCCTTTGCCGAAGTCGTTTTAGCAAGTCCTCGATATGTTCAATGAAGGAGAGTCTTTGGTCTATCAAACTCCCAGATACTTGAATTTTGTAACAAATTCTAGTTTTTCACCTAGAACTGTGGTAATTTGGGGAACTGTCCCACTGGACACAGGGTTAGCTGTACGGATAAAAGGGGAGAGGACCATCGCTTTAGTTTTTTTGGCATTAAGGAGTAGCTTTTTTTTGAGGAGTTGGCTTTGCAAAAGGTTGAATTCTGACTGTAGGTCATTGCAGGCAGCTTCAGGTGTTGGGTGACTCACGTAGAGAACTGTCATCTGCAAACAGATGGATGTTGGCTTCTTTTATACAGTAGTCGATGTTATTAATGTAGATTGCAAAAAGTAAGGGCCCTAATATAGAACCTTGAGGTACCACTCTTTGCAGACTTTTTAAGGGGGGCAGGCTCCTTCGGCTTTAACTTGTTGAAGGCGTCCTGTAAGATGGTCAGTAAACCAACGCAGAGAGGAGGGGTCCACACCTATGGTTTGAAGGGAGGAGAGGAGCAGACTATGGTCGACGGTGTCAAAAGCCTTGCTTAGATCAAGGAAAACAGCAGAAATAAAGTTTTTGCTCTCAAGATTATGCTGTCAGTCGTTAGTAACTTTGGCGAGGGCTGAGATGGTGCTATGTTTAGCTCTGAATCCGGACTGCATAGGATTTAGCAGTTTCCTAGACTCAAGGTGAGTCCTCAGCTGTGCATTTACAATTTTTTCTAGGAGCTTGGACAGGACCGGAAGGAGGGAAATTGGCCTGTAGTTATTGAGATCGCCAGGGTCACCTGATTTGAACAGTGGTATGACATGTGCTGTCTTTTATATAGGTGGTAAGATTGCCCTGAGACAGGGATGATTAAAAGGTGGGTGTGGTGTTGCTGAATGCGTGGTAGGCAATTTTGGGAAGTAAGGTCAAGGTGTCGGCCCCAGCACTAGTATCCAACTGAAGCAAGAGGTGCTCTACCTCTTTCAGTGGGGCAGGTTGAAGCTAGAAAGGCGCGTGGCTATCAGAGTTTCAGGCAGTTGGCTGGCAGTCTGGGAGCCGAAGTTTGTTTGCAGGGAGTTATCAAATGCCATGCCTGCAGTAGCAAGTGGTTATTGACTGCGCAAGTATATCCATCTTTCGGTTATAGTCAAGTTGCCAGAGGTAATCTTGGTCGGGAGTAATTTCCTGGGAGTGGCCTAGCAGATCATTGATTGTGTTCCAGAGCTTGATTGGGCTCTTTGTGGCAGAGTCGAGTTCGATTTGAAGAAGGTGGCCTTCGATTCTCTGATTGTTTTGGTACATAAATTTCGTAGTCTCCTGAACTGGTTCCAATCCTCTGTAGTGTTCAGTCTGTGCGCTTTTTTCCAGAGCTTATCTCTTTCTAGAAGCAAGGACTTGATGTGAGGGGTGAATCATTTACAGGTTTTGGTCCTAGTTCGAACTTTAATCAGGGGAGAATACTTATTAAGGGCCCTTGATAGAATGTTGTGGAAGATATTGTAAGCTGACATAATCGTTTTGGCCAGGTAGAAATCTTGCCACTCATGGGAGTACTTAAGCTCGTTTAGGTAGGCATGTTCATTGAAGTTGGATCTCTTCATAGAGAACTTGCTGATGGGTGCTGGGTTGTTGGTGGATCTTACTCCCGCAATAAAACAATGGTCGCTGGCATCTGAGAAGAAGACATCAGCGTGGGAGAAGAGATGAGGTTTGCTCACCATTAGCACATCCAAAAGTGTACTTTTACTGGGGTTCTTCACGTTTGGGCGTGTTCGTTCAGTAATAAGTTCGTCAGCCCATAGTTCATCACAGAAGGATGCAAGGGGGCAGCTGTGTTAGAGAGCCAGTCAAAGTTGAGGTCTCCTGAAATAATAGTTTCTGGCAGCCCCTGTCCCAACTTGTCACTTAGATATGACACAAGCTGTAGGCCAGCAGACGGTGGTCTGTAGCATCCTATCATGAAGTGCAGTAGTCTGTGTAATTTCCACTTTGAGAATTAGGCATTGTTCGCACTGCGACAGATGCCGAGGATAAGCAGAAGGCAGAAAATTTGTCTTTAACGTAGATAGCTACCCCTCCTCCTCTGGCATGCCTATCAGCTCTGAACAAGGCATAGTTGGGTATGTTTACTTCTCTATCAATGGTGCTGGGTCTAAGTCAAGTTTGGAAATCACAAGTATGTCAGGAGAGGTATGATTTACCCAGGTTTGTATTAAGGTTATCTTTTTAAGGAGGCTACATACGTTAATATGCAAGAAGCTTATTCCTTTTAAATTTGCTAGTTCTGCTGGCAAAGCAATAGCTTCTGGGGGGCCAGGGTTGAGTTCCTACGTTGCCTGAACATAGCAGGAGGATAAGTAGGATTTTTCTAAGAGCGCTAATTATAAGCTTGTAATTCGTGCCTTTCTCCCGTCTAGTAGATCTGATGTTTTTAGGAACTGGAAAGTAGCCACCATAGAAGAGCTGATCTGTTGTAGCAAGAGCTAGTACCCTCCCCTACCACAATAGGTGGGGAGGAGATAGAAGTATGCGTGGTGGGAGGTAGGCCTTGTGGTGGGGGAGTGTAAATGTTTCTAACAGAGCCAACAATAAATAACTTATTCTTTCATTATTTGCTGTAGAAGCCATAAAGGAGTACTATTCAGGTAAGCTAGGAACTTGGGTAGTTCCCTATTTCCTAAGAATTAGGCGTTTAGCCCCTAAGAATGCTGCAAATAACCAATTCATTTGATGCTTAGTTATCTTAAAATCTAATGGAACAATCCCTAGGGTAGCAAAGGAGGGAAGGTGTGGAATTACAGAGCTAACTATTGTGGAACAATGACTAACTATCTCTTTCCAGAATAGAGTTAATTAAGGGCATTCCCATAAGATATGCAAAAGATTTGCATGTTGTTCTGGTCAAGGTTAATTAAGGTGGGAAGGACAGTGTCTAGTCGCTTGGTCGGGATGGACATAAGGTATATATAATCTACATTTAGGACCGATACTGGACGGTATAAGCTGCATGAAAGGGGATCCCTGTCTGGTTTAGGGTGTGCAGCCATTCTGCGTCTCACTGACTGCTGCTGTGCTGAATGAAACATTGTTTTGTACCTTGCTAAAGTGGAGAACAGTGACTAAAGTATCGTATTCAGGGGCAAGTGAGCAAGTGCTTTTGTAACTGCTGCAGCACTATCTGAGGACATTGACTGCCTCAGCAGTTTAGTCACTGGATAGTTCTCCAGGAGCTCTCTTGCAGGTTTGGCAGGATTTAAATGCTCGACCGAGCGAGCCGTGCTTTTATGAGTGCAGCCATTCTGTGCCTCCTGACTCAGAAGAGGGGCACGCTGGTCTGGTCCATCCAGGGCTGAAGTCCTTTCACCTTCACGCGTGGCACCTTCTGACAGAGCTGCTTCCAGCTATGGAGTCTCCTCCAGAGTGGCTCAAGTCCTTGTGGAGGCAAGTCCTTTGTGCCTCGTGGTGATTGAGTTGAGAGTTTCAGATACACTCAGTCTGCCTGGGAGGAGTTTAGGACAGTGTAGGTGTCTGAAGTGACAAAGGTGATTTTGGAGCTAAAGCACACCGTTTGTGAACTGGACCGAGCACCGGCGCATTTCTTAATGGGATGTGCTGATGCCATTGGCTTGGTGTTTGCCAGGATTGCTAGGTGCTCGATGGCAGAAGGGGTCTTCCCAGTTGCTTTGAAAGAAGCACTGGTGAAGCCCCTCCTAAAGAAATCATCCCTCGACCCATACGTCCAGGCGAATTACCGTCCAATCTCCAACCTGCCGTTTTTGAGCAAGGTTGTTGAGAAATTGGTGGCACATCAGCTTGAGGATTGCCTGGTGTCCTCAGATATCTATGAGCTATTCCAGTTGGGTTTTCGGGCCAGACACAGCACTGAAACTGCTGTAGTGAGAGTGCATAATGATCTGCTTAGGGCTAGAGATAGAGAAGACAGGTCAGTTCTTGTGCTCCTCGATCTCTCCTCAGCTTTTGACACTGTGGATCAAGTCGGGCGTCTTGATCAACTCTGTGAGTTTTGTGGACTTGTCGGCACCGTCATCAAATGTTTTGAGTCCCATCTCTTGGACAGAGTGCAGCAGGTGGTGATGGGGAATTTCTCCTCCTCCCCAGTGCCTCTGTCTTGCGGAGTACCTCAGGGTTCAATCTTGTTGCAGATGTTGTTCACAGTGTACATGCTGCTCCTGGGTGAGATCATCCGACAATACAGTGTGGAGTTTTACTGCTATGCAGATATTACCCAACTATATTTGTCCTTTGCATCCGGAACATCGGGAGCGGTTGACGTGCATAATAGCTGTCTGGCTAAAATCAATGACTGGATGGCTTCCAGCTGACTGAGGCTCAGGCTGGCTAAGACTGCGGTGCTGGGGATCGAGCCTGGTCGCGGGCGTGATGGGTTGCCACCAGGGGTTGACTCTGGACTTGTTCTGGGGTCTACTCTATTGGTGGTTTCTCCGAGGGTGCGAAATCTGGGCATGATCCTTGATTGCAGATTGACCTTTAAAGATCAGGTGTCAACTGTAATCAGCAGTGTTTTTTACCACTTGTGGAACATTGCCCGGATTAAGCCCCTCATTCCGCCTGAGGACCTACCGACCCTAGTACATGCCTTTGTGACTTCTAGGCTTGACTACTGTAAAGCTCTGTACTTCGGGGTTATGGGAGGGACCTTCTGCAGGCTGCAGTTAGTGCAGAATGCAGCAGCCCGGTTACTGATGGGCCTTTCGAGGTCCAGTCATGTGACCCCAGTTCTGTATGCTCTGCACTGTCTGCCAGTCAGGTGGAGGATCCTTTTCAAGACGGGTCTTCTCACCTTTAAGCACTATATGGTCTGGGTCCTGATTACCTGTATGAGCTTCTGACACCAGTGTCCTCTGCTCACTTCCTCTGCTCCTCTTCGAGGGGCCTCCTGGACATTCCCAGGGTTCAGCTCAAGATCTTGGGAGATCGTGCTTTTAGTGTCTCTGGGCCAGCCCTGTGGAACTTGTTTCCACCTGCAGTCTGGGGGGGGGGCTCCCTCAATTGAGGTGTTTAAGGGGAGGCTAAAGGCCCACCTCTTCAGCCTAACCTTTGACTGCTGATACCATCTTTAGCTTTGGCCAGTCCCTTGAATTTGACTTCTGGAAACCTCTATTTGCTGAATTTTAATCCTGTTATGGTTTAAATGAGGTTTTATTATGTTTTTATTCACTGCTGTATGTTGTCATTTATTGTTTGGTGCTCAGAGCCTCCAGGATTGGGTGCCTTATAAATAAAATTGCCTTGCCTTGCCTAGAAAGTCTTCCATGAGGACAACTTATGCTATGAAATGGAAGTGTTTCTCCATTTGGGCCTCTTTGAAGGGTTGGGACCCATTCTCGTGTCCTGTTCCTCAGGTCTTTGAATACTTGCTGCAGCTCTCTGACCTGGGCCTGAGTTACTCTTCACTGCAGGTTCACCTGTCTGCTATTTCTGCCTATCATACCTTGGTGACTAAGGAGAGAGTCAGTGCATTGGGGCAGAAGTTTGACGTCTTTGCAGAATATTTAAACTAGCAAATGGGGAGAGGGGTGCAGCGCCCCATACGTCAAATGGGAAGAATACCCCTCCCCCCCAGCTAGTGGTCAAACAGGGATTCAGCATGTTTGCAGTTCATTTGCATCACCAGGTAAGAAAAGAGGCCCATCTCCCCATACGACGCACAGGGGAAATGCCAGACCGCACCCAACAACTAACACACTGAAATCTGGTCAATGGAAAATCATGTACACAGATGTTCACAGCCTGGGAAATAAGATCCCAGACCTACAGGCATTAATGTCAGAGGCTAAACTAGACATAGTAGCAATTAATGAGACATGGTTTACCAGTAACCACACTTGGGAGACTTCAGTACCTGGCTGTGTACTGTTCAGAAGAGACCGAGTGCAAAAGGGGTGGAGTGGCCTGTATGTCACTGAAAATATCAAAGCTACAGAAATTCAGAATGCACATAAGGAGCCAGAAGAACAGTGGGTCACCCTGGAAACAGGAAATGGGACAGCCATAAGAACTGGGGTTGTCTACAGGCCCCAGACCAGGGGGAGGACACAGACACATTACTGTTAGAAGATATACAAAACATGACAGCTAAAGGGGAGGTTCTGATAATGGGAGACTTCAACATGCCGGATACAGATTGGTCAATACCAGCAGGAACATCTGCCAGAACTAGACACATAGTGGATTCCCTGCAGGGGGAAGGCCCCAGACAATTGGTACAACAACCTACAAGTGACAGGGCTATCCTAGATCTGGTACTGACTAACAGGGAAGGGATCACAGATCTCCAGGTAGAAGGTCACCTGGGGGCCAGTGACCATTACATGGTATGGTTCAGTTTGGCCACTACAACTAAATCATCCCATTCCAAGGCAAAAATTTGAGACTTCAGAGGAGCTGACTTTGATAAGATGGCCAACAGAATTAAGCTAGCCTTGGCAAAAAGAAACACAGGTGAAGGGGTACAGGCAAAGTGGGCAAGCATTTAGGATGCAATACTTGAAGCAGCATCCCATTGTGTTAGGCAGAAAAGGAAGTGCAAAAGAAGAAGGAAACCACATTGGTTCTCAAATACAGTAGCAGAAAAGGTCAAAGCCAAAAGGCTGGCCTTCAGGAAATATAAGGGAACACAGCAGGATGAAGATAGGGAGGCATACCAAACTTCCCTAAGGGAAACAGGGACGGCAGTAACGCAGGAAAAGTCCCAAACTGAGGAAACACTAATACAAACAGTAAAAGAAGGTGACAAGACTTTCTATAGATACATTAGTGAAAGGAGAAAGTCCAGAGGGGCTATTGCTAAGCTCAAAGGAGAAAAGGGGGCATGTGAGGAGGAGGACCCTGTAAAAGCATCTATCCTAAATAGATACTTTTGCTCAGTATTTACTGAAGAGAAGGTAGGTCAGGGCCCACAGCTCAGCACCATGGACACAGGGTGGAGGGAGGTGAGCACTACTCCCTTCACAAAAGAAAAGGTCCTACAAGAGCTCACTGAGCTCAGGGTGGACAAGGCAATGGGACCTGATGGCATACATCCCAGGGTACTTAAGGAGCTAAGGGTGGAACTAGCAGAGCCATTAGCAGAACTGTTTAGTGAGTCTCTCAGCACAGGAGAGGTTCCAGCGCTCCACAAAAATGGTAGAAGGGAGGAGGCAGGGAACTACAGACCAGTCAGTCTTACCTCAGTACTGGGCAAGATTATGGAGGCACTCCTTAAGGAAAGGACAGTGCAACACCTGGAATCCATAGGGGCACAGGATCCAAGACAGCATGGGTTTACAAAAGGACGGTCCTGTCAAACTAATCTCATAGATTTCTTTGACTGGGTAACCAGAGTGGTGGACCAAGGGGGGAGCAGTTGATGTCACCTACCTTGACTTCAGCAAAGCTTTCAACACTGTTCCACATAGAAGATAGATAAATAAGCTGGGTAGGCTTGGGGAGGGTCAGAAGTTGGTCAGCTGGGTGGCAAACTGGTTGAGGGGCAGAAAACAGAGTGGTGGTAAATGGTATACAGTCAGAAGAGATGCAAGTCACAAGTGGGGTACCTCAGGGATCAGTCCTGGGGCCAGTCCTATTCAACATCTTCATTAGTGACCTCGCAGATGGACTAGAGGGTAAAGGCTTGTCTGTTTGCAGATGACACCAAGATCTGCAACAGAGTAGATGATCCAGATGGGGTGGGCAGAATGAGAAGAGATCTGGATAAACTAGCAAAATGGTCAGAAGAGTGGCAACTGGGATTTAATGCAAAGAAGTGCAAAATCATGCACATAGGGAAGAGAAACCCTGAAGCCACTTATAGGCTGGGAGGGGAGTTGCTAGCAGTCACAAAGGAAAAAAGAGACTTGGGCATCATCATCACTGATGACCTAAAATCATCCAAGCAGACCTCTAAAGCAGTAGGTAAGGCTAGGGGGATGCTAGGGTGTATTAGTAGGGGTATCACAAGTCGTAAGAGGTAGGTAATAATCCTTCTTTAGACTCTGGTTAGGCCCTATCTGGAGTACTGCGTGCCGTACTGGAGGCCACACCTTCACAAGGACATTAACCAAATTGAGGCAGTCCAGAGAAGGGCAACCGAAATGGTGCAGGGACTGCATCAAAAGACATACGAGGACAGATTAACGGAGCTCAATATGTATACCCTAGAGCAAAGGAGGGAGAGAGGTGATATGATCGAAACATTCAAACACCTTAAGGGCATTAACAAGGTGAAAGAGTCTGACATGTTTCAATATAAGAAAAATAGCAGGACAAGAGGACACGGCATGATATTAGAGGGAGGCCGATTAAGGGGTAATGTGAGGAAGTTCTTTTTCACAGAAAGGGTGGTGGATGCATGGAACGGCCTACCTCAGGAAGTGGTGGCTGTGAATACAGTGCAGGGCTTCAGACAGGCATGGGATAGGCATAAGGGAGCAATAAAGATGAGTATGAATAGATAGGCCACTGACAGAGCAAAGGCCGATGGCACATTTATAAGGTAGAAAAAGAAATGGGGGACTTCCGGTGACGTCATGCTCTGAGAGGACGCAAGGTCGCGGAGCTACCTCGGAAAAGTGAAGATTTACCTCCTAATAACAGCCTTTAACAACCTCAAAATCCAAGTACTGCATACAGGAGGTATCACTATGCCCAAGAAAAGGGGAGACAGCGTTTACAACTCCCCGAAACGCCAGGATGGTGGGAGATCTCAGGAGGAGGATTCAGAGAGTGGGGACTCGAGGGCCTCTTCAGCATCGCGCCACAGTAACAGGCAATCAGACAGGGTCCGATCTCAATTTTGCAAGAACAGATGTCTCAAATGCTGCAGAAATTGCGACTTTCGCGAGGAGTCACGATCTACAGTTCAGACCCTCGCACTGACCTAGGTAAATTAGAAAAAGGCAGGACAGATGTGAGGAACAACAACCAGAAAATGACAAGAGAACTGAGAGGCCGAACGGGCATAATACAAGTACATACACAGCTAAAGGCCCTGCAAGAGCGTACGGAGGACGCCGAAAGCAGAAATCGGCGAAACAATATTAGATTATCAGGTCTACCGGAGGGACTAGAAGGCACAGACATTATACCATTCATCCAGAAATTACTACGGGACGTTCTAAAACTACCGCCAGATCTCACGTTGGAGATGGAGAGAGTTCATCGTACACTTGGGCCTAGGCCAGCAGCGGGGGCCCGCCCGTGTACTCTCCTAATAAAATTTCTCAGACATTAGGAAAAAGAAAAGGTTTTACATACTGCATGGAAGATGGGAGCAGTTCAGTATGGTTCACACAGGCTTTACTTGGAAAACGACTTTGCGCCGGAAGTAATGGCTCGCAGGAGAGCCTACATACCAATCATGAGGTTTCTTAAGGGGGCAGGCATTCGATTCAGAACTTTATACCCGTCCAAAATGCTGATTCATTTTAAAGAAGGACCTTGCACATTTGATAATGCACCAGCGGTAATTGCGGAGCTGAAATCTAGGAAAATGGAGGTCCCTCAGCACCGACCCGACACAGAGATGACTATTGCCTCCAAACTTGCGCAGAAGGTGTGGAGTATGAGCCAGCGTGACTCCCGTCGTCGACAGGGTGCTGAAGCCATTCAGTCCATCATCAATACATGAAAATCCAGATCCAAAAATGCGTCTGGAAATGAGACAGTTACACCAAGTTTAGAGACCTGAAGGGACCGCAAGTATTATACTGGACTTTTGTTTATGGACTCGATAAGTTTATAATGAAGCAGTAAAAATCCAATAGAATAGATAACATCAATGGCATAAAAGATGTCCTGACTTTGAGGGGGAGGAAGGAACATGATGTTGGGTAGGTTGGAGAGTAAGTAAAGAGGGCTGAGAGGGTAAGCGAAAGGGTTAGGGGGGAACCATATAGGTACCATACTGGCTGCAATAAGAGACAAGGGAGAGGGAGGTTGGTGACCAGCAGACTGAGGGTGAATTAGAAGACATGGTTGAACTATTAATTACTAGTCTGATTAGGAGCGGTCGTGATAAGCCACTGGAGTCTGGATGATGAGGGATGGGGGGAAATAAGAGTTCCTGGGTACAAAGTGGGGCTCAGGGCCGTGTGTTTGTCGGGAGGGGCTGAAGAGGAAGCTGAAAGGGAAGGGTCTTGCTGAAGCTAAGACAAGGCCTGCAACACAAGAAGACTAGGCCGCACAGCCCCTGGGAACACCCTGAATATGCAAGAATAATCATATTTTCCTTAGAACCCTTATGGTTAGCAGTAGAGGCAGCGAAGGGAATAGTCGTACTGCCATCTCCCAAGTGCGGATTACCCCTGCTGGCCAGCAGGGAAATAATGTGATATAAAGGGGGAAACGGAACGCTTTGAAATACCCCCATGTGATACTGCATAATAGGTAGTGAAGCGGCGGAAGGGGGGTATAGCGAGGGAGTGAGATGAAAAGTAGGAGCACATGAATAATGGTTGAGTAGACGAGGGAAAATAAGGGAAGTTGGAGGCTAAGGGGGATGACTAGAACTAAGGCTATACGACACGAGGTGGGAACATAGCCCCCTAACTCAGGGGGGAATTTTTTTTTTTTTTTTTTTTTTTCAGGTATGGGTAATTTGAGGTAAGACATGATTGGGGTATCGGTTGACTTTAGCAGGGAGGGATGGGAGGGCAGGACATAAACAGTAAAAAGCTGGGTTTAAGATCCTGTTTGGTATTAACAGAGTCTTGGGGGAGGTGAGGCAGGGACACCCTGAGACCGCCTCCCCATTGGAGGGTTCCTCAGGTGCTCACTAGAGGCGAGGAGCTTTCCTTTTCATCCCCCATAGGTGGGGAAACTGCCACACGGAACAGTGCAGCACCATCCTGGCTGTTCACAGGTGCTGCAGTGGGGGAATAACTCTAGTAGCATATTCCAATTCACCATCATCGGGATGCTGGAGATGTACCTACTGTGCCTCACTTTTTTTTTACCGAGGTCCTGGCGAATGGTGTAAGGGATGGAATGCTCCCAGGTGAGACATACCCATAACTAAAACCAGATAGAGCCCCGGATGGAATGGGGGTAGTGGTACAGCGGCTGACGTAAAATCACTCTGGAAGCAATGCTGTCACTACCTGTTTTTTTCCAGCTGGGCTCACCTTTTAGATACCTAAAGCAGAGGGAGCTCGCGACACCGGCATGACGGTTGCCTATCCCTTTTACCCTTCTCCGGTAGGTACGGTGTTACCTAAGGCCCTAGCTAGAAGGGCTGCGAAGGTAGAGTCATTTCCCTGCCACCAGGTCTGGGCTAGTCCCAGATCATTGGAAGTGCCAGATTTTGTTAGAATGGCCATGTTGGCCACCTGGTGGTACAAATCACCTCAGTTACGTGTGTTCGTGTACATGTTGTCATGTAGATGTTTGTTTGTAAGTTGTAATGTCACCAAACTCATGAAATACACAGTACAGCCGCAATTAGATATGGGTCTGGGGGTTCTCTGCCTGGGGGTACAGGGAGGCCAGGCATTAAGCGCAACAATAACTTGGAATGATGCGTAACCAGGGGCTGAAATTGATGTCTTTGAACATCAAAGGTCTTGCTTCACCTATTAAAAGAATGAGAGCTTTAACATATATTAAAAAATCGAAGGCAGATCTAGTTTACCTCCAAGAAACACATATGAGCCCGGCTGAACATACTAAACTGATTAAATTGACTAGAGGGCAAGTATTCCACTCCTCATGCAAAGAGGGTAGAAGGAGAGGGGTGGCGATTATTGTACCTTCTCATACCCCATTTCAGGTGGAAACAACCTGGTCTGACCCAGAAGGTCGATTGATAATTGCACAGGGGAAAATAAACGACACGGAGGTCACCCTTGCAAATATTTATTTACCGCCGGGTATTTCAGTTATAAACCTAAAATCACTATTGGATAAAATTATCCAGAAAACCAGAGTATCCTCCTACTAGCGGGAGACTTTAACCTAACAGTAGACCCATTCTAGACTCTACTAAACGAAACCACAGAAATAGCAACCTCCCAAAGATTTTTGAGAGTTTGCAGTGGAGATGGGGTGGTGTGATGTTTGGAGGAGACTGCACCCGAGTACTAAAAATTACTCGTTCTATTCCCCAGTTCACCATATATACTCCCGAATTGATTATACTTATACTCAGGCTGAACACTTGGGATCTGTTCAGGATTCTCAGTACGGGGATATTTCGATATCGGACCATGCCCCCTTATTGACCTATTGGGACCTGGGCCTTCGGCCTCGGAATACCCAGTGGCGACTAAACCCATTCCACCTTCGTTCTGAAAAGTTTAGAGAATTCATTACAGATAAAATTGCTGAAATCCTTGCAGATAATCCCCCACATGATTCGACTCCATCAATACACTGGGACACAATCAAAACAGTCCTTAGGGGACATATAATCAAACATACGGCGGAGTTGAAGAGGCGGCGTCAGGAGTAAAGGACTAAATTGGAGGACACCCTTCATTTCCTTCAGATGGCTCATCAACAGGGGGATGAATCGGTCTTACCCCAACTGAAGCAAATTAAACGGGAACTAGATTTACTGGCCCAACAACAAACTGAAATTGCTTTGATGTATTTAAGGCAAAGATTTTACGAAGTTGGGCCGCGAGCGACCCGACTCCTAGCCTATCAAATACGTAAGCAGAGGAAGTCTGCTACAATTACTTCGATCAGACACCCAGAGGGCGGTCACCCCCTTTTTAAAGTGCATGACATTGCGGACGCCTTTGCAACGTTCTACAAGTCTCTTTATACCCCGGAGAATGAGCCATCTGAGGACCGGATTAAAGAGTACTTGGAGGCGGTCGAATTACCATCACTCACAGAGATACAGAGGGAGGCCTTGATCGGCCCCATCACTGAGCCTGAAATATTGCAAACGTTAGCTAGATCCAAATCAATGAAAGCACCGGGACCTGATGGCTATAGTGCAGAGTTCTATAAGGCCACTAAAACCCAGATCACTCCTTCACTGGTAAAGCTATTTAATTCGGTGCTGGAGGGAGCAGCACCACCCCAGTCTTGGTCATATGCGACCATCTCGGTTATACCCAAACCGGGTAAACACCCCCAAAACTGTGCCTCCTATAGGCCAATATCAGTACTTAACCAGGATTACAAAATTTTTATGAGCATACTGGCTGGTCGTATTGACCAGATGCTCCCCTCTCTAATACATAGGGATCAGACGTGATTTGTAAAAGGCCGAACCACCAATGACAATATTAAAAGATCCCTATATGTAGTACATCAGATGCAGGCAGGCGAAGAACCAACAGCCCTGGTGAGCCTTGACGCAGAGAAGGCCTTCGATGGGGTCGCCTGGCCATTTCTATACCACACCTTAATAAAGCTTGGATTTCCGCTCCCTCTGGTTCGAAGTTATTCAAAACATATATTCCACCCCAACGGTACATCGAAAGTCGGTGGACACCACTCCGGGTACTTCCGCCTTTATAGGGGTACCAGGCAGGGATGCCCTCTTTCGCCCCTGTTATTTGCCATTGTCATAGAGCCACTAGCACAGCAACTTCGGGATAGTAGAGAGATCTTGGGGATTAATATAGGTAACACTGAACACCGCATCGCCTTATATGCAGACGATATTCTCCTGTACCTCAGGAACCCCGATCAAACTATTCCCGCAGTGCGGCAGGTGTTAGACTCCTATAGCTCAGTATCAGGTTATAAGCTGAATTTCTCTAAGACAGAAATTCTTACCTTTCATTACTCCCCCACGCAGGGGACCCGTGATACCTTACCTGGTCGATGGGATTTGCAAAAACTGAAATACTTGGGCATTAGCATACCACAAGATGTCAAAAAATGTTATGAGTATAATTACGAGCCGTTTATCACACAACTTAAACAAGATTTACACAGCTGGTTAGCTGTGCCACTAAATATCACTAGAAGGGCGGACTTAATCAGGATGATCACACTGCCGAGGGCCTTATATCTATTTCAAAACATCCCTTTATATATACCATCAAAAATCTTTAAGGGAATAGATCGCCTAATAAGAAAATTCATATGGGCAGGACGAGGCCGGGTCCGATTCAAGATACTCACCCTTGCACGCCATTGTGGAGGTATAGCACTTCCTGATTTAATGCTCTATCAACAGGCAAGTATCCTCACACAAGTAATGGCTAGACAAATCAAGTCGGCTATACCGCACTGGCTCGAGGTTGAGAGGTCATGGATGAGTGATCAAACCTTCCTGAGAGCAATGTACCGACAAGAATCAGGGGAGAGAATTCTGCCAATCACGAACCCCTGGTTAAGGGCACAACTTAAAAACTGGTATCTAATTAAAAGAATGCAGGGTTTGGCGCCCTTCCAGGCCCTCTTATGCCCGATCTCGAGCCTTATTGATTTTCCTCCTAACAATGTCGATACTGGCTTTCTTAAATGGGAGGGAGCTGGGTTGAGATACCTTGGTCAGGTAATTACCAGAGACAGCGTTTAGTCCTATACCCAGAAATACAAAGAATTGTCTCACACAAAGATTTTTCGCTACCTCCAATTCGGCATTATGAGAGACTTCCGAGAATGCTTTGAATTCACGGGAACTCCGGCACTGATTCAGTGTCAACTGCAATTAAATGCCTCTAAGGGAGGGATCATCTGATCTCGCTATACTAGGGCCCCTTAATTGTAAAGGACTCACTCACAGATAGCCTCCGAATGCAGTGGTCTCAAGAAACAAGGTACCAACTTTCTCTTGAAGAATGGGGGCAGGCGTGCACCATTTTAGCTCGGGACCAGCTCGATCATTGGCGAGAATTCGCATGGAAATTTTTAGTGCGTTATTTTAGATCCCCGGTGGTCACCAGTCATTACTCTCCAAGCAATAAAGCAGATTGCTGGAGAGGATGTGGGAAAAGCGGGCCGACCTGACACACGTGATTTGGGCCTGCCCAGCCCTCCAGGGCTTCTTCCTACAACTGGAAACCCAACTGCGTGAGTTGATCGACCCGCACTTTAAATTAACACTGGACCTATTCCTGTTTCTCAATGTCCCTAAAACATATAGACGGCCTAACACTAGGTATTTGCTCTCTTTGCTCCTGACCGCAGCTAAGAAGGCTATTACCAGACAATGGTTAACTACGAAAATCCCCTCAGTCCACGATTGGTGGGACATAACTAAACAGATCTACAGCATGGAGAAAATAACACATAATTTAAATGAAAAAAATTAAAAATTTCTAGATAGATGGGCCCGCTGGCAACTATACTACATCTCGAAAGATAATACCTTCATCCCATAGTGCACCGTATGATTGGGAGCGCTGAGGGATTTTAGGTTTAGAATAAAAATGCTGCCCCAAGCCTGGCCTCCCTGGTCCCCCGTGGGAATTATTAAACTATGTACATATACTTATGGCAGTCTGCAAACATAAGAACAGACAGGCCAGGGCTTAGGATGGGGCATAGGCTCTGGGTAAGGGGTAATTAGTTAAACCAAAACATGAAAACCACCAGACTGTACCTTGAAATGAGAGGGGAAATATTCCCTAAATTTGGATGTTTACCTGTACACCATATTGCTGGGGAAGGGATAATAAATAGCCGAGGTGGGGGATGGTGAGGATTATTGCGTCTTGCTGACATTAACGGCATATACAATAATTGATTTTAATATAGCTTGGAACAAGGGCCCATTTCTTTACTTTTTTTTTTTTTTTTGAAAATCTAAAGGGAGAGGGTGACCGCCGTAACCCCTTTTGCCCCTCCCGTTTCGGGGGGAGCTCTGAAAAACTGCTATCCCGGGTCTACAGATTCAGGACACTGGCCTAGAGATACCAGGTATGCATTAGTAAGAATTGTAATAAGGAATGCCGGAGTCTAATCCTTGTATTTGTACTGTATTAACTCAGCAAACTTCTATGTAATAATGGACTTATGAATACTTGTAAGGCTTGTGAGTATTGGTGACGTGTATGTTGTGTATATAAGTTTAAACAAACTTAATAAAAAGGAGAATTACAAAAAAAAGGAAAAGAAATGGGCAGACTGGATGGGCCTTGCGGTCCTTATCTGCCATCAACTTCTATGTTTCTATGGTGGAGGGCAAAGCTGTAGCTCAGCTGGAGGTCTCCAAAACCTTTCTGAAAGGGATCCTCCACCTGAAACCCCCGGTGTGCAAACCCGCGCCATCTTGGGATCTGAATTTTGTTTTTGAGTTACTTACTCTGCCTCCTTTTGAACCGGCTGGTAGTTGCGATATGCGCTGTTTGCCTTGGAAAGTGCTCTTTTTAGTTGCAGTTACTTCCGCTTGAAGGATTTCCAAGTTTCAGGCCCTGATGTGTAATTTTATTTATTTGAGAATATCGGATTTACAGACCTTTGAGTCAATGACTCATTTACAAAAGCACCTTGTCATAAAGAACAAAGACAGACAATAAAACAGGTTCCAATAAGCAGTCATAGGTACATACAATGTTACAATGCTCAAACACAGCAATTGTTACAGAGTTCAGTCAAATAGTTACACGGTTTAACAGTTGTTACAGGAGACACTGCTTCGGTTGTACAGTGGTTAAAACAAATGGCTGAGTGAAATACTGAACATGCACACTGAGGTGCCAGGAGTCAACTGGAGATATGGGATGAGACAGAAGAGTCCTGTATGGGACAGTAGTGCATATGACAGAATGTGAGGGGGTGGGAGGGAAATGGAAACAGAAATAGATGAGTGGCAGCGGAGTGGCATTGGTGGAATTAAAGCAGTCCGACGGACGTTGCCATGAACCAGGGTGGACAGGCCTTTAGGCATGGCAGATTAGGACCCACAGGAAGGGTACAGAGCAGAGAGTGGCCTGAGGCTAGGTACACTTACAGCAACGAGAGGCAAGTAGGTGGTTCCTAAGGGCAGCCGTAAAGGGACTAGTTTTAGAAGTGTTGTTGATATCGGCTGGGAGGGAGCTGAACCAAGAGGTCGCTTTGTAGCAGAAGGATCTCTGGGCTAGAGACGTCCTGGTTCTGGGAACTAGTAGGGTGGTCTAGGGTAAGGAGCTCTATTTGATTTTTCACAGATACCAGGTGGCTGTGCATACCAATCCTCAGTTTTTACCTAAGCTGGTTTGTGAGATCACACTGAATGAGTCTATTCAATTAGCAGTTTATTACTCTGAGTATTCTAATCAGGGGAAGGCAATTCCGCATACTTTGGTCGGTCACAGAATTTTGCGCTACTACACGAAGGGCGGGATATTCAGACTTCACCAGGCTGTGGCGCAAGCCTGGGCGCAGCGCAACTGGGATGTGCCTGGGCGTTGACAGGGTGATATTCAACGGAGCTGCGCCATGGCACAGCATAGTTGAATATCGCACCCTGACCACCTCGCAGTGCACACATGGCACAGTGTCACTGTGCCAGTGCAAGTGGCCAGAGTGGAGCAGGGGGATGCACTAGTGCAAGTGCCGTTGCGCTAGGTGCATCAACCGCGATATTCAAAAGTGCACATGCAAATGGAGCCATAATGCATGCAAGGTGCAAATGGGGCCATTTGCATGTCATAATGGCCCCATTTGCATGCAGGTGCGCCAATCCCTGGCGACTTGCACCTGGCACCCTGCCAGGCTGCAGCCGTCGGGGACCGACACCCCCTGCACAAGCGGCAAAGTGCCCCACTGCCTGATCGCGGGCATAAGAATTGTAAATGAACGTCCTATATCCCTGGTGGTCCAGTGGACCTTCGCAGCCCGATCGTGGGCAGAAGTACATTAATAAAAACCCTCCCATATCCCTGGTGGTTCAGTGGACCGCTCGCAGCCCGATTAAGGGGCGTCAGTAATAATATATGACAGTCCACTCCATCCCTGGTGGTCCAACGGTACCCCCCTCCCCACCCGTCCACTGAGCCCCATCACCCCGCTCCCCTCCCCGGCAGCAGCCGGCAGCAGCTCCCACCCACCAGCCGCTTCGCCACCCACCGACTGACTCCGTACCCACAGTGTGGCCAATGGGCGTGCAGAAGCTATCGTACTAACGTCCAGAAATGTGAATGAATCCATCTACATATCTGGTCTGTGTAGTACGGTATTGGAGCGCACGCCCATTGGCCCACGCTGTGGACCAATGGGCGCATAGCTACCGCCAGAGTGGAGTCAGTCGGCGGGCGGGTGGGGAGCCGTCGCCCGCCGCTGCTGGGGTGGGGAGGTGGGCTCAGTGGGCAGGTGGGGAGGGGGGTACCAGCTGGACCACCAGGGATGGATTTGATTGTCATGTTTTATTGCTGACGCTCGCGATCGGGCTGCGAGCGGTCCTCTGGACCACCAGGGATATGGGAAGGTTTATATTAATGTACTCCTGACCCCGATTGGGCTGCGAGCGGTCCACTGGACCACCAGGGATATGGGACGTTCTCCTATTACTTCATATGCCTGCGATCAGGCATGGGGGTTTGCTACCACGCAGGTGCCGCCAGAGCTCGGGTGGCCTCCCACAGCTAGCAGCTGCCATGTTGCGCCCTGCAATACGGCAGCTCACCTTGGGTGGCCAGCTGTTGCTCCTTTTTGGCTCTCTACCAGGTGCAGCCAAGTAGGGGTTGCACCTGCATGGGCTCAGCACATCCTTGGCTGAATATCGACAAAGCGGAGTATGCATGGGCACGCCTCCCCCACTTTGCGCCGCGATACAGTACTGATGCACTTGCGCATATCGGGATTTGTGCCTGGCACATTCCCCTTTGAATATCGCGACCGGGCGACAGTGGGTTGATGCAGCGCAAACCTTCTGAATATCCCACCCTAACTGTACAAAGTCTGTCCGGAAAACGGATCAACTTTTTGTTTTCCTTTGCACCCAAGAGAGAGGGTGCAGCAGTTTCCAAACAGTATTTATCCAAGTGGTTGGCAAACTGAATTGTTTTCTGTTGCCAGAAGTATGGTAAACCCCTCCTGGGGGGGGAGGTTAAGGGACATTCCACTAGAGGCATGGCTGCTTCTACCGCTTGTTTCAGGAATGTGTCCTCCGCTGACATTTGTGCGGCGGCCACTTGGAGTTCCATCCACACTTTCAACAAACATTATAGTCTGAAGATTGCCTCTAGGTGCAGGGCTGGCTTTGGACTAGCTGTCCTTCAAGGCCTTCTGTCCTAATTCCTTTGCCTTTCTGCAGTCTTTTCCTGCCTCCCGTGTTTCAGTTCCTTCTGATTCACACTGCTTGGGACTCAGTCATCAAGGTTATTACCTACTGCAAGAGCCCTCTTGAGGTAAAATAGTACAGTTACGTAAGAACTTGGGATCCTCGAGAGAGGCTCTTGCAGTAGGTAACCTTTTTCCCTCCGTCCTTCTCGCAGCCTCTGCTACTCTTTTCTCTATGAACTTATTTTGGCTCCAGGAGCTTCTGTTCCGTTCTCCTATCGCTCCATTCCCAAGGTCTCTGGCAGGAGAACTGAAAGGCGGGCATGGGGGCTGCCCACTATATAGTGTCACGCTGACGTCGGTCACGTGACGTGGGGGGCAGTCCCCCATCAGACACTGCTAGCTAAAGTTTCCATGCAAGGTTATTACCTACTTCAAGAGCCTTTCTCGAAGATCTGCTGTTACGGTAAGTTCTTACGTAACTGTAATTTCCTAACTTACTGTGGGGTGGCAAGGCTCAGTCTGGCTTCAGTGCCTCTGATCTCGACCAGTAATTGGTTTGCTTTTTCACTCCTCCTTTTTCCTTTGAGAGCCTAACCTGATGAGCTCCCCTCTTACAGTGCTCTTGCAGGCCACCCATTCTAGATCCATTCTATCTATTGATCCTAGGTTACACTGTATAATGGTATGAATGGTATCCTTCATTTTAGTAACCATAAATTTATCTTTTAGTAACTGGTTATTTACTTTCCAAATTACATCTTTATCTGACCCCTGAGTGAAGGCATGTTGAAGCCAGACTGGGGAGCGATCTGAGATAGGATAGGATAGGAACTTTATTTATATAGCTCTCCTTCCCATAGGCTCAGAGCGCTTAACAATATTAAACACACATAATACAAGCTGACACATAAAGCTCATGAAGCAGAGACTATATGCATTCTCCCTCATCCAATCAACAGTCTACAATATAGTAATAAAACAAACTAATAAAATAAATCATAATTATAAAAACACAACCGACAGTCAGTAATTCACTCAAATAATTGGGTAATCAAACCAAATTAAAGGCTTGTTCAAAAAGCAAAGTGTTAAGGCCTCTTTTAAAGGCTTCCACCAAGGGTGCCTCCCGGAGATGTCGAGGTAAAGAGTTCCACAGGGCTGGCATGGCAACCGAGAATGCTCGATCCCCAGACTGCCACAGCCTAGCCCTGGGAACCACCAGGAGACAACCCTTGGTGGAACGGAAGGCCCGAGATGGGTGATGAGGAATCAGGAGGTCTTGCAGGTAGGCTGGTCCCCTCCCGTGCAAGCCTTTATAGGTCAGCAACCCGACCTGAAGGCAATCCTCCACCTCACTGGCAACCAGTGCAGTTCGCGGAGGACAGGTGTGACATGGTCAAACTTAAAATACCAGTCAGCAACCTCGCCGCAGCGTTCTGCACCAGCTGCAGCTGGCAAAGGTTGCCTCCAGATAGCCCCAGGTACAGGGCATTGCAGTAATCCAACCTGGACGTTACAAAGGCATGTACCAGGGTGGGCAGGTTGTCAGATGGTAACAAGGCTCAGATCTGGGCAGTGTTCCGCAAGTGGTAGAAATCACTCTTGGCGATATCCCACACATGTGCAGTCTGTGAAGGGCCATCTCACTGCCAAAAAATAGTCTATCCCAGAGAATGAGTTATGTGCTGAGGAATAATACTTTTCTTTAAGGTGAGGTGGAGAGCCCTCCACAGGTCACACATGCCCAGGGAGTCAGCCATGTCTCTAAGGCTTGCTGTGCCGGGGATAATCCCACATTCAGTGTTCCTGTACTGTCCATATCTGAAGAAAAGGCCAGGTTCCAGTCCCCTCCTTTTATAACAGGAAGATGGAGAAGGCGAGATATGGCATCATCCAACGCTATAAAAAAACCCAGGTGAATCAGTATTTGGCTCATATGTACTCCCCAATATCACTTCTGTATTATCCACAAACCCTATCAAAATTAAGTATCTCCCTTCTGGATCTTCTGTGCTCGAGAGAAGACAGACCCTTATGGATCTGCTTACAAGAATGGTTACCCCTCCTTTTCTGGTACAGTCGCCTGCACCATAAGCTTGCCCAATCATTTCCCTCCTAAAAAGGTTTACTTTGGTAGCCAACAAATATGTTTACTGTAAGAAAATAATATTCGCCTCTAGTTGTTCAAATATGTTTAATAATTTTGTACCTCTTTACCTTGGAGCGAGCCTCCTTAACTTTCAATACCTTAACATTCAATGATAAATATTTACTATTCATACTCATAGCAGTCTGTTAGCTATAATTGTACAATGGCAAGAAAGAATCCTGGCCTCTGATTGGTCGGGCTGCCCTAGAAACAGTGATGTTGTCTGACAATAACATCACTGTATCTAGGACAGGCACAGTTATGGTCGCTTAACATTAAAAGAAATTCCTCCCCCTTCAATCAGTATTGAATCAGGCTTTCTCAGCAAGTCACAGTAGCCCCCCACCCCCCAAACACACACACAAAATCTTTTTTCCCCCACATTCAGTAACATTTATGTTCTGTAAAGTCCCACATCGCTACAGCTTGTGTGCTGATATCCCCCCAAAAGAATGAGCAGCTTCACCGAAGTGCGGTGAAGTACACAGAAACTAACTGCCAGTCACGGGACCACAGACTGTAAACCCTGAACACGGAGGTAAAATAAAAATAAGTATGCTAAAAAGCACAAAACGCCATAGCTCAGCACTGCTTTTCTATCCCTTACTGAACATCACGACTATTTTATTTTTATTTATTTATTAAATTTTGATAATCGGGTGAGCCCACTGGGTCCCGAGAGTCCCTTTTTCAGGGGCAACCCGAGGGTTACTTACAATGTTACATGGGATTGTATACAGCAAAATACCTAACATTTACATGGGATTGTATACGACAAAATACATAATATGTGTCACATAGATACTTAACAGGGTAAACATGGTAGCAATATAACAGGTACCAACGGTAAAGGAGTTGAGCCACAGAGTATTGGCTAACACTTGGGAATCCCTTAACTTAACGGTTGCATTTTGAGGAGGTAGTCAGATGCGCTTTAAGCCTAGTGCGGAAGGTGTAAGGGGAGGTGGTTTCCTGAACAGCTTGTGGCAGGGAGTTCCATAGGGTGGGGGCAGTAAAGGCGAATGATTTCCCACCTGCCTTAGTTCTAACCCTAGGCACTGAGAGGAGAGTTCTGCTGGTCATACAGAGTTGCCTTGGGTTGCTCTTAATGGAGATGAGCCCGGCGAGGCTGGGAAGGGTGAAGAGTGGAGTAGTTTGTAGGTGAGGCAGAGCGAGGGGTACTGAAGCCTGTCCTCCCAGGAGGGCCAGTTTAATTGGGACAGCGTGTCACAGTGGTGGGCCTGTAACTTGTTTAGCTCTTGCCTAGCTGCTCCCTGGATGACAGGGGCCATGTAGGTGAAAGTGGGGAGCAGAACACTCGTGGCAATGGAGACCCGGGCCGCTGGTATCAACTGGTCTTTCAGCCTGTAAAGGGTCCCGAGTTTAGAGTGGATATTTTTGGTTACTTGGTCTACGTGCTCCTTGAGAGTGAGGCCCTGATCCAAGGTGAGGCCAAGGTATTTTACAGAAGGGACCACCTCAAGCCTCTTGCCTGATGTGGTCGTCAGTTGGAGGAGTTGGCTTGTATCCTGATTGAGGGATCTGGAGCCGAACAGCATGGCCTTAGTCTTGCTCGGATTGATGACCATTCTATTGGTGACTAGCCATTCCTCTAGGGATTCCAGGTCATCTTGGAGCCCAGAACAGAGTTCTCCCATGTTGGTGGAGGGCCAGTAGAGGACTGCGTCATCCGCATACTGTACCACTGAACTCCCGCCACAGTGGTTGCAGAGGTCATTGGTGAAGAGCGAGAAAAGGAGGGGTCCGAGTATAGACCCTTGAGACACCCTCTCAGTTAGGGGAAGAGGCTCAGACAGGGAGTCTTTCCATTTTACCCTCTGTGACCTTCCAGTTAGGTAGCTGGAGAACCACGACAGGGAGTGTCTGTCTAGTCCAACCTGCCTCAATTTGGAGAGCAGCAAGTTGTGGTTGATGAGGTTGAATGCTTTGGAGAGGTCTATAAAGACTGCTCCTGTGGGGGTCCCCTTGTCCAGTTCTCTGAGTACATCTGTAGAGAACTTGAGAGCAGTGTCAGTCCCATGACTGGTTCTGAAGCCATGCTGTGAGGGGGCTAGTAGTTGGTGGATCTCTAGGTAGTTGCAGAGTTGACTGTATATCAATCTGTCTTGGATCTTACCCAGGCTACAGAGTAGGGAGATTGGCCTGTAGTTGTTGGGTGATTCCCTCGTTCCTCCCTTATGGACAGGGACTATGTGAGCCATTTTCCATGTACCAGGGATGGCCCCTTCAAGGATGGAATGGTTGAGGAGCCAGGTTAGGTTCCTAGCGAGTGCTGAGGCCTCTTCCTTGAGAATTCGGGGGGGGGGTATACCATCGGGTCCAGCGGATCCCATTGCTTTGGGGGCTTTTAGTAGTAGGAGGACTTCCTTAGGTCTAACTAGCCTAAGGTGGAAGGAAGGATGGTCTCTTGAGGTGGGAGGGGGGTCATAAGGGCCGGGGGGGTTGGTAGGCAGACCCGCTTTGATCTGGTCTAGGTTAGTGAACTGTCGGTTGAGTGCCATAGCGATGATTGAATCATCACTCGTTAGATGGCCGTTCACCTCTATGGGGCCGTGTGCCAGTCTTTCCGCTACCCTTTAGTAGCCCGTTTATGTGGGCCCAAAAGAGTCTGGGGTTACCTAGGTTCTTTTTCTGTAGGTTAGTGACATACTCTCGTTTTGCCACTTTTATGTGTTTCGGCGTACCTTGTAAATTGTGAGATCAGCTGGTAGTAAGGATAGTTTGTATTTCTTCCAAGCTGAGTCCCGGTGTTTCATGAGATATTTCACATTCGGGGTGATCCACTTATTGCAGCTCCCCTTGGTGCGGAATTTCTTCGTAGGGGCCAACCGGTCAACCACCATGGTGATTGCTCCCTGGAAGAAGGCAGCAGCTTCATCCGGTGTGGGGAGTAGTTTGATGGGACTCCAAACTATACTGTTGAGGCATCCTAACAGATGCTCTGGCAGTAGATGAGAGAAATCCCGTGCCGCCAGGATTCGCAGGCGGACTCTGGGGGCCATATTTTTCCAAATGCAGAAGATAGGAGAGTGGTCGCTCAGTGCATCAGCTAGGGTGCCTCCCGCCTGAACATGGGGGGGATTACTTGTGAGTATCCAGTCGAGAGTGGTATGGTTACCCGTCTTATAATTAATTCAGGTGGGCCCAGTGATGATCTGTTCTAGGTTAGCATCCTGGACCAGTCCTGTTAAGGAGTGGTTGCCTTGGGGGGCCCAATTTAAATTAAAGTCCCCTAGTATGAGTAGTTCCATGGATACCTCCTCAGATATATCCCTTAGGACAGCTTCAAGGGATGACCGCGCATTCGTTGGGGGATTGTATACGCATCCTATGTTAAGGTGCTTACAAGGGCCAAGGGTGATGCACACAAAGGTTGATTCGCCTTCCGTACAGGTGGCTTGTTTTGGGTTTAACTGTACGGCGTTAAGGGTGTCTTTTGTATAGATTAGCACCCCTCCCCCCTTTTGCCCTGTCTGTCTCTTCTATGAGAGGTATATCCCATGGCGGCTACCTCATGTGGTAGAATGTGAGGTTTGAGCCAGGTTTCGGATACCGCCAGGATGTCCGTGTTGTACCGATCTAGCCAAGATTGTAGTTCATGAACCTTTGGTCTCAGGCTGCATATGTTCATATGCACTATACGTAGTCCCTTGGAGGATGCCCAGTGGGGTTCAAGCGGGGAGGAGACCAAGAGGTTATGTGAGGGGGGTCCAGGATTGGGCTGGACGTCCCCGGCCATGAGCAGGAGGGTTGCAAGGAGGCAGAGAGTGGGGATCCTTCCAAGGGGTAGGGTCTTGGCCCTGATCATCCGCTTGGCAGTGAGTAGTGTGGAGTATAGGATTCTCTTTGCAGAATTCATGTGCAGTCAGGAGTCCTTCAAGTTGCTGGGGAGATGGCGCCCCAGGAGTGAGTGGGGGGGAGGTCCCGAGGGAGGGTGACATCTGGGATCCTGTTCACCTGTGGTCATGGTCATATCAGTCCATAGGAGGGATAGTATGTACAGGACGGCCAGGAGGAACCCTCTTTTGGGTCCGCTAGGAGCGGGGGGTCGGACTTGGGAGGGCTCATGCTGCCTACTCCTGGCAGAGTCAGTCTATGGCTTAGTGAGAGGAGGTACCAAGGCTAGGACGTGCTTCCCTACTAATGGGAGGCTTTATGGTGGGGAGCAGATTAGTCAGCTATACAATCAAATAACAGAACGTATACCTGAACATAACCCAGGTACAGCTATTACATGTAGGTCCCTTGAGACACTTTTAAACGAGTTGCCAGATGGAAGGGGGCTGTCTTGTGGGGGCAGGCTAGTCTATAATACAGTCTATTAGCAATATGTCTATCAGGTTCAGTTATTCAAAGCCCCTTAGGCACATTTAAGCAGTTAAGAATGTAGAGTATAATCTGGAAATGCAAGTTTGCAGAGAGGTTATTAGCTCACTGGAGGGTACCGATAACATAGTAACACTTCAATAGGGTGGTATTGTAATCAAGTGCATTTGTTTAGGCAATTAGCGAATATAAGATAGTCTTTTATAGGCAATGATCTGTTGGATCTGTTCAGTTCAACAGCTTATGCCCATATAGTGGAGGAGTGGGAGGCGTTCCCATGGGTAGAGCTATCTCCGCCCAATTTATGACAGTTCCAGCGGTGGGCGGGGCAACAGTGTATTTAATGGGAGGACGTAACGGGGTGGACAGGTGGGCCGAAAATCAAAATCCCTTCTGATCCCTGTGGTACTTGGTGGGCGAGAAGGCGCCAGAGGTCCTGCGTCGGGGGAGGTCCACGGTTAGCGATGCGCTTGCTGGTGCCTCGTTGACCCTAGGTAAATCACTAGGTAGGTCACGGAGTTTAAGGCTTGAAGTTCTGGTGTGGGGGGGAGTCAAGCAGCCCCAGCCACTCTCTCCTCCCCCAGCTATCCTGCGATGTACGTGGAGTCAGTGGTCGCGCTGTCAGACTTAAGACCAGGCTGGAAGAGCGTTGTCACTGGCTCAGGGTCCAATCAGCAAGTTGCTGATGTTCAAAAAGTCTGCACGCCACCTCTTGGAGTAGACAAAGGCACAGGTCGGTAGCCGTTGGAGTCCGGAGGCAAAAGAAAATCTGCGGTGGCGAGTGTTCGTGGCGAAAATCAAAATCCCTTCTGATCCCTGTGGTACTTGGTGGAGTGAGGAAAGGCCACCAGGGGAGTCCTGCACATCGGGGGAGGTCCACCGGTTTGCGGTGCGCTTGCCGGTGCCTCGACCCCGAGGAAAAACACTTAGGTAGGTCATGGAGAGTTTAAGGCTTGAAGTTCTGGTGTAGGTGAGGAGTCAAGCAGCCCCAACCACTCTCTCCTCCCCCAGCGCATGCACACTTCAGCACTGTGCTGTACAGTCACTCAGCAGCAAACCTCCGATTCCTGCCTGAGATTCCTGTTACAGCCCTTACCTTTTTCTGCAGCGTCAATGGCAACAGTGCATCCGGGACTTCGAAGACCGGATCATCATCACCCCGGCACCCCACCGAACCCTGACTTGGTGGACGGTGCGGTCCAGTCTAGATCAAGGCATCCCCTTTCAGACTCCACCACCGTTCCAGACATTGACCACAGATGCCTCCACCCTGGGCTGGGGTGCCCACCTCAGTCCTCATTAGACACAGGGTCTTTGGGACCTGACCACTGCCGCTTTCCATATAAATGTTCTTGAGATGCGGGCTGTCTGTCTCGCCCTGCAGACCTTTCAACCATATCTGGTCCCAGGTCCCCTTCTGGTAAAAATGGACAACATCTGTGTCGACTCTTACGTTAACAAATAAGGAGGAACGCGGTCCTAACACCTTTATCAGGAGGCATACCGCATCTGGTGAGAGGCTTTGCGGCAGCATCTTCTCCTCGTGGCAGTTCATGTGCCAGGAGCCCAGAATGTCTTGGCAGATCACCACAGTCACCATGCTCAGGGTCACGAGTGGACCTTGCACGCATCAGTCCTCCAAGACATCTTCCACCTCTGGGGCATGCCGGTGGTCAACCTATTTGCCTCCCCGGCCAACCACTGGCTATGTCGCTACTACTTCATCATACCAGACAACGAGGGACACTCGATCGATGCTCTCTCCCTAACTTGGCAGGGACAGTTTTTATTTCTTAACTCAGTAGTCCTTTGGCATCAGTAACTTTAGCAGTTAGCTGGCTAGGAGCAACTGCCCCAGAGGTACCTGTATGCCTTTAAGATAATTTTATTTAAATGAGCTTTGGGCAATAGCCAATCAAAAACAGGAGAGGGAGTGAGCTGAGTGAGAGCAGCCTGAAGGCATCAGAATTCTTTCTCCACTGGACTGAGCAACATTGCCCCTGAGGTGCCTCTCAGCTTTCCTTGTTGACAGCCTCCTAGGTCTCATCTGGGTAAAGTTTTCCTCATAAAATCATTTTTATTGTGTGCTGAGTGAAAGTTTTAAGTTTTGGTTAGCACCGAGCTAATTTTATATTTTTAGTGCAGTCGCACTATTCTGACTTTAATTTTAGCATGACTGTTCAGTTCTTGTGCTGTTTTTACCGAGGGTGCTTAATTTCGACGGTTCCTCCCATTTTAAACTTAATTCTTGAAGGAACCATTAATTTAGTATCAGTTGCCTTGTTTTTTACCTCAGACCTCATGGGCTTTACCGCGAGGCACCAATTGGGAGTTCAGTCTTTGACAGTTGCCTGGGGTTTCTCTGAGGATTGGCAATTACAGAGAAACCCATATACAATACAAAACTGGACCTAAACTGTCTCTGTCAAAGGACTGGCCGGTGGCATTTCAACAGAAACCTGTGCGCAGTTGACCAGCATTACTGGAATTTCTATTAAGATTGGCAGTGGTATAGATCCCAGTACTACAAACAAAAAGCACTTTTAAATTAGACAGAGTTATTTAACTGGGGCAGGACTGGCCGGTGGCATTTCACTGAAACCTGCACTCAGTTCGTGAGGTCCAGAACTTGGTCTGCTTTGTTTAAATTGGCACATAGCAAAGAAACCTTGATTACTATGGCTGAGGATAAATTAAAGGCTTCCAATGGGGGGCCATCTAAAAGTACTAACAATAAAAATGTAAGCAGAGGTGCCGAGGAACCCTCCAGATCCCAGCCAAAAAATAAAGCTTCCAAAGATGAAATTTCTCACAAATTAAAAAATAATAGAAGTGATGAAAAAGGGAAGCTTGACCAAGCTGCTGATGAAGTGGCTAAAAGGAAACTGTCAAGAAAAAAATGCTCCTGTTGCACCTGGGAAAACCAATAGCGAGACAACGGGCAGCTTAAAGCATAAAGAAAAAACAAAACACATACAACCAAAGTCTGCGCAGGATCTTCCATCTGTGCAAGACACGGCAAAAGTATGGCAACTGTTTCAGACCTTACAAAAGATGGGTCCTATATTTACTGGCGCTGGCAAGCTCTCTTCCACAGTTCTCTCCTCTGTAGACTGTGAGGGTGACGCAGATGACGAAGAACATTTTTATGATGCCCCTGACATGGTTTTTGAGGGCCTTGAACACCATGAGTCCCCGGACCCTTTATTCCGGGAGCCCCCCAGTGACCAGGAGGACCGATCCTCTATGTTTACAAGTTTACATTTTTACAAAATATGCTAGACACCTTGGACCTACCTACGCAGGAGCCCAAACCAGGATATCAATGAAGACGAAGATTATAGGGAGATGAGAGGTCTTTCAACCCCCAAGACCCTGGTCGTTCTAATCTATTATGTGTTCAGAAGAAATACCATGAAAGTGCTTCAAACCCCCACTTCGGTGTCAGGGGTTGACAAGCGGATTGAGAAAAAAATACAGATTGTCTAGAACTGGTACCAAGTTCCTGTCTGCACACCCTAGCCACGAGAGTATAGTTCAAGAGGCAGCCAGCGAGAAAGCTGGGGTCTCCTTGTCCTCCTTACCTCTGGACAAGGACTCCAAGAAAATTGACTTCATAGCAAAGAAAATATATGCCACAGCTTACCTGCTTCTCAGACTTTCTTCATACTTGGCGTTTATAGCCAAATATAAGAAAACCCTGTGGAAGTCTGTCCTGGCCATTGCCCACAGTGGGTCAGATTCTATGGTGCAGAAGCTATTGGATACAACAAAAACTGCCCTGGAAGCTACCAAATACCAGTTCCACATGGCAGATGACAACAGTGATGCCGCCTCTAGGGTGATGGTCCATGCCATCTCTCTGAGACGCTTCGCCTGGCTTAGAACTACCAGTCTAACCACAGACACCCAGACCGCAGCCATTGATTTTCCCTGTGATCAAAACATGTTGTTTGATTACAGAACCACTGACTACATGAAAAAGGTTGACAAGTACAAGGCCTTCTGGCAGAGTCACTTGTCTAAACCTAAGCCTACCGCCCCTCAGAGATCCCATCTCAGGGCCGTAGGGGCAGAAGTTTTTTCCCCAGGCCTTACAATCCTTACCCCCAAACATCTGCTAAGACATAAATTCAGGATGGTCACTCTGTCACTGGTCATACAGTCCTTCCAGCAAGGAGACTGGCTTGCCTCCCTGGACTTAAAGGACGCTTACTTCCACATACCCATAAGGAGGTCTCACAGGAAGTTTCTCAGATTCAAACTTCCTTCGGGCCACTATCAGTTCACTGCAATGCTCTTCGGCCTGTCCTCTGCCCCAAGAGTCTTTACCAAATGTCTTGCAGTGATATCAGCACACCTCAGGTGACTGGGTGTCACTCTCTATCCCTGTCTGGATGACTGGTTCATAGTAGCAAAGTCTCCTTGCCTGGTCAAGGAGTCCCTTTCCCTTACAGAATGCACTGTGGAGTCCCTGGGTTTCCTGGTAAATCTAAGAATTCTCACCAGGAACACTCCCCGCTGCTCACCTTCATAGGGGGCCAGCTGGACGCTCAGAAAGGATATGCTTTCCTCCCACAGGAAAGAATTCAGAGTTTCCTCGCAGTGGCAGATTCTTTCACCCTGGGACAGCCAAGACCAGCCAGACAGTTTCTAAAACTCCTGGGACACGTGGCTTCACTGACTGCAGTGGTCCCAGGAGTCAGGTACAGGATGCGACTTCTGCAAGCCTACCTCATGCTCGCTGGTCTCAGAGAAGCAACAGTGTTTCAAAGCTGATACCTGTGATGGAACAGTTCTTCCAAAACCTGCTGTGGTGGAAGAAACCTGTAAATTTACAAGCAGGGATACCATTCCAAACTGCGCTACCCACAAGGGTGATTACCACAGATGCCTCCCTCTTTGGATGGGGAGCTCATCTGGACAGTGCCTCAGTAAGTGGCACCTGGACTCTCGAAGAGTCAAAGTTGCACATAAATCCCTTGGAACTCAGAGCAGTCTTTCTAGCTGTCAAAGCTTTCACTCCCAGCATAAAAGGGCAGGCGGTTCATATTCAAACAGACACCACCACTGCAATGTTTTACATAAACAAGCAGGGTGGTACCAGATCAGGACTACTCTGTTCGGAAGCTCTGGTCTCTAGTCTCCCTGGGAGTCAGTCTCTCAGCTGTTCACCTCCCAGGCCAACACAGTACCCTGGCAGATGCTCTGAGCTGCATCAGTCAAGGCCAGAATGAATGGACCCTGAATAAGCAAGTACTAGCCACAGTGTTAAGGCGGTGGAGCACACCAGAAGTGGATCTGTTTGCCTCGCCCCACAATTTTCAGCTTCCTCAGCACTGTTGCAGTCCCCCAGTCCCGGGAACCCTTCCTCTGGATGCCTTGATCCTGGACTGGTCAGGGAGATTCCTATACACGTTCCCGCGCCTCCCCCTGATACTCAGGGTATTGCTGAAACTCGGACAACAGCCTGCATCAATGATCCTGGTGGCTCCAGATTGGCCCAGGCAAGCCTGATACCCTCTCCTTCACTCAGTCTCCTGCAGCAGGCCCATTCGCCTGCCTCCAACTCACACCCTGCTGATCCTTCCTCAGACAGGAGTGCAGTATCCAGACATACACTCTCTTCACCTCAAGGCCTGGTTCTTGAGGAGTTAGAGTTTCCATCCTTGCAGTACTCTGAGCAGGTCCATAAGATACTGAAGATGGCTAAAAAAACGAACACTAAGAAGACTTACGCAGCCAAATGGAAAAGGTTTTCCTTCTAGTGCAAGAGCAAAAAGGTCGACACCCTTTCATGCGAACATACGAAATTTGCCAGCAGATAAAGGCCTAGAGGTTTATCAAGTCTGCTCGAATGTGCAGCTAGCACCCCTTATTCTGCAGCTTTCAGCTTCAGACCCTCAGCTGCTGGATTACCTGGTACACTTGTAGGCATCAGGCTTAAAACCATCTTCCCTCAAGCTACACCTGGCAGTAGTTTCAGCCTACCTTTCAGTGGGAAAGAAAAATTCAGTTTTTTTTCCCATGCCATATTTAAACAGTTTTTCAAATGCCTCTTGCACCTTCAACCTCCAGTCAGGGAGCCGGTTCCTCCTTGGAGCCTGAACCTCTGCATAGACAGGCTCATGAATCCACCCTTTGAGTCTATGTCCACTGCTCATATCAAGTTCATGACCTGGAAGACAGTCTTCCTGGTGGCCATTACCTCTGCCAAGAGGATTTCAGAGCTACATGCCCTGTGCATTGAGCCAAATTACATCATCCCTCACAATGATAAAGTTGAGTGCAGGACAAATAGGACATTTCTGCCAAAGGTGGTTTCAGAGTTCTACTTGAACCAGTCCATTACTCTGCCTGTCTTCTTTACTGAGCAATCCACTTCTGGCGAGCAGAAGCTCCACAGCTTGGATGTCAAAAGAGCCATCTTTCACTACCTAGAGCATACTAGACAGTCCAGAGGCTCTTCTACTCAGTTGTTCCTCACCTACGGGGATGTAGGCAGAGGAAGACCAGCTACCAAGAGAACTGTTTCCCGCTGGTTAGTCTCTTGTATCAGATTCTGTTATGAAAAAGCTGGTCACCAACCTCCAGCAGGGCTCAGGGCCCACTCCACCAGGGGCACTGCAGTTTCACTGGCAGCAGCAAGGGACATTCCCCTACTGAATGTCTACAAAGCAGCTACCTGGAAATCTGTGCACATCTTTATGAAACACTAACAGTTTGGATGTGCAGACCAGATCTGATGCCAAATTGGGAAGGTGGTTCTGCACAGCCTCTTTCCTAAGTAGGTTCTCTGCCCACCTCCCACTGGGTACTGCTCTGTAGTCTGCTAAAGTTACTGATGCTAAAGGACTCCTGAGGTAAGAAGAAAAAATTGCTCACCGCAGTAATCTTCTTTCTTCCGAGGGGTCCTTTCGCATCCTTCCTCCCCAGTTCACCTGTCAGGAGAAGGACTCTGTTATCACATCTCTTAACAAATTTGGACTTCTTATTGATGAGTTTGTAACTGATGTTGTTGTTCTCTATTTCCACTTTTGTGGACATTTGCATGTTTTTTGAATCCTGTGTATTCATTTTTGGGGCATGTGCCCTCTTTTTCCTTAGAAAAAATTCTGAAGCTTTCAGGCTGCTCTCACTCAGCTCACTCCCTCTCCTGTTTCTGATTGGCTATTGCCCAAAGCTCATTTAAATATCTATCTGTTAAAGGCATACCTCTGGGGCAGTTGCACATAGCCAGCTAACTGCTAAAGTTACTGATGCTAAAGGACCCCTTGGAAGAAAGAAGATTACTGCGGCGAGTAATTTTTTCATGCCTTCCCCCTGTCCATCTTCTTCAGCGTGACCTCCTCAAACTTCAACTCAAACCCACAACCATGATACTGATCGCTCCATTCTGGCCCAACAAATCTGGTTCCCTCTTCTCCAGCAGCTGTCAGTTGCCGATCCCATTCCCCTTCATCCGGACCTACTCACACAGCATCACGGGTCTCTCTTACACCCCAGTGTTTTCTCCTTACAACTTCAAGCGTGGCTCCTAAAGATATTTTTATAAATAGACAGCAAGTCTCTGCCACTGTGGCAACCATTCTGTTGACTTCAAGAAAACCTTCCACTAGAAAAAATTAGTAAGAAAAGTGGAAACACTTTGCTACTTGGGCGGCTGCAAATGCCCTCAACCCCTTTTCCTGTCATCTCCCCCACTATCCTGGACTACTTATCCAGTCTTTCCTCACAAGGGTTGAGTTACTCATCCATCAAGGTACACTTATGTAACCCCTAGATGGCGCTATCCCTAGGGCTACTCCCCCTGCCTGCGTGACTAGGAGCAGGTTAAGGGGCCTGGGTACGGAAAACGGGTGCCTCTACCTGGAGGACAGGGTTATTGGTAGCGTAGCTGACCTGGGTACAGCCCTCCGGGACACTGTAACCCCCCCTTCCCCTCTAGTGGCCTAAGCAGTGAACAAGAGAACACAGTTACAGTAACCCCTAATCAGCATACAATCAATCAATCAATCAAGTCTTTATTTAACCAGGCGTTCATCGTTGAGCAGAAGCTCATTTGCAAGATGGACCTGGGTGGAGCATGAATAATTGTATATACAGGTCAACACAGGTATTTACAAGAAAATACAGATAATACTGTTTACAGAGAGGAAGAAAAAAAAATTCATATGTACATAGAATTATACAGATATTGTACAGATTACAGGGTATTTACATACATAGAAGTGTCTATAGGAAGATAAAGCAGGTTATCTAAGGTTGCAGGCGGAAGTAACGGAAGAAAAAAAATAAAATAAAAATATACACCAGGTAGAGGCAAAGGTGGGGGGCAAGGAGGAGGTAGGGGAGAAAGGCTAGGAGGGCACGGTGCACAGAGAGGAGTTGGTAAAATGGGATGTAGAGAAGGTGGATGGAGAAAAGGAGTATGTGTGAGCCCCGGGATTGAATGCTATAAAGTACGGGGCATGGTAGGATGTCACCACCCAGGTGTAGTGAGCTGCTATCCGAGGTTGGGAAAGGAAGGATAAGGGGATGGATGGGCCTAGTGTTGATAAGACAGGGGGGTAAGAGAGAGAACAATTAGGCTTGTGAGGAGCAAGCTGGGGAGTCAGTACTTAAAATTGGGTCTAGGCATGGCTACATACCAGTGCAGACACTGGTACTGGGTCTGAGTGGGTGAAGCAGTTACATTCTTCTCTGATTGTATGGAAATAAAGCGTCTTGAAGGCATTTATACCGATTAGAGTGCTTAATTTGAGTTTTTTTTGTAGATCGTTCCATAAGGTAGGTAGCACGAAGCTTATGGCTGCCCTGCCGAAGCGGGATTTTGCTTTGGGTACTTTAAGTGTAATAGCTGAGTAATTTCTTAATGCGTATTTCCGAGTTATACTCAGGGGAAGACAGCAGGAGATATAGTAAGAGTGGGTATACGAATCCCCTCTCTGTTTGCACTTACCACCAGGGCTGATTCCAGAAGTTCGACCCTGGAGACCCCCTGCAAAATAAGGTTAGACACAGCAGGTAACAACAGTACAGTGCTTCTTGCACAAAATGGAACCACAGTCAAGTTAAATGCAAAAAGAATTAGATCTGATTTATTCAGGGGGAATGAACAAAGGAGGGGTGTAATTTGGCTGATTAGTTCTGTAACTGATTCAATCAGGCAATCATGCATGCACTTTAGAGTCTCTTCACAGTCACACACTCTGGGCACCAAATTGGTAAAAAGGTGGGCTAGTCTGACACATTGCCTGGGATAGGCCGGCATTCCAGCTGGTTGGGGCCCTGTGATGGAAAGAAGGAGCATGCACAACCACACATAATTTATAATCCAGAGCCTGGAGGCTCAGTTCGTGACAAGAAAACAACAATTAAATCAGACAACACTTTTGATTTAGCAGATGTTGCAGAGAACTACCTTGGTGTTTACTCACGCTACGCAATACAAAACACAGGAGGGATGAAATGGAGACTGCAGGTCGACAAGCTGGTATGCCAGGAGAAGCAGTGCTCACATGATTCACCGAGGTGCCATTCCTGTTCGAGATGTTGAGCAGGGGGCTGATTCCTGGGTGAGTCTCTCGTCGATGGTGATCTCTGCATCTGAAGTAGCTGACTGGGCCAAGGTGGCAGGGCCCAGGCTGGGTGTACAGTTCAGATTCAGTTTGATAGAAGCTGGAGATAGCTTCCAGCAAGCGTGACACACTTAAGCAGTGGGGAACCAAATCGCAACCCACTGACAGCTTACAGCACATTTATAGTAAAGCAAAACACAATACCACAGGTCGGATGACAGTCCAGTTGCAATTTTAGTTTTTCTGAGCAAAACCGCGATCCCTGTGGTGATTCAGATGTCCTGACAGGCCGATCGCTTACAGAAAATCTTCGGTCTTTAGGTAACAGGGCAGTCACAATTTGGTAGTTCTGGTCACAAGCCGGTTCGGATTCAGTCCGATTAATTTCCCTAGCAGATCCCTCAGAAGGGAAGATAAAGCAGGCAGGCCAGACACAGCCTTCCCACCAGTTTCCTGCACTACTACGCAGGAGCAGCTGCTCGAATGTCTTGAGCAGTTCACTCTCTCATCTCCAAACTCAGACTGACTCTGCTGCAGGCAGTACCAGGACTTCCTTCTGATCCAAAAAGGGTTTGGTTGGTTGATTCATTTGTCTGTCGAAGCAAGGGCTCCCTCTCCAGGTCCATTTAGGCGCCAAAATGAAAAAACTGCAATTCCTACAGAAATTCTCTCCCACAAGACCCCTGGGAACAGACTCCATTTTAAGGCCCCCAAAAGGTACTGATTGGTGCAATACAGAAATATCCATGCTGCAAAGAAAGGCAGGTTAGACAAACTATAATACCATTATTATTAGAGCAGCTAATCAGCAAACAATTGCCAGTTCTAACAGAGCTCCCTCTGCACCATTAGCGATGGCGGAACAGAGCAATATTATTGCAGCTCGGGTGGGACTCGAGCCTGGAAACACTCGGCCCCTACCCAGATTAATTATACACTACAAAAATAATGTCTCTTAAAGGGACAGGCACTGAGGCTAACAGGGCACTTGCATGCAAGCACTTTTACACCGGTAAAGGCACAGAACGCCTGCCTGGCAGTGGGCATTTAAGCACACCCAAGGAAGACTTTTGGGAACCCCCATTTATGGGGGGTTACACTTAGCAGCCATTTCAGCCTTCCATAAGCCCATAGAGGTCCGTCAGGTCGCTCTGCAGGACCTTGCCTGCAAGTTCCTAAAAGGCATTTTACATCTTAAGCCTCCCATTCAGTGGTCAGTGCCCCCTTGGGACCTCAATTTTGTCATAGAAACATTAATTATGGCACCTTTTGAGCCAGCTGCTACTTGTGACATGCGTTTTGTGGCATGGAAAACTCTTGTTTCTAGTTGCTATTACCTCTGCTCGCTGCATCTCTGAGCTCCAGGCCCTCATGTGCCCTGAACCTTACCTTGTCTTCCACAAAGACAGGGTCTCCCTTCGTACTAATCCGGCCCTTCTTCCAAAGATCGTATCTGAATACACATTGAACCAATCCATACACTTGCTGGTTTTCTACCCAGATCACTCCAATCCGGGCTAGTACAGGTCAACTCTTCTTTGCCAGTAGACGGCAGGTTGGCTCACTACCTCCAAGTTTGGCACACCATCACCATAGACAAGTGGGTCCTGGAGATAGTGAGTCAAGGACTGTCTCTAAGCTTCAAGTCACCACCCAGGCTAAGAGCCAGAAACTTTGCCCCAGTCACATCTGCAGACAAGGTACTCCTGGAAGCAGAGGTGAAAAATCTATTGGCAGTCAAAGCAGTGGAATCCATCCCCCTGCTCCAGAGGGGAAATGGTTTCTATTCAAGATATTTCATCACTCAGAAGAAAAATGGGGACTGGCTACCCATTCTAGACCTGAGACTTCTAAACAAGCACATTCTGAAGCCAAAGTTCAAAATGGTGACTCTAGCCATGATTATCCCCACACTGCAAAAAGGGGATTGGCTAGCGTCCGTAGTCTTAAAGGATGCATTCTTCCACATTCCTATCAGACCAAGCCACAGGAAATACCTGAGGTTCAGACTACCCTCAGGCCATTACCAGTTTGCAGCAATGCCCTTCGACTTAACTTCAGCACCAAGGGCATTCACAAAGTGCCTGGCAGTGGTAGTGGCACATTTAAGAAGGCAGGGAGTGACAGTGTGCCCTTACCTAGACAACTGGCTAGTCATAGGTCAGTCCCTGCAGCATGCCAGAGAATCTCTGGCCTTTACCAGGAGCATGTTAAAGTTTCTGGGATTTCTCATAAATGAGCAGAAGTCCCAGCAAAAGCCTTTACAGATGCTGGACTTCATTGGAGCAGAACTAGACAACAGCTAAGGCAGAGCATTTCTTCCCCAGGACAGGGTGAACAGCATCCTGCAGGTAGCACGATCTTGCCAGTTAAACAGGCCAAAGCCAGCCAGTGCATTCTTACGTCTGCTGGGCCACTTGGCAGCTGTCACAGTAGTGGTCCCAGGATCCAGATTTCAGATGAGGGGCACACAGTACCACCTAAGAGCTCATTGATCACAGAAAAAGGACATATTGGCCAAACTGGTTCCAGTCACTAACACCTTCCTGCAGGCCCTGCAGTGGTGAGTGGACAGAGACAACCTCGGGTGGGGTGGATCCCCTTCTTAAAGGAACATCCCTCAGTGGTGCTAACAACAGATGCCTCCCTGCTAGAGTGGGGGACACACGTGCTGGACTTAACAGCCAGCGGAACATGCTCCCCTCAGGAATCACTTCTGCACATCAACCTACTAGAGCTCAGGGCAGTATACCTGGATCTATTGGCATTCACTCCTAATGTACAAAACAGAGTGGTTCAAGTCAGAACAGACACCACCAACACCATGAACTACTGTACATCAACAAGCAAGGAGGAACCAAATCCACTCCATTGTACACAGAGGCAATGAAGCTGTGGAGTCTGGCCTACTCCATGCAGGTATCACTGTCAGCTGTCCACCTTCCTGGGAAGGACAACATCCTGGTAGGCTCCCTCAGCAGGATAAGCCAGGACCATCATGAATGGGCACTGAATCCTCAGGTGCTGCAGATAGTGTGCAGACTGTGGGGCACAACAGAGATAGACCACTTTGCCTCCACAAACAATTATCAATTGCCCCAGTTCTGTTGCAGGCCTCACAGCAAGGGACAGTCCCTGTGGGTGTACTTGCACTGAACTGGTCAGGAAGATTCCAAGTATCTGCTTCAGAGGAGAAGAAGGACCTGGGAGTGATGATCACTAGTGACCTGAAGCACTCCATGCAGTGCAAGAAAGCAGCAGCAAAGGCAAACAAGATGCTGGGATGCATATCTAGGGGGATCAGTAGTAGGAGAGAGGAGGTTATACTGCCCCTGTACAGGTAACTGGTAAGGGCGCATCTAGAGTATGGAGTTCAGTACTGGTGCCCACACCTCAAAAAGGACATTAACCTTCTGGAGAAGGTCCAGAGGAGGGCTACAAAGGTGATAGCTGGTCAGCAGGGTAAGGCATACGAGGAGAGGTTGAGGGCAGTAAACATGTACTCCCTGGAAGACAGGAGAGAGAGAGAGAGAGGGGGGACATAATTGGGACCTTCACAAACTTGAAAGGCATAAATATGGTTAATAAGGAGAGTCTGTCTAAACTGAGTGGCAGCCATAAGACAAGGGGACACAGTCTTAAGCTGGAGGGTGGGAGGTTTAGGAGGGCAGTCAGGAAGCGCTTCTTCACAGAGAGGGTGGTGGACACTTGGAATGCACTGCCAGAAGAGGTCATCTCATTGAACACAGTAGGCAGCTTTGAGAAGCTGAGATAGGCATGGGGGAAGGTAAGGATTATGGGTAGGGGGATTGGAGGAGTGGGGAGGGAGGGCAGGGACAGTAGCTCAAGCTGTGGACCCTGCAATATGAGCAGACTTTTTTTTTTATGATGATATTTCTTTCCCTGTCCTGGCCGGCATTCCTAGTATCCTCAACTGTCCCATGGTGCCGTCCCCCAAGCATCAGACCCCCTCCCTTATGCTCCCATGACTGGCAGGGTGGTGGGGAGCATCTCAATCCACCTAAAATGGATCCAGCCAGGGAGGTGCTGTCTCAGGGGCAGCATCGCAGGGGACACTGTCATGCTGCACGGCCAGGACTTTTTCCATTTTTCTGTTTGTGGTGAGGCATGCAGTGACGCCCGCAGAGAGAGCATGCGTACGCCCACACGCACTCCTCCAAGCATCTGCCCCATCTTCTCCCCTTAGTATAGCATCGGTGCACTGTCCCACAGCTGCTGCTAGGGGCCAGCAGTACACCAATTGATGGCGACCCCCTTCCCCGGAGAAGGAAAGCAGTCCGTCGGACGTTCGATCCTTCTCCTCCTTCCCTGGCGGCCCATGCTTGTTCCCGAACATGGGTCGCCGGCATGACGCGAGATAAGGCATCCAGCACCTCAGCCCTTAGCACCATGGGGCTGGCTCAATACGAGCAGATTTAAGAGACCAAATGAACCTTCCTCTGCTGGCTTCTTTGTATGTTCGTATGTACCAGTTTAGGGTGTTCTCACCCCAAGGGTCATTTAGCATCAGTAACTGATTGTAGTAAGTTGACCGTGTTGTGCTAACTCGGAGGTGGAGCCATGAATATTCATAAAATGAACTGGCCAATAGGAAAAGAGTAGGAGGGTGTGCTGTTTGGAGTTTGCACAGAGGGAACCAGAATTTTTCTCTGCTGACAGAGAAACACTGCCTCTGAGGTGCTCTCTCGTCAAGAGAAAACCACTTTTTGGTCCTTAAATTTTTACTTTTGTGCTGAGACTATTAGTATTTGTCTTACTCTTATTATTTTTTGAGGTTTTGTTGCGGTTCTTGTTCAGTTCCCGGGAACCGCGTATTTCCTTTCTTCCTCGGTTACCTTTTCCATTTTCTGAGGTAAAACTTTACCGTGGTTACTGTTGTTTGATGGTTCTTTAGTTAAATTTAATAGCGATTCCCTTTTTACACTGGGAACCGCTATTTTCTTGGCGCTTGTTGCTGTTTTTAATCGTGGTTCTTTACCGCGAGGGAACTGACCACTAATTTCAAATCTTCCCTATTGGGAACCATTATTTTCAGTGTTCTGATGAATTGGCATGTCAGAACAGCCTAACAAGAGAACTGGACCCCACAGGTTTTAAAAATTGAAGTGCCACAGGATTGAGGCTAAAGCTGATACCCACGACCTGTGTTTACAGTGCTTGGGTCCAGCTCACTTCTGGTTACTTTGTTCTCAGTTCTGTTCAAAAACCCTCAGAAACCGGGCAAAAAGATTAAGAATGATAGCTGCCAAGGCTACCAATGAGGGGCCTTCTAAGATTAAGGGTGCTGATGAAGTACCTTCTAAACCTAAAAATACTGCTAGTAAAGGTGCTGATGAAGTGCTTTCAAAGCTCAACAATAACAATAATAAAGGTGCTGATGAAGTACCCTCTAAAGAAAAAAATGGCAGCAAAGGTGCTGGTGAAGTGCCTAACAAACTCAAGACTTCTAAGCGCACTGATGAAGTGCCAGCTACTAAAAGAAAACCAGATCAGGCCACTGATGAACTGCCTGCCAAAAAGCTTCATAAAGACAAGCATGCCACTGCCCCTCCCACACTTAAGCATGGAGAATCGTAAATAGGCAAAAAGCACAAAGAAAAAAAGAAAAAAATTGAGCCTCAGGGGTATAATCCCACAGATTTACCATGGGATTTACCCATAGGACCTCCTTGTGAATGGGCTTGCTCAACGGAGTCTTTCCTGCAATAAACTTGAAAAACTTGTTGAAGAAATGGCTAAAGCCTGGCATTTGTATCAAACTCTGCGGGGCTTGGGGTCCATGTTTCAACCCCCTGCCACTGCTAGTACAGCCCCCAGTGCAGTTTTCTCTGACGCAGGTGACTTTCCTTGGGAGGATGAAGATTATTAAGGATTATATGATGAGGCAAGGGAAAGCCATTTAGAGCTTGATGTTTCCCCTGATCCAAACTTTGGTGTTCCCCTAGTGACCAAGAGGATGCTTCCTCTATGCTAACTTTCTTGTAGTATATGGTGGACACCCTGGATCGCCCTTCCCCTCACAGGAGTCCACTCAGGATGATGATGAGGATGAGGATTACAGGATCACGATGGGGCTCCCCCTCCAAAAAAGGTTGGCCTCCCTATGTATAAGGCGTTCAGAAAAAACACTATGAAACGCCTCCTATGGTCCAGGGCATAATGGAGACATCAAAAACTGCCTTGGAAGCTACTAAGTTCCAAGTCCACATGGCAACAGACAATAATGATGTAGCCTCAAGGGTTACGGCCCAGGCCATCTCCCTCAGGTGCCTGGCTTGGCTTAGGACAACCAGTCTGTCACAGGACACCGAGTTCAAAGCCATGGACTTCCCCTATGACCAGAACTCTCTCTTTGGTGACAGAACGAAAGCATACATAAAAAAGGTAGACGAGTACAAAATGACCTACCAAAATAATACGGCCAGAGGAAAGGCTCCCAGTAACCAAAGGGCTCAGAGCAAAGGGAATAGGGGCAAGGGTTCCTTCCCTAGACCCTTCTTCCCATATCCTATGCCAGAGGACTACTCTTAAATTAGGGTTTTTTTTTTTTTCAGAGGAGGGGCAGGAGAGGACAAAGGAGAGATACCTCAACCGCTGCTCCTGCCTCACAAACTAAGCCCTGATTCCAGTGTCCAGGTCACCTCACTTTTACCAGTAGGGGGCAGGCTCTCCCACTGCCTCCAGTCCTGGACTCTAATAACATCAGACAAGTGGGTCCTGGAGGTAGCGGAAAACGGCCTCCCTCTTCAATTCAAAAAATGTCCATTTCTCAGGGGTCCCTTCCTGTCAAAACCCTAGTCTCCCACAGAAAAACGTCTTCTGGAGCTGGAAGTGAAAAAGTTGCTCACATCAAAGGCAATAAAGAAAGTTCCTCCTTTGCAGAAGGGCAGAGGTCTCTATTGCAGATACTTCCTTGCAAGGAAGCAAAATGGGGAGTGGCGACCTATCCTCGACCTCAGGCATCTGAACGGCACTTGCTCAAACCAAAATTTAAAAAGGTCACTATCTCAACAGTGATCCACTCTCTTCAGCAAGGGGACTGGCTAGTCTCCCTGGATCTAAAGGACACCTATTGTCATATTCCAATAAGGCAGTCCCACAGAAAATTTCTAAGGTTCAGGCTGCCATCAGGACACTACCAGTTTGCAGCTGTGCCATTCTGCCTTTCTTCAGCCCCAAGGGTATTCACCAAATGCCTGGCTGTGGTGGCAGCTTATCTCAGAAAACAGGGCATTTCAGTCTACCCATACCTTGACGACTGGCTTCTGGTGGGCAAGACTCCTCTGCAGGTGCAGGAGGCCCTAACCACTACACAGCAAACTCTGCAGTCTCTGGGGTTCCTCATAAACAAACAGAAATTCCAGCTGACTCCAACTCAGCTCCTTACTTTTATTGGGGCAAAGCTGGATACTCAGCAAAGCAGGGCCTTCCTCCCTGCAGAAAGGGTACAAAAATTCCTGGCTCTGGCAAACTCCTTTGTCCTGGATCAGCCCAGGCCAGTCAGACATTTTCTAAAGCTCCTGGGACACATGGCATCCATAACAGCTGTCGTTCCAGGAATCAGATTCCAAATGAGGGACATACAGTATCACCTTCGGGCTTACTGGTCCCAAAAAAGACCACCTCTGTCGAAGCTGGTTCCAGTCACAAAAACCTTGCTCCAAGCTCTGGACTAGTGGGAGGATACAACAAACCTGTCAGTGGGAACCCCCTTCCAACTGCTTTCTCCTACAAAAGTCATTACCACAGATGCCTCCCTCCTGGGGAGCTCATCTGGACAGCCATTCTGTCAGTGGTATTTGGACCCCAAGGAGTCAGTAAGCCACATCAGTCTGCTGGAGCTCGGGGCCATCTACCTGGCTCTGAAATCCTTTGCCCCACAGCTGAAAAGCCATTTGGTGCAAATCAAAACAGACAATACTACTGCAGTGTTTTACATAAACAAGCAGGGTGGCACAAGGTCCACAGTGCTTTGTACAGAGGCAATGAAAATCTGGTCTTTGGAATACTCCCTCAACATCAGCCTTTCAGCCCTACACCTCCCGGGCAAGGACAATACTTTGGTGGATGCCCTCAGTCAAATCAGCCAAAAGCACAATGAATGGACTCTGAACAAACAAGTCTGTGGAGGGGTTGTAGGATAACAGATGGACCAGACACCGAACTTCAAGTTCAACACACAATCTCTGTGTGATGTTTATTCAGAATGTAGCAGATAACCTTCAGCAATGGCATATCCCTTCTTCAGTACATCAGTTTGTAGCAACAGACTATGCAAGTCTTTCCGCTATACTTAACCAGCACCTACTGACTCACTGATCTCTGATCTAACTTATCTGTTGAGATTTAGCCTCCCCTATGCAGGCCTTGTTGGTTTGGCTGGTGTGGGGCACAAAAAAAAAAAACAAGCTAAAGACAAAGAACCTCAGTGCGAAGCACTGGAATAAGGGCTACCCCAAAGGGCATTGACAATAAGCCAAGTTTCAAAGAAATACAACATCACACATGCTTCCATATTTATTTATATTTATTTATTTATTGAAATGTTTCACCAGGAGGGCACACTGAACAACAAGTTGCTCATCTCATGGTGCGACCAGGGGGAGGGAAAACATCAGGATGAGCATAGCAGTATACAAAATTATTGGATGGAAGAACAGTTACAAATTGGGTGTAAACAGTTAGACAAGATGAAGAATACAATTAAGGCGTGATACAGGCAAATTTCAGCACACGGACGTACAGCCAACAGTGGAGTCAGGAGTGTAGTAACAAGACCATTGGAAACAACCAAGAGAGGCACAATTTTAGTGTGTTATCGTGCCTGGAGCAAGCTCTAAGTATAAAACAAGTGGTGAAGCAAATCAAGTGCAGAGGGGGCAAGGAAGCAAGGCTGGGGAGATGGGGAATGGGGAGGGAGGAAACAGCAATGTCAGTTGCCCCTTCAGGATGATAGGGAGTCCCTGCAAAGGGAGCTGGGAGCTATAGGGGAAAGGCCTCCAACCTGTGTTCCCCATCAGGATGCTGAGAACCCTGCCTGGGGTAAAGAGTTGGATGGCAGGAACTAAGGAAAGTGGAAATTGGAAGGTAAAAGCAGGAACGACTGTGAGAGAGGAGATAATAAAGGGTAGGGATAGGGGACCAGGTGGAGAAGCCTAGCGGGGAGGGGGTATTGGAAGGGAGAATCAGCCAATCCAAGGTTCCCTTCAGGATGTTGAGAACCCTGCCAGAGGTAGAGAGAATTGGAGGGCTGGAGGTAGAGTTGGGGTGCTGGAAGTAGGAATAAAGGACATTAAGGAGGGTTAAAACAGGAACAGCTGGGAGAGAGGAAGTTATGGAGGGCTGAGTGAAGGGAATAGGTGGAGGAGGAGTGGCATATTTGGGGGGGGGAGTTCCAGGTTTTGGGGAGGCGATGGGCAAAGGATGTCTGACCAGTGAGGGTGGAGCAGTATGGAACCACCAGGGTGCGCGTATCACTAGATCAAAGGGAGTGGGGGAAGGGTTGAGAGCAAAGATGAGAGGTAGGGAAGAAATTCACCAGGCCAGAATTTGGAGGTTAGTTTAGCACAGTGGGAGATGTGTCTGTTTGATAGTGGAGTGAAGGCAAGGGAGTGATAACAGTTCACGGTGATGGGTATGAGGGGAAGAGTCAAGGGCAAAGTGACAGACGGAATTAAAGATAGTGTTCAGTTTGGCCAGGGAAGATTTGGGAGCAGCACCATATATTACATCACAGTAGCTGAAAATGGGGAGTATCATCTTCTGGACAAGTTTATGCCTCATAGTCAGCGGGATGCAGCTACGATTCCTATACAGGGCACCGAGCTTGGGGTGCAGTTTTTTCAGGATGGCATCGATATGCACAGAGAAGCTGAGGTGTTGGTCGAGCCACACCCCAAGATATCTAAATGAGGATATGTCCTCAAGAGTTGTCTCATCAAGGGTGTGGAAGGAGGGCAGGGTGGTGAGCCTAGAGAGTCTCTGCCTGGTGTCAAAGGTCATGGAGACTGTCTTCTTGGCATTGAGGAAGAGCTGGTGGGAGGCAAACCAGAGCTGAACTTTGTTGAAATCAAGCTGCAAGCTGTTTTCCACAGCAGCAGGGTTTTTGCCGGAGCTGTACAAGACAGTATCATCAGCATGCATGTGGATTGAGGAGGTGGAGCAGGCTGTGGGGAGATCATTAAGGAAGATGGAAAAAAGCAGGGGGCCAAGCACTGAACCCTATGGGACTCCAGTAGTGATGGGGCATGGAGGGGAGATAGAATCAGTGATTTTTACTGATTGGGACCTACCAGTGAGGTAGGATTTGAACCAGTTAGTAGCAGACAAAGCAAGACCTGCTGTGGAGAGGGAGTCGAGGAGTAGGGTGTGAGAGACTGTGTCAAAAGCTTTGGCTAGATCAACGAAAATGGCTGAGGTAATCGGGCCATCAACAATCCCTGTGAGGATGGAATTGGTGAGCCTGAGGAGGGAGGTGGTAGTAGAGTGATTCTTCCGAAAGCCAGATTGGAAAGGGGTGAAGAAGGAGGAATCAGAGAGGAAGGAGGAAAGTTGAGAGAGACAGAACCAGGTGTTATTGGAGTTTAGCAAGGGTAGGAAGGAGGGAGCTAGGGCGATAGTTACCAGGAGTGGATGGCTCGCCATCTTTGGGGAGAAGAAGAACAATAGCGTGCTTCCAGGAGGAGGGGACTTGAGCAGATGAGAAGGAGAGGTTTAAAATTACAGAGATGGGATAAGCAATAGCAGAAGCAGAGAGGTAGAGAAGTTTGGGATTGAGGTGGTCGGGGGAAGAACCCTTAGAGGGGTTAATGGAGAGGAGTGCTCTTAAAGCTCCAACAGGGGAGACAGTGGAGAAGAAGGAAGTGGGGGGAGACAGCCACAGGAGGAGGTGCCACTGGAGGAGGTACTGAGAGTGGTGTGGAAGTTTGAAGGGGGGGAGGGAGCAGAAAAGGGAAGTGGCACAAGAGGTGTAGTAGGCATTAAATTCATTAGCCACCAAGCTAGGGTTGGATACCATTGAATTGTTAACTTTAAGAGCTGGAGGGGATGGGTGGGAGGAAGGACTGAAGAGGGCATGGACCACTTTCCAGAATTTGGATGGGGAGTTCATGTTTGTAAGGAAAGAGGATTTAAAGTATTCTGACTGAGCCAGTCTGGTAGCTTTGGTACAAGAGTTGCGTGACATTCTGTAAGTGGCACAGTCGCTAGTAAACTTAGTGGATTTGTGTTTTTTCCAAGTCCGGTTGCGCTCCCTGAGGCAGGCCAGTAGCTCTGGGTGATCATGGGAGATGTAACCCGTGGACTCTGGTCCTCTTGAAAGGAGCAAATGCATTTCAGGTGGAGATAAAATTATCCTTGAAATAGTCAAGGGCGAAGTCAACGGAGGAGGCATTGGAGAGAGGGGCCCAGTTGATACAGATAAGTTCAGATATGAGTGGGCTTAGATCAAGGGATTTAAAGGAGCGAAGCTGGATGATTTTGGGAGGGGGTTTGGGACAGTGGACCTTGCGTACCATGAAGATGGGGTTGTGATTGCTAAGGGCGTCTGGGAGGATGCCTGACTTAATAATGCGGTGCGGATGAGCAGTGAGGGCCTAGCCTAGCAGGGTATGGTTAAGCGATTTATGATTAGGACGAGTGGGCTCAAGTATAAGTTGGGTGAGGTTTAGAGCAATGATGTCGTTCTGTATGATATTTGCCATGGGCAACAACCAACTTACATTCAGGTCACCCAGAATGAACAGCTCCCCGGTATTCGAGGTAGAAGTAATGGAGGATAGCTGTTCTGCCACAACCAAAGGTTGGGTGCTTGGGCGGCAGTAGATACCAGCCACAAAAATTGGGGCAGTATAAGGAAGAGTAAGATGGACGATGAGGGCTTTGAAGGCAGCAGTGATGGAAGAGGATAGGGTCGTTGTATATTGCAGAGAAGACTCAATATACATGGCTACGCCCCCACCCCGACCTGTCCAATCTTGTCTAGTGAGTACCCAGGGATAGCAATAGTACTGTCAGGGATGCTTTTCTTGAGCCAGGTCTCAGTGACAATTAAAATGTGTGAAACCACTAGGGTTTGGAGGAGATCAATTTTAGGTAGCAGGTTGCGGATGTTCAACTGAATAAGTTTCAGACCATTAGGGCTAAAAGAGAAGCCTACGGGGTTGGGAGATGAGGAGTTCAGGGAGGCAGCTAAAGGGGATGTGGAAGGGGGGCCAGGGTTAGGATGGATGTTCTCTGAAGAGAGAAGGAGGAGGAGGGCAAGGATGAGAAAGTGAATTTTTGGACTTCTGTACCAACAGGTGGAAGTTAGGGAGGGTGGGGAAGAGGGAGGAGTTGGACAGAAGGAGATAAAGAGACAAAGACAGGCAAAGTGGTGTGGGAGAGAAAAAAGAGAAGCAGGAGGAAATAAGGGAAAATAGGACTATTTTTTGAAAGGGGCAAAGGGGGTTATGCTAGGTTAGAGGGGAGAAGGGAAGGGAGGAGCAATGGGTGAGGTTGGGGACAGGGTAGATAAAGATGAGAATTAAGGGTGGAATAAAGAATAGGGGAGTGTTCATATCATGCAAAGCATCATAGGATATATGTAAATCACCCTGAAATTTCAGACTTGTTTAGTCTACAGCAGTTCACATGCATTTTAAATAGCACAACTAACTTAATTTGTATCATACAGTCCCCCTAGTAACTTTTTACCTTTATCAAAAACACCTAGCGCCGCGGTATTTTCAACATTTTCAGGTTTTATACACCTAAGGTATATACATTGAAGTATTTTATGACATAGTGCCATTGCGTACTAAATCCAACAACGAGGAACACAGCCTGTTGTTTTATATCAGCTCGGAGGTCATAACAATAACCCCCCTGTACGAGGACCTGAGAGGGAAAAGGAAAATTAAAGAGGACACTATAACATAGTCAAGAAAAGGAAGGGGGGGTGCCCATAGGTGGCCAACCTTATGGACTAGAAATTGTAACAGATAGATTAGGCTAAGAAATAGAAGAACTGTTGCAACAGATTTAAGAAAAGGTTGGTCCTCAAGAGTGGCAGGAGCTGTCTGTCACAAAGCCCTTGCCACAATCTTCAGAAGATGGGGCACACCAGAAATAGATATGTTTGCCTCCCACCTCAACCATCAGCTTACTCCATAGTCTGGATGTTAGAAGAGCCCTATCCTACTACTTGGAGCACACCAAGCAATTCAGGGGCTCCACTTCCCAGCTTTTCCTCACCTGGGGAGGTAGGTAACGGAAGACCAGCCACTAAGAGAACCATCTGTTTTTGGATAGTCTCTTATATTATGTTCTGCTATGAAATGGCTGGCAAACAGCCCCCTGAAGGCCTCAGGGCTCACTCTACCAGGGGCACTTCTGTCACAGTGGCAGCTACAAGGGACATTCCCTTGCTAGATGCCTGCAAAGCAGCCACATGGAAGACTGTACACACATTCACAAGCACTATTGCCTGGATGTACAGTCTAGATCTGATGCTAAATTTGGCAGGGCGGTCTTGCAGAGCCTCTTCCCTAAGTAGGTTCTGTACCCACCTCCCAACTACACTGCTTAGTAGTCTGAAATCAGTTACTGATTCTGAAATACCCCCGGGGTGAAAAGAAAAAATTACTCACCGCAGTAATATTGTTTCTTCCAAGGTGTCCTTTAGTATCGGTAAGACCTCACCCTTCCTCCCTGGAAATCTATCAGAAGAGGACTCTGCTTCCTAATTATTGCCAAATTTGTTCCTGAAGTTTTTGAATGTTATTTAAAGCAACGTTTTCATGTTTCTTAATGGTTTTCTGTTCATGTCATTGCGTGATTTTTAGATCCTGTTGGTCCACACTAGCATGGGCATGTTCCCAGTCTTCCTTCGAAGAAATTCTGGTTCCCTCTGGGCAAACTCCAAACAGCACACCCTCCTACTCTTTTCCTATTGGCCAATTCATTTTATGAATATTCATTCTGGGCAAACTCCAAACAGCACACCCTCCTACTCTTTTCCTATTGGCCAATTCATTTTATGAATATTCATGGCTCAACCTCCAAGGCAGTACAACATGGTCAGCTTACTGCAGTCAGTTACTGATGGTAAAGGACACCCTGAAAGAAACACTATTACTACGGTGAGTAATTTTTTCTTGAGGAGTATAACTGGGAGCCTGTGTGGGATAGCCTGTTTTTGAGGGGCTTGAACTGTATCAGTTTAGGGTGTTGTGGAATATAGCTCAGAGCCTGGGTTGGATACGCTGTTTTTGAGGAGCACATACTCTACCAGTTTAGGGTGTTTTGGGAGTATAACTCAGAGCTTGTGTTGGATAGCCTGTTTTTAAGTGGGCTTGTACTGTCAGTTTAGGGTGTTGTGGAGTATAACTTAGAGCCTGTTTTGAATAACTTGTTTTTGAGGAGCTCATAGTGTATTAGTTTAAGCTGCTTTGAAGTATAACTTGGAGCTGCATTGGATATCCTGTTTTTGAGGGGCTTGCACTGTACCTTTAGAGGGTATTATAGAGCATAATTTAGAGCCTCTGCCAGATAGCCTGTTTTGGAAGGGCTCATACTGTATCAGTTTAGAATGTTGTAGAGTATAACTAGCAGCCTTTTCTTTTTTTTGTTTTATTTCCTTTTTATGTTTGCTTGCACGCATGTGCAAGAAACATAGTGCCACCATACGAGTTTTCATAAGTGTGCCTCCCCCACTTCCAATGCCTTGCTCCCTTTTGCAGGCGCGACTGCACCACGCCAATGAATGTCCAAGCTGTCTATGATAGCCATTCAGATGCTGTGGCATACAGTTGTAAGTAAAACACCACCGCAGACAGTTTGCATACTGCAGTTAGCAGTATGCAAATTGCCTACATCGGCACTGCATCTGAACTGTCATAGACAGTTCTTCCCCCCACGAACACATACATGCACGCTTGGAGCCCACCCCAGCATGCTCATGACCCCCCCCAGACACCATATGGGCCGGCGGGAGTGCCCAATCCCCATCGGCCCGCTGCCCCCAAACACACATCCAGGTGCCATGCTGGGAGCCCACCCCAGCGTGGCAAGCGATCCATCTGCTGCTCCCCAAACAACTTCCAAGTGCCATGGGAGCCCACCCCAGCGTGGCAAAGTCAGAATGGCGACGGAGGTGCCCAATCTTCTGTCGGCTCCACTGAACTGCCCCCAACAAAACAAGCAGAATTCCAGTTGCCATGCTGGGAGCCCACCCAGCGTGGTAAACGCTAGATGGCCGACGGGTGCTCAACTCGCTGGGCACCCTGCCTCCCCAAAAAATCCAGCTGCCATGCTGGGAGCCCACCCTAGCATGGCAAAAGTCCCGCCAGCGTTCTTCACAAAAACACCTAAAAACAAAAATACGGTCCGTCGTTGATTGTCTTGGCCACCTCCCAACCTCGTCCACCCTCTGGCATCCACCTCCCCACACACACCCTCCCATACTTACCTCAGAAGCTCAGCGCGAATGATCTTCGTGGACCGGGAACACTCTGCACTCTTCAAAGCCAACCGCGAACTGAAGAAATGCCGGTAAGCTGTATAATGGCATTTTTTTTTTTTCAACTTTGGTGCATACCTTGGCCATTTTGGGGAATTGTTTCACCAAATTTTCAACATGGGGTTCTTGGGGCCCCACCTCATGAATTCAGTCACTGTCATTTTGTTATGCAGTCCCGAAAGGTGATTTTGAGGTCACTGCACGGAACCACCTTTCGGGACCGAGTAATGAAATGTCAGTGCCACAGTTCATGAGGTAGGCCCCCAAAAACCCTATGTTGAAAATTTGGTGAAAAAATTCCTAAAAATGACTGTTTTACAAGTGTGTGTTGCGCAGTTCCTACGCGCGTTCATAACTTCTCAAATTTTTAATATTTTCACTCCAGATTTTCAACATTGCCATTTTACCATACCTCCTTATGAGCAGTATAGCTGTAATTTTTCATATCTTGCCAAAAATGTGTTTTCGCACATGTAGCACACAGTGGCGCAGTTGGTGTGCGAAATCAATGTTCAGGACAGATTAAGAAAATCACAGTGACACTGTTCATGAGCGGAGGTCCCAAAATGCTTGTGTTGACAATCTGCTGTAAAAAAAATCCCCAAACTAATTACATTACGGGTGTGCGTTGCGCAGTTCTACGCACGGTTGTGACTTCGCCAGTTTTTTTATATTTTCACTCCAGATTTTCAACATTGCCATTTTTTACACCTCCCCATGAACAGTACAGTTGTCATTTTCACATCCTGTTTGAAATGTGTTTTGCACCAGTGGTGCCAAATGCGTAGTCGCTGTGCAAAATCAGCCGACTAACGAACTGATATTGCCACTGTTCATAAGGTGGGGTCACAAAAAACCCATGTTTAAAATCTGGAGTGAAAATACCAACGAACGCCTGGGACGTTAGGGTTTCTGACCATAACTTCCAACCCTGTAGAGACTGACAGGCATCAGGGATGTGACTTGGGATTGTCGCCTGTAATACTCCTGCCATTCCACCCTCACCCACACCCTTGCAGCCAGTGACAGGCATCGAGGTGTGCCTTGGACTCTTTGGCCCCAAAGGTCACCCCATTCTCCTATACTGCACCCATCTCACCGTATTTCTTATGGAATGGGGTGAGCATAAGGTCCAAAGACTCCAAGGCACACTGTGACACTTGTCGGTGTCTGCAGGGGTAGGGTGTGGTGAAATGGCATGGCCATTATGCCTGACGACCCAAAGGCACACCCCAGTGCCTGTCAGTCTCTGCAGGGTGGTGGAGGGGTTGACTTCAGTTCAATACTTCACTGCCATTCCTATTATGCATCTCTCTAACTCCTACACTACCAATGCCAGCAAGCAAATATTCGGCGTTGACAAATGCTTGTTATTAAGAGAGACACAGTAGAGTGCATTGTATAACTACGCAGGAAAGTAATTTCCCAAGCATAATAAAGGTATATGGCTATAAATCACCAATAGTCCTGTATACTGTAATTAAAGAGTAGCTGATCCTAATCTTGACAGTTAATTGCAATGGATTTCAATACATTTTAGAGGAAGATTCATAGAAGGTGGACTTATGTTATATCTCACAGATGGTCATGGACTGTTGACCCCATTTTTATATTTTTAAATTGTAAGTATGAGCTTTCCTAAAAGAATAATAAAAAATCTCATGTTTACAGCCCCTTCCCCTCCCCCCATCTGTTCGTTCTTGTCTAAGGTACAAAATCTGAGTCATGTTGTGCCACGTAGAGGGCCCATGGTTGCCATTTTTCCCTAAAAGGGGTATGTTTGTCATGCAGGGCAGCTGTTAAGCTCTCCAATTTGTGTATATTTAGAACTAGTTGTCACCGGTCAGAGATTGTGGGGATAGTAGTGGACATCCACCTCCTGGTCATAGCCTTTTTTGCTGCTAAAAGATACAAGGGTAGTAGTGTACGATGCCATGGTGGTCTATGTGGGGGGTAATAGATTGCATTACCATCTCTGCCGTAAGGTCCAGTCATTCCCCCATGCAGTCCAGCATCTCCTCCTGGAAAATACACCAAAATGGTGTTATTTTGGGCAAAGCCAGAAAATATGGCCCAAATCTGCGATCTTGAAATCATAGCCTTTTTTGATGGCCTGTTTTTAAGGCGCTCTTACTGTATCAGTTTAGGGTGTGTGGAGTGTAACTGGGAGCCTGTGTGTGACGGCCTGCTTTTGAGGGGCTTGTACTGTATCAGTTTAGGGTGTTGTGCAATATAGCTCAGAACCTGGGTTGGATAGGCTGTTTTTGAGGGGCTCGTACTATATCACATTTGGGTGTTTTGGAGTATAACTCGGAGCCTGTGTTGAATTTTTGAGGAGCTTGTTCTGTATCCGTTTAGGGTGTGTTGGAGTATAACTTAGAGCCTGTGTTGAATTTTTTTATGCTTTATATTTTATTGAGTTTTGAAACGAGTTAATACATCAACTGTATTCATTTTCAGTGAAATGGCAATACATCAGCCAAAGCAATCTATAACACATTTACGTGTAAGGAAACACAATGATACACATTTCACATTGTTACTACATAGGAAGGAAGCACAAGATTATGTGACACAGTAAGACTGATAAAGGAGCCAAAATACATTCAATGCATAGGGTCAATGCCACAAAAGGAAACTTCACATAATGAAAAAATACCCACCCTATACCGGGTTAATGACCACATGTGAACTATGATTAAGCGCTATATTCGCTTCCCTTAATGTGCACCCGATAGAGAGATGTAAACAATTAGGCAAAATAACCACCTTAAGGTTGTACATGGAGTATTAACATCTAAGATTAATTGTGATACTTTTAATATTAACAAACGGTTTACCCACCTAAACCAGACTTTCATTCTAATTCAGCTGCTACTAAGAAAAGAAAAGAACACGGTGTGGTCCAGAAGCTGGAAGGACTGCATAGAAATCTGACCAAACAAACGAGAATTGCCACTCCAGCTGATCGGGAGGTCCTTTGCCCTGGAGGAGGAGGAGACTTCTCGCACAGCTCAGAGAACACTTGGCATCCATGGCACCAACATACCACTCTCACAGACCCCCGGTGCCATCTTAGACTACACTACGCAATATAAATATAACGTTGAAGGCAACACTTAATCTTATACCTAAAACAGTAATTATTCAAGATTAGATGGCCAGGTACCGCATTGTCTGTTTCTACATGGCATAAAATATTACCCACTGTACCGGTGTGTCTTTAAATTATTAGCAAGTGCATGCCATAGGTTCCCTGTAGCAAAAAAACAAAACACCAGGTCAAACTACACAAACAGATCAAGCTGCAAAGACTGAAGGGGTTTTAACAACAGTACATCACCTGCACTTGTTGATCTATGTCCTGTTTGCATCAGTGCCGCGTATCTGTGTGTTATGTTGACCCACTGTAACCCAGTTATGTTAACCTCAATCTGTGTTGTAATCCCTACTAAATGTAACCTCTTGTTATGCTGCAACACCATGTAAAATGTATCTCATAATTGTACTAGTGTGTATATGCTCTCCACTTGTACCTCCTCACATCATGAGATGAGCCTCTTGTTGCTCAGTGTGCCTTTCCTGGTGAAACATTTCAATAAAAAAAATTAAGAGTTTGCTCAAGAGTTCATGTCTCTTCTGACTCCATTTTCTCTGGGTTGCTGTCTTCGGCCTGGCGTGCCTGCACAGCATGTTTGTCCACCAAAACCCTGGCTGCCTTGGGATCAATAAAAATGTACTGCTTGTCTGAAATAGTAAATTATAGTTAAGCTGGGAATCCAGTGCAGTAGCCGATGCCCCAATCTTTCAATTTCCGAGCCACCCCTTCAAAAGCTCGACACCGCTGTCTAGCAGTGAGTAAATAATTCGGGGAGAACAAAATATAAGTATCTGCCAGAGTTATGGGGAAGTGGTCTCTCACCACCCATAATATGTAATCCCTGAAGCCAGCCCAGTGGCACTGAGGGCTGAGGCATCTGCCTTACCTCGCGCCATACCTCTCAACCTCCTTCCTCATAAATCAGGGACAAGGCTTAAAATAATCAGGGACAAAGGACCAAAATCAGGGACACATGTTCAAAATTGGAGATATCAGCTCAGGAAGCTGGTAGAATAAGGGGCTTAGTGTAAAATGCATTTTATAAGTAAGAACAAGTCTGTAACTTTAATGTTTAACATTATTTTGTGCTTACAACCCCCACTGTTTGGTCACAGAAACACAATTTTTAGGAGGGACAGAGTAAAATTTTGAGGCAAAATCAGGGACATCCCTGAAAATCAGGGACAGTTGAGAGGTATGCCTCGCGCCATGCCGGCAACCTGGATTCGGGAGCAAATTCAGAATGCCGGGGGTCATCTTGGAAAGAGAGGCTTGAGCACCCAGTAGACTGCTCTCCTCTTCTGGGGAGGGTAGGCTGTGAATCCCTGACACATAGCGGCTCCCAGTGGAGACTGGCAGCGCTGCAGCTGGGGGACACTCACGCTTGGGGTAGAGGTGATGGCAGACGTCCTCCGGGCGGGTGCGGGAGTATGCCTACCGTGCACTGATGTGATTGCATGTTCATGCCTCCAGGGGTACCAGAACAAGGAAAAACCCAGCCTCTGGGACGACAATGATGGGCCATACAGTTGGCCCCCCATGACCACTGCTGGACCCTGCCTGCTTCAAGGCCTCCGATTCCTCCTCCACTCTTGACCTGCTGACTAGATTTAGATAAAGGGCACCAAGGTAAGGACCAGCAGCCCTGCCTTGGGGGGAGGGGTATGCAAACCGGGGGGTGGAAAGGCTGGGGTATTAGTTGGAGCTCCAGAGGGGGGCCTGATTCTGGAGGGTCTTGGACTGGGCAGGAGAAAGACTGACTGCTAGAAGCCAAGTCTGAGGGAGATCCCGATGGGGACGGCAATCCGAGAGAAAAAGAATAAAAATAAATAAATATGCGATCCATGTCCCCCATCGATGCCGTTACCAATAAAACAGTCCTGGACCCCTCTCCTCCTTCCACAGCATGTTGGGGGGTTAACTCAGTGTGCCCATTGAATATGGACAGCATGCCCTAGTCCAGTGGCTTCAGGCAATCACCTCTCCAGGAAGGTTGCTAAATCGTCTCTTTCCACTACTTTGGGGAGACCAAGAATGCGCACATTAGCTAAATGGACGGTGTTCTCCAACTGTTCAATCTGGGTTCGCAGCAGGCTCTGCTCCCTCACTGTGGTTGCTACCACTGCCATCACTTTGGTGGCAGCCTTCTCTGAATCTGTTGCCTTTTCCACCACAGCATAAATTTTTCTTTCTACTATTGTCAGGCGCCCCACGTATTGATCCAACTTTTGATCCAGAGTTTTTATTGATTTTGTTAACTCCACTATGGCCTTCTGTAGAGAATCCATCGCGGTGGGAGGGTCCTTTTTCTTCCCGGGCATCATTTTCTGCTGGACTATAGCGTGGGACGGCACCTGGGTTAATGGATAATTTTTTGTGGTGTTCCGAGGACGACCCATATTGCAGTTTATCAATTTGTGTAGTAGAAAACATCCAGTTTAGATCTGCTGCTGATTTTTACTATAGTTCCCAAAAGTTCGTCAATTTCAGGTAGTTACACTTGAACTACTCAAGAGTACAAAGAAAGCTGGCCCAGTGGCGCTAAGGGTTGAGGCGCTGGATGCCACACCTTGCACCGCGCCGGCGACCCAGGTTCGGGAATGAGCCCGGACTGCCATGGGTCGGCAGGGGAGAGAGGATTGAGCATCCGGAGGACTGCTGTCCTCTCTCTGGGAGGGATCCAGGGGTAGCCTGGTGCAGCAGCGCACCCCGGTGGAGACCAACAGCACTGCAACGCCCAGGGGCTAATGAGTGAGGGGAAAACATTGGCAGCTGCCTTCTGGACGTGGGTGGGAGCACCCATGTCGCGGGCTGGGAGGCATTGCACGTCCAACATTGAGGGCATGAACATCCAGAAATACCCCTCCGGTTCGGATAGGCGACGGCTCTGCCAGTGCCACCGTCACACACCCAAAACTGGTGCCCTCTGCGGTTTCCCCGGGTTGCCTCCCCTGACCTGGGGAGCCGTGACAAAATTGAAGATGTAGGGGAACACAGTGGGCAGCAGAGCGAGACAGCGAGTGCAGTGGCCCGAGAGAGTTCCGAGCCGGAGGGCCAGAAAAATAGTTGTAAAAAAAACCAAAACAAAAAGAGCACAAAGAAACACGTATTCCATGCTAGAATGCTGGGTCCGCCTCCCCTGTGTTGAATTTTTGAGGAGCTCGTACTGTATCCCTTTAGGGTGTTTTGGAGTATAGCTCAGAGACTGTGCTGGACATTCTGGTTTTGAGGGGATTGAACAGTATCAGTTCAGGGTGCTGTGGAGTGTAACTTGGAGCCTGTGTTGGATAGTCTGTTTTTAAGGGGATCGTACATAACAGTTTAGGGTGTTTTGGAGTATAACTCAGAGCCTGTGCTAGATAGCCTGTTTTTTGAGGAGCTCGTAGAGTATCCCCCCAAAAAATGTGGATGCTGCACTTAGCCCACAAACAGGAACCTCTGCCATCTCCTCCAACCCTTGGCACAACCCACCCTACTACTGCCCCCATCACTCCCCCCCCAACTCTCTCCAACAAATCTCCCTACTCACAAAACACCAATCCTAGCATAATTTACACTACCTCCACACACCTGCAACAAACTGTCCCTCTGTTGCCCACCCATCTGCCACTGACGTGTACATTTGACAATGCCTAACTAGGGCTTGCTTCCCTCCCCCACACTCACTCCTGACTACCTCTGGTGAGCTCAATCAACACCACCAGCAACCAGCCATCTCCCTCCCCAGCCCCCAGTACTACCCAGCAGAGACACAATCCCTGGCCTTTCTCCCTTGCTCCTGTCTTTAACACTACAATGCCTTGCACTAAGTGCTGTTAATTACTATGTTAGACTCCTGTGTATCTGTGAAACTTAAGTATGTGCAACCCTTTGTAACCTTATTTTGTAACCTAACTGTTGTGTTATGTTGTCTGTATCTGTTCGTTTAACTGACTTGGAACCTTTGAAAACGAGTCCTTGACTCAAAGTATTAACCCTAAACTGAAATAAATAAAATAAATCATTTTAGAGTGTTTTGGAATGCAGCTCGGAGCCTGTGTTGGACAGCCTGTTTTTGAGGGGCTCACACTGTATCAAAATAGAGTCTTGTAGAGTATACAGTAACTCAGAGCCTGTGCTAGATAGCATGTTTTTGAGGGGCTTGTATCGTATCAAATGGGGGCACAAGGGGGGAAATGGGAGGAAGGTGAACCTGGTAAATGCCAGGAGCTTAGGAAATAAGATGCCTGAGCTCCAGGCGATGCTAGTTGAGGGGGCAGTTGATGTGGCAGCTGTCACTGAGACCTGGGCCACACAAGGGCAAGAATGGGACTTAAACATGGAGGGCTACACTATGTTCAGGAAGGACAGGGAGGGAAGGGGGTTGCACTGATAGTCAAAAATGGCATCAGTTTAGGGGGGTGGAGGAAGTGGAGGGGAGCATGGAGGCGATTTGGGTTACCTTGATATCGCAGGGGGTAAGAGAGTAAAAATGAGGGTGGTATACAGACCCCCCACACTCGTGGAGGATCTGGAAGAGAGCTTGGTGGCAAATGTTGTGGGCCACTGTAGATTGGGCAACGGAAGGGTAGTGATGATGGGGGACCTAAACATGTCAGGAACAGACTGGGGGACTATGACGTCCCCAGTGGCCAAGAAACAGAGGTTGCTGGAAGTCTTCCAGGATGCGTTCCTGACCCAGCAGGTGGGGGAGCCAACTAGGGAGGCCAGGACACTAGACATAGTCCTGGTGGACAGTGATCAGATTAGGGACCTGGAGGTGAGGGACTCATTGGCGGAGAGTGGCCATGCCACAGTCTGGTTTTTCCTGGACCTGGGGGGAGGAAAGCAGCACAAAGACGGAGGTAATTGACTTTAGAGGTACAGACTTCAGGGGGATGGGAAGGATCCTTAAGGGGCATTTGGAAGGGATGGGGCCAGACATGGATGCTGACAGTAGGTGGGAGATCATTTTGAGTGGGGTACAGGAGGCCACCAGGACCTGTGCAAGAGATAGGTGCAAATTCGGTAAGGCCAGAAAACCTTGTTAATGGACCCGAGAGGTTCAGGAAGCAGTGAGGGAAAAGAAGGCGGTCTATAGGCACTTCAAGCACTCAAGGAGCGAAAGGGATCGGGGGAGTATGAACTGATAGCCAGGACGGTCACCATGGTAGTGAGAGCAGCCAAGGCGAGGAAGGAGCAGAGCTTGGCCAGGGGGATCAGGAGGTGGGACAAGGGTTTTTTTAGATACATTAGGGAAAAAAGGAAGGTGAGGGGCAGATCAGCAGGATTAGATCGGGGAAGGATGGGCACAGGAAACGAGAGAGCGGGCCGAGTTACTAAACGAGTACTTTGCCGCAGTTTTTACCAGGGAGGATGGGGAGGCTACATCTTTTGGGGGGGAGAGAGTGAACTAGTGGGAGGGATGGGAACCTTAGAGATCAGGAGTCCTGAAGTGACTAGGGAGGGGGAAGGGCCAGCACCATCAGGTGGAGGGAGGGCAATACAGGGAGCAGAGGGGGAGGACATGGAGGATGAAATCCCGGTAGAGAGAGTGAGGGAATCCCTCTGGTCCCTTAAGATGGAGAAAGCACCAGGGGGCCGGATGAAATACATCCCAGGGTGCTGAGGGAGCTGGCGGATGTCCTGGAGGCCCACCTGGCGGAGCTTTTCAACATCTCTCTGAGGACTGGGTGGGTACCCCAAGACTGGAGGGTGGCCCATATCGTGCCTATCCACAAGGGAGGATCAAGAAAGGAGGCGGGGAACTACAGACCCATTAGCCTGACGTCGGTGGGTGAGCAAGGTGATGGAGGGTACTGTCAAGGGAAGGATGGGGGGTACTGGAGCAAATGAGGTACTTGGACGATAGACAGCATGGCTTTATCCTAGGAAGATTGTGTCAGACAAACCTTGTGGAGTTCTACGACTGGGTGACGAGTGCCCTGGACCAGGGTAGGCTGGTGACATCCTCTTTCTGGACTTCAGCAAGGTGTTTGATTTGGTACCCCATGGTGGCCTGTTGGCTAAGCTGGGGGAAATGGGGGTGGGGACGCAGATGATCAGATGGATAGGAACTTGGATCTCGGAGCGTACTCAGAGGGTGGTGGTTGGGGGGCTAGTCTCATCTCCAAGGAGAGTAATTGGTGGGGTTCCCCAGGGATTGATGCTAGGGCCCCTCCTGTTTAACACCTATGTCTCCGACATAAGGAAGGGTATCAGGAACGAAATGAGTCTCTTTGTGGATGACTCAAAGCTGGGAGTGGTGGTGGATGGGGAGGAAAGGAGAGTGGCCCTGCAGGAGGACCTGGAGGCTCTGGAAAGGTGGTCGAGAAAGTGGAAACTGAGCTTCAATGCAGGGAAATGCAGGGTTCTGCACCTGGGGGCCAGAAATTTGGGCCAAGGATATACCCTGGGGGTTGACACACTACAAGTCTCGAAGTGCGAGAGGGATCTGGGGGTAGTGACAGACATCAGAATGAATAACTCTGAGACTTGTGGGAGGGCAGTGGCAAAAGCCAATAGGATACTGGGATGCATCACTAGGGGGAATAACCTCTAGAAGGCGGGAGGTGATCCTCTCTCTGTATAACTGCTTGGTCAGGCCGCACCTTGAGTACTGTGTGCAGTTTTAGAGACCGCACTTAAAAAGTGGTATTGCACTCCTGGAGTGGGTACAAAGGAGGGGACCCAAAATGATCTGGGGCTTGGGGGACAGGACCTACGGGGAGAGGCTCGAGGAGCTCAACATGTGCACCCTGGAGGAGAGGAGGGACGGGGAGACATGATAGAAGTCTTCAGGTACATAAAGGGGCTAAATAAGGGAGGCTCAGGTGGGGTGTTCCAAAGGAAAGAGAGGGGGACAACTAGAGGATTTGGGTGCAAGCTGGGGGGGGGGAGACTCAGGGGGGAGAGAGGAGGAGGTGTTACTTCACTGAGAGGGTGGTGGAACCATGGAATGCACTGCCTAATGGACTGGTGGAGGTAGAGACTATGGAGGGATTTAAGAGAGTCTGGGACAGGTATAGGGGAGGGTGAGGCTGAGGCTGAGGCTGACGAAGACCAATACAAGGGGAACATCTTGGGCTGGGGACAGAGGAACTCAAGGGGGTTGGGGGACAGCACAGTTGATGCCCAGTATGGGGGCTGACTATTGAGCAGACACGAAAGACCATTGGGCCTCCTCTGCTGGCTTTTTAGTATGTTAGTATGTGGGGTATTGTGGAGTATAACTTAGACTAGAGCTTGTGTAGAATAATCTGTTTTTGAGGATCTCGTACTGTATCAGTGTAGGGTGTGGTGGTGTATAACTCAGAGCTATATTAAATAGCCTGTTTTTGAGGATCTCGTACTGTATCAGTGTAGGGTGTGGTGGTGTATAACTCAGAGCCTGTGCTGGATAGCCTGTTTTGGAGGGGCTCGTACTGTTTCAGTTTAGGGTATATGGAGTATAACTGGGAGCCTGTTGGATAGCCTGTTTTGGAGGGGTCTGTAGTGCATCAGTTAAGGTGTTTTCAGTACAGCTCAGAGCCTTTCCTAGATAGCCAACTTTTGAGGAGCAGTGCAATGAAAACGGGCTAAAATTTGACCCCCACCATTTTTTCTTCGTAATCAATGCCAAATGTCTTCCAGTTTATGTTGGTGGTGAAATTTTCAGTTTCTGCTATTTAAGAATTTTTTAAAAGTTTTAGAAGAATTATTTCTCAAGGAAAAAAAGTTGGTCGCCTTATTTTTGCATTGAAATAATATAGAGGACCTGAGGAGGGTAAGTATTCAGACAAAAATGCAAATGTACCATGCACAGCATGGGAAGAATCTAGAAAACCCAAATCAACAGTTCTGCCAATATTTTTCATAACCATAGGAGAAAATTGGCATTTTAGAAAAATGTTTTTTGTTGCACTGCTGCTTTAAAGTGTTGTGGAGTATAACTCTGAGCCTCTGTTATATATCCTGGCCCAGATATTCAAAAGGGTTGGCGGATGGCGCAGCAGTGATGCGCCTACGCGCAACCCACTGATGCACTCCGCGCGATATTCAAAAGGAAAAGTGTGCGTAGAAACTCACGTCTGGAGCGCATCAGTAATGTATGCAGGCGCAGGTGTGTGGGGTATGCCCATGCATACCTGCACAGCCCGATATTCAGCCCGGGATGTGCGGAGCCATGCATGCGCAACCCCTACCTGCGCCAGCACAAAGTTGATCTGCAAGGCGCAACACGGCATCTGCCACCTGTGGGTGGCCACCCGAGCTCCGGCTGCACCTGGTGGAGTCCCCTCCATGCCCGCGCGGGCATTTGTAAAATAAAAGAACCCCTATATCCCTGGTGGTCCAGTGGACCGCTGTCTGCCCAATCGCAGGCATTTGTAATAAAAAACAGAATTATGTCCAATATGAATGGGGTTCAGTGGTTGTTCAGTTTAACGCTGGCATTTGTAGTTGCAACAGACCATAACCATCCTGGTGGTTCAGCGGGCCCCTCCTTGTCGCCCACTGTGTCCCACCCGCACCGCCCGGTCAGCCGGTGGGCGCAGCACCCACTCGCCTGCCGCCCCCCTGCCCGCCGACTGACATCAGATAGATTGCACGCCCATTGGTCCACAGCGTGAGTCAATGGGCAGAGCTCAGACATTCCAGATATGTGAAGATCCATTCACATATCTAGAATGTGTAGTAGGGTATCGGGCTGTGCACCCATTGGCTTACGCTGTGGACCAATGGGCGACAGTCCTACCTACAGTGTCAGTCGGCGGGCGGCAGGCGGGTGAGGTGCTGCCGGCTGAGCGCGGGAGGGGGGCACAGTGGGGAGGGGGGGTACCACTACACCACCAGGGATATTGGACATAATTCTGTTTTTTATTACAAATGCCCGCGATCGGGCAGACAGCGGTCCACTGGACCACCAGGGATATTGGATTATTTTTATTTATACTGAAGCCCGCGATCGGGCTGTGGGGCACATTGCCACGCTGTGCAGGGGGTGTCGGTCCTCGACGGCTGCTGCCTGGCAGGGCGCCAGGCGCAAGTCGCCGGGATCGACGCACCTGCATGCAATGAAGAGTAATGACATGCAAATATCCCATTTGCACCTTGCATACATTATGGCTCCATTTGCATGTGCACTTTTGAATATCATGTTGCTGCGAAAGAGCAGCAATGGAACTTGCACTAGCGCATCCCTGCTCCACTTCTGGCCACTGGCGCTGGCGCAGTGCCACTGCGCCATGCACACTGCGGGTGGCTAGGGTGCGATATTCAACGATGTTGTGCCATGGCACAGCTCCATTGAATATCGCCCAGTCAACACCCCTGTGCAGCCATGTTGCGCTGCGCCCAAGCTTGCGCCACAGCCTGGCACAGTTTGAATATCTGGGCCCCTGTTTTTGAGGGGCTCATACTATATCAGTTTAGGGTGTTGTGGAATATAACTCTGAGCCTGTGCTGCATATCATGTTTTTGAGGGTCTCGTACTGTATCAGTTTAGGGTGTTTTGGAGCACAACTCAGAACCTGTGTTGGATAGCCTCTTTCTGAGGGGCTAGAAGTGGAAAACAATATTTGCCTATATTGGGCAGAGACACTGTAGAAAAGATATTTTGTGTTACGTAGGTCCTTCATACAAATTATATACCAAAGCACTTTGCAATCCATGAATAGTTGGCATCGGTTATTAGGTGCGCAAAGAGAGGATAAGGAAACATTGGGGATGGTGCAGTACATAGGGAATTAAGCACTGGGAGCATTGTCTCTTCTAGAGGCACATGGGGTCTCTTGGGGGGGTGGAAGACAGGAGAAATGGGGAGCAGCAGAGGAGGATAGTGTTATCATGGTCTCCCTGGAAAAATGGGTAACACTTACCTCAGGGATCCCAGCTTCTCCCTGATAAGATAATTCTTGAGTGATCTTTCCAGATCATCCTACCTTGTCAAAGATGGCTACTCCCAGGAATTTGGAGGAGGTCAGCAGCAGTTCCTGGGGACAAGATGTAAGACCTCCAAATGTAAGGGTATGGCCAGGGGGAGGTCCGATGCAGACTCTGACCACTCCATTTGAAGAAGAAGAAAAGAGTATTCAAAGTATGAGTCTGGAGGCGATCTGGTGAAGATCTCTTCCATTACTGGAACACAAGCACTGATCCCAGACAAGCACTGAGTCTTTGGATTGACTGCTGGAAGACAAAAAATCTAAGCTACTTGAAAATACAACAGAAAGCTAATAATAATAATAATGAAAAAATAGAGAAATTTCCCAACACTTTCAGATCTCATGAAAATTAGTCAATGGGCTATCTTACTTGCATGTGGAAAGCTAAAGTGATCAGCAGTGGGCCTGTGGGGGAAGAGGGTGGTGAATTTCACAAAGCATAGTTAGTGGTTTGCTGTCCGACACTAATTACATGGTCAGAGTAGCTTTGTTTTGTATGTCCCTGGTGTTGCTATTGAAAGAGCTACTCTGATTATTAGTGCATGAGATTGAAGTTATTGGTATGAAAGGAGTAGTGTCTCTTATTCCCTCCCTCCCTGAATGAATGTGGGACTTGAATATGAAAGGAATTCTTTGACAGCCGTTCATAGCCAGGGCTGTTATAAGTAGCATAAAGATCCGAGTAGTGGAAATTTGCTCATGGTTGTGTTGGTGGAGAGAGAGAGAGAGAGAGAGAGAGAGCGAGAGAGAGAGAGGATGTGGAAAGGCAGAGAGAGAGGAGTAAAGTGGGGTGAGAGAAGGGTAGATGGGGGAGCTAAAAGACCACTGACCTCACTGCTGTTGTTATAACAAAGGTGGAATTGTATAACAAGGTTGCGATACTGCTTTCACCACTGGTTGTTGCTGTAGATGTTGGTGCTGCAGCACCAGTGGAGCATCTGAGCGTGGTTATCGGGGTTATGGGATTACAAACAGTCCTTTCATTTCAGCAGTTTATTTGAGTAAACATAGCAGAAGAAACACAACAATTATACAGCATATGTTAGGTTGGATGAGTTTACCTTAGTATAGTATCATGCAGGAGATCTTTATATTAATTTATATGGAATGATACTCAAGGAATAGGGATGCTGCATAATTCAGTCTAGGGACCATGGCCCACGGAGTGTGCTGTGTTACCATTTTATCATTAGGGTTCCTCATCCAAAGATGCAAGAGGAATTCTGGTCAACTCACCTTCCATTACAGACTTCCACATCTCTGGAATAACCTACCTCTTGAGTTCACAGGTTGTATCTGTATTTCCTCAGGCAAACAGTTCCTCAACTGCACATCACATCTAATTATGTCCGGATCTGAAATTATAAATGGGTTACCAGTTATTTCTAGCTAATGACTCAGTTTAGCTGTATATTGTCAAGACCATATCATTTTATTTTTCATTCTCTGCATTTTCTTAAGACAGAATCCTAGTGCACTGTCAATAATATATTATTTTCCTTTGACTGGAGTAAACCTGCAAAAGAAAGTATTAGTGAGCAGCTAAAAATGGACAAATAAAATAATATTTTGTGACTGTCACTGGCTTGGACCTGACTTGGCAGGTAGCCTCCCCCCTTCCCCAGCCCAAAAGATTCTTCTGTCCCATTTTTAGCTGCTCACTAATCCTTTCTTTTCTAGGTTTACTCTAGTCAAGGAAAATAATATATTGTTGACAATGCACTAGGATTCTGTTTCAAGTATACTACAGTACACTGGCTCAAGTCAACTGTCTTACTAGCCTACTAGCAGCCCAAGAAATGAGATATTACATTAGCTGCTGTAGTGAAGCACAGAAAACAAACAGGCTTAACTAAATTAGTGATCACGCCTGTAAGGGCCTCTGTCTTTTTTCAGCCCAAGTCTGACCAGCTCAAAAACAAGAGATGTCCCCCGTTAAGTTTTGCTGCTCTAAGCTGTCAGTTGATTAAAATAAAAAGGTTGCGAGTCCTCACAATAAAATAATTATACTGCCTATTGTTTAACAGCTGCAAGATAGGGTCCCACCCTTCAGCTGCAGCCCCAGTTTGAAAAATTCACTACTAAAAATAAAGGTAATATACTCTGCCCCAGTAAATCCCTGACCCATCAAGGCAATTCACACTAGCCCCCATGTAATATTACCTGACCAAACGCAGAGGGAGGGGACCCAAGATTACATTTTTTCCCTGTGCTGAGAGCCAGTCGCGAGTCAGAGAACACATCTGTCCAGTTCTGTAATCAGCTCCGGAGTGACTGCGTAGTACTAAATTCCCCACAATGGGTGCAGATCAGCCACAGACCACCTGATCACAGTTGGATGTGATCTCCCTGTCACTGATCTCGCAATGCGCCATCACGACTTACTCTGTGCTGCCCAACTTAAAGCATTTTGAGCCCCCCCCCCAAGCCAGTCAGGAGGAGAGGCAGGGTCCTTCTCCCGCCGAGCCAGCAGGATCACCCCCAAAAGGCCAGAAAAAGTTGGGCCATCCACAGATCTCACCCCAGTTGAACCCATCCCAGAGCCACAAAAGCAGGGCCATAGCCACCCCTCAAGCCAGAAGGAGCAGGAGGACCATACCCACTACCCCTGCCCTGAGCAAGACAAAGCAGGCCCCCCAGACATCAGGCAAAGCACGGACATCCCTCCATACCTGAAGAGAAATGTCATCAAGCCTATCCTCTCCAGCAGATATCCACCCATCACCACCTCCCAAACAGTCACAGTATGGCCAGCCAGCCAGGTGGATGCTGTGTTCTAACTTCTCTTTCTCTCCCCCTTCCATGAGCCCCCTCCCCTCCCCAGCCCCAGCACCCACAGTATACTGACTCAGACAACTTGACAGTAAGACAACCCACTTACCTCAATATACTTCAGCAGCAGCAGAAGCAGACTCAGTTGACTGACTGACTGACTCACACCAGGACCCTGGTGGCTGGCCTCCCTGTCTGGCTCAGTATAGCGCAGTGGTCTAAGGCTCTGAGCTGCAAATCTGGTGACATCCAGCAGACCAGACCTGGGTTTGAATCCCACAGCTTCCACTTGCATACTGTGTGACCCTGAGCAAGTCACTTAACCTCCTTGTGCTCCCAGGTTGCTCCTGTAAAAAAGCTTCCAGCTTAGTGTGCTGTACCTGGTTAAACAATTAAATTAAAAAAAAAAAAAAATTCTGTGGGCAGGCAAGCAGCTTCTCTGTTCTTGGGCCTCCTCCACTTCTTGCTTCAGTTGGCACTTAGCCCCAGGACTCAGAAGGGTCAGAGAGGGAGTTGCCCCCGTCGGCAGCAGAGGCACTGTGTAGCAGGCTGGCAGCAGAATTGGATTAAAAAAAAGAGCATTCAGCTGCCTGCCAGACTCCAGTAGACCCAGTGGCCTTGATTAGTTAAGTACCTGCGGGTGCACCCAGCGCTTGTCTTCAAGCGATCCCCGATCTGGACCGACCTGACCAGCAGTGTTTTGTGTCTGGAGTGTACTGTTGCCGACTTGCAGCCAGTGACTCAGCGAGTGGTGAGCGTGAGCGATCTACTAACTTTGTCTATGGCATGTGCAGCTGTCCCCGGTGCCCCAGACAGTCCAGACTCCCATCCCGGGTCTGTTTGATCAAACTACTCTGAGCAGCGACTCGAGCATGCTTGAGGAAGGCATGGACCGTGGACTTGTGGGGAAGCGGCAAAAAAGTCTACCGTGAGCAGCACGCTCTCTCTCCCTTTCTGTCGGCAGCACAGCTGATCGGTCCTGTGGTCCATTTGTTCGTGTTGCAAGCAACTGGTGCTTACATCTCAGAAGTCCAACCCTCATCAACAATACAGATACACAGGGTCACACAGGGTCGGAGGACTTCTTCTGCTGGCAGCCGGAGCCGAGCGGACCAGGTCACTGAGGTCAGCTAGAGCGGGGCCGGTGTGGGAAGTCGGGCAAAGTGGGAATCGCTCAGGACTCTGAGTTGGGACGGGGTGGGACGTCAGAGGCCATTCAGTAGACAGCAGCACAACTGCTGGAGGCCAGGGCCAGGCTAGCAAAACGGAAAATTTAAACAAATAAATGTGGACCTGGTCGAGAGTCTGAGTACCGGGCATGAACTGGGGCACAGCATTTTTGACCGGGGCATGCCCCGTGGCCGCTACTAATTATCTACGCTATCCCGATCCGCTCCCTGGAACCCGCCTCACATTTTCTGGACTCGCCTGCATTCTCTGGACTCCTCCATGTTTCCTACAGAACGAAGCTTCCAATGAGCATTCCCACCCCTGACACATTCCTGAGGATTTGGATTGACAAGAGGTAAGCTCTGGGGCCACAGAAGATGATCACAAGATGAAACTGCACAAGTCCATCAGACTTTACAGGGCTGTGCTGTTCAAGTCCTGTTGCTGTTTAGATGCATCCCGGAACTCGGACTTGGGGATTTTTCATCCCCTGTTTTGTATTGTTAAAAAAATGTTTTTGTTTTGAGACTGACCAGGGAGCGAAGGAGCGGCAGTAGTGTAACGAGAATGGTGTTAGGTGCAATTGTAGAAGTCCACTCGGCTGATGAACTGTGCTGCTGAAAAAAGAAGGTATTTTTATTTAAATTACAGGTTGGAAACTTGTTGACGTGGAGATATGGTTGTGGCCAGATGGAAGGTTGTTGTTTTCAGTGCCACTGCTGTTTGGGATTTCAGTATGGTCAGGGCAGGAGAGAAGCAGGACTTCTCTGAAAGCAATGCCGGAGATGGAGTTGCGCTGCCGGGTACCGTCGGTTGTGACAGTGGGTGGTGAGCGGAGGATGGGAGTGGTCGCAGCCGTGCTATTTAGTAAGTAAGGAAAAAAAAAAAGGAAAATACATTTTTGTGGTGTTAATATAATGCTGTGAGAGCAGGTGTAGGGACCGTATTGAGGAATGACGGCACGGGGAGGGTGGGCGGAAGACCTGCGCATCAGTGTCTCGCTAGTCGATGAGAAAGAAATGGTGATGGAATGTCAGCAGAGAGATATCAGGTGGTGATGCATGCTGGCAGGAGGTACTTGTTTTTCAGCGGGCCGTTGTTGAAATATAACAGCCCGGGTGGCGGGGTGTGCTAGCTAATCAAGATTCTAGTTTTTTTTTCATCCATTATCTAACAGTAAACAATGAACAGATCAAACAACTTGTTTGCTGTCTTTTTGTGCAGAATGGATTCAGTATCATTCATAAAAAGCAGGGCCACAGCTGCTGGTCTCCATGAGCCTACCAATGGTCGGCCTAGACAGCAGACATACCAAGCATTGAGTTGGGCTCCTACTCTGCCAGTGAAGGGGGTGTAGCACAATACCTCTCCTACCTGGACCATTTCTCCAGGAATTTCTCCCCGGTTAAGCATAGTGTGACTTATACGTTCCATTCCCATGATGGAATTCACCCTCTTCCCTCCACTCGCCCAGCTTAGGTATCTGAGGCAACAGCCAGTGTAATGTGATACTTTTTTTTTTTATTCTCCATTGTCTGATTGGCCCGCCTTCAGGTGGGTGGCCCAGCCCTGTCACCCCGACCTCTGCTGGGACTTACTGCCAGCCACCCCCCCCCCCCCGGCAGGGTTCCAGAGTCTCCACCAAAGACTGGATCGAGTTTGGGTTGGTGAGCCCAGATAGTTGGGTGCAGAACCTGTGGGTGCTTGTTGGCATCCTGCCACTGGTTTTTTCTGTGTTCTGGTCCCCCATGAGGTGTGGCATGCAAGGACATCCAGGCGCACACTACATGCTCCCATGTGACGTGTGCCAACGTCTGCCACACTTCACGATCTTCTGGCCCGGGCTGCCTTTTCTCCAGCTTCTGTCAGGGGACAGGCAAGTGGCGGGCTCTATTCTCCCCCCACAGAGAAGAGTAGTCTTATGGATGCTCAATCCTTCGCTCCCCGGCTGACCCCGGATACCCCAAGATCACTCCTGATCCTGGATCGTTGGTGTGGCAACAGGTGAGGCTTAGTGTCTCAGCCCTCCACGCCACCAAGTGGGCTCGTGATGTGATACTTTCAAGGGCCGCAAGGTACATGCTCCTAGATACATCTCTGTGACCCCTGGAGACAAGACCATTAGGCGGCACACACCTGAAAATTTAGTGGGGTATTCAGTTCCTAGATCCTGCTCAGTTCATTCTAAATCTGAGACCAGAATTATTGCACCTGAGGACACTGCCAAAATATAATAGTGATTACACCGTTCCCCACAGCCTCTCCAGCAGAGATCTATAGATCTGCCGCCAAAGTGAACTGTAATGGAGGGAGTGTGAAAATAACTAATCAGAATTTTCCACCTAAACTCCTACCAGGTGGGGGATGCAGTGACTTTCAGCAGTCTCGCAGTAGCATATTCCAGTCTGGATCAGGGAGGGGTTCTCCCATCTCTGACTCCCACTTTTTCCTAATGCCTACCAATGCCTTCCACCGGACCCCACTAGGGCAACGGTCCTTTGAATACAGGGCCCCCTGCTGGATAAATTTCCTTAACTCTGAGCTGATTGAGGAAACGAAACTACACCCATTTAAGGCCAAGCTGCTACAGTACCTGGCCACTCTTAGTAACTACGACTGTGTCACCTGTGCCTAATCCTACTGTTATTGATAGCTTATCTGTCCTGCATAGCACCCATCTCCCCCCCCCACTTCCTCCCCTGCCTGGTGTGACCCCACTGAGCACTTATCCCCATGTCCCCTCTTTATCCCCCCGCCTTCCTCTTTCTCTTCACAAATATTAATCCCCAATATTCACCCCCCGTTCCCCTCACCTCACCCCCCACTTTAAAACCCTTTCCCTTATCCTCTCTTCCCACATTACCCAGCCCTACCCTATCACCTACTTACGTAACCTCGTAGATTCCTATCCAATCCCACCCTCTAACTACTCAACCCTTTATTCTGTCACCCCCTTTTTCTCTGCCCCGCCATCCCCTGCTCTCATCTCTTCTGTCCTCCCTCCTTTGGTCACCACCACTTCTGACCCTCCATAACTCTACCTGCACGCTCTAAAGCTCAGCTACCACTATAAATTGCTTGTCCACCTTAGGTATGCTCTTAGTACTGTTGCAATAAAGGTGACCTCTCCTACCTGATGTATTTTAACTGTACTTGCTTGAATCTGTATCTGTATGTACTATAATGTACTGTACTTGCCTGCTGCATATACCCCTATCCGTTTTGTAATGTCCACGTACCTTGTCTATTGCTTTACGACGTGGAACCTTTGTAAACGAGCTTTTAGCTCAAAGGTGTTATCCAAGATTCCAATAAATAAATAAAGTGGGGTTGCTGGCAGACTTTAGTCCTTTATATACTAAAGAGATGTATTTGTCTGGAACATTGAGTGTAGAGGACCAGTATAGAAAGTCCTCCCAGGAAGTTAGTGGTCTAGTAACCCTCTTGACTCGTCCCTCTGTGTTTAAATAATATCTCAGCTGCAGGTAATGGAAGATGTCATCATTTGGCATGCTGTACATTTCCTTCAAATATTCAAATAAAACTACAACTCCTTCCCGTACCAACTGGATGTGTCTAGTAAGGGCCATCCTATTCCAGTGCTCATAACTAGGATCCCTGTACATCAGGTCAAACTCTGGGTCTTCAATGATCACAGTGAGTGGACCTATTTCATTGGTGGTATTAGTAATCTGTCTAATTCTTTTAACTATGTAAATACTAATTGCCACTGTGTTAGAGTTCAAGACAATCCTGTCTCTTCATCAGACTTAGTTTCAAAGTGCTGTAATAAATTCAAAATAATCTATTAGTTCTATAGATTGAAGTTCTCAAAGTCAAAAGATAGTGAATGTGTTTTTATTATATAATCAGGGGAAACACACCTGAATATTTTGTTTGCTTCACACTCGTGATATTTAATCAATTTGGTGTCCTTCTTTTGCCCCTTTGAAGTATAAAAAAAAATGTCAATATTATAGTAGGTTTTAACTTATGTTTTAACTTGCAGCTATGAGAATATTAGTTATATTTTAACTTCTTGAATCTTTTTACCTTCATAATGTTCTGTTTTAGTTTTCTTTCTGGTGAGGTCTCTTTTGGGATCCTATAAAATAAAAGAAAACAAACATTTGTATTCCTATGTAGTACTTATTTTATGTAGCATGAAATTATGTTGTAACTTTAAAGTATATAATAATTTATACCTCTGCCAGTAGATGAATTCAGTACTTTGTTCCTTTCTTAAGGCACTTGTATTCTAACAGTGTTACGCCATGCTGCAAATAAAACAAATGTTGGGTTTATCTCCCTTGTTCATTTACCTGTTATATGAACATTTTATATTTTGGTCCCTGAGCCAAGGAGGTGGGCGACTCCCCAAAACCAAGATGGGTAAGAGTCCATGTTTTATTTTGTTTGTTTGTGTGTGTGTTTACAAAGAAAATGAACTGTGCCTTCTTACCCCAGGAGTCCTTTAGCATCAGTATAGCATAGTGGTTTAAGACTCTGAGCTGCAAATCCGGAGACCTGGGTTTGAATCCCACAGCCCCCACTTGCATACTGTGTGACCCTGAGCAAGTCACTTAACTTCCCTGTGCTCCCATGTCGTACCTGTAAACAAGCTTTCAGCTTAGTGTGCCACTCCTGGTTAAACAATAAAAAAAAAAATATATCAGTAACTACTGCAGTTAGCTGGCTAGAGGCAACTGCCCCGGAGGTATGCCTTTAAGAGAATTATAATGAGCTAGGGCATCAGCCAATCAAAAACCAGGAAGGGAGTGGTTTCAATGACTGCAGTGGTCCCAGGAGTCAGGTACAGGGTGTGACACCTGCAAGCCTACCTCAGAGCTCCCTGATCTCGAAAAAGCAAACCTTTTTCAAAGCTGATACCTGTGACAGAGCAGTTCCTTCAGACTCTGCTTTGGTGGAAGAACCCTGCAAATCTGGCAGCAGGGATACCCTTCCAGTTTTCACTTCCCACAAAGGTGATCACCACAGACACCTCCCTCCTGGGGTGGGGAGCTCAGCTGGACAGTGCCTCAGTAAGTGGCACCTGGACTCTCCAAGAGTCACAGTTACACACAAACCTTTTGGAACTCAGAGCAATCTTTCTAGCTCTCAAAGCATTTGCTCCTGTCATAAAAGGACAGACTGTACAAATTCAAACAGGCAACACCGCTGCAATGTTTTACATAAACAAGCAGGGTGGTACCAGGTCAGGAATACTCTGTTCAGAGGCTCTGAAAATCTGGTCTCTCACCTTCTCCCTGGGAGTCAGCCTTTCAGCTATTCACCTCCAAGACAAACATAATACCCTGGCAGATGCTCTAAGTCGCATCAGTCAAGGCCAGAGTGAATGGACTCTGAACACGCAAGTACTAGCCACAGTGTTCAGGTGGTGGGGCACACCAGAAGTGGATCTGTTTGCCTCTCCCCCTCAGCTTCCAGCTTTCTCAGTACCATTGCAGGCACCCGGTTCTGGGAACGCTTCCCCTGGATGCCTTGATCCCAGACTGGTCAGGGAGGTTCCTATATGCATTCCCTCCTGTTCCCCTGATACTCAGGGTATTGCTGAAACTCTTACAACAGCCTGCATCAGTGATTCTGGTGACTCCGGATTGGCCCAGGCAAGCCTGGTACCCCCTCATTCTCTCACTATCCTGCAGCAGGCCCATTCACCTGCCACCAACTCACTCTCTTCTGACCCTTCCTCAGACAGGAGTGCATTATCCAGACATATGCTCTCTTCACCTCAAGGCCTGGTTTTTGAGGAGTTAGAGTTTCCATCCTGTCAGTACTTGGAACAGGTCCTTAAGATCCTGAGAATGGCTAAAAAACCTAACAGAAAAAGGCTTATGCAGCCAAACAGAAAGGGTTCTCCCTCTGGTGCAAGAGGAAAAAGATCAATCCTCTTACAGCTTCAGACCCTCGGCTGCTGGATTACTTGGGTACATCTGCAGGCGTCAGGCTTGAAACCCTCTTCCTTCAAGCTACACCTGGCTGCAATTTCGGCCCGTCTTTCGGTGGGGAATTTTGTCCCACACCATATTCAGACAGTTTTTTCAAAGGCCTCTTGCACCTCCAGCCTCCAGTCAGGGAGCCAGTTCCTCCTTGGAGCCTGAATCTCAGCATTGCCAGGCTCATGGAACCACCCTCTGAGTCTATGGCCACTGCACATATCAAGTCTGTTACCTGGAAGTCGGTCTTCCTGGTGGCCATTACCTCTGCCAGGAGGAGTTACAGCCCTGCGCACTGAGCCTAATTACATCATTCCTCACAAAGATAAAACTGAACTCAGTACAAATAGAAAGTTTCTGCCTAAAGTGGTTTCAGAGTTCTACCTAAACCAGTCCATTACTCTACCTGTCTTCTTTACTGAGAAATCCACTCCTTGCGAGCAAAAGCTCCACAGTCTAGATGTCAAAATAGCTCTTTTTTACTACCTAAAGCATACTAGGCAGTCCAGAGGCTCTTCCACTCAGTTGTTCCTCGCCTACAGGGATGTAGGCAGGGGAAGACCAGCTACCAAGAGAACTATTTCCCGCTGGTTGGTCTCTTGCATTAGATTCTGCCATGAAAAAGCTGGTCATCAACCTCCTGTGGGGCTCAGGGTCCACTCCACCAGAGGCACTGCAGCCTCTGTAGTAGCAGCAAGAGACATACCCCCTCTGGATGTCTGCAAAGCAGCTACCTGGAAATCTGTGCACACTTTCATTAAGCACTACAGTTTAGATGTGCAGTCCAGATCTGATGCCAGATTTGGCAGGGTGGTTCTGCAGAGCCTCTTTCTTAAGTAGGTTCTCTGCCCACCTCCCACTTGGTACTGCTCAGTAGTCAACTATAGTTACTGATGCTAAAGGACTCCTGAGGTAAGAAGAAAAAATTACTCACTGTAGTGTTCTTTCTTCCAAGGGGTCCTTTAGCATCAGTAAGCTTCTACCTTTACTCCCCGGTTCACCTGTTAGGAGAAGAGCTCTGTTCTTAGTTTTATTACCAAATTTTGTTTTTTTTATTAGTGTTTTCATGCTCAGGTTGTTGGTATCTGTTTTCAGGTTTTGGACATTTGCATGTTTTTTGAAACCTGTTGGTTCACTTTTCAGGGCATGCCCATTATCTTCAAAAAAATTCTGAAGTCCTTCAGGCTGATCCCTCTCAGCACACTCCCCTCCTGTTTTTTGTTTGGCTGATGCCCTAGCTCATTATAATTCTCTTAAAGGCATAATTCTGGGGCAGTTGCACCTAGCCAGCTAACTGCTATAGTTATTGATGCTTAAGGACCCCTTGGAAGAAAGAAGTTTACTATGGTGAGTAATTTTTTCATCTCCCCCTGGACAAAGCCATCCCCAATAATCCCCCAAGCTATTAAACGCAGTGATATAGCACCAACAGTTTCCCTTCCCCCTGAGAGCTGTGGACTCCAAAATAAAACATACTCTTACCAGACTTGAAACACAAGATGCCGCCTTAAAAGAATTAGTAGCTGAAGTCGACAAGTGTTTCATGACAACTCAAGCAGCAGTCAACACGCTCTCCCGGGAGAACATGCAGTTGCAGGGGAGACTGGAAGCCCTGGAGAATTAAACTCATTCTGAGAATGTACGAATAGTGGGTCTGCCAGAAGGTGCTGAAGGCACTAATCTACTACAGTTTTTGAAAACTTGGTTACAAGAATCCTTACCGCAGCTGAAAGATTCCGTGTGGCACTCCTGTGAGAACGTTTTCCGGGTGAACCCACATGTAAGGCCTTCAGCCCCATCTCAACCCCGTACTGTTCTACTGTGCACCTCCGACTCCCATGTTCGGGGCATTATTCTTGCTGTGGCCAGAGCAGCAAACCCAGTACTGCTCAATAAAGTAGACATAAAAGTTTTCCCGGACTCATCATTTCAGACGAGAGCCCGTCAGAAGCAAGTCAACCCAGTGTGTCAATGTCTCCATGCTCTAGGCATAGTTCATTCCTTTTTGCTGCTAGCCCACCTCAGAATAACATACGGAGGGAAGACATGGCTATTTTCGGACCCGCAGGATGCGGGAAGATGGACCACCAAAACTGAAGCAGAATTTGCTGTGAAAGCCACTACCCCATGCGGTGAAGGGGAAGAAGAGTCCGATGGAGACTGAGAAGATTCCTGGACCCAAACATGGTGACTCTCAGTATTTTTCCCCGTTGTTAAGTTTTGTTGAATTCTTCTTCCTTATGTATGTTTTATGAGGAGAAGGCACAGTATTACAAAAGGAGCTAGACATTGGACTATAATATTGGGCTCACTGGGAGCAGGTTGGGGGGTATACAGGTAACACATTTTGGAATGGCAGTTGTTTGTTTTAATCCCCTTTAGTTGTGATGTGTTGTTCAAGTAGTCGTTTAGGTACCTGGGGCTCAACACTATGTTAAGGAGCAGTCAGCATGTTGATACTGAAGTTCAAAAACAGTTCTTTAAGTTGAAAATCTGCCCTTAAATTTGTTAATAAAAGTTCATTTCTGTGATAGTTGTTGGAGATGCAGGAAGTTTTCGGGGGCATAAATATTCTCCCTTTACATTTTTTTGTATAAATGGTTAACGGTAAGCGTAGTGCTTATGTTTGCTTTCCCTTGTATATTCTCCCTAAATATAGATGAATACCACAGCCACTAAGGAGGCTAGCAAATTGGATTTTTATAGTGGAAATATTTAGATAAAACTTGGATCCTCCTAATTCCTGTTGTACCAGACAATAGAGTGAACTGAATTGTCTATCTACTCTTAAGGAATATGCACCTATGTGTAATGCTGGAAATCTATAACTCTATCTGAGAATGTAATGTATATGTTTTTCTTTGAAAATAATAAACATAAAGTTAAAAAAAAAGATTGTTGAGCCAGTAGTTCACCACAGTCTCGGCCCTAAAAGACAAAAATGAAAACAGTAGCCGCTGGTCACTTAAGTGCGGTTATGGGGGTCAGCTCGTTCCACTACTACTGGTCCTGGCTTCTTACCCTTCTGCCACAATTTCTTTCATGCAGCAGCTTCTGAGTTGGCCTGTCATTTCTGCCCCTTCTTGTTAGTTTTCGGTGTGGTCCAAGTGTGGGTTCTCAGCTCTTTCCCAAGGTCTTCTAGGTTGAGTTCTGAGGTAGAAAGATTGATGGACACACCAAGGGATCAAAGCATGTCCTCCACGTCATCCAGGCTGCGGAAAAACTGTGGACCATTTTCCCCATAAATTTTGAGCTGTACTGTATCAAAGAGTTAGGCCCTGACTCCCTTTTCCTTTAGGGCTTTGATTATTTCCAGGATGCGATGTCGCTGCTTCCTCTGGCGTGGGATGCAGTCATTTTCAAAGTGAATTTGCTTTTCACCGAAGAGCACCTCTTTCTTTTCCTAGGTTTTGCAGAGCACAACCATTTTAATGCAGTAGTCTTTGAATTTCATCACACTAGAACATGGTCTGGCCTCCGGCGAGTGAGGTTTTGGCGCCAGAGCACAGTGCACTCGCTCCAAGTCCAGGGCCATATATGCTGGCAAGCCCAGTAGTTCTTTTAAAAGAGAAGACACAAATTCAGTCATGACCTCTGTCTCTATCCTCTTGGGCAAGCCATACAGGCAGACATTTTTCCCCCAACAATTGGATTCCAAGTCCAGTTTAGTAGTGCTGGCTTTATCCTTTTGCAAGAGGTACAGGAAGGCTACATTATGAAGGTCCATGTAAGCCGTTACTTCCGTAAGGCTGTGCTCCACATTGGCAGCGTGAGTCTGAATTCGTTTGAGTTCAGCCTGAGTTGCAGCAGCAGTCTCCTCCAGTTTAGCTAAGGTAACGCTGATGTGTTTTAATTTGACCACTAATGACCGTAACATTATGATGATGTCAGCTTCTGTGTGTCAACTTCTGCTGTGTGGTCTGGAGAGCTGCTCTGCAGCAGCCGATGCGATCTTTTAGGTTTTGGGGTGTCAGGAATAAAATCTTTGGGCTTCAGATGGGTCAACATCCTGTCATGAAGCAGAGAGAGCCCCGAAGGAGGATTGCAAGGATTGTTTGGGGGGGGGGGGTTATTAAATAACTGCTCTACCCAGTGACGGAGCTCAGCAAGTCTGCTCCTGCATGGACAGTGACGTCACCTGAAGTCCTGGTAAAACAATTTCACTCAAATAAATAAATAAAGGTTCTGTGGAGTGAAATGAGGCTGTATCTGCTGAGAGACCTACATTCCCATGGAACACCCCTCAACACCACCGAATTAGGAGGTTTAATGTGCTACAGGTGAGCAAAGTAGAACTGTCTGATGTGGATTGCTCCATGCAAACTGTATCTACGGAGCCAACCAACATGCCTGGACAGGGGGAGCAACAAACAGTGTGCCCACCTAAATAGGATTTATTTAATGTTAACCCACCTTAAGTTGGCAAGATGCCCTAAGGCCTGAGTTTGTTGCCAGTTCACCTCCTGGTACAGAAATAGTTTGGGGAGAAAACTGTATAAAAGGCCTGGAGCTCCAGATCGTAGGATTTCCTGTCAGTCCATCCCTTTGGGGGAGGGCATGGACCTATAGTGTGCGTGAGAGTAATGGAGGATGAGAAGGCGGCCAGGGTTTCCTGTCAGTCTGACGCCTTGTAGGGTCTCCTGACACATACAGTAGGCGAGAGGTAACAGACAGTCACCAAAAACCTGAAGCCATAAGTGTAAGAGTAATGCACCACACGGGTCCCCTGACACACAGAGCCAGTGAGAGAGAGAAACATAGAAGCATAGACTTTGATGGCAGATAAAGACTGCTTGGCCCACCAAGTCTTTTTTTTTTTAAATTCAATCTTTTATTTAATATACAAGTTCAAAAACTCTACAGGCAGCATTACATCACAAATTAATACCAGTAATTACATCACAATGTATTACATATGGGCCTTAGCAGGTAGGATGAAGGAAAATTAACAGCTTGATACATCAATTCCCAGGATATCATTATTACTTTGTTTAAAACACTGTCTCCGAACTATTCAAATAAAGCATGGCATGGCATGGCATGGTGGGCCCCCCTCCTCCCTATGTTTTAGTAGTGCTGGGATTTAAATCGTTCCTCTGGTCAGGGCCCAGGTGATATTCCTGGGGGAGAGGAGAAGGGTCTGCAAGATCAGTTAACAGTTTAAGGGACAAAGTCAGCATAATCTAGCTGGTAGGATACCCATTTTTGCCAATGAGCATCAAATTTCTCTACTTTATCTGTCATTCTGGCGGAGAGTTGCACAAGGGCATATATCTCCCTGGATAGGATTAACCAAGCTTCTTTGGTGGGTATTTTATTTGGTAACCATAGTCCAGTGATAATTTTGTGGGCTGCTATTATAAATTTAGAGGTTTGTTTTAATAATTTCTTGTCAATTCGCAGAACGTCTGGTTTAATAAAGATCAAGGGCATAAGTGGGGGTGAATAAATCAGCAATGTCATATATTGCCCTCAGCTCCTCGAGGATCTCCATCCAAAACTTGGATATCTTTGGGCAAGACCAAAGGACGACACGACTCTGGTTTGCTTTATCGTCCCCAGAACCCCTCCAGCACTTTCCCTTCCCTAGTTCTCCCATGCTAGCCAATATGGCAGGGGTACGAAAGAAATGAGTCCACAGTTTCCACGTGTATTCCCTCCAGTAAGGAGAAGAAAAGATTTTAAAGGCTGATAATGCGGAGTCACTCCAGGCTGACTCGGTTATTAATACCTGCAGTTCCTTTACCCATCTAAGCCTGATCGAGTTAGTCGAATCTCCCTGTCTTTCATTTAAGGCCTTATATAGTTTACTGATTAAGTGATCTGAGGTAGTTCCCCTAATATGTGCTTGTAGAAGCTGTAGTATTTGGGGGGGTTCTCGATCAACGCCACAAGTAGCTCTTCAAATGGCTGAAGGTGGGATTTAAGGTGTAGATACAAAATAAAATACTTATGGGGCCTGCCCTGCCCACTAGCTGAAAAATGAAGGAAATTCCATATCTCTGCCATTGGGCTAAATATGGGCCCAAAGGACCTGCCTTAAGGTCTGCATTATACTTCAGTATTCCCAAGAGCATTTTTTTCTGGGAATGTTAAATAATCATTACTAACCTTAAGCCATATTTTTAAGGGTTCCCTACTGAATTTTGGATAGTTTGTTACTACTCGACACTTGGGAGGGGTCCCAAAGAGGAGCTCCTGTGTATTAAATAAATCTCCCCATGTTAATTCTAATTGTTTCCAGTGGGCATCATATTGTATGTTTATCCAGTTTAGTAAAGACCACCTTTAATTGTGCTGACATCGCCTATTTTCTGAGGTCAGGGAGGTTAAGCCTACCTCTTTCTCTAGACAGCTGCAGAAAAGAGTATCTAATTTTGGGAGGTTTTCCACTCCAAACAAAGTGAGAGATCATTCTGTCCCATGCCTGGAAATATGTTTTAGTCAGGGTAAAGGGTAGTGTCTGGGGGGAAGGGTTCTCCCTCCTGGACAGCATGTAAGGCCGGGATCAGTATGGGGAGGAGAAGCTTCTTGAATTTATAATAAAATTCGGAGGGATACCCATCTGGGCCTGGTGCCTTGAGGCTCTGGGCTTGTTTGAGTACTTAAAGTAATTTTCCCTCTCCAATTGGTGCCAGCAAGGCCTCAGCCTGTTGTGGGCTGATACGTGGTATTGGTAAACTCTCTAAATAAAATTTGATGGTGTCCTGGGTAGTTTCCTGTTCTTTGGTGTACAGATCATGGTAAAACTGCTGTAAAATAAGTCTAATTTCCTGAGGTCTCTTTGCTAGTCTCCCTGTTTTAGGGTCTACCATGCTCATTATGTTCGCTCTGGATCTCTGCTCTCTCAACTTTCGTGCTAAATTTCTTGAGGCTTTGGGCCCCCCTTCATGATATCTTAGTTTTAAGTAAAACAATATCTGTTCGATGGACTGATCTATTATTTTTTGCAGCTTTTGTTTTGTAATTCTAAAGCGTTGCCGTATTATGCAGTTATTCTGATCTGGCCAATGCTGCAAGTGTACTAGCTCCTCCTGTAGGTCCTTGTATGTTTTTTCCCCTCCGTCTTTATCTCTTAGCTGAGAATCGTATAATCTCCCCCCCCTTAAAACTACTTTTAAAGTATCCCACAAGATTGTGGGGGCAACATCCTGTTGTGTGTTGTCTTGTTTGATTCTGCGTTCAGCCTCCTGAATCTGCTTAAGGAATGGATCCCTGAGATCTGCAAGATTCAGGCACCAATTGGTTTGCTTATATTGTGCCCCCAACTCCATTTTAAGGTATAGGGGTGCATGATATGAGAGGAAGGTGGCTCCATGCCACACATCACAGATGGAGTCTAAATGTTCTGCCATTGTGATAAAATAATCCAATTGTGCCCCTCTCCCTGCATGTGGGGCCCGGTGGGTATACTCTCTTGTCTTGGGAAAAAAATGTCTCTAGGTGTCCACTAGACCCAGAGAAGTGATGGTTTGTTTAGTATATTTTTGGAGTGCATTTGTTCTGTGGGCCAGGGGAGTAGCAGCATCCAAAGAGGGATTTAAAGTAATATTCAAGTCACCCCCCATTAACAGCTGTCCCTCCATTAGGGACAATAAGTCTACAAAAAATTTCGCTGCCAATGGTTTTCTTGACCCAGGAAGGAAATAGACTGATGCCAAGGTAATGGTTCTTGAGTACAGCGTGCCCGTCGCTATGGCATAGCGCCCCTCTGGGTCACTGATCTCATTTTGTTTTTCAAAAGGCACTTCCTGAGATAGTAATATTATCACCCCTCTCCTTTTCCCACCTCTGTAGGCTGATTCAGATGCTACAGAATACCTATACCGCTGGAATTTTTTATGTTCGTCAGAGGACATGTGTGTTTCCTGTAATAAAACGATCCCTGGCCTTTCCTTTCTGAAAAGTTGGAATAGGCGAGAGCATTTAATCGGGTTGCCAATCCCATTTACATTTAGGGATAAAATCAAAGATGACCTAACCATTTTTGCCTCTGGACAAACCTTAAAAGGGAAGACTCCTGTATATTTATGATTTGGATATGTCTGATGTATTTATTATAAATTACATCAAGTACTGTACATATGTCAATAAGAGATCAGTCATTTCTTCTGTTGCAACACATATCTAGAGTCTGAGGCTCTGAGTGACTTGTGATACAGCCCCTCCCATTCCTTGATGTCACTGCAGTAACAGTGCAGCAGAAAACATAAGGGTATCAATGCTGTCTATCCTGATTTTAGTTTAAGTTTGCAATGGCTTATGACAGTTCTGTCATGCAACTCACACAGGGAGTAGTACTTGTAGCCTTAATACTATGCGTAGAGCAAATAATACATCTAATAGTATTTCATTCACAGGACACAAAATCTGTTTCTTTGTACTGCTCTCTCTCTCTCTCTCTCTCTCTCTCTGAGACAGTTGTAACATGTTGTGGAGAGCAGTAGACAATCAGTCAGTCAATTAAGCAGTGAATCAGTCAATCTGTATTGAACCAGGTGAACACCCTTGAGAAGATTCATTTACAAGGTGGGCCTGGGCAGTTTCCCCAAATGATCACACAAGACTGAATTCCTCTTTTGCATAGATGATGCCCACACCCTTTCAGCAGCCTGAAAGTGGAGAGCTAGATCACGTACTTTATAAAGTGTATTGTTTTACATTTTAAATGCTCCTTAAATCTGAGTTTCTGACTGGAAATACCAAGATACAGAATGCACATGACATGGGAGGAATGAGCTAAGCAAATGCAGAGCACTACAAACACTGAGACTGATTAGTTGCTTTACCTACAACAGCTGAAGTGTAGCATCTGATTTGTGATGGACATCCTACTTCAAATGCTGGCATTACAAAGGGAAAGGGGGGGGCTGCCACAGCTTGTCCTCAGTACCTTCAAAGTGAAGTGCTGTAGCTCTCACATCACTACTAATGATTTATAATAGGAATGGGGGCACTTTTAAAGTCATGGACCTGAGGGGCCATCACAGTTCCCAAAGTGGTTAGGGGAACTTGTTACGGGTTAGAGAGTAAGGGACTCTAGTAGGATTTGAACCAGAGTCTCCCAGTTCTTGTACCTGTGCTTTAACCACTAGATTATCCTTCTTCCATATGTTGCAGCTGATGCTTTCCTGGTAACCTATTCCTTGTTATAGCTGAACTCTTTATTGCCTTACAGCAGCCATCCAATCACGTACTGCCTAGTTACAAAGGGAAAGGGGCATATTTGCAAGTTTGTTTCTCACTGCTGGTGTCAATCAAAACAGAATGCTAACACATACATAACATAATACAACAGCAGTATAATACCTCTTAAAACTCTTGTTGCACCCATAGTCAGTTATTAGATAAACTGTTTTTGCTAACAGTAACACAACACATACCGACACTTCCTTATATGAATACTGTATATACCTCAGATCAGTGCTGCATCACACTCACATGGCCCTAGTCCCTATTAGACTTGCACTTCAGAATGTGCACAGCACTTAAAGGGTTCCTCCATTACTCAAGTGGGAAACCAAACATTGTGGGTTTGGTTTAATGGTGGAACTGCATTTAGTGCAGCACCATTATCTGTTGCTCTGATGACATCAACCTCCAGCAACATTGATGGCAACATGGAGAACAAACACATTGATAACTTCTGGTGGCTGTATATTTTTATTTATAATCTAGATCTGTACAGCAGTAGGACTGCTGGCAACTGGAGGAGGCACATAACAGTTACACATAAGGATTTGGGAAAATATTGGTGTGAAACTATGGGAGACTTCCCCTTTAAGTGGAAATTCTCTTTTTATAAATGGTGCAGTTCATCCCCTTCCCACCATGCCCATGCCATGTCACCCCTGCAATCAATATAGTTATATAATTAACTGCCTTGTGTGCAATCACTAACTTAGACAGTTTATGTTGGCTGCCTGTTTTGCTATGTAAAAAACCATAAACCAGTCCAAGTGCCTATAACTACACAAGGATCTAATAAACTCGGCACTAGGCCAAAAACAGTCAACCATTTGCAAGCCTTTTGTGAATTAGCTCTACTCGTGTCTCTTAGAGCTTCAAGGCCTGCTAAAATAACCGGATGCCAACAGGTCATCAACTGATTTATACCAGTTAGATGAACCTGATGTAACATTTCTCTAAGCATTTCAAAACCTTTAAACAGCTCCCAAGGTAGGGAAAGGAAATATACCTCTCCTAAAGAAGGGCAGATGAATTTGCCCTGTGGGGGAGTCTCAAGGCAACACCAAGGGCCCCCAGTACCACTATTTCCCTGGAACCTAGTGGCACAGTAGGCCACATTGGAAATAAAAATGAGGAGCAGAGACCCCCAGGAAATGGTCCCCGAATACCTCATCTCCAGTAGGGCCATGTGAATACGTCAACTGCATAGGGCAAGTAACGCTTTAAAGGTTGCATTGATCCATGCCTCCTTTCCTGGGCTATATTTTATTAAATCAGTGATAGTTAAAGGGTTATCTACAAGTTTCGGGGGAAGGGGAGACGGTGTTTAGGGAAATTTAAGAATATCTCTTCGGGTCTCAGACCTTCTTCCTATCTATGAGCCTGGGAATAATAAAAGAATCTGTATTTCCTGATTACTCTCACCTTAAACAGGATCCCCGAATAACATTGTGTACCCCCAGTAAGCAGAGTCACCTCCGCAGCAAGTAACCATATTTAAAGTCTCTGCCAGATTCCTCTCACCGATCACTCCGGTGTAGGTCATTGGAATCTTTGCAAAAGTTTTTTCACATCCTCTAAGGTTGCTTGGCTCTGTCTCTTTCTGGAGTTAGAATCTCGAGCAGTGTCCCAAACAGCTTCGCGTAGGCCTTGCTGGGTTTTCCTGGTTGAGGAGGAGTCCTGAATAGATTGGGCAAGTCCCTTGATTTGAAGTGCTTTTGTGGCTTCTTCTGGTGACTTGAAGGTTTGGGGGCCATCCGGAAACATGATAGTTAATCGAGCTGGACATGGGGTGGTAAATCTGAGTTGCTGTTGCTTTAAGAGACGAAGTATTGTAGCATAGGCCCTGTGCTTAGCTGAGACAATTGGGGAATAGTCATTATCAAAATAAATACTCTCATCTTTGTATTTGGTGTCCCGCATTCTCCAGGCTCTGGTGAGGATTGTTTGCTTTGTTGCAAAATGTAAAAATGTCATTATGATGAAGCGGGGCCATCTGTCTGGCTGAGCTGGTTTTGGCGAGAGAGTCCTATGTACTCGCTCTATATCAAATTTGAAAGCTGGATCTAACTGAAGCGAGTCGCGGAGGAGCTCCTCACACATTTTAAAAGATCTCTCCCACCTTCATCCACAGGGACCCCATGTATCCTCAGGTTATTCTGGTGCAATCTGTTTTCAAGATCCTCACATTTCTCTCTTAAGGTATGCTGTTCATCCAGAAGATGTACGACCATGCGTTCAAGCCTGTCGGTCCAATCATCTATTTCTGTATGCTGCGCCTCTATTTCTGTGACTCTGGCTGTAAGTTCACTTATTTCTGTGGTTAATTCCGATCGGAAGGTGCGGACCTCAGTCCTAAACTCCTGCAGCTCCATTAAAATAGTAGCATTACTGGGTTGCTGGGCCCGAGGACCCGTTTGAAGCCGCCATGTCGGGTTGATTCGCTGCAGGGCTTACTGGAGAGCGAATGAATCATGCAGAATCCTTGGCTCTGGGGGTACGTATGTTTTGTTTTTTGCCTTCCATTCACTGCTGTGACTCTCCCTGATGTTTTCCTTGGTTTATTTGGGAGAGTCTGCTTTTAGCCCAGGATCTGTGGAGCTAGATTTTACCCTCGCATCCCGGTCGGTGATATTACCGGAAATCTCTGGCCCACTAAGTCTGCCCATTTCCCTACCTATTGGATGAGCTGCAGATCCTAGTTAACCAACAGCCTACTTCCTCCTATCCCCCCCCACTAGAACTGCCTTATGTCTGTCCCATGCATTCTTGAATTCCCCCACTGTTCTTGACCCCGCTACCTCCTCTGTAAGGCTTTTCCATGTGTCCACCACCCTCTCTGTGAAAAAAGTATTTCCTCACGTTGCCCCTTAGCCATCCTCCCTCTATCTACAAATTGTGCCCCCTTGTTCTTGCACATCTCTTTTTCTGAAAGATGCTGCCCTCTTGGACTTTGTTGATTCCCTTAAGGTAATTGAATGTTTCTATCATGTCCCCCCTCTCCCTCCTTTCCTCTAGGGTATACATATTAAGCTCATTTAGTCTCTCTTCATATGGCTTCTGGTGCAGACCCTGCACCATTTTAGTTGCCCTCCTCTGGACTGCCTCCATCCTGTCTATGTCTTTGCAGAGATGGGGTCTCCAGAACTGCACACAGTACTCCAGATGGGGTCTCATCAACTGTCTGTACAGAGGATAACAACTTCTTGTTTTCTATTGGTGATGCCTCTCCTATGCATCTGTGTGTCCCCCAGCCCTCCTTACTGCCTTTTCACATTGCTTGCCTACCTTTAGGTCGTCTGATATGACTACCCCCAGATCCCTTTCCATTTTTGTTGTTGTTAGTCCCTCCCACTGTGTACTCTTCCTCTGGGTTTTTGTTTCCCAGGTGCATTACTTTGCACTTCTTTGCATTGAATCTAAGCTGCCATACTTTTGACCATTCCTCCAACCTTGCCAAGTCCCTTCTCAACCTTTCCACTACCCCTTGTGTTTCAATCCTGTTGCGGATCTTTGTGTCATCTGCAAAGAGGCATACTTTTCCCTCCAGTCCCTCCACAATGTCACTTATAAAGACGTTAAAGAGGACCAGTGCAAGTACTGAACCCTGCGTTATCCCACTAGTAACCTCCCTTTCTTCGGAGTGGACTCAGTTTACTATTACCCTCTGTGTCCTGTTGTCCAGCCAATGTCACCCTGGTACCCACTCCCAGGCTGGCTAACTTGTTTATTAAACTTTTGTCTGGGACTGTGCCAGATGCCTTGCTAAAGTCTAGGTAGGCCATGTCCACAGCCCCTCCCTGGTCTACTACTTTGGTCAACCAGTCAAAGAAATCTCTTAGATTCGCCTGACATGACCTTCCCACTGTGAGTCCATGCTACCTTGGGTCCTGTGCCATGCTGGCCTCTAGGTACTCAACAATTCTTTCTTTCAGAAGTAGTTCCATCATTTTCCTCAAGGCAAACGTAAACATAGAATTTGATGGCAGATAACCACCACTTGGCCCAAGTAGTCTGCCTGTTTTACTACCTAACTGATAAGCTGTAGACCCTAGTTAACCAACAGCCTACTTCCCCCCTACCCCCACTAGGACTGCCTTGTGTCTGTCCCATGCATTCTTGAATTCCTCCACTGCTCTGGATTCCACAACCTCCTCAGGAAGGCTGTTCCATGCATCCACAACCCTCTCCGTGAAAAAATACTTCCTCATATTACCTCTGAGCCATCCCCCTCTATCTTCAAATTGTGCCCCCTTGTTCCTGCACATCTCTTTTTCTGAAAGCTACTACCCTCTTGGACTTTGTTGATTCCCTTGAGGTACTTGAAAGTTTCTATCATGTCCCCCCCCCTCCTTTCTTTCTTCAAGAGTATACATATTAAGCTAATTTAGTCTCTCTTCGTATGTCTTCTGGTGCAGACCCTGCACCATTTTGGTTGCCCTCCTCTGAACAGCCTCCACGCTGTCTATGTCTTTGTGGAGATGGGGTCTCCAGATTTGCACGCAGTACTCCAGATGGGGTCTCACCAGCTGTCTGTACAGAGGGATAACAACTGGTGATGCCTCTCTGTGCATCCCAGTATCCCCCCAGCCCTCCTTACTGCCTTCTCACATTGCTTGCCCACCTTTAGGTCATCTGATATAAGTACCCCCAGGTCCCTTTCCATTGTTATTGTCAGTATCTCACCCCCACTGTGTACTCTTCCCCTGGGTTTTTGTTTCCCAGGTGCATTACCTTGCACTTCTTTGCGTTGAATCTAAGCTGCCACAAATTTGACCATTCCTCCCACCTTGCCAAGTCCCTTCTCATTCTTTCCACTCCATCTTGTGTATCAACCCTGTTGCAAATCTTTATGTCGTCTGCAAAGAGACATACTTTTCCTTCCAGTTCCTCTGCAATGTCACTTATAAAGACATTAAAAAGGACTGGTCCCAGTACTGAACCCTGCGGTACCCCACTAGTAACCCTCCTTTCTTCACTGTGGAACCCATTTACTACTACCCTTTGCGTCCTGTTGTCCAGCCAATTTTTTATCCAAGCTACCACCTTGGGACCCACTCCAAGGCTTGCTAACTTGTTATTAATCTTTTGTGTGGGACTGTATCAAATGCCTTGATAAATTCTAGGTAGGCCATGTCCGCAGCCCCTTCCTGGTCTACTACTTTGGTCACCCAGTGAAAGAAATCTATTAGATTCGTCTGACACGACCTTCCCGCTGTGAATCCATGCTGCCTTGGGTTCTGTGCTCCACTGTCCTCTAGGTACTAAAAAATTCTTTCCTTCAGAAGTGATTCCATCATTTTCCCTACCACTGAGGTCAGACTAACTGGTCTGTAGTTTCCTGCCTCTGCCCTGCTCCCGCGTTTGTGAAGAGGAATCACATCTGCCCTCCTCCAGTCCTCAGGTACCACCCCATCCTCCCATGATTTGTTAAAGAGGTTAGTCAGCGGTGTTGCTAGTTCTACCCTTAGTTCTTTTAGAATTCTTGGGTGAATCCCATCAGGCCCCATTGCTTTGTCCACCCTCAGTTTCAAGAGTTCTTTCAAAACCCTTTCTTCTGTAAATGGACTGGTATTGACCCCTGTCTCCAGAGTGTTTCTCTTGTTTGGTTTAGGTACCTTCCCCCTCCTCTTCCTTTGTGAATACTGAGCGGAAATATTGTTTCAGTATCCCTGCTTTTTCACTGTCACCCTCTGCCCATATTCCCTTCCCTTTATTAAGCCTCAGTATCCCTCCTTTGGTCTTTCTTCACTCCCTAATGTACCTATAAAAGGTCTTATCCCCTTTCTTAACAGAGTTGGAAGTTCTCTGTCCTGCTCCTTCTGTGTTTCCTTATATTTCCTGAATGCTATCCTTTTCTCCTTAACCTTCCCTGCCACCTCTTTTGAGAACCGTAGCGTTTTTTTCCTTCGTTGTGTTTTGTTGATTTGCTTCACACAAATGCTTGTTGCCTCTGTGATGATGGTTTTGATTACTCCCCATTGTTCCTCCACCCCTCCTTCTTGACTGTTTGCTAGTGCTTTTCTGAGGCACTCTCTCATTTTCCCAAAGTCAGCCCTCCTAAAGTCCAATACTCTTGCTTTTGTATGGCTTGACTCTATGGCTGTGTTTATTGTGAACCACACTGTTTGGTGGTTGCTTGTTCCCAGATGGCTACCCACTTCTAAATCTGAGATTCTTTCTCCTTCCCCATTTGAGAGTACCAGGTCTAAGATGGGTATGTACTTCCATCCCTGGGTATACCTTATCCAGGCAAGATCGCCCTACCAGGGGTGGTGGAGTAGCAATATATGTCTCGTCAGCTATACAATTCACTAATATCCTTGCCACTTCTGTCCCTGAGGCACATGAGGCACTCATCCTTAAATGATCTCTTCCTTTTTCTATTCCTATATTTGTTGCAGGTGTCTATTGTCGCCCTGGCCGCCCCTCCTATACCATCACTGAGCTCACTAGTAACATAATTTCTCTTACCTTGTCAGGCGAAACTTTTATAATGGGCGACTTCAATAAGAATTGGTCATCTCCTTCCCTTAACAAAGCTTGTAACCATATCTCTGCCCTTAACTTAACACAACTCATTCTGGAGCCAACTCGCTTGAACCATAAAACTGGCAACCACTCCCAAATTGACTGGGCCGTTACATCCTACCCCCACAGAGTAATAAAATCTGGCATTTTATCTGATGTCTTGAGTGACCACCAAATTACATTTTTGGTACTCAAAGTTCACAGACCCAAGAACTGCCCCCACCCCCGAAAAATCACTAAACCACGCGCCACTCCTCCAAGGCTTGGCCCACATGAAATGAGATCCAATTGCCTCATCTAACACTATTGACGACACTTACAACTATTTTCATGATAAATTCTTGGAGATTTGGAACACCCACGCCCCGTTGCGATGTTCCAGGGTTGGGGTAATCACCTCCCATGGATCACCCTAGGACTCTTGGTGTACCATAAAGCCCGCGATCCGGCATGGAAAACCCATAAAATATTAAAACTCCCTCATGACTCTGAAATTTACCGTTCCCTATGAAATAGGTGTACTAAAGCTACTCGCCTAGCTAAATCAGACTACTTCTGCTCTACTTTCCAGATCAACATTCATAATCCCTCCAAATTCTGGAAGGTTATTCCCTGCCTTCCCCCCCCAACCCTCTCCTCAACATAAACAACACTGTAGTTATTGATCACCTTGGAGTTGCCAATGAATTTAACTCCTACTTCACCTCCTGTGCCACTGCTCTCCTATCCTCCCTACCGCCTCTATCTGCTGCCAACCCCCCGCCTTCCCTCTTCATCTACCTCCTTCTCCTGCTCTAAAATCTCCCCTTCTGCCACCTTGGATGCACTGTACGCACTCAATCCCTCTAAAGGTAGTTCACCTGATGGACTAGACCCTAAGCTGCTTTAACTATCAGCTCCTGCGATCACTGCTTCTATATCAGTTCTTCTTAACCTCTCTTTCATTACAGCAACTATCCCATCAGTCTGGAAGCACTCCACTGTCCTTCCATTGCCCAAGGGTGGCAATCCTATCACGCCTGCTAATTATTGCTCTATATCCCTCCTTCCCACTCTTGCAAATCTTCAGGAACACCTGGTTCTTTCTCAGCTCTCCTCCTACCTTTCCGATTCTAACTTCTTCACTCCATTCCAATCTGGGTTCTGGAAGAACCATTCCACCACTACCTCCCTGACTAGGTTCACAGATTCTATCCTCTCAGGGATGGACAGTGGCCAAATCACATCAGCTATCTTTGTCGACCTTGCTAAGGCTTTTGGCACCGTCTCTCACCCCCTTCTTTTAACTTCCCTCTCCTCAGCTGGCTTAACCACCTGTGCCTTATGTTGGTTCAGTGACTACCTATTAGGTAGTCAGAATAGCTCACTCCATCTCCCCTCATCTTCCCATCAGTACTGGCATACCTCAGGGATCTGTACTGGGCCCTGTTCTGTTCTCCATATTCCTAAATGACCTTTTCTCGGCTGCTCCTTCACCTCTGTCCACATGTACACCAATGACACAGTCCTCTTTTGCTCAGGCCAGGCCTCTGTTGATGTTGAAACCAGACTTCAGCATGACTTCAATAAAGTTCAGCACTGGTTTTCCTCCCATCAACTCTCTGTTAATGCCAAGAAGACAATCTCAATGACATTCGTCACTAGGCAGGGACTCTCTACACTCCCCACCTTGTCCTCCTTACACGCCCTTGATGGGACAGTTCTTGAGGATACTTCATTCTTTAGATACTTGGGGGTTTGGCTCGACCAAAACCTCAGCTTCTCTGGTCATGTGGACGCCATCCTGAAGAAGCTGTGCCTGGTGCCCTCTACAGGAACCATAGCTGCCTTCCGCTACCGGTTAGACGTGAGCTTGTCCAGAAGATGAGCCTACCTATTTTTGACTACTGTGATGTAGTCTACAGTGCCGCTCCTAAATCTTCCTTACTCAGATTGGATACCCTTTTTAACTTCTTCTGTCGCGTCACTCTTGACTCACCCTCTTTCACCTATCACTGTAATCTCTACCACTCTCTGGCATTCCCCTCATTAGAAAATGGCCGCCACCTCCATAGCGCCAAATTCATGTTGAAATTTTGGTTCGGAACTCTTCCCCCCCATACCTTACTTCCCTAATACCCTCTCTCCCTCCTCCAGCCCATTCCCTTAGAGCTCATGACCATCATTTCATGGAAGTACCATGTTGTACTACCGCTACAGGCCAGTCAGCCTTCTCACATCGCTTCTGTAAACTTTGGAACGACCCCCCTCCCCAAATTCGGCATTTTTCATCCCCCCACTCCATTACCCTTGTCCTCTAAAACTTCATTTCGGCAAATTGTAAATGCAGTTAAGCTCCACCCTTCCCTTACCCCACAACACGTGTCTCATTAATGATATAGTTGTACTTTTATGTTTGCACTTATTGGTTCTGCAAGATGGAACTCATCTAATTTCATCATGGCAGTTATCATGTACTGTCAAGTCTCAGCACCATGGTCTGTGTACGCTTGTATCCCTCTAATTTAGTACTGTGTTTTGGATGTTCTTGTATGATGTTTGTATGCAATGTACTCCCTGCACCCTCTCCCCCAGGACGCACCATGAGTTGAGCAGCTTGTTCAGTGTGCCCTTCCTGGTGAAATATTTCAATAAATAATTATAAAATAAAATTTTCCCTACCACTGAAGTCAAAGTAACAGGTCTGTAGTTTCCTGCCTCTGCTTTGCTCCCTCTTTTGTGAAGGACAATCACATCCGCCCTCCTCCATTCCTCAGGTACCACACCATCCTCCCATGATTTGTTAAAGAGGGTAGTCAGTGGTATCACTAGTTCTCCCCTTAGTTCTTTTAGAATTCTGGGGTGAATTCCGTCAGGCCCCATTGCTTCTTCCACCTTCAGTTTTAGTTCTCGCAGGACCCTTTCTTTTGCAAATGGACTAGTATTGACCCCTTATCCAGAGTGCTTCTATTGATTGGTTTAGGTACTTCCCCCTCCTCTTCTTTTGTGAATACTAAGCGGAAGTATTCTTTCAGTATCCCTGCTTTTTCACTGTCACCCTCTGCCCACACCTTCCCCTTTATTAAGCCTCACTATCCCTCAGTTAGTCTTTCTTCGCTACCTAATGTACCTGTAAAATGTTTTATTCTTCTGCTTAACTAGGTTGGCTATTTTTTTCTTGGTTTGGGCCTTTGCTATTCTGACTGCCTTCTCCGCTTCCTTCTGTTTTAACTGGTACAGTTCACTGCCCTGCTCCTTCTGTGTTTCCTTATACTTCCTAAATGCTTCTTTTTCTACCTAACCTTCCCTGCCACCTCTTTTGAGAACCATAGTGTTTTGTTTCTTTGTTTTAATTTATTTGCTTCACACAAAGGCTTGTTGCATCTGTGATGGCAGTTTTGATTTTCCCCATTGTTCCTCCACCCCTCCTTCTTGCCTGTTTGCTAGTGCTTTTCTGAGGCACTCTCCCATCTTGCCAAAATCAGCCCTCCTAAAGTCCAGTACCCTCGCTTTTGTATGGCTTGACTCTACGGCTGTGTTTATCCTCAACCACACTGTTTGGTGGTTGCTTGTTCCCAGATGGCTACCCACTTCTAAATCTGAGATCCTCTCTCCATCCCCGTTTGAGAGTACCAGGTCTAAGATTGCTCCCTCCAGAGTAGGTTCCGACTCTAGCTGTCTTAGGCATGCCCTCTGTAGGGCATCGAGAATTACCCTGCTCTTGGATGTGGCTGCAGCAAAGGTGCTCCAGTTAACATCTGGCATATCAGGGCTTTCGGGGACGCGGGTAACCGGATCCTTTACGCACATTTTGTGTATCAAGTCGTTCTTTTGTTTTTTTTTAAAGTCCCTGGGACGCTCCTTTCCAGAGCTCCGGAGTCACTTAGAGAGTCACGGCCTTGCATAGCTTGTATTGTGAAGATTTCAGAGTGGGCAGATCATTGTTTTATGGGATGAATGACGTGAGCAGTTTCAGAGAATGAATTCAAACAAATTACGGCCACTGCTCTACTAACAGAGACCTTGTTAGTTGAGCGGTGGTTGTAATTTGTTTCAATTCACCTCTGAAACATAAAAAACTTAACTAAAATGCCCTAAGAAAACGAAGGAGTGCCTCTGCCCTACAGAATCCTACATGCACAAGTCGTGCGGTGCAGGGGCGTGGTTCTATGTATTCAAATGGGGACCCCAGAAATGTTCCGGGGACTCCAACTTTTGGGCTCTGGACCACCATTTTTTTTAAAAATCCAGTCCCAGACCCTAAAATAAAAAATCCTTCCAAGAGCCCTGCATACCCAGGTCCCCATCAACAATATCTCCCCTTTCAAACAACATGAAGTCTTGCTATATTATGACAATTGCAGTTTGTCCCACCATTAGAACTGCTCCGGAGGTGAAAGAGTTAACTCCATTCCATGACTGGAACTTAGAGCACGAACTCTAAAGAGAAGCTCTGTCTGTGTAGTTTCAAACCTAAACTGTCAGATTCTTTACTCCGCCTCACTGAACAGTCGCTCCGGAGATTTCTCCTACTGCTCGGTTCATTTCTCGGTTTAAACAGTGTTTTCTCGGTTCGATTCAACCGAGAATAGTTTTATTTTAACCGCAAAACCGATCGGTTCAAGCTCTGTCTGTGGTATCGTAAGTAATTCTTATTTTAATTCTGTGTGGAACTTGTAAGTTTTATCGGTTCGGTTTTGAACCGATCAGCTTGGGTTAAAACTTAAAGTTTTTAAACTTGATATTTTAGAGTGCGGTTCCCGGTTCTTATCGGTTCTAAAAAACGGATTTCATTACGGTTTTCCAATACCTGTGACACGATTTGGAACGATAAGGGTGTCTGCCTACTGCCGTTTAAAGGGCAAGTTTTCTGGTTAGGCTGGCATTATGTCTGAGAAACCCAAAGAAAAACCGGCCCACTGGGTTTCAACACTGTGATGTCTGTGGGAAGTCTTTGCCAAGGCTGACCCACACACCAAATGTTTATTGTCTGGGTTTGACCACCTCCAGTCAGACTGCCAGATTTGTAGAATTTCCTGCAGCCACCCTGGAAAAGAGATTGGGAAGGCTCAGAACGAGAGGCCAAAAAGTCCGCTGACCCGGATGGCCAGCCCGGTTCGGTGCCAACCGAACCGGAGGGAGTGCCCTCTGACCAGGGCGAGACTTCCTCGGGCAAACGAAAAGCTGGCTCGGATGAACCAGTTCCAGTAAAGAGAACAAGAAAGTCAGCAGGTTTGGAGCCCAAAATTCTTACTCCAACTGCTGCAGAGATAGCAAGGGCTATTCAGATTGTCCAGTCACTTTCTCCGGTTCCGTCCGAACCGCCACTATCTGGTAAAAGGTCGGTTCGGTCGGTTCCATCGGTTCAGGAATATGATGTTGAGGAGTTTTATGAACCAGAGGAGGGGGAGGATGATTATGAACAGTATGAATGTGACTTGGAGGGTCTGGGTGTGCCCATTGAACTGGACATCTCCCCAGACAGACCTTTAGAATCTCCCCCTATGCTTTCTGAGTCCCTCTCATTTTATGTTTTACAAAAAGTTGTTGAAACCCTCCAGCTTCCTTTGGAGGAAGCTGTGGATGAGCAGGAGGAGCCTGATTTTGTAGAAATGATGGATATACCAGAGTCTAGGAGATTGTCTATTCCTTTGCATAAGTCATTTAGGAAACAAACAATAAAAATTTTAAAAACTCCTAATTCTGTGCCTCCTGTAGATAAAAAGATGGACAAGAGGTACACACTGTCAGGTCCTGATACAGAATTCCTTTCTCAGCAATGCAGTCATGTTAGGGTAGTTCAGGCTGCAGCCTGTGATAAAGCTAATATTCCCTGGCTTCACATCCTCCTGACAAGGATTCCAGGAAGATTGATGCCATGGCAAAAACAGTACATGGCAGCGCCTTGGGACTCAGGCAAGCAAATTATATGGCTTATGTAGCAAGGTATCAGAAATCTAGATGGGATACTGTTATGAGTTTAGCCAAACAAGCCCCTGGCCAGCTTGCTAGTGAGCTGGAGCAGGTGGCTGCCACGGCATTGAGGCTTCTAAGTGCAGTTTCATGCTGCTGTGGATTTTAATGATGTTTTTCTAGAGTCATGGCCACATCTGTAGCTTTCGTGAGGTTGGCCTGGCTCAGGTGTATAGCTTGTCACAGGATACCCAGACTAAGGCTATGGATTTTCCTGTAGGGAAATTCTCTGTTTGGGGAGCAGACAGAGAATTATATGAAGAAGATGGATGAATATAGGACTACCTATAAAAGTGCCCAAGCCAAGGAGCGGCAAGCCACTCCTCAGAGGCACACCCCCAGGGGTAGGGGTAGGCCTTTCCACAGGCCTTTTTACCAAACCCAGGCCTCCTCTGCTTATGCTCAGAGGGGGTTCTTCAGAGGCAGAGGCAGACGGGGCGTGGGCAGGCCTGCCCCCACCCCTCAGCCTAAAGCACCTGCCAAGCAGGCACCCTGATGGGGTGCCCAGGGCCGATTCTCCTTTACCAGTAGGGGGCAGGTTGGCTTACTTCAGTCAGAACTGGGTGTCTTTAACTTCAGACAAGTGGGTTCCGGAAGTAGTAAGCCAGGGTCTGGTTCTCAGCTTCAAAAAGTTCCCAAAGATGAGAATCAGGTCTTTTCCACCTGCAAGCTCTTTAGAGACCTTTACTCAGAAGCAGAGGTCTCAACCCTGTTAGCTCTCAGAGCGGTAGAAAGGGTTCCTCCCTACACCAGGGCAAGGGTCTGTACTCCAGATACTTCCTTACCCCAAAAAAGACAGAAGAATGGCGGCCCATTTTAGACCTCAGATATCTGAACAAGCATCTTTTGAAACCAAAGTTCAGAGTGGTAACTCTGGCAATGATTTTACCCTCTCTAAGGCCAGGGGACTGGCTAGCTTCCCTGGACCTCAAGGATGCCTATTTTCACGTCCCTAATCAGAAGCTCCCACCGAAAGTACCTCAGATTCAAACTGCCCTCAGGTCACTGCCAGTTCAGAGCAATGCCCTTCGGCCTTACCTCTGCCCCAAGGGTATTCACAAAATGTCTGGCAGTAGCAGTGGCTCACTTAAGGAGGCAAAGGATTGCTGTTTTTCCCTATCTGGACGACTGGCTCATTGTAGGCCAGTCCCCAGAACAGGTAAAATTTCACCTGCAAGTCACCCAGCAGCTTCTCTCCTCCCTGGGCTTTCTGCTAAATCTACCAAAGTCGGTTCTGGAACCAGTTCAGGTACTCACCTTCATAGGTGCAGAATTGGACACAAATCTGGCCAGAGCTTTCTTCCCTTAGAAAGGGTAAGGAATTTAGTGGCTCTGGCCTCCTCCTTCACTCTGCAGGTCTCGACCAGCAAGGCACTTTTGCAGCTCCTGGGGCACATGGCTCGTCCCAAGCTGTAGTGCAGGGAGCAAGATTTCAGATGAGAGACATTCAGTTTCACTTGAGAGCCTATTGGTCTCAGAGAAGAGACCCCCTTTCCAAGTTGGTCCCAGTGACCAACCTTGATCCAGGCCCTCCAGTGGTGGCAGGATCTGAGCAATTTAAGACTGGGGTCCCTCTATCTCTCTTTCTCACTCTTTGACCTCACTACGGATGCTTCCCTCCTGGGGTGGGGAGCCCACATGGGCGACCTCTCCACTCAGGGAGTGTGGTCCCCCCAGGAATCTCTGCTCCACATCAATTTGCTGGAACTCAGAGCTGTCTTTTTAGCACTTCAAGCGTTTTCTGCTTCTGTCCAGAACAAAGTGGTACAAGTCAGAACAGACAATACCACAACAATGTGGTACATCAACAAGCAGGGGGGCACTCGGTCTTCGGCCTTGTGCACCGAGGCAATGAAGTTGTGGTCTCTGGCCTATTCCCTGAACACTTCCCTCATAGCAGTTCACCTTCCAGGAAAGGACAATGTCCTAGCAGATGCTCTCAGCAGGATTTCTCAGGGCCATCACGAATGGTCTCTGGATCCTCAAGTATTGGGTATAGTCTTTGCCGGATGGGGCACCCCTCAGATAGATCTTTTTGCAGCCCCAGACAATCACCAACTTCCACTGTTCTGTTGCAGGCCCCCAGTGTTGGGCTCAGTCCCCCTGGACGCCCTTCTCCTGGATTGGGAAGGGAAGTTTCTTTATGCTTTTCCCCCCTTCCCTCTCCTATTCAAGGTGTTAGTAAAATCAGATCCCAGCCTTGCAGGGTGATTCTGATTGCCCCAGATTGGGCCAGCAGCCGTGTACTCACTCCTTCTGTCCCTGACAGTCCATCTCCCCTGTGTCTCCGAAGGAATCACAACCACAACTGTAGCCCAGGGAGAGTTTGGTATCCTAAACCTCAACTCCTCAACCTCAAGGCCTGGCTCTTGAGGAGTTAGAATTTGCTGACTTACACCTCTCAGGGTGTTCTTGAAATCTAAAGGCTTCTAGGCCTTCCACTAGGACTACTTATAATTCTAAGTGAAAAGGTTCTCCATTTGGTGTTCTGGAAACATATTTCCCAGAATCTAATGATTTGCCATTGTGTTAGATTACATGGCCATCTTAATTCTTTGGGCCTGAGGACCAGCTACCCTGAGAGTTCATTTGGCAGCTGTCTCTGCTTTTGTTTCAGCAGGAAAGCCATCCTCTTTCCGCTCACCCTGTATTTTCCAAGTTTTTAAGGATTACTTCATACTAATCCACCTTTTTGCGGATCCGGCCCTGCCTGACCTTAATGTTTGCATTGCCCAGTTAATGCAACCCCCTTTGAACCTCTGTTTTCTGCAGAGCTTAAGTATCTAACTTGGAAAACTGTTTTTCTAGTGGCTATCACTGCTAGATGCATAAGTGAGTTGGTAAGCCTTGTCAGTAGAAACTGACTTTATTTCTTTCCATAGGGATAAGGTAGTCCTCAGGACTAACAGAAGTTTTGCCTAAGGTGGTTTCAGATTTCCATCTTAACCAATCTATCTCCTTCCAGTGTTTTTCGCTGAACATTCCTTTTCTGGTGAGAGGAGATTGACAGTTTAGACGTTAAGAGGGCCCTTGTTACTATATAGAGAACGTACCAAGGGTCACAGGTTCGAATCCCTCCAACTTTTCTCACTTATGGTGAGGTTGGGAAAGAAACCTGCCACTAAGAGATCAATTGCCAGGTGGATTGTCTCTTGTATCCAATTTTGTTATCAGAAACTGGGCAGAGATCCCCTCTGGCTTGAGGGCTCATTCTACCAGAGGGTACAGCCGTCTCTAGCTGCTGCCAGAGACATCCTATATTGGAGATATGTCAAGCTGCTACTTGGAAAACGTGCACACACTTTCATCAGGCATTACTCCCTGGATGTCCAGGCTAGGAGAGATGCTCGGTGTGGCACAGCTGTGCTTCAGAGCCTATTCCCTAAGTAGGTTCTGTCCCTCCTTCATGGAGGTACTGCTGTGTAGTCTGCAATTGTCATAATATAGCAAGACTTCATGTTGTTTGAAGAAAAAATTACTCACCTTAGTAATGTTGTTTCTTCTAATGGAGTCTTGCTATATTATGACCTCCCCCCCAGCCTGCCCCTCTCAGAACTTCTACTTGGGTATGGGGTGAGCAGCCTATTGTGGGCACTATTTTATGCCCTTTTTATATGTTTTCACCCCTTTTGGGGGTGTGGTGTTTTTCATTTTTTCCTTATATTTCTCTCATATTGTTAAATTATACTATTAGTTCTGGTCCCCTGACTTGAGTCTTTTGTTTTGGGACCAGCAATGAGTGTTAATATCTAGGTAGCCAGTTGGCTAGTGTAGGTTACAGCTTCCACACAGAACTTAGTGAGTTTTGCTCAAAAGATCTGACAGTTTAGGTTTGAAACTACACAGACAGAGCTTCTCTTAGAGCTCGTGCTCTAAGTTCCATTCATGGAATGGAGTTAACTCTTTCACCTCCGAGCAGTTCTAATGGTGGGACAAACTGCAATTGTCATAATATAGCAAGACTCCATTAGAAGAAACAACATTACTAAGGTGAGTAATTTTTTCCTTTCTGCCATTCTAAGGATGCCTTCTATCATTTCCTTGTCCATTTCCTCCCTCTGAGACAGGGGTCTGTATACAACCCCTGTGCGGATTGTGGTGTCATTTCCTGTCTCCAGAGTGACCCACTGTGCCTCCCCTTCTCCCTGTTTACCTTTAGTTCCATTGCTTTGATCCCTTCCCTTACGTAAAGAGCTACTCCTCCTCCTCTTTTACCCTCCCTGTCCCTCCTGTAGATTGTGTATCCTGGTATGTTGATATCCCAGTCATGGTTCTCTGCGTACCATGTTTCTGTGATTGCCACGATATCCAGGCGTCCCTCTTCCATCAAGGCCACTAGTTCATGGAGCTTGTTACCCAGACTGTGGGCATTGGTACTCAGCACCCTCCATTTTTGATGGTCTTACACCCTTTAGTCCAATGCCTCTCCTTACTGCCTTTGCCTTTTTCTCCTTTGACCCCTGTCCTGCTTCCTATCAACTTCTCTACCTTGCTAACTACCCAGTTTTGGGGGGGGGGGCTGGGATTTTCCTGCTCTTTTTCAGTACCTCCCCCCTTGGCTAGTTTAAATGCTTGCCAATAAAGCATTTAAACCTATCACATAGGATCCTAGTTGCCCTCCTGGACAGATGCCGACCATTGTGCTAGTATAGGCCTTTATCCCTCCAAGTGGACACCCAGTCCCCAATGAAGCCAAAACCCTGAGCTCTGCACCAATTTTTCAACCATTAATTGAATTCCATGGTGCAGAGTACCCTAGCCTCACCCATACCATAGACAGGCAGCACCTCCGAGAAGGTTATCGTGTATGCTACTTGTCTAAGGCCCCTCTCCAACTCCACAAACTCCTCCTGCACTGCTCTGATCCCATTCCCAGACAGGTCATTTTTCCCTAGGTGGAGAATGACATCCAGCTCCCTCTCCCGTGCTGCTGCTCCCGTGATCCTGAGGATTCGCTTTCTGTCCCTCCAAGCCATGGTGCCAGGCAGGCACCTTACCTCCCTCTCCCCTCCCTCCCCCAGTTCTACCCACTTAACAATTGAGTCCCCCACTAGGAGCTGTTTCCTTCTCCTATGGGATCCTGTGCCACCCTACTGGGGGTCTCCTTTGTGGAGGTTCCCAGCATCCTCCTTGGTCTCCACTGCGGGTGCCTCCATAGAGGAACCACGCTCTACCAGAACAGTATATGAATTGTGGAGAGGTACAGCTAGAGGGATGTGCCTCTGTTCCACCACCCTCACCCTCCCTGAGCCCACAGTGGTCCAACCACTCCTTTTTCCTGGCAACCTTTGAGGCAGCGGCGGCTGCCCTGGTGGTCCCGTGGTGGGAGAGGAGGTCCCCCAAATCCTCACCAACTCAGTCTATCGACGAGCAACCCCCTCCCTCAGCCCAGAGAGGTGCCTGCAGATGAGACAACACTGCATCCTCCAGAACGTCTCCCGGAAGACTGCTGCTCCATGGCGACTGCACTGCACCACTCCCATCATGTCTTATTTGTGGCCCCTTCCCTGTTGCTTTGTATTCTTACTCTCTTCTCTCTCCTCTCTCCATTTCTTTCTTTTTTTTTTGTTTTTTCTACCTACTTTCCTACTGCCTTCATGCCCTTACAGCTTCTGCCCTTCCTGTTCTGGGACAGGAAGTTCCTGTATTCCTCAGTAGTCTCCTTGTTACTTGCTCAGAGTGAGACCTCCAGCAGCTGGGGGAGAGCTACTCTTTTCCTTCTAGGATGGTGAGTCTTTTGTGCCTCTGTGATCACTATCTTCCTTCTCCCAAATAGGAAGCTCCTGTTGTCAGTCAAATTCAGTGCCTATAAAAGTGGAGAAGTGGAACTGGCTAATGGAGGGGGGTAGTGCTATACAGTCCCAGTAGTAGAGTAGTAAAGTTCTAGCAGCTGCCTCTTTCCTCTTGCTGCTCTGTGCCAAAAGCTACAGTAACTGGAGAACTTTCAAATGCAGACACCTGGCTTTCTGGTGCCTAAGTCACACACCTTAATTTACAGCTCTCCTCTTCACCTAGGTAGCTGCACAGATAACAGATCCCTTCCCTGCCAACTCAGACAGGCACACTAACTCTAGTGTTTGTTTGTTTTTAATTGAAAGTCCCAGTAGTAAAGTTCTAGTTCCTTAGTCCCAGTAGTAGAGTAATACAATTCTAGCAGCTGCCTCCTTCCTCTTGCTGCTCTTTACCAAAAGCTAACTAGGGAAGGAATCTTGTTTCTTCCAGGGGATCACACAGTATGATTAAAGCTTCCACCCAGCCTCCCCTACCTGAATCTATAAGATAAAGGGACAGACTTTGATTTTTGTATTGTACATGACTAAATACTTACGTTTCTTTAACCAGTTGGTTTACACTGTTGTCCCTATTTGGCACTTGTTTGTTTTATTGGGATGTGATTAAGGGGGCTTAATCAGCATAGTTGGTTAGTTAGAGGGTCTTTACCCTGTTAGGCTACATAATGAATCTGAGCACTCAGAGTGCAACAGTTACTAAGGGCAGCAGTTTGAAACTGGCACGTGCCAATCAGAGTTCCATTATTTGCATAAATTCTATCTCTCCGTGGCAGTTCAACACTGAAGGCGGACTGCATTAGTTTAATCGTACTGTGTGATCCCCTGGAAGAAAAAAGATTACCATGGTGAGTAATTTTTTCTTACTGCCCCTCCCTGATCTAACTTCCCCGTCACCCAGTCGAAGAACTCAATTAGGTTTGTTTGGCAAGACCTACCCGCCGTGAAACCATGCTGTCCCGGATCCTGCAACCCGTTGGATTCAAGGTATGTCACAGTATTCTCCTTGAGTAATGATTCCATCAATTTCCCCACCACTGAGGTTAAGCTGACTGTCTATAGTTAACCATCCCCCTTCCTACTCCTGTTCTTATGGAGAGGAACAGCATTTGTCCTCTTCCAGCGTGCTGGCACCGCCCCTGTTTCTAATGATTTGTTGAACAAGGCGGTCTATGGTGCTGCTAGTTCCTTTCTAAGTTCTTTTAGAGTTCTGGGATGAATTCGGTCCGGCCCCCTTGCCTTGTCTACCTTTAGTGTTTCTAAGAAATACAAAATCACACATACCCCCATTATGCAAATCACCACAAAGTATTATGCTGGTTCAAGTTTAAGCAGAATTGCATGGTGCCAAAGGGCCTCTCACACAGTCTGCAAAGGATGCCAACGGAAGACACAGACACGTGTTTTGTCCTACCAGGACTCATCAGTGTGCCTCGTCTGTATGACACCCCAGTGGAATGAACCAGCTACCCTAAGTTTGTCTATCTGGGTTGGGTTGTGGTGAGCCCAATAAAAACAAAAAAACAAGCTAGGAGACAAAGAACCACAGTGCGCAAGCACTGAGGCAAGGGTTACCCCAAAGGGCATTGGTGGGAAAGCCAAGTTTCAAAGAAATACAAAATCACACATACCTCCATAATGCAAAGCACCATGGGTTGTGTATACAAATCACCATAAAATATTATCCTGGTTCAACTTTAAGCAGAATTGCATGGTGCCGAAAGGCCTCTCACACAGTCTGCAAAGGGTGCCAACAGAAGACACAGACACGTGTTTCGTCCTACCAGGACTCATTAGTGTGCCTCGTTTGAATGACACCCCAGTGGAATGAACTAGCTACTCTAAGTTGGTCTGTCTGGGTTGGGTTGGGCCCTTTGGGGTAACCCTTGACTTAGTGCTTGGGCACTGGGGTTCTTTGTTGTTCAGTGTTTCTAGTTCCTTTAGGACTCCCTCTACGGACTTGTATCTGTACACCCCCCCGGTGCATCTTCCTTCTAGCTGTGGACCCTCCCCTTCCTCTTCTACTGTGAATACTGAACAGAAATATCTGTTTAGGAGTTCTGCTTTTTCCTGGTCCCCTTCTGCCACCCCCCCTTCTGTTTTTAGTCTTACAATCCCACCCGTTTTTTTCTCTTTTCTCTGATGTATCTAAAAAAGGTCTTGTCTCCTTTCTCTATTGCCTTGACTTTTCTGACTGCCTTCCTTGCCTCCTTTAGCTTTTCCTGATACTCTTCTCTGTCCACAACCCTTTCTGTTTCTTTGTATTTTCTGAATGCTAATGTAACCCCGAGGTGGCGCTACTCCTAGAGTTACTACCCCTGTCTACTGTCCGGGATGTAGGTTGAGGGGCCTGGATTCCCAACTTACTTTAAACTGGTTCTTTTCCATGATAGTACCATTTGTGCAGTGCCTCCACACAGAGTTTAGCTTTAAATGGGCTAGCTTTCACCTGGTACAATCCTCTGGGATGTCATACTACCCACTGTGACCATTAGCCACCCCAACACAGTACCCAATAAACATTTCCCCACATTTCAGACATTGTACCATTTAATGACGCTCTCTAATAATATGCTCACTACACCATTATTTGCAGACAACAATAACAATTTATTTACAGGAGGATTAGGGCTTAGCAATAGGGAAACAAGGAGTAGAGGTTATGCAAGTAGAATTATTATTTACAATATGTACAGAGAATTAAAGTTTAGGCTTGTCCTGGTGAAGACCCTCCAGCTGGGTAGATACCTGTTATGCAGATCAAGATGCAATCACACATTTAGCCAACTCAGATGACCAGAGCCCTGGCTGTCTAAACTAAACTGCATAAAATCAGATGGAAAACATAGAAACATAGAAATTGTCGGCAGATAAGGACCACTAGGCCCATCCGGTCTGCCTGTAGGCCCTATACATTGTATGTGGTCACTGACCCTATGTGATCAATGACTTTTCATCACTCCCTCCCCTCTCAGGCTTCCCTTGTGCCTGTCCCAGGCATGCTTAAACCCCTCCACTGTGCTTGCCCCCACTGCCTCCTGTGGCAGACTGTTCCAAGGGTCGACTACCCTTTCTGTGTAGAAAAACTTCCTCACTTTACCTCTTAATCTACCTCTTCCAATTTCATATTGTGCCCCCTTGTTCTAGTACTTTTTCTACATTGGAAAAGGTCCCCCACCTGCACCTTGTTTATGCCATTGAAGTACTTGAAAGTTTCAATCATGTCCCCCCTCTGTCTCCTCTCCTCTTCTCTGGTGAGTACATATTGAGGTGCCTTAGTCTCTCCTCATACGTTTTGTGGTACAAGCCCTGCACTATCTTTGTTGCCCTTCTCTGTATAATCTCCACCTTACCTATGTCCTTGTACAGGTGTGGCCTCCAGAACTGCACGCAGTACTCCAGGTGAGGCCTTACCAATGTTTTATACAATGGCATCACCACCTCCCGCCTCCTGCTAGTGATACCCTTGCCTATGCACCTCAGCATGCCACTGGCCCTCCCTGCTGCCTTCGTGCACTGCTTTGATACCTTACAGGCATTAAAGATTTTAGGGACCCCTAGGTCCCTTTCCTCTTTGGTGACAGTCAGCTCCCCCCCCAACCTGTAGCTCTCCCCAGGGTTCCCTCTACTCAGGTGCATTATTTTGCACTTCTTTGCATTGAACATCAGTTGCCACATCTTCGACTATCTTTCAAGCTTCTCCAGGTCCCTCTTCATTTTATGCACACCTTCTGGAGCATCCACCCTGTTGCAGATCTTGGTGTCATCTTCAAACAGGCAGACATTTCATTCCAGCCCCTCTGCAATGTCACTAATGAAGACACTGAACAGGACTGGTCCTAGTACTGATCCCTGTGGTACCCCCACTGGTCACCTCCCTCTCTCCAGATTGTACCCCATTTATCACCATCCTCTGTCTCTGAACCTAGTTCACCACCTTGTCTCCCATGCCCAGACTACCCATCTTGTTAATCAGCCTTCTGTGTGGGACGGTGTCGAAGGCTTTGCTGAAATTTAGGTAGGTGACATCTACCACCCCTCCCTGATTTATTTCCCTATCACCCAATCAAAAAAATATATTAGATTCATTTGACATGACCTTCCTGCTGTGAATCTGTGTTGCCTCAGATCCTGAGCACCTCTGGATTCTATAAGTGCCACTATCCTTTCTTTTTTTTTGAACTTTATGTTTATTGCTTTTGCGTTTAAACAATTAACATTCAAAATGCTCATTCAGGGATTAGGTACATTATACCATATATTAACTTTGATAATCACAATTACAGTAGCCCTGTAATTTTGTACAATAGAAAGTGGGGAATTCCATTAAAAGTATTCAAGTCCAATAATGTACACTAAGTTGTCAGCCTCTTCATAGGTAAAAGGTACATCCTGTAGGGAGGAAAAAAGGAAGTCTATAATACAATCAACAGACTGTTATTTAAAACTGGTCGTAGTTAGGGAGAACAAAAGAAATAGTGGATCCCACTAAAGCCCTCTACAGCCTGGAGAGAAATAAACATACTTTTAAAACATCACAAATCTTGATAGAGCAATGTCTTATCATTTCTTTATGATCTGCTTCTATACAAACCAGTAGCAGAAGATATAAAAATTTCAATTTTAACATTCCATAACAGTGCCTGGACATTAGCCAGTAGAACAAATACAAAAGGTACTATGAGGTTACTGGGGATTAACAGGATAATACATCTTCCCACACTCATCATACTATTTGCCAGCAGATTAGGCCTTACGGTCTATCGCGTCTGCTCGAACTTTAGATCCTTAGTTGGGTGCCAAGACTCTCCCATCCCTTGTGCTCCAGAAACACATATCATCCATCCCCACCCCCCTGGGACAGGCCATCATCTGATACATCCACTTTCTGTGTCTGTCCCATCCTCTCTTGAAGCCCTCCACTGTGGATCTCTGAACTAGCTCACCAGGCAGTGCATTCCAAGGGTCCACCACCCTCTCAGTGAAAACCTCCTCTTTCCCCTCACCCTTCCACCTTCCAACTTCAAACCATGCCCTCTGGTGATACCTCCTGCTTTAGTCTAAGATCCCTCCATGTTTACCCTATTTATTCCCTCGAGGTACTTGAAGACCTCAATCATGTCCCCCCGTCTCTCCTCTCCTCCAGTGAAAACAGGCAGAGCTCCTTAAGTCTGTCCTCATACGTCAAATCCCCTAGCCTTCGTATCATCTTCGTTGCCCACCTCTGTACCCTCTCTAGGAGCTGTATGTCCCTTTTCAAGTGTGGTCTCCAGTACTGTACACAGTACTCAAGGTGTGGTCTAACCAGTCCATTGTACAGCGGCAGAATCACTTCCTTGCTCCTAGAGGTGATCCCCTTATGATGCATCCCAACATCCTGTTTGCCTTGCTAGCTGCCTCCTGCACTGCTCAGAGTTATTCATACATGCATCCACCATGACCCCTAGGTCTTTTTCCCTATTGAGGCCTCCAGCGCCTCCCTCCCAGGGTGTGTACCTGTGTTTAGGGTTTCCCCGACCAAGATGCAACACCTTGCACTTGGTGAAATTGAAATTTAATTTCCATGCGTGAGCCCAGCTTTCCAGGGTGTCCAGGTCCCCTTGCAGTGCCAACCTCCCCTCTTCTCCCTCAACTACTGCTCCCATCTTGGAGTCATCCGCAAAGAGACTCATTTCACACCCTATACCCTCCCTGATGTCCGATATGTATGCATTAAACAGGATCGGACCCAGTTATGTTTATGTACATCTATTCGTATACAGCATGATAGAATTCTGTTATTTATAATGTCCTGCAACCCTATCCAGTCCACAATAAGTAAGCATTTCTTAACCCTGGTATTTTAATCCCCTTAGATGGTCCAAAGAGAAGCTAACAGACCTTTTATATGTTTTTGTCCTTTCAAATGCTGCATATTAATCCTGACTTATTGTCTTCAGCATAAACAGCCATCGAGTTTCACCCATCCGAGTCAGAGTCAGAATGTTGGTGCTCTGGGACTTCACTGCACCCCTTGAATTCGGCCTCCACTTTCTCGACCCAGCGACCTGTGTTTGAAGGGTTGTAGAAGTGCCACGTCTTACTGACGTATATAATTCTTAACCTGGCAGGCAGCAAAAAGGAGTGGGTAATGCCCAATGTCCTGAGCCTTTGCCTGACCGCATCGAAGCTCTTACGTCGGGCTCTCGTCTGGAAAGATAGATCTGGGTATAACTTAACATCTGAGCCATTGAGCTCCAGAGGGTATGCCACCCTGGTCACCAGAATTATTGTGTGTCTGATATCTGACCCCATAGATCTTAGCAAGATAGTGCGTGGCTGATTTGGTACTGTCGGGTGCACTCTGGTATTAACCCGATAGGCTTTCATGAAAGAAGACCAGTCGAGTTCCTCTGGTAAGATTAGCTTTTCTTTGCAGCCAGTCAGTCAAAAACTTCAGTAGACTGGTCCCCTCAACACCTTCGGGAACCCCAACCAGTTGCACATTTCCGGATCGAACTTCATTTTTGATCACCTACATGCGGCTCCGGAGCTGGGTATTCTCCCTTGCTAGTGTAGTCACCACAGCCACGGTGGAAACTGAACGTTTTTCCACCTTAGCCACTGAAACTGTTAGCGTCTGAATGGCAGAATCATAGGCTTCCAACTTCTGTAAAGTTTTCTCAGTTTTCGATTCCATGGCTTTCATGGACTCGAGCAACGCTTTCCACGGTGGTTCCAATAAGGCCTGGTTACCAGCATCTCCAGTGCTTGCCGCTCCAGAGACTTTCAGTTGCTGCTGATCTTTAAGATGGCCCTTGCTGTTGCCCTTTCTGGTGAACCATATTAAAAATTATATCCTCCGGTTCCAGGTAGTTTCAGGAGTATAGATCTGGTATTTATTTTTAGCCTTATCTAGAGATTCTCTGCTATAATGTCAATAAAAAATCTCCAAGGCAGGAGCTCTCGTGAAGTGCTTCCAACCTGGAAGAAAGGTCTCTAGCGCCCCCCACTATCCTTTCTTTCAGCAGTGTCTCCATGATCTTTCCCACCATTGAGGTGAGGCTGACTGGTCTGTAGTTCCCCACCTCCTCCCGACTGCCGCTTTTGTGCAGTGGGACTACATGTGCCCTCCTCCAGTCCTCTGGAGCGACACCCATGGCCTTATCCACCTTCAGCTTTGTGAGTTCTTCCAGAACTCTCTCCACTGTGAATGGACTGGTGTCCACTCCCCCCATTGCCTCTGCAGCTCAACTGAAACATATAATTTGATGGCAGATAAGGACCGCTTGGCCCACCTAGTCCGCCCATTTTCCTACCTAACAGATAAGCTGCAGATCCTAGTTAACCAACAGCTTACTTCCTCCTACCCCCAACTAGGACTGCCTTATGTCTGTCCCATACATTCTTGAATTCCCCCACTGTTCTTGACTCCACGACCTCCTCAGGGAGGCTGTTCCATGCATCCACAACCCTCTCTGTGAAAAATACTTCCTCACATTACCTCTGGAGTCCTCCCTCTATCTTCAAATTGTGCCGGCTTGTTCTTGCACACCTCTTTTTCTGAAAGATGCTACCCTCTTGGACTTGGTGATTCCCTTGAGGTACTTGAAAGTTTCTATCATGTCCCCTCTCTCCCGTCTTTCCTCAAGGGTATACATGTTAAGCTCTTTTAGTCTTTCTTTGTATGTCTTCTTTGCAGACCCTGCACCATTTTGGTTGCCCTCCTCTGGACAGCCTCCACTCTGTCTATGTCTTTTCTGAGACAGGTCTCCAGAACTACACACAGTACTCAGATGGTGTCTCACCAACTGTCTGTACAGAGGGATAACAACTTCCTGTTTTCTACTATTGATGCCTCTCCCTATGAATCCCAGTATCCCCCCAGCCTTCCTTACTGCCTTCTCACATTGCTTGCCCACCTTTAGGTCATCTAATTACCCCCAGGTCCCTTTCCATTTTTACTGTTGTCAGTATCTCACCCCCATTGTGTACTCTTCCCCTGGGTTTTTATTTTCCAGGTGCACTATCTTGCACTTCTTTGCACTGAATCTGAGCTGCCATACATTTGACCATTCCTCTAACCTTGCCAAGTCCCTTCTCATGCTTTCCACTCCATTTTGTGTATCAACCGTGTTGTAGATCTTTGTGTCGTTTGCAAAGAGACATACTTTTCCTTCCAGTTCCTCTGTAATGTCACTTATAAAGACATTAAAAATGACTGGTCCCAGTACGGAACCATGCGGTACCCCGCAAGTAACCCTCCTTTCTTCACTGTGGACACTGTTTACTACTACCCTTTGCGTCCTGTTGTCTAGTCAGGTTTTATCCAGGTTGCCACATTGGGACCCACTCCAAGGCTGGCTAACTTGTATATTAATCTTTTGTGTGGGACTATATCAAATGCCTTGCTAAAATCTAGGTAGGCCATGTCCACAGCCCCTCCCTGGTCTACTACTTTGGTCACCCAGTCAAAGAAATCTATTAGATTCGTCTGACACGACCTTCCCATCGTGAATCCATGCTGCCTTGGATCCTGTGCCCCACTGGCCTCTAGGTACTCAACAATTCTTTCCTTCAGAACTGTGGTCCTTGACCCTCCCCCTCCTTAGTGAATACTGAGCAGAAGTATTTGTTCATTATTTCTGCCTTGTCCAGATCCCCCTTCTTACACTCTCCTTTCTTCCCTTTGAGTCTCACAATCCCCCCTGTTTTTACTTCTTTCACTGATGTACCAATAAAATGCCTTATCCCCTTTGTTTACAGACCATGCTAAACCCTCTTCTGTCTGCGCCTTCGCCCTAACAGTCTTCCCTGCTTCCCTTAGACATTCAAGGTACACCTCCCTATCCTCCTCCACAACAAAATATTATTCTTTTTCCCCACACTGGTACCAGTTCCCCAAATTTTATATTGAAACCCTGCAGTCTCAATATTTAAATCTGGGTACCCAGTTACCAAAAAAGTCCCTTGAAGGTCGCAGGCCTGGTGGACGGTGCAGCTGTTCATTGGCCGGCTTGATTTGCAGAAATTGCAATTAGATTTCCCAACATTAGTTATTTGAACTATTTACAGTTTTTCTGGAATGTGCAGGGATTGCCCTGCATGTTGCAGTTGGACACACTGGTAGGTGTAACCCGCTGGTTACATCAGGTTGAGCCCAATTGAAATTTTGAACATTCATCACATTTATAGAAGGTATAGTGCCTTCCACCAGCGGCCAGGATGGCCGCCCGGGTATGTTGCACAATAAACAGTCATTTCCAGGTAAAGTAGTCAAATTCGATAGCCTTGAGGTCTCGGTCCCATTTGTGGCACATGGTTGTAACTTGCAGCTCCATTGCATTGCATTGGATGTCTTGACCGAACAATTCAGAAAACACTGGACCTCCCAGGCAAAGTTAGGATGAGCCCCTGTACTGAGTGCTCCCCTTCCAGTCCTGTAGGCTCCATAGCAGACAGTCACATATCATTACATTTATACATTGCTAACTGAACTCACATGGGTCCCTACGGCAATCAGATCCAGCTGCACTGGGCAGACTGAGGCGCAGCAGGATGCAAGGTGCAGACCAAAGAACAATACAAATCAGCAACAGTCTCTGATGGGTCCAACCGTGCAGGGCTTTACGTAAGGGAAGGGATCAAAGCAATGGAACTAAAGGTAAACAGGGAGGAGAGGAGGCACAGTTAGGCGCAGCAGGATACAGGGTGCAGGCCAAAGAACAATATAACTCGGACAGTCTCTGGGCATTGCAAGCCCCAAGAAGCAAGTTTCTTTTCTTTTTTGCACCAGGGAGTACAAGAGTACTCACTCAGGCTCCTCATGGTAGACTCTCCGCAGTGGATGCTCCTGATGCCTTCACTCCTCTAACAACTGAGGTAGAATCAGCTCTCTCACAGCTGACTTGATGTCATCAAGTTGCAGGTCCACGTCTTTCCCCAATGTGGAGTGGAGGGCTAGTACCTGGAGGACATTATGGCAACCCCAGGCTAGCAGGTTCTGCATTAACTAAATTACTTTAAACTTTTACTATAGTGAAATTACAACCCCCTCCTGGATGAAGTGGCTTACACTGGATCACTAGGCCTAGTCGCATGGCTGGGGACCTGAGCGCCTACCCCTATGGGGGGCTCCTGCTCGAATCTGAAACCTACTGGAAAACACAGTCTTTTATGGGGCTCTCCTGAGGCTTCTGATTGGCTGACGCTATTGGGTGCTTGGCCTCTAACTGACTGGAGGGCCTGCCAATCAAGAAAAATGAATTATGCATGAACCTCACTTGATGCACAGTTGGTTTACTATTTTGGCGCCTGAAATTAGGTTCCTGCAGTTCCCCATGAGCACTTGGTGATTTCTCATGAGCTTTGACAAATGTCCCATGAGTCCAGGCTTTAAAATCCTAGCTTTCCGATTGGCTCTGGCTGCTTGAACACACAGTCCCTGAAGCAGAATAGATATAATCCCAAATAAAGTCCTGGTGCAGCCAGAATAATTATTGTATTTGCCCAAATGCCCCACAGTTCAGTAGCCACTGATGTGTCCTTGCTGTCACTGCCCAGAATTAATAATTTTCTCAGTCCATTTGCCTCTCGCTGCAACCCCAACTGCAGCAGGCAGGCTGTCTCTGAGTCCCAACATTACTGGGGCAGCCAGGATTAAGCATTTATTTATTAACACTTTTCTCCCTCTCGACATTCTCCCCAACATACACAGCAGTTGCATTATTTATTGTAAAACATTCTCTTTCCCTTTTCGACGGTTGCTTAAACACTGATGCCTTGAGGGCAGAAGTGCCTTTATGAATATTCATAACGATCGTAGCTCTGGGATCATTAATATTCATGAGCCCCAATCAAAATACTCCATGGATCTTTTTAAATGAACTAAAGAAAGGTCTCTCCTGGCCCTCGGCAAGGTCACCGGGTCCCACTTAGCACACAGGGACCCCGGGACCACCGAAACACTCTCCCAGTCAACCGCAAGTCGGGGCAGTCTCCAGATCAAAGGCACCACTGGCACCTGCGCAATCCCCACCACACCGGAGTGCACTGGCAGTGTGGGTGATCGCGGTCCAACTGTTTGGAGCCCCAAAGGGCTGAATTCACACGGGGACTACTACTGGGGCATACAGGGCAGAAGAGGAAGACTTGGGACAGAAAATAAAATATGCATGCACTTGGCAGGCGCCTGAGGAGAGCAGCTGACAACGGGAGCTACAGTCTGCAGGTAAGCCCCCAAAACTGGTAGCGGGCACGGCCCGTGGCGCCGAGTTGAGCGGACGCCACACCGCCCACGCCGCGACTCCCGGGTTCGGGAACCAACTCGGGTGGCCGAGTTGGCAGGGGAGAGAGGATCAGAGCCCCAACGGATGCCTCCCTCCCTCCAGGGGTGGGAACCAAGAACGCATCTGCATTCTACATCCCCTTCGCAGCCGGTGGGGAGCACCGAGCAACTGAAGGGGATGGAGGCGGCTCCACTTGTCAGAGTCGGGAGGGGGCGCAAGCGATGAGAGGTCTGGGCGGCGTCAGCACATCTTCTTGGGACGTACGTCCCTAGCGCTGGACGCCCCAGGGGTAGGGATTATGAGGGAGAGAAACGGAAAATGACACCTCTCTGGCAGCCCTAGATGAAATCCGCTCCAGATCCATCCAAGACCACCAAGAAAAGGACAGACCCCACTGTGCAGGAGGTAAAGGGAAGGAGGCACTCTAGGGGCAGATCCAAGGGAGGTGGAGGAGGTGGAAGGAGTAGGATGGAAGCAGTGGGCTCCAGAAAGAGGAGGGAGGAAAAACAGAAAGTAAAAAAAAAAAAAAAAAAAAAACTGGTAGCGGGGTTACACTAATCTTTTTTCCCTTACCCTTCCTGCCCTAGATAGCTTCTGCCAGAGAACAGGCAGAGAACACCAGGAGGAAATAGCTGCTGGTATAACTAAACTTCACTGCTGGGACTATATTGCCCTCCTTCCCTCGCACCCTAAACCAGTTCTACTTTTATAAGCACAGGATTTGACTGACAACAGGAACTTCCTGTTTGGGAGCAGGAAGTGAGTGGTCACAGAGCCACCAAAGACTCATCATCCTAGAAGGATAAGAGCAGCTCTCCATCCCACCTAGCTGCTGAGCAAGTAAGGAAACTACTGAGAAATATAAGAACTTCTTGTCTCAGAACAGGAAGATCAGGAGCTTAAAGGGCACAGAGGCAGTAAGTAAGTAGGGAGAAAAAAAAAACAGAGGAAAGAGTAAGTATTCCAAACAACAGTTAGGGAGCCAGAAATACGACATTATGGTAGTGGTGCAGTGCAGTGGCTGTGAAGCAGCAGTCTTCCGGGAGACATTCTGGAGGATGCGGTGTTGTCCCATCTGCAGGTACCTCTCTGGGCTGAGGGAGGAGGTTGCTCATCTCCAGACTGAGATAGCCAGGATTTGTGGGACCTCCTCTCCCACCCAGGGATCACCAGGGCCACTGCCATTGCCTCAGAGGTTGCCAAGAAAGAGGAGCGTTTGGACCACAGTGGGCTCAGGAAGGGTGAGGGTGGTGGAACAGAGGCGCATCCCTCCAGTTGTACCTCTCCACAATTTATATGCCGTTCTGGCAAAGTGTTGTTCCTCTATGGAGGCACCCACAGTGGAGACCACAGAGATGCTGGGAACCTCCACAAAGGAGACCCACAGGAGGGTGGCATGGGACCCCACAGGGGAAGAAAATGACTCCTGGTGGGAGATTCCATTGTTAGGAAGATAGAACTGGGGGAGGAATGGAAAAGGGAGGTAAGGTGCCTGCCTGGCGCCATGACTTGGAGGGACAGAGAGCGAATCCTCAGGATCACCGGAGCAGCCGCACGGGGAGGGAGCTGGATGTCATTGTCCACCTAGGGACAAATGACCTGGCTAAGAAAGGGATCAGATTAGTGCAGGAAATGTTTGTGGAGTTGGGTAGGGGCCTTAGACAAGTAGCATGCACGATAACCTTCTCGGAGGTGCTGTCTGTCTATGGCATGGGTGAGGCTAGGGTGCTCCACACCATGGGATTCAATCAGTGGTTGAAAAACTGGTGCAGAGCTCAGGGATTTGGCTTCACTGGGGACTGGGGGTCCACCTGGAGGGATGCAGGCCTGTACTGGCATGATGGTCTGCATCTGTCCAAGAGGGGAACCAGGATCCTAGGTGATAGGTTTAATTGCTTCATTGGCAAGCATTTAAACTAGCCAAGGAGGGAGGCACTGAGAGAGCAGGAAATTCTAGCCCCCAAAAAAAAAAATCAGGGTACTAAGTGAGGTAAACACCAAGATAGAGATGTTGATAGGAGAAGGGCAGGGTAAATGGAGAAAATGACAAACACAATAAGGACAGGGATGGGCAAAAGGGTAAGGCCATGAAGAAATGGAGGGTAATGAATACCAATGCCTGTAGTCTGGACAACAAGCCCTGAACTGGTGGCCTTGATGGAAGAGGGATGCCTAGATATCGAGAGCAGTCACAGAAACATGGTACCAGAGAACCATGACTGGATGTTAACATACCAGGGTACACAACCTACAGGAGAGACAGGAGGGGGAAGAGGGAGGGAGTAGCTCTCTATGTAAGGGAAGGGATAAAAGCAACTGAACAAAAGAGTAAACAGGGAGGAGAGGAGGCACTGTGGGTCACCTTAGAGACTGGAAATGGCACCACAGTCCGCACAGGGGTTGTACACAGACCCCCATGTCACAGGGAGGGAATGGACAAGGATATAATAGAAGGCATCCTTAGGATGGCAGAGAAAGGGGATATACTATTGATGGGGGACCTTAATATGCCAGATGTTAACTGGAGCACCTTTGCTGCAGCCACATCCAAAAGCAGGGCCATTCTCGATGCCCTTCGGGTGGCATTACTCAGACAGTTAGTTTTGTAACCCACTCATGAGGGAGCAATCTTAGACCTCGTACTCTCAAATGGGGACAGTGAGAGGATCTCAGCTCTAGAAGTGGGTAGCCATCTGGGAACAAGTGACCACCAAACAGTGTGGGTCACGATAAACTCAGCTACAGAGTATAGCCATACAAAAGTGAGGGTTCTGGACTTCAGGAGGGCTGACTTTGGCAAGATGGGAAAGTGCCTTAGAAAGGCACCAGCAAACAGGCTAGAAGGAGGTGTGGAGCAACAATGGGGAAACATCAAAACTGCCATCGCAGAGGCAACAAGCCTTTTTGTGAAGCAAATAATTAAAACGAAAGAAAAAGCCACTATGGTTCTCAAAAGAGGTGGCTGTGAAGGTTAGGGAGAAAAAGATAGCATTTAGGAAGTATAAGGAAACACAGAAGGAGCAGGACAAAGAACTGTACCAGTTAAGGCAGAAGGAAGCAGGGAGGGTAGTTAGAATAGTAAAGGCCCAAACTGAGGAAAAGATAGCCAACTCGGTTAAGAAGGGGAATAAAACCTTTTGTAAGCCCCCTACAAATGGGAGTTCCCAAAAAGTCTTCCTTGAGCTTGCCTAAATGCTCACTGCCAGGCTGGTGTCCTGCGTTTTAGCAGTTTAAATGTGATTACCAGAGCTTGTATAGCCTCTGTGTACTGTCTCTTTAAGAGCTGCCTAATTGCAGCTGAAGTAATCTGAGAGGGAGCTCTGTTGAAAGATGTAACTATTTACTGAAAACTATTTAGAATGATAATGATGATGTAGTTTGTCTAACCTGCTTTCTTTGTAGCAAGGACTGTTTTGTTTGTCTCCACTGCCTTGGTCCTGGACTGCAAATTGGACCAATCAGTTCTGGTGAGACCTAAAATGTAGCCGGACTGCAGGAGCTGTCTGAATTCAAAATCTATAGGAACTGCAGTTTGAACTTTTTGCACCTTTTTTGCAACTGAAGGGGGAGCTCTTGCTTTGACTGACAGCCAAATCAGCCAACCAAATCTTCTGGATCTTAGGGAAGTCCCGGGTTGCTTGCAGTTTTCAGTTAGAACTAAGCTGGAAGCTGAGCAAGAAGGAGCTGAAGTGTTTCTCAGCAGCAATCTTGAGTGGATTCGCATGGGAGAACTCTGAAAAGGCTAAGTTTTTGGCCTGCATGATGGTGTACTGCTCCTGAGAGGGAGAGAAGAGAATTATTTTGGACTAAATCCAAGTTTGTATGACTGAAGTGGGCCAGGCTCAACCTGAAGAAGACCGAATATTTTTGCTGAATGCGATCAGCCTGTCAGGAGTTCCAGCTACCCCTAAGCTCCCGGTTTGTGCAGAGACTTTGCGATTGTGCCCAGGGAGCGCTTTGCCTGGTACAGTAGAATTCCTGTACATGTAAACGTGCTATGAGCCGCTAGTGGGTTGTGAGTTAGTTCCCCACTGTGTGAACTGTGTTCTGCTTGCTGGAAGCTGTATCCAGCCCAAAACGGACTGCTTCCGAACTTGTCTCCATGCGTCTGGGCTTTGCCAGACTGGCCCAGCCAGACTACCCACTGCACAGTGAAGTCATCGACGAGAGACCTGCCGGGGGATCAGCCCCCTGCTCCACGCTTGAACAGGAACGATGCCTCTGCGACTTGTGTGGGCCCTGCTTCTCCTGGCATTCCAGATCAACCACCTGCAGTCTCAATTTTTGTCCAGCCTGTGTCCAGTCTTGGGTATCGTGAGTAAATACCAGGGTAGCTCCCTACAACAACAGCTTAATCCGAGTGTGTCATCTGATTGTCTTGTTGTTTTGTTTCCTTTACGAACTGAGCCCTCTGGCTCCAGATTACAAATATTGTGTACTGTGCATGTTGTGTTTTCCATCACAGGGCCCCAACCAGCTGCAACTCCGGCAACTGTCCTGGCTAGCCCATTTCTTCTACCTGGGTACCCAGAGGTGGACTGTGTGGGGACTCAAAGCCATGCATAACTGCTTGATTGATATAACGCTTAAAGTGATTTACCAACTTCCCGATGTCATGTTTGCAGATCACCTTCCCTTCATTGAGTGATGCAAAGCTCAGCTGCCCTGAAGTTAAGTATTAAATATATTCAGATGCTTAGTTTTTTTAACATTTTTGTGCCACAGTTGTCTCTGCATGTTTTTTTCTTTGTTTGAAGTTCGCACATGAGCAGTGCATCCACATGCATGAGTGACATCAACACAGGGAAGGTGTTGCCACTGCACCTTTCTCACTACTTGTTCATTCATCTTTCCTGGACCCAGCCTCAGTGAGTGCAGATCCAAAATTGAACCGACAAAAATGACAGCACTGATGACTGAAACAGTTTGTTATATTGGCAGCTGTTACAGTATACTTGCTTTTGGGATTGCAGAAGTGGTGATTTCTCCTGATTTTCAATTTTACTCATCTGACTAAGCTCTGTGTCCTAGGTCCATCGGTTCTAGGAACATCACAATCTACATTGCTTAAGTACAGTGTTACAGTTTTAATAAGTGCTGCAAGTACATAATTATAACAAGAAGTCTGTATAAAAAATTCATTTTTTTAACTGAGTGGAGCTGTAATCTGTAGCATATTGGGACACAAAAGGACGACTTTTGAACTGGGCAGATCTATAAGTTGAAGTGAGCTTTTCAATATTGGTACATAGAGGTCTGTGTTAAATGGATGACTTTTTCAACAGTTCAGAATTGTAATGTGCAGCAAAGTATAAGCACTGAGCTGCGCAGCCCAATCCCAGGAGAACAGTGCAATAAACTGTGTATTTTTGGCAAGTGCTGCTTCCAGTGTGATTGCTTCAGTAAACTGCCTTTGCTATTGCATTTCTGATTGTCACCATCATTATAGACAGTTTATATTTTTTCTTGTGCTCCTGTGTTTTCTTGGGCTCATTTGGTGTTCTCAAGCAAGGACCATAACACTGATCACCAAAGTATGCTTAGATGTGCATGAATAAAGGGACATGGTGCACTGAATTGTTTCTCCAGCTTGCCAGCTGCTTGCTAAGTTTATAAATGAATGCAATAAAATCAGTTATATACTGTACATAGTTATACTGTACATAGTTTACAGTGTATCTCAAAATTAAACACTTAGTTTTTTAACATTTTAACATACAGTCTTTATTTATAATTAGGATTATAGCATCATTATATGTGCTCTGGAGCATCAGCAAAAGAAGAGACTGCAGTTACCATCCTCTCCCGACACTGTGGTACCAATGTACAGCTTCTATGGTGGTATATTGCAAAGTGTGCTAGTCAGTTCGGCATACTTAGGGAATAATGTCTGAACCAAAATATGGGCTACACAGCAATGAATGCAGGGAGTCTACACAATGCACCATGACATCGGTAAGGCATGGGAGACAGTATAGTGCAGCATCTGTTGTATTTGCTGTACACTTTACGCATGTGCATCAGATATCCACTGTAATGGAAAAAATAGGAAAACACAAACGGCTTGACACAGACCGAAGTGGTAATGAAGTATGGTGACATAAGTGAGGAAGGGTGGTTCAAATACAGTCTAACACTTGAGTACCTACCGCAAGGATATGTCCCTTTTTGTAGTGAACCAATCAAACAGTACTTAGGCTATCTAAACATAAATGCTGTCGCTTTCTCCATGAGAAGGGTATTGGCAGTGTCATTTTTAACCTTGGGGGGTGGGGACTACACGACTGTACTGTGTATTTTTTGCTCAATTCATAATGCACCTGGAGGCACACATGTAGCGGCAATAAGCCAATGCCAGGATGGTATTACAGATGCTTATGCAGACACTAATGACAGCTGCAGTCTGTATAGTTCCTGAGTGCTTAGAGGTAACACAAAGCTGATGCAATAATTTGTAGTTTTAAATTTATAACATGCCGTAAACAGGGGAACCGGTGACTTCAACATGTTACTCAATCACTGATACTTGTAAAGGGGGAAGTACAAGCAGGCCCCCCACCCCCAAACACACACATACTCAGAGAAGAAAGCTATAGCATAGACCAGTTGGCACTAGGGCAAAGACAGACCCAAACAGTATAGATAATTTACAGATAATAAAAGTTCTATGCTGCAGCATTTTTCTAAATGTATGTGTGCAGCTGGGGGGTTTGGAGTGGTTGGAGTACAAGGTGCCTGCTTGTAATTTCCACCCTGTGCTCCATCAGAGTGAGTGACTGATAAATCAATTGGCGGGAGGTTACTACTAACTAGTACCAGGTGAGGAATTTGGACAAATTGGATTTGGACAAATTGTGAGCCATTTATCCTGCTCAAGCAATGCCACCAGATCGAGCCGTGCTCTCAGTGTCAAGCTGGAGTGGCCAACAACTTGTTAGCATAGGGAAAGCAATCACCCCCCCCAAAAAAAGAAATATAAAAATCCAGGGTACTATCACTAGCTTTTGTGTGGGCACATCGATGCTGGGAGTAACAGAACACACACAATACCTCAGTTTTGCACAGTGAAATGACAGCAATGATGGGAACCAAACCGTAGCAATAAGTAGCAAAATATAATATTAACAGTCCGTGTTGCTAAATCTGCTCTCGCTGCTGTACTGGAATGGATTGGGATTACTGCTGTGACTGCCTGAGCTATTGCCCATATCATTCTCACTGCTGTCATAAGGTCATCCCTATTCAGATCTACTATGCAGTGGCTGTCAAATTGTGGCACTATGTCAGTGTCCGAAAGATCACTGTTAGTGCAGGACAACATAATGCTTTCATCATCGGACCCTGAAAATGATCTGTTTGACATTGCTATTGTCGTGCTGCATGCTGTGACCAAGAGCTCTGTTATCAAGACAGAATTGCTGTGACCAAGAACTAATTTTAATTGCAGAGCACATATCTCCCTGTGGTGTCATTGCAAAGGTAATGAGTGCCAAAGGTCACCAAATACATGCTCCAATACACAAAATAACACTTCCTGGTTTGTGAGGGTGAAAACCTGATTTAATTTGCTAAAATAGGCTATGCATCTATCAAAATACATTGCGAATCAGTTCTATATGCAGTCACCTTGCAGTATATGCGTTCATATATCAAAACTTGGTAAATCGCTTTAAGCTAATTAACCTGATTTTGCTCCCTCCCTTGTTCAAGTCCCCTGAATAAATCAGATCCAACTTTTTCTGCATGTAATCTGACTGAGGTTCCAGTTTGTGCTCAAATACTGTACTGTTGCTATTTGCTGTGCTTAACCTTGTTTTACAGGGGGTCCCCAGGGTCGAGCCAGAGGAACCAGCCCTGGTGGTAAGTGCAAACAGTGTGGATACTTGTATGGTGTACCAGGGGTATTGTGAAAGTGATTATTGTACTGTGTTCAGGCCACTAGAGGGGAAAGAGGGAGTTACAGTGTCCCGGAGGGCTGTGCCCAGGTTAGCTTGACCACTACCAACCCTGACCTCCGGGTGGAGGCACCCGTTTCAGAACTCAGGCCCCTTAACCTGCTACTAGCCAAGCAGGCAGGGGTAGTAGCCCTTGGGATAGTGCCACCTAGGGGTTATATTTTATAGGTATATCAGGGAGTGTAGCAAGACAAAGGGAGGGATAGTGAGGCTGAATAGAATAGATGGTGGGTGGGCAGAGAGGGACAGTGAAAAAGCGGGGCTACTGAACGAATACTTCTGTTCAGTATGCACAAAAGAGGATGAGGGGGAGGTGCCTATTCCAATTAACAGAAGCACTCTGGATGGGGGTTGATCCCAGTCCTTTCACAGAAGAAAGGGTTCTGAAATAACTCCTAAAACTGAAGGTAGACAAAGCAGTGGGGCCTGATGGAATTCACCCCAGAATTCTAAAAGAATTAAGGAGAGAACTAGTGACACCACTGACTACCCTTTTTAACAAATCATGGGAGGATGGTGTGGTACCTGAAGACTGGAGGAAGGCGGATGTGATTCCCCTTCACAAAAGTGGGAGCATGACAGAGGCAAGAAACTACAGACCTGTCAGTTTGACCTCTGTGGTAGGAAAAGTGATGGAATCACTTCTGAAGGAAAGAATTGTTGAGTACCTACAGGCCAGTGGGGCACAGGACCCAAGGCAGCATGGGTTCACAGCAGGAAGGTCATGTCAGACTAATTTAATTGGTTTCTTTGACTGGGTGACCAAAGTAGTAGACTAGGGAGGGGCTGTGGACATGGCCTACCTAGACTTTAGCAAGGCATTTAACATAATCCCACACAAAGATTAATAGTCAAATTGACCAGCCTGGGAGTGGGTCCCAGGGTGGTGGCCTGGGTAAAACATTGGCTGGACAACAGGACGCAGAAGGTAATTGTAAATGGAGTCTACTGTGAAGAAAGAGGAGTTACTAGTGGGGTACCGCAGGGTTCAGTACTGGGTCCAGGTCCTTTTTAATGTCTTTATAAGTGAAATTGCAGAGGGACTAGAAGGAAAAGTATGCCTCTTTGCAGATGACGCAAAGATCTGCAACAGGGTTGATACACAAGGAGGCGTGGAAAGGATGAGAAGGGACTTGGCAAGGTTGGAGGAATGGTCAGAAGTATGGCAGCTTGGATTCAATGCAAAGAAGTGCAAAATAATGCACCTGGGGTAATAACAACAACAAAAATGGAAAGGGACCTGGGGGTAATCATATCAGATGACCTAAAGGTTAGCAAGCAATGTGAGAGGGCAGTAGGGAGGGCTGGGGGGATACTGGGATGTACAGTATAGGGAGAGGCGTCACCAGCAGAAAACAGGAAGTTGTTATCCCTCTGTACAGACAGTTGGTGAGACCCCATCTGGAGTACTGTGTCCAGTTCTGGAGACCCCATCTCCACAAGGACATAGACAGGATGGAGGCAGTCCAGAGGAGGGCAACTAAAATGGTGCAGGGTCTGCAAGAGAAGCCATACGAGGAGACACTAAAGGAGCTTAATATGTATACCCTTGAGGAGAGGTGGGGGGGATGTGATTGAAACTTTTAAGTACCTCAGTGGAATCAACAAAGTCCAAGAGGGTAGCATCTTTCAGAAAAAGAGATGTGCAAGAACAAGGGGATGCAATTTGAAGATATGGGGGACAGCTCAGGGGCAATGTGAGGAAGTATTTTTTCACAGAGAGGGTGGTGGACACATGGAACAGCCTTCCTGAGGAGGTTGTGGGGTCTAAAACTGTGGGTGAATTCAAGAATGCATGGGACAGACATAAGGCAGTTTTTGTGGGGGGTAGGAAGAAATAGGCTGCTGGTTAACTAGGATCTGCAGCTTATCCTGTAGGTAGGGAAATGGGCAGACTAGGTGGGCCAAGTGGTCCTTATCTGCTGTCAAAGTCTATGTTTCTATGCCACCTCTTCGGAGAGCCAGAGTGGTTTTATTTTCCTCATTGCTCTACTCACTTGCTTAACACATAGGCTTGTGACTTTCGTTATGGCCCCCTTAGGATGCGCCCATTGCACTTCTACATCCCCTTCTTCCACTTCACCCTGTAGGGCTTTCTTCAGACATGCCTCTAGTTTTGCAAAATCTGCCCTTTTGAAATGCAAGACACTTGCCCTTGTGTGGCTGTATTCCTCTACTCTCCTCACACTAAACCATACTGTATGATGATTGCTGGATCCCAGGTGACTCCCTACCTTTACGTCCCCTACTCGATCCCCATTTGTGAGGACCAGATCCAATATTGCCCCTCATGGGTGTGTTCTGCCACTAGCTGTTTGAGCCCTGCCTCTGAAGGGCTTCCAGGATGTTTCTGCTCCTTCCTGTGGCTGCAGTATGGGTGCTCCAATTGACATCAGGCAAATCGAAGTCCTCCGTCAGTGGTATTTTATTATTTATTTATTGAAAAGTTTAACCAGGAAGTACATACTGAGCTGACAACAGCTCGTTTGCAGATGAGCCCTGGGGGAGAGGGGAGAAGGAGACCGCTAACAATAAAATAACAAGGTAAAATACAAAATACAACAAAATTACAAGCTGAATCATAATATTAAAGGCAAATAGCAAATGAAAGCAACTAGAAAAACAAGCATTTGTCAATGCCGAATGTTGGCTTGCTGGCGTTGGCATTGGTAGTGCAGGAGTTGGAGAGATACATAATAGGAATGGCAGTGAAGTATTGAACTAACGGCAACCCCCCTCTCCCCCGCAGAGACTGAGTGTTGCTTTGGGTCGTCGGTCATAACGCTTATGCCATTCCACCTCACCCCACCCTGCAGACACCGACAGGTGTTGCTGTGTGCTTTGGGGTCTTGGGCCCTTATGCTCACCCCATTCCATAAGGAAATACGCTGAGATAGGAGCAGTATAGGAGAATGGGATCAACTTTGGGGCCAGAGTCCAATGCACACCTCGATGCCTGTCATTGGCTGCAGGGTGGGGGTGAAATGGCGTGAGCATTACAGCCGACAATCCCAAGTCACACCCCTGACGCCTGTCAGTCTCTGCAGGGTGGGGCGTTACAGTTGGAAACCTTAACGCCTTGGGCGTTTGTTGGTATTTGCACTCCAACTTTTCAACTTGGGCTTTTTGTGACCGTACCTCATGAACAGTGGCACTATCAGTTCGTTAGCTGAAAGGTGATTTTGCACAGCAACTGTGCCATTTGGTGCCACAGGTGCAAAAACACATTTTGGGCAGGATGTGAAAAATGACAGCTATACTATTCATGAGAAGGTATAAAAAAATGGCAATGTTGAAAACCTGGAGTGAAAATATGAAAAATTGTTGAAGTCACGAGCTTGCGTAGAAACTGCGCAATGCACGCCCGTAATGCAATTATTTGGGGGATATTTTTAACCAGATTTTCAACATAGGCATTTTGGGACCTCTGCTTATGGACAGTGGCACTGTGATTTTGTTAATCTGTCCTGAAAGTTGATTTCCTACAGCAACCGCGCCATTGTGTGAAAACACATTTTGGGCAGGATGTGAAAAATGACAGCTGTACTGTTCATAAAGAGGTGTGAAAAAATGGCAATGTTTAAAATATGGAGTGAAAGTATTAAAGATTGTCGAAGTTAACAGCGTGCATGGAAATTGCGCAACGCACACTCTTAACGCAGTCATTTTTTGGAACTTTTTCACCAAATTTGCAACATAGGCTTTTTGGGACCCCACCTCATGAACAGTGGCACTGTCATTTCATTACTCAATCCCAAAAGGTGATTCCACACAGTGACCTCAAAATCACCTTTAGGGACTGAATAACGAGATGACAGTGTGTGTGTTCATGAGGTGGGGTCCTAAGAACCCCATGTTGAAAGTCTGGAGCCAAAATTTAAAAAAATGGCTGAGATAGCCACCTAAGTTGAACCCCCCTTCCCCATTGATGCCATTATACAGCTTACCGGCATTCCTTCATTTTGCAGTTTGGCTTTGAAGAGTCCAGATGTGTTCCTGCTCCACCAAAGATCACAGTGCCTGACCTCCTGAGGTAAGTATCGGGTAAGGGGAGGTGTGAGGAGATGGGGTGTGCAGAGGGTAGGGCTGCCGCGGACAATGGACCATTTTCTTTTTTTCAGGTACAGAAAAAAAAAATGGATACTGCGCCGAGGGATGATTTTCTTTCTTTACAGGTGTAATAAAAGAAAAGTTGGGCTCACTGGGGTGGGCTCCCAGTGTGCTTCATGACTTTCGGGGGTAATGTTGACCACATTGGAGTGGGCTCCCAGTGTGCCACACAATGGGGGTGGGGCGGGGGGAGGAACATGCCAACACAGTCGGCTTTCTGAGTGCGGAGGCACACTGGGGTGGGCTGCCAGTGTGCCACACAATGTTGAGGGGGATGGCGGACATGCCGACACAGGATTGCACCCCTGATGTCAGCCTTCTTTGGGGATCGTTTGCCGCCATGTTTATTGAAATGTTTCACCAGGAAAGGCACATACAGTAGGCGTGTCATCTGTGCCGCTGCATGATGAGCTTGTCTCCGATTGCAGCGGCACATTTCTTTTAAGTTGGTGGCACTTTACATAATACTTGTGTCAGCGCTAGCATGCTGGCTAATTGGGGAATGAGGGATGCACCCACTAAAGTGTGCCTTGCATTCGCCACAACACTGACACACCTCTGGAAGCGCTCCTACCCCAATACGTTATTTGCACGTGTGCGCAAGCCAACATCATAACGCACTCTCAAAATATACAGAAGGAAAACAAAATAGAAACAGCAAGGAAAGGGCAAGACAAGAGACACAGAGTAGAGGAAGGATTAAAGGCAGTTGCAGGAAGGATGACAAAGGTCAGAGAGAAGTGTTTTTAGGGAGGAAGGAGAAGAGACAGAACGAAAAGGAAAAGAGGACCATAGTTTTGGAAAGCAGTAAGAAAAAGCAGATTGGCCAATAATAGATTTTCTAGAAGGGATAGTAAGAAAAAAGTAGAGAAGAGTTTCGAAGAGAGTAAGAGGGAGGAGGGGAAAGATTTGCTTTCCGATAGGAGAGAAGGGTTCCAAACCAGAATTTGGACAAAAAAGAGACACAATGGGAAAGGTGCCTAGCATCAAGAGAGGGGAAAGAAAGAACTGAGTAAAGAGAGCAGTGGTGAGAACGACGTATCCACCCAGAACATTGTTTAAATAACATTGCCGCAAGAATATCACAGTCAGTAATGCCAGGAGCCTTTACAGCGACAGGGGGATTACCTCTGTCGCTGTATGTGTGGGCAAGGAAGGGAAAGCAGAAGGGTCGAAGGGATAACAGAGCAGGAGGTGTGCTGTCTGGCTGAGCTGCTTCGGTGGTGGAGTGGCTAAGGCACTTGCTCCTGGAGTGGAGAAGACCTGAGGTCCAGGGTTTGGTTCCCTGTCTCCCAGAAGTGAACTGTAGTGTTTTGTTTTTATTTTAAAGACATTCCCCCCTCCTGAGTTTGTCCCCATCCCCGCGGTCCACACACCCTCAGAGTTGATTACATTAATTCCAGGGGGTGTGGGGGGCCTTGCCCTCCACAAAACAAAGAACTCCTGCTGGTGTACATCGCTCAGTGTTTTCACTGACGTTTTTTATTTTCAGTATTTTGGTGGCGGCATTGTATGCCATTATGTTTTTGTCAGCGATATTACCGGCTGGAACGGAGTACGTGAAGGGTAATCTAAAGCATAGCAGCAGAAAGCATGAAAGAGGTGGTCCAGTCTGTCAAGAAAGGTTTTAGGTGCATTACTGTAGACTGTCACCGTAGTCAAAGATTGGAAGGATAATTTTTTGTACAATTTCCCAGCAGGCAGGGAGCAGAACACAAGCTTTGTTCCTTAGGGTGAAGCTTACGGTGAATTGCATCAGTGTGCACAGAGAAATCAAGATGATGGTTAATGCAGACCCTGAGGTACTTAATGCTGGGGACAACTTCAATTTTAGCACCATCAAGGGTATTAAATAATGGAGAAGAAGAAAGTTTGGCAAGCCTCCAACGAGTACCAAAAGTCACTGAGACTTTTTTTTGGCATTAGGAGATAGCTGATTAACCTTGAACCCGCGTTGAATGTTGTCAAAGTCCAGCTGTAGTCGGGAGGTAAGGTTACGGGGAGCATTGCCATATGCAAAGAGAACTGTGTCATCAGCATACACATGAATGGATGCAGAGGAACAGACGGATTTGCCCTTTTGCTGTCATTTTGTGGATGATTTCCACTAGCCCACTGTCCAAATCCTCCCCTTGTGTCAGCGGTCTGCAGATCACACTTGCTTGAATGGCAGTACCATTTCCTGTTTCCAGTGTGACCCACAGTGCCTCCACTTCATCCCTTATGTCCTAAACTTCTGTAGCTTTTATAGCCTCCCTAACGTTGATAGCCACTCCTCCTCCCTTTTTTCTCCACCCTGTCCTTATGGAATAGAGCATTGCACTACTATTTTATTTATGTATTGAAATGTTTCACCAGAATGGCATGCTGAATGACAATTTGCTCGTCTTCCGGTGTGACCTGGGGGGAAGGGGTTCATAGTTACAAGATCAACATTAACATACAGTTGTAAGGCAGGTGTTACAAACAGTGTTACAACAGTGTTATGCATAACAGGTAGAAAGAGTGGACAATAATAAGGGCCGGGTTGATAAGTAAACAACTGTTTACATGAAAGAAAAGGGGGAATGGAGAGGGAGGGATAAGAGTCGTGTCCCTGGAGACCCCTTCCTATTTCCTAATCATGGTTGCCTGTGTACCACGTCTGTAACAGCGACAGAGTCCAGGTCTGCTTCTGACATCAAGGCCATTAGGTCTGAGATTTTGTTTGTCAGACTGCGAGTGTTCGTACTCATGGCTTTTCACGTTCTGACACCCTTTTTTTGACTTCCTCCCTCTGACCCCATGTTTGTCTTCTAGCCCCTTCTTAATAGGCATGCTACTGTGATCCACTTTCTTTGAATCCATTGACCCTTCCTGGTGTTCTTTCTGGTCCCTCTTTGTATTCCATGATCAGTTTCTTTTTCCGGGGGAGTTACAGCTTAGTGCCTGTTTGTGATAGGGTCCTTTGCCACCTGCTCCCCCTCTCCTAGTTTAAATGCTTGATGCTTGCATCAAATTTCTGGCCCAATGCACCTACTCCATCATTTGAGAGATGCAGTCTGTCGTACCTGAAGAACTTCCTCTCTCAGAAGCCTACCCAAGTTCCAGTGAAGTGGTAACCTCTTTCTTGACGCCAGCTCCATAACCACTCATTGAAATCCTTGATTTCCTCGCTTCTGATTTTCTCTTCGCTGTTGTCATTGCCCCACACAGGAAGGACGTCAGAGAAAGCTAGGTAGGTCATTTTAGTGGCCAGTCAGTCTCCTAGTTTGACTAGGTTTCTCTTGGCTTCCTCTACCGGCTGCCCTGCCAAGTCGTTAGTCCCTAGGTGCACCAAGATCCTCAGGTCATCTCCATTTTTCCTTGCTATCCTTTTGATGCACTCGGTGTCGCGTTTTGCTGAGGCTCCTGGGAGGCATCTGACTATCACCCTTGTTTTGTGTCCTGTTGGTTAGGTGGGTCTCCACTCCTCATATCATGGGATCTCCCACGATGAGAACTCTATTTCTTTTTGCTTTCTTGTCACTGTTTGCTCTTTCAGGGTCCTGTCCTTCTTTTTTGACTGGCTGGCTCTCTCTTCCAGCGTAGCTGCGATTTCTTTCCTTAACGAGAGGTGCAAAGCGGTTTGTAATGGGGATAGGTTTTGCTCTGACTGGTTGTGTCTGGCCCCTTTTACCTTTACTATTTCCTGTCCTCTATACCACCTTCCATTCCTTGGAGCTGGTTTGCCTCTGTGGGTGTGAACTTCTATCCGGTATCTGAAGGCATGGAATTAGGTGGTTTGACATCCTGATCAGGTACTGCAGCTCTGATATTTTATCCCATGTTGCATTCAGTTGCACTCTAAGATCGCTGAGGGTCCTGCATATGGAGCAGTGCCCGAGTCGCCAGAGAGTTCCTGTGCAGATTAGTGCCCCACATCTGTGATAGCCAGTAATATCCATATTCCTTTGTATGGTTTTTACTTCTTTCTTAATGTACATTTCTGGATCCTTGATGTAGTTTAGCTGACCCCTCTGTAGATTAGTCCCCTCCTTCTGTGTAATGGTTCTCCGCCGAGTATCCCTGCAAATCAAATCAAAAAAAAATTCTTCCTCTTCTCCCTCCTGTGGGCAGGATTTGACTGTTTACCACTTCCTGTTTCTACAGGAAGTATCCACTGCCAAGCTGCTTCAGTCCCTGATAATTGGGCAAGCTCTGTGTGCTGTGTGCTCTACTCTTTAAGGCACAGTAGTCTCAGTCCCCTGGTCCTGTACCCTGCAGCACAGAATAGTAGCCAAAAATCAATCAGTGGGTGTCTGCCAACACTACGGGTGCTGCCTGCTGCATGGATAGAAGAAAAAGGTCCGGGAGCACTTGCGCCGCAATATGTGAGCCCCTATATGAGGCTACTTCTTTTAAACCCTGCTCTGAAGGTTTAAACCTGGCGCCAAATAACCTCTTGCTGTTGATTGGTCAGTGCCCCTGCTAACATCACTGCTGCCCGATTTCTAGTTGCTTGTCTCTGGTACACTGTGTGCTCTGCTTTTTAAGGCACATTAGGCTCTGTCCCCTAGTCCCGTACCCTGCAACACAGAATAGTAGCCAAAAATCAATCATTGGGTGTTCACCGACACCACTGGTGCTGCCTGCTGCATGGACAGAAGAAGATGATCAGGGAGAGCTTGCAACGTGTGACAGCCTTGAGAGAACAGACAGCCTTGAGTAGTTGAAACTGTAAATGTAAGAGTATTGCGCCATGTAGGGCCCCCTGACATGTAGAGCATGACCAAGATCCAGAGGCAGGCCCTACTCAGATGGATGCCCTTAGCAGGAAGGCTTTGTCCTCTGCACATGCCCTAATATGCATTTCTGCACACCAGCAAATATGGCGACCTATAGTTGCTATGGTTGTAGCAGAGCAGAGTCTTAGCTATGTTTCCGCAGAGTGAGACAGGCAGGCCATTTACCTTTCTGCTCAGGGCTTGGAGGTACAGTAGCTTTGACACCAGTGAAGGGCATCTTGTGATGCCAACAAGGTGGCCTTCAGGCTGGCAGGTACTGCATTCTCCATCAGGTGGCCAGCATAGCTTTGCCTCTCCCAGCTGGCATCTTTTGCCCTGCATAAGGTGCTTAACTCACAGATCTTATCTGTGCCAATCTTCACCATTCATCATTCTTTGAGTAATGTGGCCAGAGGTCACAATCCTGCGGGAGCTTCTTTTTTTTTTTTTTGGGATGTGTGGAGTCGACGCACCATCGGTTCTGCCCTCGAGGCCGACACAATGCGTGGCACTCGGTTGGCCTTAGGTGTCACTGGACCCAGCCCTCTCTCACCACCAGTTCTTCATCTCCGCCATAGAGAGCGCACTGTGAAGCTCAGCTGCACAAGAGGCCTACTGACCAGAAAAAGCCTTCGACGCTGATTTCTCTGACGCAGAAATATTTTGACGCATATACCACTCAACACCACTGGTAAGACCGTTCCTTTTCTTTATTTGTTAGCGACGTTGAGTCTTTGTTTAGCTTGTTTTTCCATAGATCATGTCTCGGTCGCGGGGCAAGAAATCTTAGTAGACGGGATGGCCCACTATGCGACGGTGCCTGTGCGGGCGTAAATACCCTGTCACCGACCAACATGACCGTTACCTTGCATGTCTTGGCCCACTTCATGACATGGATTCGTGCGATGTCTGCCTCTCCATGGACTGTCGTGTCACCGAAAGCAACAAGCATGAAAAGTTGGATGAGCGCCGCCGACTGGGACGGAAAGGCACTGCCAGGCCAAGCCACTGGTCTCTTGCCTTCCTCCGGGTCCTCTTAGTTCTGTAATGACCATGGAGGAGAGGGCTTCTGCTTCTAGTAGCCGCTGTTGCAGAAGCCCCTTCCATGGTGCAGGAAGCCCGTCCGGTTCCACCTGGGACGGGCGGAGGCACCGATTAGCAGTCGCCCCTTCGGGGGTGAAGGCTCCCCCGGTGTAGTTTCCTTGGGCTGAGAAGCCTGGGTCAGTGCCATCCTCGATGCTGTCCATCGGTGCCATCTTGGACCTCGGCACCGTTTGTGGTGCCATGGGCCGTGATGGCGCCGTGGTCTGCACCGGTTCGTTGCTCGGTGCAGTCTCTGCTGTCGGTGCTGATGGCGCTGTGGGAGGTTCTACGGTGCCGTCCTCGACTGTTTCTCACCTCGGTGCCATTAGCAGCACTGAAGCTGAGCATGGCACCATGTCTAGCTCTGGTGCCACTTGTGGTGCCGAGCGAGGACGTGGCGCCATGGGGGTTACCATTCTTGGCACTGAGAGAGCTGCGGCACCGTGGGTCGAGACGGTGCTGTGAAAGGCACCGGCTCTGATACTGCTGCCGCCCTCGGTGCCGTGTCTTCTTCGCACACTGTTCGCAGTGCGTTTGGGGCCTTCAGTGCTGACTGTGGTGCAGTCCCTCGGACTAGTACCCCATTCGGTCGGGATAGCAGTGGGCGTCCGCATACTGTCTGGCAGCGGACTTCGGTCTTCACCTCCTCGGAGGTGAAGTTGGACTCTGAGTCAGGCAAGCGGTCTGAGTCTTTGGAGTTGGCCGCTCACGTGGACACCCTGGTAGTTTCCTCGACTGACCAGAACCAGCTCCCCCCGAGGAGTGGACAGTTGCCCCTGGGTCCAGGGTCAGGGGTGCTGAACAGCAGGCAGCGGTGCAGGCCACTATTGCTCTGCAGCTTGGCCTTGGAGTGTTTTCTGACCCCTCAGTGGTGGTACCCCCTCAGGTGGTGTGCCTGGATTGCCCAACTTTGAGGCCGATCAGAGCACCCACAGGAGGGGAGGGTGCTGCTCCCTGGGTAGTCCCTTCGGGGACTGACCAGAGTTGTCTGCTGTCTGGGCTGGTGCTTGCAAGGAGAAGGACTCTATCGGACTCCGAGGGGTCGAGGGGTAGGGGTTCGACACAGTGACCCTTTTCTGGGGCCCACCTGGGTTACAGAAGGAGTCGTAGTGCGGACCTCCCCCCTTCCCTTTTTCAGTCTCCTCAAGAGGGCCCTGTTCTTTGGAGGTAGGAGACCGTCCTTTTGGAGTTCCACTGCCCCGGTCACCTCACAGGGGAATCTTCAGGGCACAGCCTAGGCAGTTCCAGTATGGTTGACCAGCTGTCGGCTGTTGAGTTTCCTGGAGCTCCTTTTCCCTTGGGGCTCCAGGTGCGCTCTCTTGCCCAGGCAGAGGACAATTGATTCCTGTTGTTGGCTCTGCCCCAGTTCCTCTGCCACCTTCTCCTGCTCTCCCAGGCATTCTTGGTCCTAGCGGACCTCTCTCCTGGGAGCAATTCAGGACTGTGGCCGCTCATTTTCCCTCTTATGTTAGAGCCATGGACAGGCAGGTGTTCCAACCTCCCCCTGAGCAACCAGCCACTGAATCTTTGAGGTCTTCCGCTTCTTCATCCTCCTCTTTGGGAGGAAAGGAACCATCTGTCCACATCTCCCCTGCTGCTGCTGATCTCATTGAGTATCAGTGTTTCCTCGTGAGGATGTTGGAGGACCTGCATATCACCCCATCCACTCAGCACAATCTGGAGCACTCAACGCGCGCCTTCTTAGGCGATTTCAGTGCGGACACCCTTGTGGTGCCCCCCATGGCCTGCTCCCTTTCGGGAGGCGTCGTTGCATTTCTGGCAGAGATCCTTTCCGAGTCCCAGCCCCTAGGGATCTCTGCCAGAGGTACTGTGCCCCCGGAGTCTCCAGGTAGTTTGCCTCATCCTCAGTCAGGACTGATGCAGCTGGACACTCCTGATGGGCTTTGCGCCCTTCTCTGTGACGGCCCCCCGATGCCAATTCCATGGAATTTGACTTCTAGGGGAAGGAGGACTTTCTACTCGGCACGGTTGCTCCTTTCAGTATTTGCATATCAGACCCTCTATGCTACCTATGATAGGTTCCTGTGGTCCAGGCTAGGTCAACTCCTAACCTTAATGCCTGATATGGAGGTAACCAGACAAGCCATTGCACTCTCTGCACATGGCAAGGAGCTAGCAAAGCACTAAGTGAGGGCATCTTACAACACCAGTGAGGTAGCTTCCAGGGTCGTAGGGACAGCAATCTGCACTATGCGGACAGCATGGCTACATCTCTCCCGGTTGTCACCCTTGGTCCGGCGTAAGGTGATTTCCTCCGCATACCAGAGAACCCATTTTTTCTCCCGTAGGGTGAGGTGGCGTCTGTCGGGGCAACCTCCTCCGGGGGGTCCCCTTCTCACTCTCCCCAGTCTCGGACCTCTCCAGACCCATGAAGGTTACTAATATACTAACATACTACTTGCCAGCAGATTAGGCCTTACGCTCTATCGAGTCTGCTCGAACCTCAGATCCCTAGTTGGGTGCCGAGGCCCTCCCCCCCCTTGTGTTCAGAAACCCCTATCATCCATCCCCACCCCCCCGGGACAGACCATCATCTGATACATCCACTTTCTGTGTCTGTCCCACCCTTTCTTGAAGCCCTCCACTGTGGATCTCTGGAACCAACTCGCCAGGCAGTGCATTCCAGGGGTCCACCACCCTCTCAGTGAAAACCTCCTTCCTCCCTCACCCTTCCACCTTCCAACTTCAAACCATGCCCTCTGGTGATACCTCCCTGCTTTAGTCTAAAGATCCCCTCCATGTTTACCCTAATTATTCCCTTGAGGTAATTGAAGACCTCAATCATGTCCCCCCTGTCTCTCCTCTCCTCCAATGAAAACAGGCAGAGCTCCTCAAGTCTGTCCTCATACGTCAAATCCCCTAGTCTTCGTATCATCTTAGTTGCCCTCCTCTTACCCTCTCCAGGAGCTGTATGTCCCTCTTAAAGTGTGGTCTCCAGTACTCTACACAGTACTCAAGGTGAGGTCTAACCAGTCCATTGTACAGCGGCAGAATCACTTCCTTGCTCCTAGAGGTGATCCCCCTTACAATGCATCCCAACATCCTGTTTGCCTTGCTAGCCGCTCTCCTGCACTGCTCAGAGTTATTCATACATGCATCCACCATGACCCCTAGGTCTTTTTCCCCTATTGAGGCTTCCAGCGCCCTCCCAGGGGTGTATCTGTTTAGGGTTTCCAACAAGATGTAACACCTGCACTTGGTGATTGAACTTTAATTTCCATGTGTGAGCCCAGCTTCAGGGTGTCAGGTCCTCTGCAGGGCCAACCTCCCCTCTTCTCCCTCAACTACTGCTTCCATCTTGGAGTCATCAGTGAAGAGACTCATTTCACACCCTGTACCCTCCCTGATGTCCGATATGTATGCATTAAACAGGATCGGACCCAGGACCGAGCCCTGCGGTACCCCACTACCAACCTCTCTAGGGTTCGAGTGCTCCCCACTGACCACTACTCTCTGAGTGCGTCCAGCTAGCCAGTTTTCAATCCATCTGACCATCAAAGGGCCTACTCCTAACCCCATCAGTTTCTCCACCAGACCATTGTGGGGGACAGAGTCAAACGCCTTGCTGAAGTCCAAGAATAATACATCCACAGGCTTTCCCTGTCCAGTTCTGATGTTACCCATTCATAGAACTCCACAAGATTGGTTTGACATGATCTACCTGGCTACAAACCCATGTTGCCGACTATCCAGACCTCCCACCTCCTCCAAGTACACGCCCAATCGTTCCTTTAGTATACTCTCCATTAATTTTCCCACCACCGAGGTCAAACTGATGTGTCTATAGTTACCTGGTACTTCCCTCGACCCCCCTTTATGGATTGGCACCACATGTGCCTCTCGCCAATCCCTAGGTACCCTCCTGTCTCAAGTGACCTGTTGAAGAGCTCTGCCAGGGGTGCAGCCAGTATGTCCACCAGTTCCCATAGTACTCTCGGATGAATGCCATCCGGCCCAGGAGAGGTTCTCTCTCTTGGTGTGCCACCCACTGAGAGCTAAGGAACTTAGTCTTTTAGGGTCCAGGGCCCCCCTTTGGGGAGTCTTGGCAGTCACCCAAAGGTGACGAATGGTGAAGATTGACACAGATAAGATGAGAAAATTACGTACCTACTGTAATTTCTGATCTTTCTATGTATCTTCACCATTCATCACAATCCCACCCTCCATCCCCCTGGGGCCTCAGTCTCTGGGTCTCCCTCCCTCTATGTGCCCTCCTTCCCCCCCCCCTTCCTTTCCATTGGTCAGGAGCGGGGTGACCTTGGGCAAACATAGGGGGATGTTTTGCTTTCCTGGGGGGGGGAGAGTGATCAGGATGGAGGGCACCTCTTTCCTCAGTGCCTTGGCTCCACCCCTGTAGGGTGGGGGTTGGTGGTTGCCCTCTCTTCTGTTCTCTCTCTCTCTCTCTCTCTCTCTCTCCCTTTCAGCTGTTCTCCCTTGTTCTTGTCCTTAAGGACTCAACCCTCAAATTATTTTAAGAAACTTGTTTCTTACCACCAAAACTTGGTTTTGAGGGAGGGGTACAGCCCTGTATCTTGTCTTTCTTCCAGAATAGCAGCTTCTGCTTATGTTGGAGTTATTGCCAGTGATTCGGTGCCTTGAATTCTAGCAGTGTAGCCTTCTGGCTACTCCTCCGCAGTTCCTATAGAATCTGGAGGCAGATTAAGGCTTCAGGGTATGTTTTCTTACCCCACCCTCACATCCTTACTTCTAAATTCTTCCCTTCCTCCCTCCCTCCCCTTCTACTTCCAGAGATTGGGGCCCCTTTCCCAATCCCCTTAGATTTCCAGCTCTCTTTCTGTCCTCTCAGTCGTTTATTTCTCCTTTGGTTTGTATATCTTTTCCTTTATCTGTCCCTTAGACTCCTTTCCCTCCCTCCCAACCCTTTCTTACTCTCACGGCGACTCAGAACTGGTGGGGAGGGTCGGACAACACACCTAACGTGCCAACCCATAGAGCACCATGCAGTGCGTCGCCCTCGAGGCAACAATGGTGCATCAACCTGCCCATCAAAATAAAAGAGCTCCCATGTAACGTGACCTCCGCCACACACACCAAAGGTGATGAATGATGAAGATACACAGAAAGATCAGAATTTCGGTGATGCGTAATTTTTATTTTCAGGGGGCTCGGTTCTTTTCCCGTAGGGTCAGGTAGGAACTGTTGGGGAACCCTCCTGCTCCTGTACCACAGGAGCCCCCACCTGACCCTGACCAGTATCAGGTCTCGCCAGACCTGTAAGGAGCCCCTGCTATCAGGTGTTCTCCACCAATGCAGAGGGCTGAGGATATCTGTTATTTCAGGGTGAGCCACCGAAAGCCTCAGAAAGAAGGGAAAGCTTTGTACTTGGATTCATATGCGGGAATCAGTGATAAAGATTGATTCTTGTAAGATATGAAAGTTATGTACTTACCGTAACTGTTGATCTTCCAGAATATCTTTACCATTGATTAACACACCTGCCCACCATCTCCCACTCTAGCAGAGCCAGAGCCTCTGGACAGCTCACCCTGTCAGGGCTCGCCAGCACCACTTAGTGCCACAGCATCTCCCCACTTGGACCCCCTATGGAATAGTTAAAAAAAAAAAAAAAAGGAGGGGGGTGGGACATTTGCTGGGTTCCCACTCCCAGTAAGGAAAAAAACAAATGTAAACTAGGTTAGGGTCCCTTTTTTCAGGCCCCTCACACCAACCAAAAAAAAAGGGTGGGGGGCAGCTTCCTTCTTCCCTTTTCTTTCATGGCCTCCTTCTCCCTGCCTGGGGTATATCCCTGTTAGTTGCTAAATACAATCTGTGCTTCTGGGTACTATCCAGTCTAACTCTACTTGGCAGTGGCACTGTCTGTGGAACAGTACTGTACACTAGATTGGATCAAGTACTCTTGTTCTCACACAGGGTGTTCATCCCTGTTGTTGCAGGAGAAGGAGGCCATTTTCTTTGTTTTTTTCCTTCTATGTCAGACTCTGTTTCGGTCGGTACGCCTTTCTTCCTGTGTACCAACTAGACCGTTAGCCCACATCCATTATGGCAGTATGGCGTAGAGGTTAGAGTAATGAGTTGTGAATGAGCTTGGTACATCAAGTAGACCAGACCTTGGTTTGATTCTCACAACCTCCACTTGCATACTGTGTGACTATAAGCAAGTCACTTAACCGTCCAGTGCTCCCAGGTCACTCCTGAAAACAGACACTTGTGCCTAGTGGGCCTTACTCAGTTACAAAAGACTAAGCTAAAAAATAAATAAAAAAATAAATTAAGGGTGCCTGCTGGGAGATGAACATGTCTCATTTCCTTTGGGCTGTTCAGTCCTACAGCTCCACATGCACTTGACATTCCCTTTTCTTTATCCCTGATGAGAAAGAAAAGGGGGATATTTTAATAACTATCCAGTCAAGCCTGTATCTGGTAGCATGTGCTTTAGTCTTTCCAAGTCTATGTGATTCATTCCTATTTAGCACATTTGCCATCTCAGTTGCAAGTGGGTCCCAATTCTGGGCATCCCCATCTTGCCTTTTCTGCCAGAACCACATATTTATGGGCTGCTGCCTTTAAGATCACTTTCTATCTACTGTCTGGCTAGTGGTGTTGAGGCTGAGCTACCTCTTTGTGCCACCTAGTGTGCCCTGCTTCTCCAAAGAGTGGTAGACGGGCTTTATTTATTTATTTTTTTCTTCGCCTCATTTTCCCTCCGGTCACCGGTCCTGAGGCATCCCCAGCTTGTCCCACCCGGCCTGAGACCCCCCCCTTGCTCCAAGTCCCCCCAGAACCCTGACCCGGCACCCCAAACCACCATGTACCTCCTGGCTTGTGGCCCCCCCCCCCATGGTGGGGCCACCCTCCACTTACATTGGGCGTGCCTTACAGTCTAGCTTGGTGGTCTGGTGTGGGCCAGAGGATATTGGGACTGGAGAAGGCGGGGTCCAACAGAGGGCATGGGGCTGGCGTGCCATTGTCTCCTACAGGAGCCGGTTTTTTTTCCCTTTTGCGTGCGTGACTTTGTGATAGTCCCTCAAAGACGCGGACATGCAGTGACATCCAGCGTGAGCTGAACACGCTCCCTCACCCCACTCGCGGATGTCCGCTGACACCTCCACCCCTTGCGTGCGCGACCCCCAGCTGATGCACTCCCAGTCTCCACTGGGAGTCGCTGTTGCCAGGGCGTCGTGAGCCCTCTCTCCCCAGGAGAGCAGAGCTGTCCTCTGGATGCTTGATCCTGTCTTCCCTGGCTGACCCTCGGCAACCCAAGCTCACTCCCGAACCCAGGTCACCGGCGTGGTGCGAGGTGTGGTTTCTGGCACCTCAACCCTCAGCACCACCGGGCTGGCTCTGTTCTGTTTTTTATTTATATTCCTGCAGCCTCTCCCTATCCCTTTGAGCTGAGGAAAATTCTTAGCTCTCTCTTATTTTTCCCTACTTATTTTTCTCCTGGCGAACAGAAATGAGGTTAGTGAGGCAGCAGGTAATGGTTATTGGCTGGTGTGCAGTACCACTTGCAGGTGTGCAGGCTCTGTACCCATTGGCTGTAGCCGGCCCCCCCTGGCAACACCTTTGCTCTCGTAGGGTCCTAGTGCCTCTGGCTAGTCCCATAAGTGAGAATCAGTGGTGAAGATTTCTGGAAGATCAGCTGTTTTTAAATACGTATTGCATATGGCCATACCTTAAGAGTATAGACAGACAAGGGCAGGAGCAAACCTGCATGGCCTAGAGACCATGATGGGGAGATAAGAGAGGGATGAAAATGTTAAGACATGTAAACAGGAGGACAAAGAAAAATAAAAAATAGTTTACCTTGTTGGCTGAAAAAAATAGGACTTCCTGGATCAGCATTTGGCCTCAGCTGTGACAAGCCAAGGAATTAGCCTACTGGATAAATGTGGTGTCTTATTTTGTGATCTCTGTCTTTAGGCATCTGAACCAGGAACACCTAGTTCTTCATTCCAAGGAGTATGTGCTTGCTTCCGTCAGGACCAAGGTTCTTAGGTTGACATTCCCCCCTCTCCTTGTGAGTACATCACATCTGTAAAGCACCTGCTCTCTACTACCACAGAGAGCAAGATTGACATAGTTCTGCCAGAACTCAGGCTTGCTTCCACAGTGAAAGTCAGTGCCACCCACCTGCTTGGCCTACCTCTGGTGTATTTTTAGATATTGGATATTTATCTAGTAACTCCGTTATTTATTTGGTTTTATTCTTTTAATACTGTACTTATGGATTATATACAATATTATGGTCTTTGTAGAATAATGTTTTATAAATAAAATTTGCTTGCTTGCTTGCTATTTTATAAAACAATGTAATTTTACCAATTGTTGTTTGTACTTTTGTACATAGAATTGTACTGTTAGTGTTTGTCTAATTGGTATTAAAATGTTTATGTATAGGTACCTTATAGATCACAGGACTGTCTTGCAAACTGGGTCTCATGACCTAATATGACACGTTTTCCTGTATAAAAATAAAGTTTTTACTACTGCTTCTTTAGCTGGAGGCCTCATATCAAGTTTTTGCCTGAATCTGGTTCAAGCCTCCCATGCTGCTGAGCCCTGAGCATTCCATGGCAGACGTTTCTGGGTGTTAGGGTCTGTAGATGTGACCTACTGTTCCACAATCTGTGGATTTATGCAGTGTGATGACATGTCGGGAGCACTGCTCAGCAGCAGAACAAGCTGTTGTTGGTGCTGCGGGGTGGGGGGGACTTGCTTTAATGCTGCAGGTCAGAAACTAGGGCGAAGAGGCCCTGACAGTTTGCATACAAGGATGATGAGTCAGCGCTGAAAGAAAGTTGCTTTATAATCAGTGAAGTGTGGAAACTGTGAAGTGAGAGGAATGCAGTGCCTGTCATGCCTGTGAGATTGTACTTTCGCACTCTTCAGGTTGTCTGTGATAAGTGGGACAGGCATTAAGTTGGATTAACTCTATCTCCGGAAATTAAAGAAAGATTGTTTATGTTTTTGGGAAGGGGAAACAAAATCTCTTTGTCCTCTTATTTTAGTTCTTTGTTAAAGGTGCTTGAGAGGTAGCAGGAGGTGGATGAGAGGTAGCAGCTCAGTCATGTTTAAAAATGTGAAGTTCTTTGTGGGAGGCTATCAGAATCTACTATGCTTATTAATGATTAACTGCAAGGGACATTACCGCCCTCCATATGTGTTTATAGAATCAGAATAATCTAGTTAACTACTGCTAATAAATGTCCCATGAGTGACTGCAGTCTGTTGGAGTACAGATAATATGCAGAGATGTACAATCCTTTTTAACCCCACATGTAGTAGCATGAGATGAGAGACCAGCTATTACTGTTACGCTGCTGTATGCTGTAACAGCTGTTGTGATTGACTGTCTGAGTTAAAGGAGGTCTACTGGCTAGGATGCTCGAGGCACTGGTGCATAGTTCCAATATGTAATAAATAATAGAAATACCTGATCGCTCGTCAAATTTAATTTTCCAGGGGGTGCAGCCAGCATATTGAGAACCGGAACGATGCCCCAGGGAGAACGTGTTGGAAATGACCGCGATACGATGACACGGTTTTGCCTCTTCCTCTCCTTTACCCATATATATATGGAAAAATTTAAATCTCCATTTTTAATATGCCGGGTGTTATTCTTACAAAAGGTGCATATATGCCATGTGGGTGCACCCACTTGAGCATCCTAGCCAGTAGATCTCCTTTAAATGCTTGTATTGCATTATTTTGTAAAATAATAAAATATCAGTTTAAAACATCAGGAGGTAAACCAAAGGATAACTGGTTGCTGAGGTATGGATAATTGGGGGCAGTCCACACATCTTGCTGCCATATGTGTTATCCTCTTCTAGTATCGTCATCATATCATATTTGTCACCCCCTGCCCCCCTTTCTGTAAATTCATTTAAGACTGGGTTAAACAAGACAAAATGTTTTTGGTGTGCTACCTTCTGCCATTGTTGGAACTTCATCCATGCAAAAACACACACGCAGATGTGCGCACACACACACACACTGTGTGTGTAATAGGAGTGGGGTAAAAATGACAAGATAAAAACAATATCTTGGCTAGTGACATCAGTAACAGCAACATGTCAAAAATAGGTTGTTACTGTTATCACAATGGATGTTTTTAATGTTACTGTCATCACAGTGGAATGCTGAACCAATCAGAGAGCAGCTTTCACAACATTGATGACATCACAATGCCTAATGCACAACCACATGTAAATCAGTGTGGAAGACCCTAGAGCAGCAGGAAGATGGGGGTGCCACTGAGTGCTAGGGCCTTAGACAGTAGGTACACATGACAAAACTCAGACATAAACCTATTTGGAGAAAAAAAAAAAACACGCTGGAGGCAAGTTACAGAGTCTGGGATAGACTGGGGGTAGTACCCTACAGCTGGAGGTTCCGCTGGTTAGTGTGGGAATCAACATTTCCACTGGCATCACTGGACCCAGCGTATTGCTGATGGGCCTGACAGGGTCTGAGCTCCCCAGTCCAGTTCATATTCAAGGGCAGGTGCTGGAGTTCAATACCTAGAAACGTTCATTTAATTTAAACAACACAGATCATTTTAGGTATTTACAGACTAGAACATACATACAGACATCAGTGGTCCCAACGCCAAGGCCACGTGGACCAGCCGGTGTCACAGTGATCCAGCTGAAGTGGGATGCCATCCAATGGTGGCTGGTCCTGGAACTTCTGGAGAAAGGAATCCTCTTTGTTCTCCCAGAGCTTACTGTCATGCTGACAAAGGAGGTGTATCTGGTGGGATGAGGAACACACTTGGGAGACCACAGAGCCCACGGTTTCCGATCAGCTCGGGAGTCCCCGCAACACATAAACCTGCTGAAGCTCTGTGTAATGCTGCTAGCTCGGTTGGAATTTGCTTCTCTTGTCAGGGGTCAGGTCATGCAGGTCCAGAAGGACAACACCATGACCATGTTCTACGTGAGCAGGCAGGGTGGAACACACACCCTTCCCCTGTGTTGGGAGGCCTCCCACACCTGGACCCTTGTACACAGCTTGGATGCAGATCTTCTGGTGGTCTATGTCACCGGAGTGAACAGTCAGCTGGCTGATGCCCTCAACCAGGTGCTAGAGACGTTGTACGAGTGGTCCCTGAATCAGGAGGTGGTGAACCACCTGTTCTCCCTGTGGGGTATTCTTCTAATGGATCTGTTTGCTTCCTGGATGAATGCCAAACTGAGTCTATTGTGCCCACCCCCCACAGTCAGGGACACTGTTGGGGGATGATTTTGCAATGCCCTGGACCCTGGGCCTCATGCACACCTTCCCTCCTTTCCCCTTGATCCAGAAGGTGGTGGTCATGGCCCAGAAGGACAAGGTATGAGTGATCCTTATAGCTCCAGACAGGCCCAGGCAGTTCTGGTACCCGGATCTCCTCAGCCTCAGCAGCAGACATCTGCGGCAGTTGCCTCTTTGCCTGGATCTGCTGACCAGACAACAGGGGGTGGTCCTTCACCTGGACTTGAAATCCTTACCCCTCTCGGCCTGGTTTCTGAGTGGCTAAAGTTTCAGGCCTTGGGTCTGTTGGAAGCTGTGCTTTATGTTGTGGAGGCTTCCCGAAAAGAGTCAACTTGCAAATGCTATGCATTTAAATGGAAGGGTTTTTCCATATGGTGGCAGAGCTAGGAGCGTGAGTCCTTGCATGCCCTGTGGTGAGCATCTTGGAATACGTCTGGTCCTTCTCTCAGTTGGGACTGTGAGTGGCAGCCCTTTAAGGTTCACCTGGCAGCCATCTCTGCTTAGTGGGCATAGGCTGGTGATGGCCCAGGAGAAGGTTGTTGGGTGCTTTTTCAAGGGCCGTGACCACCTGTCCCCTCTGGCGTGTGAACCACTATCACCATGGCACCCACTGCTGGTGCTGGCTGTGCTCGTGGGGAAGCCTATGCGTGATTGTGAAATGTCACACCTGTCGTGGAAGATGGCCTTCCTGGTGGCCGTCATGTCAGTAAGGAGGATCAGTGAACTCCATGCACTCTTGGTGGAGTCTCCCTACCTGGTTTTCCACAAGAACAAGCTTGTCCTTTGCCCCCAACCGAAGTTCATCCAGAAGGTAGTATCACTTTAACTAGGTGATTAACTTACTGCTGTATTTTACCAACCCCTCTTCAGAGGCCAACTGCAGGCTACATACATTGAGAGGTACTTGAGTCACTAGGCTGGCCTGCCTGTGATCAAAGACTGCAGTTCTGCTCCCTCAGTTTAAGCCACAAACTTACCTTCTTCTTCTCTCTCCCCTGCCTGAGTGACCTGCTGACACGTAAATCCTCTCCACGTTTACTCAGGTTGTCCTCGGCCCCTTTGCTTAACACTCCTTATCCCTGATTAGCAATTGGCAAATGATCCTTTGCCTACTCTGCACCCACCACTTGGAATGCACTCCCCTTATCCTCACTCTCCCTCTCCTCTGTAGCTGTGTTCAAGCATTCCCTCTCTATGCACCTGTTGCTGCCTAAGCTCTGCACCAGCTTTGGCTAATTTCTCATAGCACCTAGCTGGATTTAAGGGGACTGTCTTATTGTCTTTTCTTTTTTCTTCTTCTCACCCCGGGAGTCCTTTAGTATGAATAGCAATATGAAGAATAGCTGCCCAGCTGTTGCTGCCCCGGAGGTGTGGCTTAGGTGAACACATTAAGGCATCAGCCAATAGGAATTTAGGAGGGAGTGTGCTGTGGCGTGCCAGCCCCTAGAGGGCTTCAGAATTTTTTCTTCGGCTGACTTAGCAACACTGCCTGTGAGGTGTCTCTCTAAAACTTAATTTTAGAGCTTTTACTCTATCATTATGGTAAACTTTTCCTCAGTATATTATTATTTTACTGTGTGGAGTGAGGTTTTGCTGTTTTTTAGTGGTTCCCATCGGTTCCTGGAAGCCACTATTTTTAATCTAAACCCGTGGTTCCAACCGCAATTTAGACACTTGCTTTTTTTTCGTGTCTTGTGGTTTTCGATGGTTTTCACTGCATTTTGATCGCAGTTCCCTCTAGTAAATGGGAACCGGTGATTTTACTACTGTTTCTTTTTTTTTTTACACTTCAGAAACAGTATTTTCACACCGCAAGGGAACCAACTCAGTTTCAAACCTGTACTGAATTAAAAACTAGGGTTCTCTGGGGGTTGGCATGTCAGAGGTCCCAAAACAAAAGAAAAGGACTGGACTTACAGGTTTTAAAAATTGTCCTGGGTGCAACAAAATATTTGCTAAAGCTGATAAACATAATTTGTGCCTAAGGTGTTTAGGTCCAGAACATACCTGTTCCATTTGCTCTACCTTTTGTAAGAAAATTCTGAGAAATAGAGCAAAAAGATTAAAGAATATAATGGCTGAACTGAAGTCAAAGGCTACCGATGAGAGGCCAGTAAAAGCAAAAAATTCAAACAGGGTGCTGATGAAGCCTCCATCGGTTCAAAGCCAAAGAGAGGTGCTGATGAAGTGCCTGTTAAAGAAAGAAACAATTCAGGTGCCAAAGTATAAAGCTTCCAAAGGGGCTGATGCAGTTCCTTCTAAATCAAAAAATAACAGAGGTGCTGATGAGGTGCCTGGTGCAAAAAGGAAGCATGACACAGACACTGATGAAGTGGCTTCAAAAAATTATATAAAAAAAAAACTGCTTCTATTCCTCCTGGACAAGCCAAAGGCAAGACGATAGAGGGCAGAAAACCTACAGAAAAAACAAACCATACACATTCGCAGAACCTCCCTGACTTTAGCAAGGAGTTGCCATCTGCGGAGGAAATGTCCAAAGCCTGGCATTTCTTTCAGACCCTGCTGGGAATGGGGTCTGTATTTTCTGCTATGGCCAGTAAACATCCCTCTGCACCCCCCTCTTTGTCAGGGGACTACAAGGAGGATGAGGATGAGGAAGAGGAAGAATACTTTGATGCCAGAGGGAGAGGGCTTAGAGCCAGATGTCTCTCCTCACCCTAATTTTGGGGCATCTCCCACTGAGCAGGAGGAAGCCTCATCAATGCTAATGCTAACATTTATTCAACACATGATTGACACCCTGGACCTCCCTACCCAGGAGACCACCCAGGATGAGGAAGGGGACAGAGATTATAGGGAAATGAAGGGGCTCCCCCGTTCAAAGAAACTAGTCCTGCTTCAGACTCCTACCTCTCTGGCAGGAGTTGATAAGCGGGCTGATAAAAAGTACCAGCTCCTAAGAAGTGATACTGAGTTCCTGTCTGTGCACCCTGGGCATGAAAGCAGTGTGCAGCAAGCAGCCTGTGAGAAAGCTGGGGTACTTCTCTCATCCTCGCCACCTGACAAGGACTGTAGAAAATTTGATTTTATGGCTAAAAAGATTTATACAACCTCCTCTTAACTCATTCGCCTTGCCTCCTACTTGGCCTACACTACCAAGTACCAGAAGGCACTATGGAACTCTGTCATGGCCATGGCTCAGCACGAGTCTGAGACAATGGTTCAGGACCTAGTAAAGACAACTAAGACTGCCTTTGAGGCTACCAAGTACCAGTTTCACATGGTGGATGATGCCAATGATGCAACCTCCAGAGTTATGTCCTAGACCGTATCTTTTAGGCGCTTTGCTTGGCTCAGGACTACGTCTCTCTCTCAGGACACACAGTCTAAGGCCATAGATTTTCCCTGTGACCAGAATCTGTTGTTCGACTCTAAAACAACTGACTACATGAAGAAAGCAGATGAGTGTAAAACCACCTGGCAGAGCAACTCTTCTAAACCGAAAGTCTCTACTTCCCAGAAGCCTCAGGCCAAAGCCAGCAGAGGCAGGGGGTACATTCCTAGACCTTATTTTCATTATCCTCCTCAGTTCGACTACACCCAACAGCGGAAGGGGCAGGAGGGGCCAAAGAAAGGCTGCCTCTGCCCAACTAGCTGCTACCTAGCCTAAAGCTCATTACTGTCTGAATTAATTGTATAACTGGTTAGGTTACCACGCTCCTGTCACAGGTTAAGTGATTTGGGGGTTGGCTATGTACTAGTCTTGGTGCTCCTGTTACTGAACTACAATGAGTATATCATGTTGTACTCTTAAGTTGCGCTGTATTGATATATGCTTTGCCTGTTACCTGTGCCGCGGCGCACTAATGTTCTTAACTGTGTATACTTTGTTTTATTGCTTTGAACTCTTTGTATTCTTAACTGCTGCACATTTGTACTTGTATTTTGCTGAACATTTTATGTTTTGTCGCTCGATTCACTTTTTGTATACTATTGTCACGTGTTATTGAGTGTACTCTTTTCCCGGTCTCCCCTGAAAAAGGGACAGTAGTGTTTCAGTGGGCTTACCCGGTTACCAGAATTAAAATAAATAAATAGAGTGGATGATTGGCAGATGGATAATATCCTGCATCAAGCTGTGCTGTAGGTTGGCTGGTAGAGAGCCTGCTGAAGGGCTTAGCGCTATTCCAGTGGACATAGCCACTGCCTCAGTGGCTGCTTCTGGGGATATCCCTATGCAGGAAATGTGCATGGCTGCTACCTGGAAGTCAGAACAAACCTTCATTTCCAACTACAGCATCGACCTTATGTCTTGTCAGGATGCTGCTTTTGGGACCTTGCTTCTCCATCCTCTGTTCATCAAATAGGGGTGCGCGCCTTGCCCCCTCCTCCTGGAGGACTGCTAGGTGTCTGCCAGAGTGTGGATACTGAACACCCCTAGAAAAATAGGTTACTCACCTGTAACTGTAGTTCTAGGAGTGGTATACAGATCACATTTCACACAACCAACCTGGCCTTTCCCTGGCAAGTGGCACCCGGATCCCTGCTTCCAGCATGCAAACATCTGACATCACAGCATTGAGTCGGGGGACATACCACCTGCATGGTGGGAGGAGCTTAGCTTCAAGATGTCTGACAAATTGGCACTTCCAGTAGAACTGCCAGAGTGTGGATGTGAACTGTATGCCTCTCCTAGAACTTTGGTTACAGGTGGGTAACCCACATTTCTAACCTCAGGAATCCCCTCACTTAAATGTTTATACTTTATGCAGTAATCTCTGCTTAGTGTGACGCCTCGGAGATTACAACCTATGCAGATTTTTTTATTTGGAATGTAGGTTCAGACTCTGCACCCGCACTCCACTCTGACCATTGCTCAGATGTGTTTTTCCACCTAAAGAGAGCAGTTGCCCCATAGTGAACTCCAGTAACCGCTGGTTCTCCAATCGGGTTTTTATTCTGGAGTTACATCAAAGACGTGTATTTTAGTCAGCTCCCCCATCAGTCCCTCAGTATTGTCCGCACTCACTGATGCAGCCTGTAGGGGAAGAAACCGTTCCTCCTCATTTTTCACCAATAAAGGCAGAAGGACTCAGGCCTTCTCAGCTGAGATTACTCACCTGTCTCCATAAGGGACAGCTTGCTACTGCACCAGAGAATGGGGCTGTATGGAGAAGATTGCTTTTTTTTTAAAGAGATTGTCTGAAATGACACTGTGGGCTTCATAGCCCGCTACCCTGGGGTGGCGATAGCTCCTCTGTGTAAAAATTAAACATTTTTACTCACTCTGTAAAGTTTGGGAAGAGACTGTGATGTCCGAACTGCGAGCCAGCCGATCCCTTTCCATTTCCTGGTCTGCCTGCTCCTCCTCCATGCTCCCCCATTTTGTGACGTGGAACCAGGGAGCACAAGGGGACATGCCCCATAAAAGTCTATGAGGCTTATTTTCAGAATGATTTTTCAAAACTTTAAACTACCTTTTGATAAAAATGAAAGCCACCGCTCAGCTAATAGGGCTACATTTTAATGCAGCCACATTGAGCACAGTACTTGCTCATAGAAGCTTGATTATTTATTTATTTATTGAATTCTGGTGATCGGGTAAGCCCACTGAGCCAATAAAGTCCCTTTTTCAGGGGCGAACCAGATTGAAACAATACAACATAGGTACAACACTTGGGTGATCTGCAAATACAGTAAAGGGTTTGATACAATAAGATATAATTTCCGGTACAGTTGCAAGGTGACCTTGGAGTCAGACATTGTTACAACAAACAAATGAGCCATAGGGCTAAGTGCATAATACAAAAATTCTGAGTAGAGGGCAAAGATTATTTGGAGATGTACATATATACATAGGGAATTGCCATAGAAGTGTTAGTCCATGTAGAGGCAAGAGGTTAATGGAAACAGGTGCGGGGAGAGGGGGCAAGAAGAGAGTGTGAAAGTTTGTACTTGAACTGAGAGAGGGAGGTGGAGGAGAGAATCTCATGTGGGAGTGAATTCCAGGCAGACGTCGCTGTGAAGGCAAACAGTCATCTGTCGTCAGCCAGGCAGTGGTTGGGAATAACCAGGAGAGGGAAGGCCGTGGGGCGTAAGGTGTGCTGATTACATTTACAGTTGATAAGTTCACTCAGCCAGGGTGGGGTATAATGATGAACCAGTTTAAACATAAAGCATATGGTTGTATACAAGAATTTGTTCTCTAGTGGTGCCCAGCCTAGGTCTGAGAGCACTTCGCAATGATGAACGCGAGGGTCAGTACCGAGAGCGAAACACCCAATCCTTAAGTAGAGTTGATTTATGTGAGTAAGAACAGATGTCCGTGCACGGAGGAGCAGTGGGGCGCCATATGATAGCAGGGGGAGAAGAGTAGACATTGCTGTTTTTAGACACGAGGCTCGAGTTAGTAGGGGACGAGGTGGTAAACTAGACAAACTGCTGGTTAAATGTTTTCATCAGAGCATTGACATGGTTCTCAAAAGTGAGTGAGGGGTCCAGGGTGACCCCAGGTATTTAAATGTGATAACAAGTTCTAGGGAATTACCATCCAGTGATCTGACCACAAGGGGGTGTTGAGATGATGGTACAAACCCCGAGTTATGAAACATCATGGTCTTGGTCTTCTTTGTGTTAAAAGACCATACGATTTTCACTGAACCATTCCTTAAGGACAATGAAATCTGATTCAAGGTTTCTGTTTATCCAGTCTAAGTCGGAGGATGAGTGGTAGATGATAACATCATCCGCATAGAGATGAACTGTGGCACCTCCACAGTTATGTGGTAAGTCATTTATAAAAAAGCGAAAATAATAGCGGCCCCAGTATGGAGCCCTGTGGAACACCATGTTGAATTTGTCTGAGTTCTGAGAGTGCCCCAGACCACTTGACCCTTTGAGAGTGGTGAGAGAGGTAGTTAAAGAACCATGCCAGGGCAGACGAGTCAAGGCCCAAGGCGTTTACACAGTAACAGGTTGTGGTCAGCAAGGTCAAATGTCTTTGTTAAGTCAACAAAGACCGTGAGCGCCCTTAGCTTGACCTTGGTCCAAGGCAGTGGAAATATCTGTCGTAACTTTTGTTAGAGTTGTCAGGGTGCTGTGATTCTTCATAAGTCCAGGTTGGTACATGGAGAGGAGGTTGTGTGATTCAAGGTAGTCCTGGAGTTGATCATAGAGAATGCGTTCTTGTATTTTTGCTAGTGGGCACAAAATTGAGATGGGTCTGTAGTTTCTATTAGGAAGGTAGAACTGGGGGAGGAGGGGGAGAGGGAGGTATGGTGCCTGCCTGGCGCCATGGCTTGGAGGGACAGGGAGCGAATCCTCAGGATTGCCGGAGCAGCTGCACAGGGGAGGGAGCTGGATGTCATTGTTCACCTAGGGACAAATGACCTGGCTAAGAAAGGGATTAGAGAAGTGCAGGAAGAATTTGTGGAATTGAGGAGGGGCCTTAGACAAGTAGCATGCACGGTAACCTTCTCGGAGGTGCTGCCCATCTATGGCATAGGAGAGGCTAGGGTGTTCCGCACCATGGGATTTGATCAGTGGTTGAAAAACTGGTGTGGAGCTCAGGGATTTGGCTTCACTGGGGACTGGGGTCCACCTGGAGTGATGCAAGCCTATACTAGCATGATAGGCTGCATCTGTCCAGGAGGGGAACCAGATCCTAGGGAGTGAGGTTTAAATGCTCATTGGCAAGCATTTAAACCAGCTAAGGGGAGGCAATTGAAAGGAGCAAGGAAATCCTAGCCCCCCAATAAAAAATCACTGTAGTAAGTGCGGTAAACACCAACATAGAGGTGTCGATAGGGAGAAGGGCAGGGGTAAATGGAGAAAGTGACAAAGGCAAGAAGGACAGGGATGGGGCAAAAAGAAGTAAGGCCATCAGGAAATGGAGGGTAATGAGTACTATTGCCCGTAGTCTGGGCAACAAGCTCCCTGAGCTGGTGGCCTTGATGGAAGAGGGACGCCTGGATATCGTAGCAGTCACAGAAACATGGTGCACAGAGAACCATGACTGGGATGTTAACATACCAGGGTACATAACCTACAGGAGAGACAGGTAGGGGAGAAGAGGGGGAGGAGTAGCTCTCTATGTAGAGAAAGGGATAAAAGCAACTGAACAAAAGAGTAAACAGGGAGGAGAGGAGGCACTGTGGATCACCTTGGAGACTGGAAAGAGCACCACAATCCGCACAGGGGTTGTGTACAGACCCCCATGTCATGGGGAGGGAATGGACAAGGATATGATAGAAGGCATTCTTAGAATGGCAGAGAAAGGGGAGATACTGTTGATGGGAGACCTGAATATGCCAGATGTTAACTGGAGCACATTTGCTGCAACCACGTCCAAGAGCAGGGCCATTCTTGATGCCCTACAGGTGGCAGGCCTCAGACAGCTAGTTTCGGAACCCACTCGTGAGGGAGCAGTCTTAGACCTCGTACTCTCAAACGGGGGCAGTGAGAGGATCTCAAATCTAGAAGTGGGTTGCCTTCTGGGAACAAGTGACCATCAAACAGTGTGGTTCACGTTAAACTCAGCTACAGAGTCAAGCCATACAAAAGTGAGGGTGCTGGACTTCAGGAGGGCTGACTTTGGCAAGATGGGAGAGTACTCAGAAAAGCACTAGCAAACAGGCTAGAAGGAGGTGTGGAGCAACAATGGGGAATCATCAAAACTGCCATCACAGAGGCAACAAGCCTTTGTGTGAAGCAAATAAACAAACCAAATGAAAGAAAAAGCCACTATGGTGCTCAAAAGAGGTGGCTGTGAAAGTCAGGAAGAAAAAGATAGCATTCCGGAAGTATAAGGAAACACAGAAGGAGCAGGACAGAGAGCTGTACCAGTTAAGGCAGAAGGAAGCAGGGAGGAAAGTCAGAATAGCAAAGGCCCAAACTGAGGAAAAGATAGCCAACTCAGTTAAGAAGGGGGATAAAACCTTTATAGGTACATCAGCGAGCGTAGAAAGACAAAGGGAGGGATAGTGAGGCTGAATAGAATGAACGGTTGGTGGGCAGAGGGAGACAGTGAAAAAGCAGGGATATTGAACGAATATCTCTGCTCAGTATTCACAAAAGAGGAGGGGGAAGTGCCTAATCCAATTAACAGAAGCACTCTTGATAGGGGAGTCGATCCCAGTCCTTTCACAGAAGAAAGGGTTCTGCAAGAACTCCTAAAACTGAAGGTGGACAAAGCAATGGGGCCTGATTGAATTCATCCCAGAATTCTAAAAGAATTAAGGGGGGAACTAGTGAAACCACTGGCTACTCTTTTTAATAAATCATGGGAGGATGGTGTGGTACCTGAGGACTGGAGGAAGGCAGATGTGATTCCCCTTCACAAAAGTGAGACCAAGACAGAGGCAGAAAACTACAGACCTGTCAGTCTGACCTCTGTGGTAGGCAAAGTGATGGAGTCACTTCTGAAGGAAAGAATAGTTGAGTACCTAGAGGCCAGTGGGGCACAGGACCCAAGGCAGCATGGGTTTACAGCGGGAAGGTCATGTCAGACGAATCTAATAGATTTCTTTGACTGTGTGACCAAAGTAGTAGACCAGGGAGGGGCTGTGGACATGGCCTACCTAGACTTTAGCAAGGCATTTGACACAGCCTCACACAAAAGATTAATAATCAAATTAACCAGCCTGGGAGTGGGTCCCAGGGTGGTAGCCTGGGTAACACATTGGCTGGACAACAGGACACAGAAGGTAATTGTAAATGGAGTCCACTCTGAAGAAAGAGTGGTTACTAGTGGGGTACCGCAGGGTTCAGTATTGGGTCCAGTCCTTTTTAATGTCTTCATAAGTGACATTGCAGAGGCACTGGAAGGAAAAGTATGCCTCTTTGCAGATGACACACAGATCTGCAACAGGGTTGATACACAAGGAGGCGTGGAAAGGATGAGAAGGGACTTGGCAAGGTTGGAGGAATGGTCAGAAGTATGGCAGCTTGGATTCAGTGCAAGAAGTGCAAAATAATGCACCTGGGAAACAAGAACCCAGGGAAGAATACAGCATGGGGGTAGTAACAACAACAAAAAGGAAAGGGACCTAGGGGTAATCATATCAGGTGACCTTAAGGTTATGCAAGCAATGTGGAGAAGGCAGTAGGGAGGGCTGGGGTATACTGGGATGCATAGGGAGATGCATCAGCAGCAAAACAGGAAATTGTTATCCTTTGTACAGACAGTTGGTGAGACCCCATCTGGAGTACTGTGTCCAGTTCTGAGACCCCATCTCCGCAAGGATATAGACAGGATAGAGGCAGTCAGAGGAGGTCAACTAAAATGGTGCAGGGTCTGCAAGAGAAGCCGATGAGGAGAGAGACTAAAGGAGCTTAATATGTATGCCCTTGAGGAAGAAGGGAGAGGGGGACATGATAGAAACTTTTAAGTACCTCAGTGGAATCAACAAAGTCCAAGAGGGTAGCATCTTTCAGAAAAAGAGACGTGCAAGAACAAGGGGACACAATTTAAAGATAGAAGGAGGGCGGTTCAGGGGCAATGTGAGGAAGTACTATTTCACAGAGAGGGTAGTGGATGCATGGAACAGCCTTCCTGAGGAGGTTGTGGGGTCTAAAACTGTGGGATAATTCAAGAATGCATGGGATAGACATAAGGCAGTTCTTGTGGGGAGTAGGAAGAAATAGGCTGTTGGTTAACTAGGATCAGCGGCCTATTCTGTAGGTAGGGAAATGGGAAGACTAGATGGGCCAAGCGGTCCTTATCTGCCGTCAAAGTCTATGTTTCTATGTAAAGTAGCTAGGCCACCTTTGTGGATTGGGACAACCACTGTTACCTGCCATTTGTCAGGAACCGTGCCTGTGAGAAAGGACCTGTTTATTAGGTTCCTTACTAGTATAGTGATGCCCTTGGCCCAAAGTTTTAGAAACGTAGGTTCAAGGCTGTCATAACAGGAACTTTCAGGCTTTAAGGTTGAAAGCAACCTGCGAACCTCCTTATTGGTGGCTAATTTTAGATGGATGCTAGGTCGTAGTCCCAGGTCGGCAGATCGGGGGACGGGGAGGGTTAGTAGTGCAATCAAAGCAAGAGGTACATTTATCAAGATCAAGAAAGAATTAATTTAGACCACTTGCAATCGATGGTGGATCCGTGAGGACATGGTGTTGGGCATTAAGGGAGCTAGGGCTTATAGTAGTTTTACCATTCGTGATTGAGTTAACTTGCTTCCAAATGTTCTTTAGGTTGTGGAGGTGTTCAATCTGTAATGTTTTGGAATAACTCCATTTAGCCTTACATATGGAGTTTTTACAGGCATTTCTGAGCTGTGTACATGTAAGCCAATTGCTGCGGAGCCCACTTCTTTTATAGGCATGCCAGGCCTTGTCACGGGAGGACATGAGTTTCCCTTGTTCAGAGGATAACCACGGAGCTTTGAATCCCTTGATTCTTTGTTTCCTCAAGGGGGCATGCCAGTTAAGTATGGCAATAAACTTTGTGACGAAGTAATCTAGTGCTTGATTTATATCCGGGAGGAGGTTAAAATGTCCCTAGTCTGCACTGGTTAAGTCTTCTAGCAAAGCCTGCGTATTGAAGTGGGACATGTCCCTAGCTAGTATTATTTTAGGGGGTGGGTTGGGGAAGTTGTTGTGCCAAATACAGTAAATTGGAGAGTGGTCGCTGATACGGTCTGGGAAAATGCCCGCTGACCTGACCTTATGGGGGCAATTTGTAATTATCCAGTCAAGCAGGGAATGGTTGTCTGATCTGGTATTTAACCTCGTGAGGTCAGTGATAAGCCGGGTGAGACTGGCCTCATAGAAACATAGAATTTGATGGCAGATAAGGACCGCTTGGCCAACCTAGTCTGCCCATTTCCCTACCTAATGGATAAGCTGCAGATCCTAGTTAACCAGCAGCCTATTTCTTCCTACCCCTTCCACAAGAATTGCCTAGTGTCTGTCCCATGCATTCTTGAATTCTCCCAGTTTTAGACCCCACAACTTCCTCAGGAAGGCTGTTCCATGTGTCCACAAGCCTCTCTGTGAAAAAATATACATACTAAGATACTTACTAAAAGTAATAGATGCACAGAAGGCCGTGGCCCATATGAGTAATCTCCAGACTCTGGATATCATGTATACCTTATTTAATAAGAAACTGTCAAGGTTAGTTTTAAAGGTTTCTACATTATCCATGTCCAACAGTAATTTAGGTAATCCATTCCATACGGGTATAATTCTTTGAGTAAAAAAGGAGCGTCTGATATCTAGCTTTGGATATGTTAAAGATAATTGAAATTTGTGGCTTCTAAGATTACACTCTCTCATGTTAAAGGTCATTCCCATTTGTATCATAAGCGCCTTGTCTTTTGCTATTTTGAACATCAGGAGCATGTCCCCCCTGATTCTTCTAATCTCCAGCGAATACAAATCCAACTCCATAAGTCGCTCCTCATAGCTTCTACTTTGTAGACCATCCGTCATCCTGGTAAACCTTCGCTGCACTCCCTTCAAGGCATTGATATCACTCTTAAAATAGGGATTCCATAGTGGGGAGCAATAATCCAGGTGGGGACGTACATATGCTCTATAAAGTGGGACGATGCATTCTTTATTTCTAGAAACAAAGGATCTTTTTATATAACCTGTTATTTTATTAGCTTGTTTCCTAATATGATTTCAATGTGAGGTAAAGGTGAGATCTGCATTTATAATTACTCCCAGGTCTTTTTCTTCTTTTAGTGATATCAGTTGTGAATCATTCAGCATAAATTGCACATTGGAGTTAGTATTTCCTAAGTGCATAATAACACATTTGTTTGTATTAAAAACCATATCATTTTGTTTGGCCCAGTATTCAAGTTCTTGAAGATCCTTGGAAAAAAACACTATATCATCAGGTGAACCCACTTTAGCTACATTTTTTGTGTTATCTGCAAATGTTATGGCCATATTCTTAAGATTTGCTGTCATGTCTGATACAAACATGTTGAAAAGAATGGGTCCCAGGATGGATCCCTGTGGCACCCCACTAATAATAATACCTGTAGTAGAAGTATATCCTCTTATCCGTACTGCCTGTGTATGTTTTCTTAACCACTCTTGGACCCAATTTATCAACGTGGGGTGTATCCCAAAAGATGTCATCTTGTCTATCAGGGTTTGGTGCAGCACTTTATCAAATGCCTTACATAAATCCAGATATACTATATCCACTAGTATGTTTCATGAAGGAAACTACTTACTCTTTCGTAAAAAACTAAATTACTAGTAAGGCAAGATCTTTTACTTCTAAAACCATGCTGGTTCAGGTCCACAAGATGTTTGATGACTAAATTGTCTTCTATTTTTAAGGATACCCTCACATTGCTCCTGAGCCGTCCCCCCTCTATCTTCAAATTGTGTCCCCTTGTTCTTGCACATCGGCCTGGATAGGGTGACTCCTAGTTGTGGTATGATTTAACAAGTCCATGTTAAAGTCGTCACAAATCACTAGGTCATGTTGCAAAAGGTCGTTTAGGGATGGGATACGGGAGGAGAGGGTAGCAAGTGCATCTTTAGGGGGGAGGTAGATGCAACCAATCATGAGTTCCTTTACATTTCCTAGAGTTATAGAAAGGGACAGAGATTCTACCGCAGGGAGGTCTGAGGATTGTGTAGGCAGTTCTACTGCCTCTTACCCAATTTTACATAAAGGAGAACACCCAATTTTAAATAAAGGAGAACACCACCCCCCTTTCTGCCTATCCAGTCATTTCTGAAGCATGCGTCCCCTTGAAGTGCGACCTCATGTTGGTTAATAGAAGCCACTGAGGCCTCAAGAACTCTTCGAGAGTTCCACCACTTGTGGCCTGTATGGAGCTTCGTGAGCAAAATCAAGCCATAATCAGCATGCCACAAACAAATGCAAATACCTCATGAACCGTAAGTGCTACACACAAAGTACGAGTGGCAAAGTTGTTCAGCACAAAATTACCTTTCCAATGGTGCTATGCAATTAATTATAAGTAGTTCCTATATTTTTATATTAATTGAAGTAGCAAAAAAAGTTTGTTTTTTGTTTTTTTTCAATAAAAAAGGCAACGTAAACCATTTTTTGTGGGAACATATTTAACATATCAACACCAAATTGAGCATCTATACAGTAGATGGAGGTACAAAACTAATTTTGTACTAAAAAGCAATTTTTCTAATATGATACCTGTATTTTTTTTCCGTTTTATTCAAGGTGGCTAGGTGAAGCTTGAGAGACCAATGTCAGCCATACACACCATACCATACAAAAATGCGAGTATCTTCATGACAGGCACAAAGTATCAATGGCAAAGTTGTTCAGCACTAAATTACCTTTCCAACAGTGCTATGCAATCAATTCTACTCACTTTGGTTTGTAAAATATTTAAGTTTTAAGCAGTGACATCTTTAGACATCCTAAGTCCTAGTGGCACAAAGTGCAGGACATCTGAAGGCATTAAAATACCTCAGGAATATCTTTTCTGCTGCCACCTACAGGCGTCTCGGAGCCTCAGTGAGTTAAGCCAGGTTTCTGATATCCCTAAAATACCAGGATTATATTGCAAGATACACACCTCAAGGTCAGCTATTTTAGGACCCAGGCTCCTGGCGTCCATGTGGGCAATCTTGAGGACTTTTCAATTTAGACCAGGCACCTACATAGTTGAAGGGGCTATGGATCTGCAGGGGGGCTTGGGTTAGGCTCGACATCACCTGCACGCAGGAGCAGGAGGAGGTGATGTACATTAGTAGGTTGAAAATATGTGGGTGGTTGTTTAGCGTAGTAAGATCTCCAGGCGACTTGGGTAGACAGAGGTTATGGAGGAACCAATGTCCTAGGCCGACAACCTCTTTTCTGGGTAAGCAAAGGATGGTAAGGCACCACAGATGCGGGTCAGCATTATAATATACTAAAGCAGGTGTGTCACTGCCAATGGGTGGATGTTTAAGTGTATGAGCAAGGAGGTAGTCAGAGAGGACACAGGAAAGGACAAGCAAGCTCGTCAATGAGATACCTGCATCAAACATAACTATAATAATATATGGCAGCCCCCTTGGGAAACACTTTTATAGGGGAGAGTGCTCAGGTGAGGGTGGTATAAGAGTGGAGAGTCCCAGGAGGAAACACCAAAAAACACCGCAAGTGGTAAGTCAGATGGGAAAAACCATGTGGAGGAAAAAAGATCGCAATGCTAAGGGAGCAAATATGCCAGAGGAAAGTATTACCTCTGAGTTGGTCTAGTGGTTAGCACTGCCTCTGGAGTGAGAGGTTAAGGGTTTGAAACCTAGGAAGGGGAGTGTGTAACAGTGGAGAGAGTAACATTAACTGAGGGTAAACATAGGGAGAGTAGTCTTAGAGGGGATGCTAGATTCAGCAGGGATAAAGTTAATTTAGCTGGAGGTTAGGGAAGGAGTGACTGACACAGCAGTGACTACTAGTGGCCACTAAATATAACTTGCAGATGGAAAACTTGGGAGATCGGTTCAGAGCTGATAGGTCACATGATCCTTGCACACTATAACGGAAATGACGAGTTACACCCAGAGCAGAGTAGCCTGAAACGCTGGGCCACTGCAGCAGGAGCTCTCCTGTGAGCTCCCGGGGGCATCTGATTAAGCTTTACACGGCTTGTACTTGCAATCTGTTGTTTTCCACCTGAAATGTGACGGTGTCTGGGCAGAGTAGCCTGAAACACTGAGTTGCTGCAGCAGGAGCTCTCCTGTGAGCTCCCCGGTGATGTGAGGGCACCTGATTAAGCTGACGGCTTGTCCTTGCAATCTATTGTTTTACACCCGGCAGGTGGGGGGGGTGGGGCAGTGGGCTGGCAGGTCACATGATAGGTCACGTGACCTTTGCATACTATAACGGAAATGATGAGCTATGGTGGGTGGGGCTGTGGTCTTGCAGGTCACAAGATAGGTCACGTGACCCATACACACTGTAAAGGAAATGACAAGCTGTGGTGGGTGGGGCAGTGAGCTAACACAGTGCAGTGGACTGTGTGCCTAGTACCTGAAATGCTGGGCTGCTGCAGCAGGGTGCTCTCCTGTGAGCTCACTGGGGGATGTGAGGCCGTCTGGGCAGAGCAGCCTATGGGAGGGATGCCTGGGAGGAATGAATAAGACAAAGGGGATTAGTATACTCTCACAAAGGGATCAGGGTCAAGGTGGGAAGCTGGGGGGTGACCGGAAGAATTGGGCATGCGCAGTGGGCTCACATAGTAGTTGGAAGAGGAATTCAAAGCCAGCAAACGGGTAAAACAACACAATGCAAAACTGCAGTACAACAAAGCTATGTAGTCTACTCTCTACAAGGCAGTTAACAGAAGAGACCCTTAAGGCAACTAATATAACAGATTCAAAATGGCAACTAAAGCAGGCGTCGCTTAAAATTCTAGTACAATAGTCTACTAATTGCAGGCACCCACCAAGAAACGGCAGGTATTAAAAACTATAATTCGCTGTCTGCAGACAGTAATTAACAGAGCTGAGCAGAATCCATATTCCTCTTACAGTGCAGCACACTGTGTGCCTAGTATCTGAAACACCGGGCCGTTGCAGCAGGGAGCTCTCCTGTGAGCTCCCCAAGGGATGTGAGGGCATCTGGGCAGAGCAGCCTGAAATGCTGAGCTGCTGCAGCTGGGAGCTGTCCTGTGAGCTCTCTGGGGGATGTGAGGGCATCTGGGAAGAGCAGCCTGAAACGCTATGCCGCTGCAGCAGGGAGCTCTCCTGGGAGCTTCGCGGAGGTAATGAGGGTGTCTGGGCAGAGCAACCTAAAACGCTGGGCCGCTGCAGCAGGGAGCTCTCCTGTGAGCTCCCCAGGGGATGTGAGGGCGTCTGGGCAGAGCAGCCTCAAATGCTGGGCTGCTGCAGTAGGGAGCTCTCCTGTGAGCTCCCTTGGGGATAAGAGGGCATCTGGGAAGAGCAGCCTGAAACACTGGGCTGCTGCTGCAGGGAGCTCTCCTGTGAGCTTCCCGGGGGTAATGAGGGTATCTGGGCAGAGCAGCCTAAAACGCTGGGCCACTGCAGCAGGGAGCTCTCCTGTGAGCTCCCCGGGGGATGTGAGGGCGTCTGATTAAGCTTACGGCCTGTCCTTGCAATCTATTGTTTTCCATAATATGTATGTATATATATTCATTGCTAAAAAACATCATTAATGCATCAGTTAGCGTTCCAGCAACAAACGTTGGGAAATGTGGTGTTAGGGTTTCCAACCCTAACATGTGCACCCCCTTCCTGTATGCATCAGCAGGCATCAGGGTTGTTCCCTGGGTTTGTCAGCCCTAACACTCATCCCATTCCATGAGTAAATAAGCTGAGATGGGTACAGTATAGGAGAATGGGGTAAGCGTTAAGGCTGACAACCCCAAGGAACACCCCTGACGCCTGCTGGTGCGTGCAGAGTGAGGGTGGAATGTTAGGGTTGGAAACCCTAACACCACATTTCAGAGCTTTTGCTGCTGGAACCCTAACTGATGCATTAACAAAGTTTTTTGCAATGCATTTCCTTACTTTTTGAGACAGTATAATCATAGCCTTATTTGCTTGTGGGCCCTGCGCTCCCATCCATCCATAATTTTTGAGAGATTGGAATTGAATGCTTATTTCTCTGTGGGAGCACAGGGTCCTCCTGGCCCTGCACTCCATCAGTCCATAATGGTATCCATATTTTCATGTGGGAGCATAGGGCCCTCCCAGTCCTCCGCTCCCATCCATGCACAATTTTTTTTCCCCCCTCCTCTGCTCCCCTGGCCAGCTCCTCCTTCAGGCCCCCTGAGGTCCTTCCGTCTGCCCGCCATTTCTGATGCCAACCCTGCCTCATATCGCTACCCCCTGGAGGTAGTCCAGCGTTTTCCTTCGCCAGGTGGGTCCCCCTCCTTCGAGAGGGAAGGCACCGGTGAGGGTCGTCCAGCGCACTGTGGCAATCGGCTCCAGGTGTTGCTGAGGCAGGCGGTCATGAAGCCTGGCGGCAGCGGGGTGCCGTAGACCGTCATCTTGCTTAGCCAGGGAGCTGTTTCCTGGGTTTTCTCCCCTGGAGAGTGACGTGCCTCGTGATGTCAAGGCGAACGCCGACGTCTGTCACTCCCCCAACAATTAGAGCCCTGACACTCTGTTATGCTCCCGGCCTCTGCCAGGGGCCAGCAGGTGCCCGGCTCACATCCCCACTCTCCCCCCAAAGAAGTCGAGCTGTCTGCGGACGCTCCAACCTTCTCCCCCAGCTGGCCCTCCGACGACCCGAGTCTGTTCTCGAACCCGGGTCACCGGCGTCGCAAGCAGGAATCCAACTGCTGTGCCGACGGGCTGGCCATGCACAATTTTTGAGACAGTGTAGCGGTAGCCTTATTTGTCTGGGCCCTGCGCTCCCATCCCGTAGTGTGCAGCACCAAAATACACCTCACATTGCAAAGTTATTCTATAGAAAGCATAGCAAAATTTGAAACCTGTGTAACTGGATACCAAATTAATGTATTTTCACAAAACCAGCAAAAGGCACATTGGTGGCACAAGCCCTTTGTACCCTGAAAATGAAACAGCAAAATTGAAAACTGTTTCTGCACAGCATAGTGACAAACAACTGTGTAAACCTCACATTACAATGTTCTCCTATGGGAAAGGAACCAAAATTTAAACCCTCAGAACTCCACAGCAAAGTAATAAGTCCTTTGTTCCTCCATGGCTTGCCCCTCCAACCTATCACCCACTATCCCCAGGTACTTACCCCAGCCTTCTTTGTTCCTCCATGGCTTGCCTCTCTGACCTGTCACCCACCATCTCCAGGTACTTACCCCAGCCTCCTTTGTTTCTCCATGGCTTGCCTCTCTGACCTGTCACCTACCATTCCCAGGTACTTACCCCAGCCTCCTTTGTTCCTCCATGGCTTGCCTCTCTGACCTGTCACCCACCATCCCCAGGTACTTACCCCAGCCTCCTTTGTTCTTCCATGGCTTGTGGGAGAATGGAACAGCTTCCTCAAGTGAGATAGTGTTTCTGGCTCGTTTACATGTTATCAGCTAATGTTTCAATGGTAAAACAATAAGATGACACCCAATCAGTATAAACCATAGTGACATGACTATGAAGGCTGCTACTCTGCTCTTACAATATGTTTGCTTCGCACATGTGCTCAAGGAAGCATTGTCAAAAAGGGATTGTGCATGTGGAGCATAAACAGTGTCATTTTCCATAAACTTTGTGTGTATATCTACCTGTCTGTCTGTCTATCTATCCATACAAAGGCACGTGCACACACACGCGCGAACACATGAATTTGATCAATAGCCCAACATTCACGGTAGGTTATTAATTCAAATTCTAGCAAAGAAAATAAGAATGACAAATGAAATGTAGGCATGGGCACAAGAGGAGGAGGAGGAGGAGGGCCAAGGAAGGTAGGAAGGAACAGTTGACTAGGTAGATCCCAGGAGTCCCCCTCTCCAGGTGGAAGAGAGGGCCCAGGGAAGGGGGTGGATAACAGTAAGGATAAAAGGTAAGATTGGATGGGGGCACTGGGTGCATCTGCAGAGTTGCAGATGCGGAATAGATTCCTCCCACTGGATGAGGAGGAAGAGGAACCCAATGGAATGGGGAAGGACAGTGGGATAGGGAGTGATGGAGGTAGTTGGGGGAGGTGGCAGGGAATATAGGGAGGAAGACGTGAAAGGTGAGTTCAGGTGAGAGGGGAGAGCAAGTGGGAGCGGGGAGGGACAAGGGAGAATGAGGGGTAGGCTGGGTTGGAGCAGAGGGAAGGGTAGAGGGCAGGCTGGGGTGAGGGCAAAAGGTAAAGTGGGGCATGCTGGGGGGAAGGCTGGGGAGGAGGGGATGGGGACAACTAGGATAGTAAGTCATGAAAAAACACAAGAGGGGAAGGGGAGGTAGGTAGAAGTAGGCAGCAGGATGAATAGAGAGGTGGTGGTCCCAGGATGGACTAGGGAGGGTGGTAATCTTGGGGGAGTCGGTTGTGAAGGGGGAAGGATAGGGAGGGAAAGAATGAAGGGCAAGTTGTAGGAGGGCAGAATATATGCCAAGGATGACAGCAGGAAGAGTGGGATCTTTCGTAGTGCAGTCCATGGGTTGGGGGAGGAAAACCTCACAATTTAGTGCACCTGGGGGTAAAGGACCTTGCAGGATGTGAGGTGCAAGAGAGGTTCATGGTAGTGGGGAGAATTTGCAGCAGGGCAGGGAGGATGGCAGCCTTCTCGGTGGTGCTTCCGGGCCTGAGGATTAGTACCTCAAGGAAGGTATGAATTGAGGAATTTAACGAATGGCTTAGGGGATGGTGTAAAAAGCAGGGGTACGGGCTCGTTGGTGGCTGGGGATGATCCTGGGATAACAAGGACCTGCGTGCACCAGACAGGTTGCATCTGAGTTGAAAGGTACAATGATCCTGAAGGGCAAGCTGGAGGAATTCAGAGGAACAACCTCAGTTTAAACTGACGGGGGGGGGGCAGCAGAATTAACACCTTAGTCACCTAGTAGGAGGTCAGTAGGCCTCCCCAATCAGGACAGCATGGGGAGAAGTTAGATGAAAAGGGTGGCAGTGATGAGGGAGGAAGGGGTGGGGGGAGCAAATCAGGAGTAAGGGAGGTCCCAAGTTGCTTTGGAGGGTGGTGTCCCTGAATGCCAGAAGCCTGGGAAGCAAGATGGCAGAATTGCAGCCACTGATGGTAGATGGAGAGGGGGACATAGTGGCCATCACAGAGAAGAGGGCCACACAAAACCATGACTGGAACCTTGCAGTTGCTGTCTAAAAACTGTATAGAATTGATACAAGAACGGGAAGTTTGGAAGTGGCCCTGTACATGAAGGAAGGAATAGCTTGTGCCAGAGAGGAAGAAGCAGAGGATAAGGCTGAAGCATTGTGGGTACAGGTACAATCCACTAGGGGGAGAAAACTAAGGATGGGGTGGTCTACAGGCCAGCTTCCCAGGAAGAGGAGTTGGACAGGGTACTAGGGTCTCAAATCATGGAAGTGGCCAGTAAGGAGGGGGTAGCAATAATGGGGGATTTCAATCTGCCTGGTGTGGACTGGAAAATTCCGTCTACCTCCTGCACTGGGGAACATGTACTGCTGGAGGCATTTCAAGGTGGGTTCCTGGCCCAGGGTGTCATGGAACCCACTAGGGAGAAGGTTGTATTGGATCTGGTCCTGTCCATCTGTGGGCATGTTCAGAAAGTGGAAGTGCAGCTTGTAGGCAGTGACCACCACATGTTGTGGTTCCACCTGGACATGGGCAGGGGGATGGTCAGGACCAGGACAAGGGTTTTGGACTTTAAGAGGGCTGACTTTGGTAGGATGGGAGGAATTCTAGAAGGACAACTTGCAGGGATCAGAAGGGAAACAGATATAGAACAGAAATGGACAATAGTAAAGGAGGGACTAATAGAGGCCACTAGTGAGCGTAAGAAAAATAAGGCCTAAAAGCCCAGCTGATTCGGATACAAACATACTCAGAAGGAAGAGGATAGTGGCCGGGCTGCTGGTGCTCTGGTAGAGCTGCCACTCCTGATGCTGCCGACCCGGGTTTGGGAATGAGCCTGGGCCATCCACTGGGGACACCACTGGTCCTTACCTCTGCTGTGGGTGGCCCGATGTCTGTGGGATGGAAATGCAGAAGGAGCTGAAGGCATACCTGGCCCTAGGGGGTAAGCCAGGATGCAGCACAGTGGTGTGTCGCGGGTGGGCTGGTGGTTCCAGTGGGTGGCTAGCAGGATCTCGGGAGGAAGGTATATGGGTGTGGTTGGCAGTAGTTGGAAGGAAGTCCCAATCTGGCCTGAAGCCAAGGAGGATAAACAATGTTTAAAAAAAAAAAAAAGAAGAAGGAAGAGGATAGGATGGATTAGTCTGGTAAGTCAAGAGAGGCAAGCAGAGTGGTTAGGGCAGCAAAGGTTAAAAGGGAAGTGCATCTAGCACAGGGGTTAAAAACGGGGTGAAGGCCTTTATCCAGTATATAAGGGAGAAAGGGAACATAAAGGATGAAATAGTCAGATTAAAAAAGGAGGGTGGTTTGGCAGAGGGTAGTGAAGCTAAAGCAGAGGTACTTAACAAGTACTTCTGTTCAGTCTTCACTAGGGAGGAGGATGGACCAGTACCACAAGGGAATGGGGGGATGGCGACAGGGAGGGGGGGGGAGTCACAGACAGCGTCATTCAAACTGACAGGTTACTTAAGGGCCTAAGGGCCCTGAAGGTGGATAGACCCCCAGGATCAGTTGGCGTGCATCCAAGGGTCTTAAGGGAACTGGCAGAGGCTTTGGCAGATCCCTTGGCAGACTTACTCAACACCCCTCTGGAGTCAGGGATTATGCCCCAAGATTGGAGTATTGTATACTGTATATGGTGTCTCTCCATAATAGTGGGCTAAAGGATGAACCAGTGAACTACAGTCCAGTCAGCCTGACTTCAATAGTGAGCAAGCTGATGGAGACCATCCTGAAGGAGAGACTGGTGAGCTTTGTGGAGGATAATGGACTCCAGGATGTCAGGCAGCATGGGGTTATGTCAGGGAGGGTTTACCAGACTAACCAAATGAGTTACCAATACAGTGGAGAAGTGCCAAGCTGTTGATGTATCTGATCTTCAGGAAGACCTTCTACTCTGTACCTCACAGGAGACTGGTTAGTAAGCTAGAGGATCTGAGGGTGGGAGCTAAGCTGTTGGGTGGGTCAGAAGTTGGCTGCAGGACAGAAGCCAAAAAGTGGTAGGTGGGTGGGGCTTCTCAGAAGCTAGTCCTGTGACCAGTGGGGTCCCACAGGGGTCTGTGCTTGGTCCCGTGTTGTTTAACATATTCATAAGTGACATTGTGGATGGTATCAAGGGTAAGATCTGCCTGTTCGTGGATGACACAAATTCTGTGGGAGGATGGGCAACAGGAACTCAGGCAAGTTCAAGCTAGGCTAGAGAAGTGATCTGGCATGTGGCAACTGGGGTTCAACACTAAAAAGTGTAAAGTTATACACTTGGGGGTAAAAATTCCAGGAAACAAGTACTGGTTGAGTGGTGTGCAGGTAACCAGGTCTGAGGAAGAAAAGGACCTGGGTGCAATTAGCACGAGTGACCTGAAACATTTGGCACTCTGCAGGAGAACTGTGGCCAAAGCAACTTGGATACCTAGCTGCATAGCCAGGGGAATTACCAGCAGGAAGGCAGAGGTCATTCTGCCACTGTACAGGTCTCTAGTGAGACCGCATCTTGAGTACAGTGTGAAATATTGCTGTCCTTAGCTTAAGAAATATGTCAACGTGCTGGAGATGGTCCAGATAAGAGCAACCAATATGATCCAGGGCCAGCAGGCAACCCCTACAAGAAGAGGCTCAGGGGGCTCAACATGTACTCTCTCGAGGACAGAAGGGAGAGGAGGGACATGACTGAGACCTTCAAGTACCTTAAAGGTATAAACAGGGTGAGCATTGAGGGCCTTGTCAGCCTTAATGGAAACAAAACCACTGGGGTAATGGCCTAAAGTTTGGGGGAGGTTTTGGAGGGAGATGAGGAGGCACCTTTTCACCTAGAGGGTGGTGGCTAAGTGGAATGAGTTGCCGGAGGAGGTAGTATCCCTAAAAACGGTGGGCAGCTTTGAGAGAGGTTGGGACAGGGTGACAGGAAAGTTGCAGGTAGAGGGGTGGATGGGGGTATTTGACAGGGGTCAAGGAGGTTATGGGGAAGGGCACATCTCTCTGTAAACACAGTGGGAACTGCACCCTTAAGCAGACTAGACAGACTGTAAGGCCTTTATCTGGTGGCACATTTGTATTTTCGTATTGTGGATTATAGTGAGAACGTCCACGCAATAATTAGCATACACTGCTTTTCTTCTCTGCAAGTCTGATCATGTAATAAATATGAATAACTGAATAAACATATTGGTTGCATCATTGTTTTTCTGAAACATGTTTTCCTTGAACTGATCTTTAATATATAGGTATGTGTACTGGTGTGCAAGCTAAATGACAATAGCATTTTTGAGAACAAAAGCTGTCAGGGCATGGTAATTCAAGTAAAAACAAGCATTTGTCAATGCCGAATGTTTGCTTGCTGGCATTGGCAGTGGTAGTGTAGAAGTTACAGAGCTGCGTAATAGTAATGGCAGTGAAGTATTGAACTGAAGCCAACCCTACCACCACCCTGCAGAGAGTGACAGGCATTGGGGTGTGCCTTTGGGTCGTCAGGCATAATGGCCATGCCATTTCAGTACACCCCACCCTGCAGACACTGGCATGTGTCACGGTGTTCCTTGGGGTCTTTGGTCCTTATGCGCACCCCATTCCATTAGGAAATACAGTGAGATGGGTGCGATATAGGAGAATGGGGTGAACTTTGGAGCCGAAGAGTCCAGGGAATACCTCGATGCTTCTCACTGGCTGCAGGGTGTGGAATGGTATGAGCATTACAGGCAAGAATCCCAAGTCACACCCCTGATGCCTGTCATTCTCTACAGGGTTGGGCGTTATGGTTGGAAACCCTAATACCTCAGGCATTCGTTGGTATTTTCACTCCAAATGTTCAACATGGTTTTTTTGTAACCCCACCTCATGAACAGGGGGAATATCAGTTTCTTAGCCGGAAGCTGCTTATGCACAGCGACTACGGACGGCATTTAGCACCACAGGTGCAAAAACATTCTGAACAGGATGTAAAAAATGACAGCTGTACTGTTCATGGGGAGGTGTAAAAAATGGCAATGTTGCAAATCTGTAGTAAAAATATTTAAAAAAATGGTGAAGTCAAGAGCGTACATAGAAACTGTGCAATGCACACCCGTAATATAATTAGGTTGGGATTTTTTTACAGCAGATTGTCAACTCAGGCATTTTGGTGCCTCCGATCATGAACAGTGTCACTGTGATTTTCTTTATCTGTCCCGAACAATAATTTCCCACAGCAACCATGCTTCTCTGCACTGAAAGTGTGAAAATACACTTCGGCCATGTTGTGAAAAATGACAGCTGTACTGTAAATAAGGCAGTGTGGAAAAATGCCACTGGTGAAAATCTGGACTTAAAATATTACAGAGTCATGAACTTACGAAGGTGCGTGGAAACTGCGCAATGCTCACTCGTAACAGAGTCATTTTATGGACTTTTGTCACCAAATTTTCAACATAGCCATTTTAAGACCTCAGCTCATGAACAGTGTAACTGTGATTTTCTTAATCTGTCCCAAACATTGCTTTCACACACCAACAGCACCATTGTGCGCTACATGTGCGAAAACACATTTTGGGTGCATATGAAAAATGGCAGCTGTACTGTTCATAAGGAAGTGTAATAAAATGGCAATGTTGAAAATCTGGAGTGAAAATATTAAATTTGCAAACTTATGAGCATGCATAGGAACTGCACAACGCACGCTCGTAAAACAGTAATTTTTAGAATGTTTTCACCAAATTTTCAACATAGCCATTTTAAGACCTCTGCTCATGAACAGTGTCACTGTGATTTTCTTAATGTGTCCCATACATTGATTTCGCACACCGACTGCGCCATTGTGCGCTACATGGGCAGAAACACATTTGGGGCAAGATGTGAAAATGACAGCTGTACTGCTCATAAGGAGGTGTGGTAAAATGGCAATGTTGAAAATCTGGAGTGTAAATATTGAAAATCCACCGAACTTCTGACGTCACGTAGGAACTGCAGCATACGCGTCGTAAAAAGTCATTTTTTGAATTTTTTTCACCAAATTTCAACATAGCCATTTTAAGACCTCTGCTCATGAACAGTGTCACTGTGATTTTCTTTATTTGTCCATACGTTGATTTAGCATAACCGACCGCGCCATAGTGCGCCATATGGGCGGAAACACGCTTTGGGTGAGATGAGAAAATGACAGCTGTACTGCTATAAGAAGGTGTGGTAAAATGGCAATGTTGAAAATCTGGGTGAAAATATTGAAAATCTAAAACTTCGGTGGTAAAGCGTGAGGGAACTGCGCAACGCATGCTCGTGAACAGAAGTTTTGAAATTTCCACAAATTTTCAAAATAGGCTTTGATTGCCCACCTTATGAACACTGGCAGTGTCATTACATCAGTCCCGGGAAGGTGATTTCACGCAGTGATCGTAAATCACCCTTCGCTCCGACAACGCCATGACAGTGACATCATTCATGAGAAGGGGTCACAAAAACCCCATGTGAAAATTTGGTGCAAAAATTCCAAAAAATGCCTGAGATATGCAACAAAGTTGAAAACCCCCTATCTAGCCCATTATACAGCTTACCGGCATTTCCTCAGTTCGTGGTCGGCTTTGAAGAGTGCAGACGTGTTCCCGGTCCACCGAAGATCGTCGCGCCGAGGTCCCGAGGTAAGTATGGGGTGAGGGGGGGTGTGGGGAGGCAGGGTGCGCAGTGGGTGGGTGCGGGTTGTGGGAGGGGGCCAGGGAGACTATGTGGGACTGTTTTTCTTTACAGGTGTTCTTTTGTTTCAATGATGGCGTGGGACGTTTGCCACGCTAGGGTGGGCTCCCAGCATGGCCACAAGGATGGATGGAGGCGTTCAGCCGATGGGGATTAGGCACCCCCATTGCCCAAAGCATCGATTGCCATGCTGGGGTGGGCTCCCAGTGTGGCACCCAGTACTCGGGGTGAGGATAGTGGAGCCGACGGGGATTGGGTACCCCCATCGGCTATATCATGTGCCATGCTGGGGTGGGCACCCAGCGTGGCATTTGGGAAAACTTTGGGGGACGGGCAGGCGCCTTTGTGTGAGGATTTGCTTTTCGGCTATACAGTGTGCGTGCGGGCGGCGTGCACGCCCATGCGTGGGGAGCTTTCACATGAGCAAGCCGATATCTTATCGCTGCTCACTGAAGCATAACTTCCCCTTTGAACTGTATGCCACTGCATTTGGAGCTTGTCATAGACTCCAACATGCATTGGCTTACAGGGGCCCTGCCTGCCAACACACTGACTGAATTGGAAGAGGGGGTGACACACCTCCGAAATCTCGGATGATGGCACTATGTTTCTTGCACATGCGTGCAAGCAAACATAACAAACATAATAAATGTATCTTAATTTTTGAAGACCGGGTTTTTTTTTTTTCTGCGTGCATATGTGACGTGTGAATGAAGGATCCACTCACTGTAGATCAAGGGAGGATGTGAAATGGTGCAGGTACATGGGGGGGTGAACAAAGTGGTAGACAGTAAGCCCTACCAGAGCTTCAGGCTGATGTAGCACAGCGATACATGGGGGGTAGGTGAACAAAGTGGTAGACAGTAAGCCCTACCAGAGCTTCAGGCCGATGTAGCACAGCTGGACTAATGCAAGGGAGGATATGAAATGGTACAGGTACATGGGGGGGTGAACAAAGTGGTAGACAGTAAGCCCTACCTGAGCTTCAGGCTGATGTTGCACAGCTGGACTAAGGCACAAGCACCCACGGCATGTTCTTATAGTCCCCATTTATATGTCCATTTATGTTCTTACAGCGCTGATTGCCTAACTGAGCCAAGATGTAAAACAGATACTAAAATGTCAGGTTTATTTCAGGTGACCAGGATCGTAGTGGGGGGAAGGGGCAAGTGAAACAATGTCCTGAGAATGTGCTTAAACTTATTAACCGTTGCTGTGCCGCGGAGTGATGCACCGGTACAGAATCCCTATATGTTCAAATTCTGTTTGCAGCCTAAAGGTGCTTAGGTGGATTGGCATTTACATTACTCGGCGGCAAATCTTTTTCATACTTTTTGTGATCATCGGTTAAGATATAACCACTAACTGATGACAGACACTTGGGGGCATGAATCTGTGCTACCAGCAAAGTTGCATTTGCAAAGCCCTGAATATTTATCTGTTGGTAATGAAATGAAAACTGTCAGCTGATAACATTCAGCCACTGTCCATTGCACAGAATAGACATCTCACTGATAGATCTGGAGCAAAGGGACATGCACTTGCCAATAACACCACTACAGCTCAGGACGCTGAAGAAAGATTCATGCATTTTCATGGCTGTTAACCTTTTCAGCATTTTAAAACAGTTACTTAGCATCTGCCCTAAGATGTTACACGTCGCTGAACTGAATTGTGACACCAGAATCCCTGCGATCAACATTTGTCAGCAAAAGTGAATTGAAAAAATCAATAGATGTATAAAATGGTAAGTGACATGAGTCAATAACAACATATCTGCACATAATACTTGGCTTAAAATTTGAGCACCACCATATTCCGCACCACAGCGTCAAACAGGGATGCCATTTATAATTCAGCTAATGTCAAGCAGTTTTCGAGCCATAAAAAGAATTACTGTATCAGTATGGTGGCAGCAACAGGATCAGGAAATTATGAAATAAAATGCAACAGCACCCGTCAGCCATATATGTTGTATGGGTGGAGGAGTGCATAAACACCAGGGTGGGCTGTTAGATTGTCAGATTCGCCGGAGAAAAGGGTGATTCGATTGTGAGCTACGGTTGAATTTATGTTTTCTTTTTCTATACCTGGTTTTCGCTATTTTGTTAGGGCACATGTCTAACCCTAAGATGTTTAGGGTCACAAGGTAATGTGACTTCATTGAGCATCTGATTTGAGAAAGAGCTGTGTGATTCTATCTAAATGCCAGCTCACGGCAATGCAGAGAAAAAAAAATATTTTGAAGCTGCATTCCCAGACTAAGTGTGCAGTTTAGTGAATTACCACACAGGGGTGTGAATATGACAGCACTAAAAGGCGCATTAAAGTGCTTCAGTCATGAAAACCTCGGCCACTGGCTGCTGCTGAAATGCATAGCAGTATGTTCTCCTTTGTGCATTCTGGCTGTTCTTTGCTTCAGCTGCAGGTAGTACAGTACGCTCAAGTTCATTTGCATAGGTTTTAGCAGCGGGGAGTTCACATTGACAGAGTCTAGTAAGAGAAAACGCTTGGAATTACACATACAACAAAGTCTGAGTTTTCATATCAAATGCTGAGGTATTTTTTTTCTGGAGGATTAGAACCCATGGAATCCATGAAGGTGTGCTTTGGAGAGCTGGCATGTGTAAGGACTGTTAGGCACCCACACATTTTGGTGGTCCTGCTGTGGCAGAGAACAGTTTATTAAAGTAATGATGTGTGGCTTGTCTCTCTAAGCTAGACTAGACTACACCATCCTATCAGGTAACTGACACAGTTGATCTGTGTGTGTGTTGTGGGGGGAGGAGCTGCTCACTGAAGCGTAGCTCCCTCTTTCAACTGCTGTCATAGACAGCTCCAGCAGTGATTGGAGAACTGTGACCACGCCTGTAAACACACTGACTGAATTGGAAGATGCTGACACACCTCTGAAAAACTCAGATGATGGCACTATGTTTCTTGCACATGCGTGCAAGCAAACATAATGATATAACAGCTGAAATGCTGGATGACAGAGGCATATCTTGAACAAGCTTCAGAGAGAAATGTTATTTTATTGAAACCTGCCGTTCCCATTTAGAAAACTACACTGTCACAGAATAAGATTAAAGAAAAATGTTAAGCCCCATTACTGCAGAACAGGAAGTATCGCAGGAATCAAAGCAGCAGGCTGCTTTGTACATTGCAGCACAGTAGTGCTAAGTTTATTTACACCGTCAGTTATTGCAGGATACGGATGGTGTCCAGTCAAAACAGCGACAGCAACTACACGAGGTCAAAAAACGCATGGTCATAACAGCACCGCTTGGTTTCGAGGTTAGTATATCTAATCTAGCATGGTTTTGTACTCAGCATGTGGTGTGGTTATTGACTGCGCTGTTTTGGACTGTGCGGTCTTGACATAGCACTGATCGCTCTGGTACCTCTTTAAAAAGGTAGAATAAGTTTAGGACTCCCATACACCTAAGCAGATTTCTAAAATCAGATCTGTGCACATGATTTGGCACTGCCAGGATTTTATATCTGTGTGTGTGTATATGTATATGTGCTATGACATGGGTGAAAGTGAGATAGTAGAAATATTTTCATGAGCTATATTTTACCTCCTGACCTCATGGGTGGCAGAGCCACGAGTGAGTTCAGAAGAGGACAGTTATTGAAAGTGAAGGTTTTTCTACTATCTCACTCTTCCCCCATGCCATATTTGATTTGTACGACAGGTGGTTAGGTAGTTTTGTGATAGAAAGGCTCAAAAGTTACAAAATAAAATAAAGTACAAAATATAAACTGTGCTCTTCTGATGAATGGCTCGGCACAAGGGAAGCAAATGAATACATTACAGATCAGTACAGTACAGATCAATACAACGAAAACAGATGCAAAGTAGAAAGCAACTGAGTCTACAAACCATCTCACATTTGCTGGCTCTGTGCTGCACTGTGCACATTGCTATTGTGGTGTTATTAGCATTGTTAAAGCTGCTTTCTGATTGGTTTAGTATTGCATTGTGACATGCACAGCTTTGCAGGATAGTAGTACTATCTTTCAAGTTGTTTATAAGATAGTAGTTTTATAATGTATGGTAGAACACTGTTCCGCATGGAGATCCATGCCACATTGTTGTGCTGCCCTGTCTACGTCACAATCTCGTTTTGCTGCACTCAGTACGTCACTAGTGCAGCACAACAAGATCGAACATTGTTGTACATGTGTGATGAAGTGGGCCGCGAGGATGAGATCTGGCTAGGAAGTGAATGGCGCTTAAGGAACCACACCTTAGTAAGTTATTTTTTTGTTTTTTAATTGGACACTGGTGTCAAAGTATGATTATCTATACACTATAAAAGATTGTGTATGAGTAATCATACACAAACAAGGCAGTTGTACGATTGCGAGGCTTCTGTGGTAACGGACGTCTCGAGCTGCGTTCTCAGGGTCACAGATTACCAGGGAAACCTCTGGATCCTACAACTGCCTTGTTGTGTATGATTACTCATACACAATCCTCTATATCTTGCAAAGCTAGGTATTTCACAGTGTGCATACCCAGACCTGAAAGGTGCATATCTCCTGTATTTGCTTTATTTGCTGCAGCTCTGCTTAGTGGCGCCTGTTCAAATTTCTTGCTTTCAGTGGTGCCTGAGTCCTTTTCTTGGTCATGAATTGTAATTCTTATTTCATTTAACTAGTAAGCTATTGTTTTTCTTACCAATATACACAGTCTTACATTTTCCAACATTAAAATAATTTGCCACTTCTTTGCATCTTCCCCTCATTTGTTTGTCATTCTGAAGCTCATTTATAACTTCCCAAGTACCCTCCCTAATATGGTATCATTTGCAAATTTAAAACCATCTACTCAGTCCTACATGTAGGTTGCTTAAGCAACAAGGCACGACAAGGTGTGTGTTATTGTGTAATAACTTCACTCCTGGGGTGGGTTGAAGCATGAGGTGAAGCAGAGTGCTTCTACCACCCCAGGAGTGACGTTATTACACAATAACACACACCTTGGAGTGCCTTATTGCAATTATACAATGGCTCGATGTCATACAAAATAAAAAAAAAAATGTTTAAATGTTTTTAGTAAATTTTTAGTGATTCAGTATATCTTTGTTTCTTAAGAGAAGAGCAAACGTTGGTAATCCTGTGGCAACAAATCAATACAGTGATGTTATTGTGTAATAACATCAGTGTCTCAGGTACCCAGTGACCAATCAGAATACAGGAAATTTCCTTGCCATTGTATAATTATGAATACACATTTGTTTGGTAGACATTAAACTCATTCATTGCCACTTGTACAATACTGCTGTCCGGGATCAATACTCAGAAGGCTAGCACAGTGCTAACAGGCATAGCACTGCACTAACCAGATATAAGGTTTCTGGAGGAGAAGTACCTGGTCATCGCTGAAGCCAGATAGGGAGGGAAGTTGATATTGATGAGTTTGTAGGTTATGCAGTGAAGGGCAAGATCTTCCAAGAGTCAATCTTCACTATTGATTCCCACTTATGGGCCTGGGCTGGAGGCGCTAGGACCCCGCTAGAGCAAAGCTTTTGCCAGGGAACCAGACACAGTTACTGAATATGATGCCTGCATGTTCCCAATGTGGTGCCACTCACCAGTCAGTAACTGTTGCCGGCTTCCTCACTAATTTTGCTTCTGAGTCCATACCATGGGAGCGCGGTACCTCAGTTCGAACTTGTTGCCACTCTACTGTCTGTGTTACTGCTATTTTTCCCATACTGTGGTGGTGTTTGTGTTTGTTATGTTGTCACAATGCCAAAGTCTGATAAGAAAGGGGTTAAAGCGTAGAAGAAAGTCTGACAACCGCCCATTATGCATCATTGCCCTTATGGGAAATCAGTGGCTGTTCTGAACCAGCATCAGACCTATGCAACCTGTCTTGGACTGGAGCATGACATTGATACATACAGTTCTTGCTTCTTCATGGACCACCATACCCTCGAGGACCATGTGTTGAGGTGGGCTTGCCCAGTTCCCACCTTTTAGAGGCAGACGTCCCACACGTGTTTCCAAGCACAGGTCACTAGGCCTTTCCCCTGGACCTCTTCCTGGGACCTCTGGTTCTGTGGAAGTACAGAGTTCTCCTCGACCTTACCACCCTAAGACATTGGAGACTTTGGTGGCTGGGTCTGGTGCATGATCAACTTCTTCTGGGTGGTCAAATTCAAACCCTCTACAGTCTGTGTTCCCTGAGCAGCCAGTGTCCCTGTTGGCAAAACCACAACTGTATGCATGGCCTACACCAGTGGACACATTGACATTGTACTGTAGTACCACCCGTGTTGTCATCACCATTCTCCAAGATGACATGGGTGGCACTGAGGACAATGCCGGGCACCCTTATGACACTGTTCGTGGTGTCAGGAGGGTGACCAACACCAAGACTGCTGTATGCACTGTTGCCAGTTTGGCTATTGTCACCGACCATGGTGGTGTTAGCGACACTAAGAAAAGTGACTGCTCCAGATGCAGTAACGGAGGTGGCAGTGGCCATGGTGTTGGTCCTGGATCTGGCTGTGGAAGGGATGCTGATGCTGATGATGATGTTATCTCTGAGGTCATCCCCACTTCTGGTGTCGTTTGTGACAATAAGGAGGGTAATGGCTCCAGGAGTGGCATTGAAGTCAGAATGGAATACAGTGGGGGGGGGGTTACAGTGATACACAAGGAGGAGTGAAAGAATGAGCAGGGACGTGGCATGGTTGGAGGAATGGTCAAAAGTATGGCAGCTTAGATTCAATGCAAAGAAGTGCAAAGTAATGCACCTGGGAAACAAAAACCAGGGAAGGGTACACAGTGGGGGGTTACTAACAACAACAAAAATGGAAAGGGACCTGGAGGTGCATATCAGATGATCTAAAGGTAAGCAAGCAATGTGAGAAGGCAGTAAGGAGGGCTGGGGGATACTAGGATGTATAGGAAGATGCATCACCAGTAGAAAACAGGAAGTTGTTATCCCTCTGTACAGACAGTGGGTGACACCCCATCTGGAATACTGTGTGCAGTTCTGGAGACCCCATCTCTGCAGGTACATAGACAGGATGGATGCAGTCCAGAGGGGGCAACTAAAATGGTGCAGGGTCTGCACCAGAAGCCATACGAAGAGAGACTAAAGGAGCGTAATTTATATATACCCTCGAGGAAAGGAAGGGGGGGACATGATAGAAACTTTCAACTACCTCAAGGGAATCAACAAAGTCCAGGAGGGTAGCATCTTTCAGAAAAAGAGATGTACAAGAACAAGGGGATACAATTTGTAGATAGAGGGGGGGATGGCTCAGGGGCAAAGTGAGGAAGTATTTTTTCACAGAGAGAATGGTGGAGGCATGAAACGGCCTTCCTGAGAAGGCCGTGGGGTCAAAAACAGTGGGAGAATTCAAGAATACATGTGACTGACATAAAGCAGTTCTGGTGGGAGGTAGGAAGAAGTAGGCTGTTGGTTAACTAGGATCTGCAGCTTATCCAATAGTTAGGGAAATGGGCAGACTGGGTGGGCCAAGCAGTCCTTATCTGCTGTCAAAGTCCATGTTTTGAGGGCAGTGCCAGCCATGGTGACCGGGAAGACCATGTCTCTGACCCTTTGCTGATCCTGAGCCCAGTGTCAGAGAGCAGCCTGGAGATGGAGTTTTCTTTGGAGCCACTGGATGTCAATGCCACTACTGAGGACTGGGGTCATCGTGTGGGACCTGTATGGCTCCAGTCTTCTCACCTGGGGGTTCCCTCCCATGGGCAGTGATCGGGTTACTTCTCGGATGTAGGAGGATGTCCTTCAGGTGAATCTGCGAGGCCTTCCCCTCGAGCAAGGCCCATATGCAGTTCAGCAGCCCAGGCTGAAGCCCACAAGACCAAGAGTCTTGACCCCTTCTAGCAGGGACTTGCTGTTTCCTGGAGAGGTTGCCCTTTTCATAGGCTCTGAGGGGCCTTTAAAGTGGGAACAGCACTGGAATTTTGTTGGTGCCTGAAAGAGCTGCTATAGAGAGTCTGACAGGGCCCAGTACAGGCTCTTCTTCCTGACAGCAACAGTTCCCGGAGTTGGCGCCTTGTCTTCATTGGCATCCCTCAATGAATCATCTGTTTACCTTCTTTCAGCTGCTGAGTATGCCTTGTACCAGTGATTCTTGGTGGAGATGCTCCAGGCACTCAACTAGCATGCTTTTACAACCTGCAGTCTGGCAACCATGCCATTGGGACTCCTTGGAGTTCCTAGTCTCAACACTACTGTCATTTCTCCTTGATTTGGAGCCTTTGAGAAGGCATCTAGGGCAGTGTGGAGGTGTCCCTTCTCCAGTCCAGCATCCTCAGGGTCCTTCTCACACGGTGTCACACACCCACAGGGTCTTCTGGTGGAGTACCTTGTGCTTCCTCGTGCCTTGAAGTATTGCATACCTCTTGGGGGCCACGACACCTCGCATGTCTCTGACCTCCATCAGCAGATTCTGCTCAGAAGGATGCCTTTGGCCAGAAGACTTTTTTCCTTGGCACATGCCCTAATGTGCATTTCTGCATGCCTGGCACATATGGCGACCTACAACCATCACGTATAGTTGCAGCTAAGCACACTCTTAGCTGCATTGCCGCAGAGTGAGACAGGCAGGTCATTGACCTTGTCAGGGGCATCTTATAATGCCAGTGAGGTGCCCTCCAGGTTGGCAGGAACTGCAGTCTTCATCAGGCAAAGAACATAGCTTCCCCTCTCCCGACTGACATCTTTGGCCTGGTGTAAGGTACATAACTCACATTTCCAAGGGGCTCATTTCTTCTCTGCTAAGGTCAGGTGGGAACTGTTGGGGGCCCCTCCTGCACCACAGGAACCCCTGCCTAGCCCTGACCAGTCTCAGGTCTCTGCAGACCTGTGAGGAGCCCCAGCTCTCAGGTGTTCTCCCCATGCGAAAGGCTGAGGGTATCTGTTACTCTCGGATTGAGCCAGCTCCTCCCTCAGATAAGAAGGGAAGCTTGTTAGTCAGAACCATCAGTGAAAATCAGTAGTGAAGATATGAAAGGTACATACTTAACCATAACTGTTGATCTTCCAGAATATCTTCACAACTGATTACCACACCTGCCCATCATCACTCGTTCTGACAGAGCCAGAGCCTCTGTGCAGCTCACTCTGATAGTGCTAGCTAGCACCATCTAGTGCCATGGCATCTCCCCTTTTGAAATCCCTATGGACTAGTTATTTTTTTTGGTTTTAAAGTTTTGGGACCCATTGGGTTCCCACTCCTACCAAAAGAAATAACAAACCTCAAAACTGGGGTGAGGTTCCTTTTAGGGCCCTCATGCCAAAAAAAAAAATGAGAGACGGTAACTCCCTTCCTCCTTTTTCTTTCTTAGCCTTCTACCCTTGCCCGGGGTATATCCCTTTCTGGGGTATATCCCTGTTAGTTACTAAACGCAATCTGTGCATCTGGGCACTATCCAGTCTAACTCCACTTGCCAGTTGCACTGATGAGGGAAAAGCAGGACACATTCTGACTAGCTGTTCAGTCAATCCTTCATCAGGCAGCGTATGTTTTTTCCTGGAGTCTGTGATTTATTACTATTTTGGTACACTGTGCCATCTCATTTGCCTGTGAGTCCCCATTCTGGACATTCTGTCGCTTTTCAGCCAGAGTTGCATGCTTCAGGGCTGCTGTGTTTGAAGGTCATTATCCATCTTCTGTCTGGCTAGTGGTGTGAGGCTCTGGTTCCACACCCTACTACCCTCCTTTTTAGGCCACCTGGTGTGCCCTTGTTTCCATTATTAAAAGGTTGGTAGGTTTATTTATATTTCCTATATCCTTTCTCTATCCCTTTTGGCTAGGAAAATTCTTAGCCCTTAATTATTTTTCCCACTTTGTTTCTCTCTGGGTGAACAGAACTAAGGTTAGTGAGAGAGCCGTCAATTGGAATTGTCTGGCATGTTGGGGGTGTGCAGGTGCCTTGCCCAGTAGCTGTGGCTGGTCCCCATGCAAAATCTTTGCTTTTTCTGGGTCCTGTTGCCTCCAGGCCAAACCCATACATGGTCATCAGTGGTGAAGATGTTCTGGAAGAGCAACAGTTACATTAAGTACAGAACTTTCATTTGAATGTGACCTACAAGCATAGCCCATTTTAGCTCTTCCAAGGCTCTACAGTGATGCTCCCTATTATGAGTATCGAGGGCACATCATTTAACTATACTATATGTGGACCCTTTCTTCCAGTCACAAGCTGGAGTTTCAAACAGTTTATTCCACAGCAAACTCACAACTGTCATTTTATTCTCAATAAAATGTCTGCTGAGAGGTCAGAAATTATTGTATTGTCAATAAAAATGATAGTAGTGACATCGTAATCATCCTGTCTTACATTCTGATTGGTCTGCACTCACAGCAGCAAGCAACTGTAAACAAGTACAGTGCGGGGGCGGGGGGGTGGAATTTAAACTCTAGTATGATGAGCCATCACACTGACTTGGGTGACTCTCGTGCTGTTGCTGGTCTCTTAGTGTTTTGCATACCAGGAATGTTTTCTTTTAATTTTAGGAGACCTTGCAAATAATGACCCTGCCCAAACCTTGCTCTCCTCCTCCTCCTCCTTTTAATCTAGGAAGAGGACAGACTGTATTTTCCCACAGAACAGTATTTTATTTATTGAAATATTTCACCAGGAAGGCACACTGAACGACAAGTCGCTTGTCTCCCAGTGCAACCTGGGATGCCACATACAGTCACCCACAAATTCAATAGCTGATCTTACCTGCTTTAACTGGAGCACTTTCAGCAGTTCCTGTTCTTTGCTCTTTCATCTTCAGCACAAAGATCCTAAACTGGCAAGCAGGGGGAAGCCAAACAAGGACCATTTAATCATCACAGTTACAACACTGGTGCTTTTTGTCACATGCACCAGTTGTGAAATTCCTTGCTTCCCACATTCCATGAGGATTGCAGAGAGTAGCCAGTTCACATACTGACTCATGCATGATGCGTGGATCTCCCAAGAATGTCTTCTCCACAGAGCTCCACTTATTGGTCTTAGAGCCGCAGATGTAGGACCCTGCAGGAGCAAAACTTAAGGAGCCGGGGCGAGGCCAGCTACACAACGCGGCAAGACATGCACAGCTTGAACTCTGATCCAACTCAGAATAAACAACCTTTTTCTTTAGTTTGTTTTGCTTCAACTCACTAAATTGGTGTATAATGTAACCAGGGTGTGGGCTTAGGGTTTGTTGTTATTTAGCGCCCGGTGCCTCCAATTTGTAACCCACTACCTGGCTAGCCTGGGTTTGGGAAGAAAACATTCGCTTGGCATCAGGGCTAGGTTTGCACTGCTGGATAGGGGCACCCAAGTAATTCCGGACACAGGAAGCAATAACTGAAGATGTCCAAACCAGGAGTGGGATTCTAAAGTGGGGCTTTTATTCACTTCAACAAAAGAATACAAAGCAAGATGGACCCCCATGGGGCTACACTCACTGGTTATGCAGATCTATAGAGGTCAGAACACATCATCTTCATCTTCACAACAACCCTCAGGTTTTGAACACACTGGGCTCTCAGCCCAAACTGGTACTCTCACTCTCTTGGATTCCCTGGCATGGCCCTCGGCCAGCTCTAGTGCACATTTCCGTATGTCATGGACATTTCTGTTGGTGGCTTCCTCAACCACCCATGAGTGCTTCCTAGCTCTAAAGGGAAAAACACACATCCTTAATCCCACATCTGGGTACTTTCTGCAGACACTGGCCAGGTGCCTGGGAGAAAGCTATAGGTGCCCACAGTGAATCCGTGGAGGTAAATCTGGTTACTCCAGATGGGGGTCTCCCATCTCTTGTCCCCAAATCTATACCCGACCATTCATTTGGAGTCAACACCTTTCCTTTGAACTCTCTGTTTGTAGAATGCTATCTCGAAATGTATATCACATTTAACAATGTAGTGTCCTTGGTAACTGGTGTCCTGACTTGCAGCATTCTCTAAGTGGCTTTGTCCATCCCTGTAGACCCCCACTGATTAGATGCATTTCAAGCCATACACATAACTTAAAGTACTGTACTTGGCTGTCATTTCCTGACCTACAGTAGCAGATACTTTACACAACTGTCTCGGTGAAAACATAGGCTCTCTGGCAGAGCAGACTCACCATGGTTTGCAGGTGCCCCAGGGCTTCTCTCACAGAAAAACAAACTTCTGGTGCTGCAGCATAAATTCTCTCATCAGGCAGCTTTTCTTCTTCCAGCAGGGCCAGAGGATTGCCCCCCGAAAACCTGGTCTTGTCCCCCCCGTCAGTCCCTCTCAGAGATGGGGCACTGGAACAAATCAGGGAACGGTCTCAGCCACTTCTATTAGTTCTTCTTTTTCTGTGTCCTTCTCTAGGGCGAGAACACACACCCTCTTCCTGTGGTAGTTCTGTTACAGAGCTGGGCTTTGAGGGCCTGCCAACTGCAGCGCACCTCCTCCCTCCACCGAGTCTCCCACTAGACTGACTTTGAAAACCCCAACATGCTAACCTAACTCCCAGCTGCAACATTCCACTGTGGCTTATGCTGCTGCGAGAATTCTAAGTGATGTCATCCCTCAAGCTCAGCTGAGACTGAGGACAGAGTGAGACGGTGTGACACCCATTTAACTGGTGTCTCACAAGCTGCCTTTCCCTACTTGCCGCTAGATCTAAGTGGGATTCTAGTGACCTCGGGTGACAGGGGAGTTACAATAATATCTGAGCTTACACATTTACAGCTGAAATTGATGAAGCCTACCCTGGATAACCCACTCAAACAAACTGCAGATGGGGTGGCAAAAAAGGCCAGCAATCCAGGCCGTTGGGCAGCAGCACCAATGGTGCATCAGCAGGGGACTTGCTAACGATGGAGCCAATGCTCCAAGATGTCTTTTAGGCCGTAAAGGCAATGGATGGCCGACTGATTACATTGGATAAAAATGTGGCTGAATCCTAACTAAACTGCAAGGTGTGTGAGCAGCAGGCAACACTGGCTGTGGCAGAGTCAAAGGAAACATCTGGCATGCCAGGGAAAATCGCTCACAGCATCTACAGGACTGATTAAGGAAGATAAGGTTCTCGGGTACTGGCTCTAAAACACTTTAATTCAGGTACTGGGCTTATCTGTTGCTGGCTATACTGATACTACACTGCCACCATTCTTAGAACCTTGTGATATCACTGATGGGCAAACTGTGGCTTACCACACCATAGTTAAGCCCACTGTGATCACCAGTGATGTCACAAGGTTCTTAAAATGGTGACAGTGTACTATCAGTATGCGGCAGACTTAATCATCAATATCTCTGGACTGCTGCCAGCTACAATGGAGCCCAATGCCTTATTTAAAAGATATTTTCATGGGCTTTTGAAATGTGATGGACACTACTCATATGCGTTTCCCTTTAAGCTAGAAACAAAATATTGTTTTATTCGAGATTAGAAAGGAAGACCAGAGACCTGACAGACAGTTGTTTTAAATAATTCTCCTATTTCACGCTTGGTTTGGAGGCTGTTAATCATGTTGGATTCACTCACTGAAAAAGAGTAGCATACTGTGAGAAAATAGAATCCCCCTCCCCCAAAGAGTAGGTATGTAGTGAGGTTTGGTACAGGTGTTTTTTCTCTCTCCATTTCATGCTTGGTTTGAAGCATCTATAGGTTTGGGGAAAAAAATACAATTTCCTCTGTCTCTCTTGCTGACAGTTTTGTTCAGGTAACAGTAGCTGAAAACATTTTGGAGTTTTAGTTGTTTCACCCCAGAAGTCCTGAATTTTCTCTGCGGTGTTGGCTTGCATAATTCCCATGGGATGTTTTATAAATTTTGAGTGGGAATGGCTAAGGAAGACCATCAGTTTCTAAACTGTTTCTAGCACCAAGAGCTTACTAATGATGTCATACCATCTTGCATCATCTCAGCCCTAAATTGTTGCCTTAGAGATAGAACTTGAGAATGTTAAGGTTCAAACTGCTCTGTGGTCACGCTCCCCCCCAGCATTCTAATGGCAGCTTTATTTCTCCATGTAAGAGTGCAGGTGCCCTGGAGTCCTGTTCCAGTCGTAGTGGCTAATGCTACATAAAAATTTATATTTTTGTTTGAAAAATTTATTTTATTTAGAAGTTTGATAAATCTGTGTTAATTTAGCTTAATTATGAGTAAAAGTCTTGTGTTTTATTGTTTTTTTTCTCTGTTCCTGGTTGGTTCCTACTTCACGGTTATTAAAGCTCAGCTGATATTTACAATTATTTTTCTGTTAATTTGGCTTGCCTTTAAAAATAGTTGTACTATTTTCTGAACTACAACACACCAAAATATTTTTGGTGCTTTTTCAGTCACATTGGCATGACTGAGAGGCCTATGAAAAGGGCAGGCCATACAGGATTCAGAAACTATAAATCCTGTAAAAAGCTCCTGGCGAAGGCAGATTGCCACAAGCTTTGAAACATAGACACAGAGAAACTGATAACAGCTAAGGGCTGCTTGGCCCATTCAGTCTGCCCATTTTCATTAACATACATACTAACATACTATTTGCCAGCAGATTAGGCCTTACGGTCTATCGAGTCTGCTCGAACCTAGATCCTTAGTTGGGTGCCGAGATCCTCCCATCCCTTGTTCTCTAGAAACCCCTATCATCCATCCCCACCCCTCCGGGACAGGCCATCATCTGATACATCCACTTTCTGTGTCTGTCCCACCCTCTCTTGAAGCCCTCCACTGTGGATCTCTGAACCAGCTCACCAGGCAGTGCATTCCAAGGGTCCACCACCCTCTCGGTGAAAAACCTCCTCCTCTTTTCCCCCCTCATTCTTCCACCTTCCAACTTCAAACCATGCCCTCTGGTGATACCTCCCTGCTTTAGTCTAAAGATCCCCTCCATGTTTACCCTATTTATTCCCTTGAGGTACTTGAAGACCTCAATCATGTCCCCACTGTCTCTCCTCTCCTCCAATGAAAACAGGCAGAGCTCCTCAAGTCTGTCCTCATAAGTCAAATCCCCTAGCCCTCGTATCATCTTTGTTGCCCTCCTCGGTACCCTCTCCAGGAGCTGTATGTCCCTCTTCAAATGTGGTCTCCAGTGCTGTACACAGTACTCAAGGTGTGGTCTAACCAGTCCATTGTACAGCGGCAGAATCACTTCCCTGCTCCTAGAGGTGATCCCCCTTACGATGCATCCCAACATCCTGTTTGCCTTGCTAGCTGCTCTCCTGCACTGCTCAGAGTTATTCATACATGTATCCACCATGACCCCTAGGTCTTTTTCCCCTATTGAGGCCTCCAGCGCCTCCCCTCCCAGGGTGTACCTGTGTTTAGGGTTTCCCCGACCAAGATGCAACACCTTGCACTTGGTGATATTGAAATTTAATTTCCATGTGTGAGCCCAGCTTTCCAGGGCCACCCTCCCCTCTTCTCCCTCAACTACTGCTCCCATCTTGGAGTCATCCGTGAAGAGACTCATTTCACACCCTATACCCTCCCTGATGTCCGATATGTATGCATTAAACAGGATCGGACCCAGGACCGAGCCCTGTGGTACCCCACTACCAACCTCTCTAGGGTTCGAGAGCTCCCCACAGACCACTACTCTCTGAGTCGTCCAGCTAGCCAGTTTTCAATCCATCTGACCATCAAAGGGCCTACTCCACCCCATCAGTTTCTCCACCAGACCATTGTGGACAGAGTCAAACACCTTGCTGAAGTCCAAGAATAATACATCCACAGGCTTACCCTGTCCAGTTCTGATGTTACCCATTCATAGAACTCCACAAGGTTGGTTTGACATGATCTACCTGGCACAAACCCATGTTGCCACTATCCAGACCTCCCACCTCCTCCAAGTACACCCCCAATCGTTTCCTTTAGAATACTCTCCATTAATTTTCCCACCACCGAGGTCAAACTGATGGGTCTATAATTACCTGGTACTTCCTCGGCCCCCTTTATGGATTGGTACCACATGTGCCCTCGCCAATCCCTAGGTACCCTCCCTGTCTCAAGTGACCTGCTGAAAAGCTCCGCCAGGGTGCAGCCAGTATGTCCGCCAATTCCCATAGTACTCGGATGAATGCCATCCATCCAGGAGATTTGTTTTTCTTTAGGGCCTTGAGGGCTAACCACACCCTTTGGTGGAGATAGCATCATCCGTCCCCTCCCTTACTGGTCTTTTATCCTTATCCAGATGCGGCCCCCCTAGGGGTACCTTTCCCTCCCTCTTGCTCCATTTCTGTTGCTCCCCTGATCCCACTCCCTGCCGCTTCCATCCCCTTCATGCCTTGTTTTGTAGATATCCCATCCCCCTCCCTAGTGAACAGAGGCAAAGTACTCGTTAAATACCTCTGCCTGGTCCCTCGCCTCTTCCACCCACCTTCCTTCTGATCTCAATCTGCTGAGATGGCCCTTAGTTTTTCTCCGCTCCCCAATGTACCGGAAGAACCCCTTTTCCCCTCCATGTATCCCCTGTGCCAGCCGCTGCTCTTTACTGGACTTTGCTCCCCTCACCATACGGGTGACTTTTCTAGATGCAAGCTGGTACATTTCCTTATCCCTATCCCCTCTTGTTGTTCATTGTGATTGCTTTTGATGCAGACCCTCCTTGGTCTACGGCACTGTCTCTTCCACCCCTTCCTTTCCCTTATGATTCCCTTGTGCCTGTCCCAGGCTTTTTTGAATCCCACCACTGTTTTCGCCCTCACTGCCTCCACTGGAAGGCTGTTTCAGGCATCCAACACCCTTTCTGTGAAGAAGTACTTCCTCACATCTCTCCTGAACCTATCCCCCTCCAGTTTCTTATCATGACCCCTTGCTCTAGAGCACCCTTTTCTCTGAAAAATACCTCCCACCTGTACTTTATTCACCCCTGTGAGGTTTTTACGGTCTCGATCATATCTCCCCACTCCGTCCTCTCAAGGGTGTACATATTGTGAGCTCCTTTAACTTCTCCTCATAAGGCTTTTGATACAGACCCTGCATCATCTTGGTAGCCCTACTCTGGACCGCCTTCACTCTATGTTCTTCCTGAGATGTCATCTCCAGAATTGGACACAGTACTCCAGGTGGGGTCTTACCAGTGACCTATATAAGGGCTACACCACCTCCCTCTTCCTGCTGGTGATACTCCTACCTGTGCACCCCAACATCCCACTAGCTCTCCCAATTGCCTTGTCACATTGTCTGACCACCTTTAGGTCATCCGAGTATTCCCCCAGGTCCCTTTGCTGCTCGGTCATTGCAAGTATCTCTCCTCCCATTTTGTACTCCACCCACGGGTTTTTGTGGCCAAGGTGTATTTTTTTGCATTAAACCCTAGCTGCCAAACCTTTGACCACTCCTCCAGCTGTTTTAAATCTCTTACCATCCTTTGCAACCCCCCCAAGTGTCCACTCTGTTGCAGATCTTGGTGTCATCCGTAAATAGGCAGACCTTCCCTTCCAACTCCTCTATGTCACTAATGAAGACATTAAAGAAGACTGGCCCCAGCACTGACCTCTGAGGTACCCACTGGTCACTCTTCCCCTCCTCCGCGCGAACTCCATTTATCACCGTCCTCTGCCTCCTATCCCCGAACCCGTTTCTTACCCAGGTTACCATCTTATTGCCCACCCCATGCTACCCAACTTGTTTATGAGACTCTTATGTGGAATGGTATCAAAGGCCTTGCTGAAATCTAGGTAGGGCACATCTACTGCCCCTCCCTGATCCTACACCTTGGTCATCCAGTCAAAAAATCGATCAGATTTGTTTGGCACAACCTTCCCTCTGTGAAACCATGCTGCCTCAGGTCGTGCAGTCTGCTGGATTCCAGTATTCCGCAATCTTTTCCCTTAATAGTCTTTAATATCACCTTCCCTCTCTCTGGAACAAAGAAACGTAGAAGCTATCAGCAGAAAAGGACCTCTTGGCCCACCTAGTCTGAACTCCCTGTCACTGTCTCTGAGACAGTCATCCTCCCTGCTCTGCCTGAAACGCGCTGTTTCCCTTTTGGCCTCCCTCTCCTCCCCCCCTTAATCTCACCGCCCCTTCTCCCCCTTCCCCAACCTGGTCTGATCTCCTCTCCCTGACTACACAATCTCCCCCTCCTGTTGTCCTCTAATGCTATCCTTACTTCAGATCATCCTCCTCCCTTTGCTACACACAGTGTTCACATTTGACCAACTTTTTCATTTATCTACATCTCACTGTAATGTCTTTGTTCCACTTCCTCATGTGTTAGCGTCCCTTTTATACTGGCCATTGTATAGTATTGTACTATTTATAGCTGTGCACACTCAGCATCCGCATGTCATTTTGTTCATCCTACACGACATATTGTAAAGTAATTTTCTATTCTCAAGATATGTATTTAAGTTGTGTTTTATTCCCAGCCGCATGTCAATTTGTTCTTCTTACTTGACTTATTGTTAAGAAATGTTATTCTTTGGATAAGTACTTAATTGTACTCCCCCTTCACCCCTCCTGCCGGGTAGCACCTGGAAATGAACCTCAGCTCAGTGTGCCTCTCCCAGTGACCAGCTTTTAAATAAATACATAACTAGTGTTTCCATTAATTTTCCTTACCACCGAAGTCAGGCTGACAGGCCTATAATTGCCCACCTTCTCCTTGCTACCACTTGTGTGAAGTAAAGCCTACAACTGCTCTTCTACAGTCCTCCGGGACCTCGCCTGCCACCAGCGAACTGTTAAACAAGTCTGCCAGGGGTGCAGCCAGTACCTCCCTGAGTTCCCTCAGCACTCTTGGATGCACTTCGTCTGGCCCCATGGCTTTGTCTACCTTCAGATTAGCGAGTGCTTTCCTGACCCTCTCCTCAAAAAAGGGACTGCTGTCCACTTCCCTCCCCTCAAAGGTCCTGGGACCTTTTTGTGGTCCCTCCCCTTCCCCTTCTACAGTGAACACTAAGAAGTTTTTGTTTGAGATGTTTGCCTTTTCTTGGTCCCCCTCCGTACTGTCCCCCCCCAACTGTACAATCCCTCCCTTTGTGTTCCTTTCCTCACTAACATATCTAAAGAATGTCTTGTCCCCTTTAGATACTGCCTGGGCTGTTCTTTCCTCAACTTGTGCCTTTGTGCTCCTTACTGCTTTGCTTGCCTCTCTCCATTTCCCCAGATATACTTCCCTGTCCTCCTCTCTCTGGGTCTCCTTTACCTTATGAATGCCACACTTTTTTCCTTTACCTTTTCTACCACCTCCTTCAAGAACCGTAACAGTCTCCTCTTTCTTCTGCTTTTGCTTACTTGCTTGATGTACAGCTTTATTGCCTTTACTGTGCCCTCTTTTAGTCTGGTCCATTTGCCCATCACTCCACCCAGGACATTTCCTCTTGCCAAGTCCTTTCAGAGGGATTCTCCCATCTTTGTAAAGTCAGCCCTTCTGAAATCCAGGACCCTTGCCCTTGTGTGGTTGAATTTCACCACTGTTCTTATATTGAACCACACTGTGTGATGATCACTGGTCCCCAGATAACCTCCCATCCTGATGTCTGCAACACTGTCCCTGTTAGTAAGCACCAGGTCTGGTGTTGCCCCACCCCGAGTGGGTTCACTGACTAGTTGCCTGAGGAATACCCCCTGTAGGGAGTCCAGGATGTCTAGTTCTAGCTGTTGCTGCAGCAGGGAGGCTCCAATCTACATCTGGCAGAGTAAATCAGGGCCGTTGCCAGGCTTTTTCCAAGGGGGGGGGGGTTCTTTTTATGCAGTCTGCAACCTTTTATTTTATATACATTTTTCGTTTTTCTGTTTTGTTCCCTACCCCCCGGACCACGGCACACACATGCATGTACGCACATGGAAGCACACGTCAGGATCAGGTGGCCTCCTTCCACCCCTCCTGACTTCTGTCAGTGCCCTTACCGCCTACTCACCCACCGGACCTCCACCCGGTGGGAGCGAGACTATGGATGGGCAGGCAGCCACCCCTTTGGAGGGGAGAGCCAAGGCTCAATCCCGCTCCAGCCCTCCTCCCCAAGCCGGCATCCCAGTGACCCAAGGTTGTTCCCAAACCCAGGTCGCCAGTGTAGCATGAGGTAAGGCACCAGCGCCTCAGCCTTCTGTGCTACCGGACTGGCTTGCAGTCTGCAACCTTTAAAAAAAAAAAAAACTGCGATGCTGGCTCGTCGGCGCAGCGGCTGGATTTCTGCTTGCGACGCCGGTGACCCGGGTTCAGAAACGGACTTGGGTCATCGGAGAGCCAGCCGGGTGAGAAGATTGGAGCATCCGTAGACAGCTTGCCTTCTCCAGGGGGGAAGGCAGGGATGTGAGCGGGCACCTGCTGGCCCCTGGCGGAAGCCGGGAGCATAGCAGAGTGTCAGGGCTCAAAATATCTGGGGGAGTGATGGAAGTCGGCGTTCGCCATGACGTCACCTACGTCACTCTCCAAGGGAGAAAACCGGAAAATCAGCTCCCTGGCTGGCCAGATGACAGCTCTCCGGTCGCCTTGCTGCTGTCGTGGCCCCACGGCCTCTCACCCCAGCAGCACCTGGAGCCGGTGCCGCAGTGCACTGGACAATCCCCACTGGTGCCTTCCCTCTCAGAGGAGGGGGATCCACCCGGCGAAGGGTTACACCAGGCAACTCCAGGGGGGCTGTGATCTGGGGCTGAGGTAGGTCGTGGGGATGGCAGACAGACCAGGTAAGGACCTTGAGGGCTCGAAGGAAGTGCCAGCCAGGGAGCAGAGGAGGAGGAATTAAAAAAAAAAAAAAAAGCTGTGGGTTTAGGGCCGCCAGGACCCCAGGCGTCATGGGGTCCTAGATGCTCTGTGGTGCATTTTGTGGCTTATTGCGAAGTTAAAGAAGTCATATCTGAGATCTCCTACACCCCTTGCTCTAAGCAAAATTATTATCTGGCTGGCTGCAGGGTGAATGCATACATGTACTCAGTACCGGAGCGCAGCAAGATGCTGCTACTGTAATATATCTAAGGCATTGTTTCACATATATTATGTTATCAGTTTTAATATCTGCGTCTGTATCTAATGGTGTGTAGGTAAGGGGTCTAGGGGTGCCAGGCCCCCAAAAGCTCTGGGGTACTAGATGCTCTGTGGCTCATTGTGTGACTTATTTTAAACCAAATCAACTCATCTGTGAGATCCCCTCCACCTCCTGCTCTAAGAACAATTATTACTATCTGGGTGGCACATATTTTGTGTGTGTGTGTGTGTATATGTATGTGTCTGTCTGTGTATGTATACATATATGCACTGAACCTCAATGTGGAGTCTGTAGCTGGTTTTGGCTGGGTATTGTACACTACTAACTTACTGCAGTGCTGGCTTTCTTCTAGGGCAGGGGTCTGGGGCTGATAAGCTCCCAGAAACCATGGGCTACGGTATGCTCTGTTGTGACTTATTTTAAGTCTATGTAACTCATATCTGAGCTCCCGTTACTCCTTACTATAACCCTCACCCTCCCCAACTCAATATACCATTTAAGCAATTGAGTCAGTGCAACATGGCCTACAGCAAGGCTAGCAGGATGCAGGGATGTATCGATAGGGGTATTGATAGCAGAAGAAAGGAGGTAATACTTCCCTTCTACAGATCCCTGGTGAGGCCTCACCAAGAGTACTGTGCCCAGTTCTGGAGTCCTCACCTCAGAAAGGATAAGGATAGGTTGGAGACAGTGCAGCGCAGAATAACTAAAATGATTCGAGGACAGCAAGGCAGATCCTATGAGGAGCGTCTCAAGGCACTAAATATGTACTCATTGGAGACCAGAAGGGAGAGGGGAGATGTGATAGAGACCTTCAAGTTCCTTAAAGGAATTAAAATGTATATATATATATATATAGCGGGGTATTATTTATAAAGCCTGTGTACTAATTCGCGGTCACATGGACGTGAATGGAAATTAACAGGAGGTAGGTTCAGGAGAGATGTGAGGAAGTACTACTTTACGGAAAGGGTGGTGGAACTTTGGAACAGTCTGTCAGCTGAATTGGTGGGTACAAAAACAATCAGAGGATTCAAGCCGGGCTGGGACACAATGAAGGGAACAGTGGTTACCGGGGGTGACAGCACCAAGGAGGAGACTAGAGAGAGGATGGGGACGTGGCAGTGTAGATCCCAGCCAGACCCTTCCAAACACTCGCATTGCCTTTCCACTGTGGTGCCTCTTTTGCTTAATTTATGAAAAGTTAAAACAGGCATATGAAACATGACAACTTTGTATAGAGGAGGATTTAAGTAATTTATTTCTAAATCTTCAGCCTACCCACCGAACAGCTCCCTTGCTCAACTGCACAGCCTATCCCTTGATATGCAGTTATTAGGGGACACATCTTTGGCAATAGTGGCCAGCAAAATGTGTCTGCTGGTGACTGATAATATTATAAGTCGAGGTCCTCTACTTCTTTTTTGCTCTCCTGGAGACCTCGTCTCTGAGCCTGCCACCATGCTCCATCTTTCTCGAGTGCTAGCTGTCAGTGTGAATTGTGGGCAGTGGCCGTGCTGTATGCACATTCACGATGCTGATGTGAGCTGCAGTTGGCCAGCCAGTCATAGGGAGATGGTGTGGAGACAGACTCACAAAGCAGCTCCAGCTCATCTTACTGGCATTGAGGGAGCTGATTGGTAGCAGATGGGAGGGGCATGCATGCAGAGAAAAAGTGCTGGGGTTCATCACGTGTGCATAAGCAGTCTGTGACAGTCACAAAATAAACAGAAGTAATGAAAAAAATGCACAAATTATGAAAAAAGGGGGGAGTTTCAAAAGGGGGGTTCTTTCGAACCATACAGACTTCCACTGGCAACGGCTGTGAGTCCTCAACCAGCACCACCTCCTCCTTTTCCCCAGTTTTTCCAGTTGCTTCTAACATTTCTTTATCTAAGTCTTCCCCCTGTGTCAGAGGCCTGTAGACTACTTCTGTCTGAATAGTGGCTCTGCTTCCTGACTTGAAGATGACCCACAACACCTTGACACCCCGGATTCCCAGTACCTCCATCGCTTTCATCATCATCCTCCTCATCAGTTTATTTATAAAAGGCGCCCTTCCCAAGCTCAGGGCTCCTGAACAATCCATACACAGATAAAACATCACTACTGTCATAAAACCAAATATAAAAACAACCCCTTGAATGTAATTAAACATTTCCTTATAAAATCAATACCATTAGTCCCAGTCAGGCCCCATTAAAGGCCTGACAAAAGAGGTGAGTTTTAAGGGCAGGTTTAAATCCTTCAACAGTTAGGCTATCCCATATCCGATGAGGTAGAGAATTCCACAGGGTAGGAGTCATAAAGGCAAAAGATCATGCTCCAGCTGTCTTCAAACATACCAGTACCCTGGGAATCTCTAGCAGTCCCTCATCGGAGGATCGGAGTTGGCGGGAGGAGCAGTAAGGCTGCAGAAGATCTTGCATGTTTTCCTTCACATAAAGCATCACTATACCCTCCTTTCTTTCCTACCCTGTGCCTTCTAAATATTGTGTAGCCTGATATGACCGTTTCCCAGACATGGTTGTCAGTGCACCATGATTCGATAATGGCCACAATATCCAGGGCAGCCTCCGCCATGATGGCCTCCAGGTCTGGGATCTTATTTCAAACCCCAGGAATCCCTCACTGTGCTTACTGTGTTAGTATAGTGAGAGATCTCTCAGAAGAAACAATATTACTATGGTAAGTAATTTTTTCTTCAAACCCCAGGAATCCCTCACTATGCTTACTGTTGCAGTCAGCCTGCAGGTCTGAGCTGCCCCGGGCAGTGGAATTTTATGTAAATTAGGGAACGATTGAATGAAATTCAAGTCTCTGCTGATTGTCATGCTCCACTCTGCCCTCGAACATCAGATTTAACTGCCGAGGAAGATGTCACCCTAAAGAGCTCTCTTCATCTAACTTCCAGTTTTACATTGTTTTTGCATGTTTTTTTTTATATTTGCTCAGTAATTTTATTTCCTTCAAATCTTTGCTTTAGTTTAGTTTTAGTTTTGGTGATTTTTAGTGATTTTCTCTGGTTCCCTAGTGGTTCCCTGGAACCAGGGAAAAAAATCATTTTTTCTTTGTGGTTTTCCTATTTTAAACTGCTCTAACTACTGATTTTTTTTTTAAACTTTCTTTATTTATAAGTTTTTCATATTTCATGTATACACATAAACTTATATACATTCATAGGAGTTGCTTGATATATTTGATGTATTGTTATTTCATTACAGCTCAGGAAACGAGTCAGAATATAAATTCCTTTCTCAGTTGGGAGATATGTAGTACCCATCTCCTCCATATAATCTCAAATTGGGTATATCTCTTGTTTGTTAATGCTGTCAGCTTTTCCATTCGATATATCTTAAACACTTCGTCTTGCCATTGGGTTATCTGGGGCAAGTTCAGGGTTAGTTCTTTGTTATTGTTTTTTAATGGCCAGGGTCAATATAAGTAATAGCTTCTTTGTTTTCTCATCTCTGCTCCCTTCGGGGAAGACTGATAAAAAATATAGAGACATATCCAGTTGTACAGATGGTGGTGTTATGTTTTTAATAGCCTCTCAGACTTCTATCAAAAACGGTTGGATTATAGGGCAGCTCCAGAATAAATGCCCATGAGTGGCCTATTGTTCACGACATTTTCTCCAGCAGGTGGTCTCTCTTCTACCCTTAAATTGTGCCTGAATTATTGGCGTTCTGAAAAATCTGACAGCATTCTTCCAAGCGAATTCCCTCCATTGTGGTGAGGAAGTACTTTTATGAATACATACTAGATGATTTCTCCACTTTTCATCTGCAATAACAATATTTAAGTCTTTTTCCCATGCTTTCTTAATAGACTCTACTGTGTCTCTCTCAAGTTCTCGTATAGCTGCATACAGATAGGATATTAAATGGGCTAGATTAGCCCGCCCCTCCAGTCCTTTCTGTAAGGCCTCTATGATCTTAGGTATAGGGTGCTGAGCCCAGCATTCTTTCTTTTCTTTCTTAACATGGTCCCTCACCTGAAAATACCGAAATCTATCTCTATGAGTTATCTCATACTTCATCTGCAGATCTGAAAAGCTTACCATTATTCCCTCTTTTAAAAATTGGTACACTAAGTGTAGCCCCTTTCTCTCCCACCCTCTATAGCCCATATCCATCACAGCAGGCAGAAACCTTCCTGTGTGTGTTAGGGAGTAGAACAGAGGTCTCCATACCCTCATTTTCTTAGTATTCAATATCTGCCTCCAGGTTCTTAGGGTTGATAGTGTGTATGGATTCTCTATGTCCCCTTTCTCCCTGTCCCGCCTACCTGAAAGAAGGATCCCTTGTAGTCTCCTGAGCTCCTCTTCCACTATTTCGATTTATTTCCATTTTGTTGTGTAAGTACTGGGGTGCAGCCAATATATTGCTGTACGAATCTGGGCAGCCCTATGATATTATTTAAAATTTGGGAGAGATAACCCCCCTTCCCCTTTTGAAAGTTGTAATATAGATTGTCTTATTCTTGGCTTCTGTTTACTCCAGATATATTGCGATATTTTCCTGTTCAATTCCTTATAGAATGTGTCTGGTACTGCAATGGGGATAGTCTGTGCTAAATATAGGAATCGTGGGAGCAGCACCATTCTGATTGCTTCTATTTTTTGTATAAATGGAATGGTAATCAGTTTCCATTTCTCTATGTCTTTCTGTATTTGTGCTAACAAAGGTTTATAATTGAGTTCTTATAATTTTCCATGCTCGGAACTCAGCCAGACACCGATATATTTAAGGGCATGGATGTGCCACTTAAATTTAAAATGATTTTCTACCTGCTGTGATGGTTTGTAATGTATTCCCAGCACCTCTGTCTTGGATACGTTAACCTTATAGCCAGCTATCTCTCCAAACTCTGTCCAAATTCCCCACAGTGGTTGTAGGGAGTTCTCAGGGTCTGTAAGGTATACCAGTAAGTCGTCAGCATATAGAGCTAATTTATGATTCCCTTTTCCTAATCGTATCCCTGATATGTCCCTGTGTTGTCGTATAGTCTTAGCCAGGGGTTCTAAGTATATTGCAAATAGGAGCGGTGACAGTGGGCAACCTTGCCTAGTCCTCCTCTTCAGGCTTATTGTATTGAAGTTGAGCCATTTACTTTAATATATGCTTTTGGGTTGCTATATATGGAGTCTATAACCACTCTAAATTCCACTGGAAATCCCATTCTTTCCAGAATGGTCCCCAAGAAGGGCCATGCCACCCTGTCGAAGGCCTTCTCCGCATCCAAACTAAGCAGTAAGAAGGGAGTCTCCGACAGGGTGGCATAGTGTAGTATATGTAGTGTTCTTTTGATGTTATCTTGTGCTTGTCTGTTCATCCCAAAACCTGTCTGATCCCGGTCTGTTAGGCTAGGTAATAATGTCTCTATTCTTTTGGCCAGTATAGATGTAAATAGTTTGTAATCCACGTTAAGGACTGAGATTGGGCGGTATGAGCCACAGTTCGTACTGTTTTTCCCTGGTTTCAAGATGCTAGTTATGGTGGCATATCTCCAGGTGTCTGGGCAGGTCTTATTTTGTTGTGCCTCCCTAAATGTCTCTCTAAGTGTAGTCATCAACATCCCTCGAAAACATTTATAGAACTCCCCCGTATACCCATCTGGGCCAGGGCTTTTGTGGGTCTTAAGATTTGTGATAGCATTATTCAGTTCGCTCTCTGATATTGGGGAGATCAATCTCTGTTGCTGTTCAAGGGTCAAGCCAGATATTTTCAACTTGCTCAAAAAAGTTTTAACTTTCTCCAAGTCAGTTTCCTGTTCTGGTGTATATAAGGTTTGATAATATTTCGAGAAGGCTTTCTCAATTTGGTTTGGTGATTTTGCTAACCGCCCTCCTTCCGGGTCTCCAATCTGTGTGATTGTTGTTTGGGTTTCCCTTCGATGAAGTCTGTGTGCCAGGAGTCTAGTTGCCCTTGGTCCCCCCTCGTAGTATTTTTGTCTTAGGTTTTGTAATGCCTGTTCGGTTTTAATATCTAATATATGTTGTAGTTTGCCTCTTAATTCTTGTATTTTTAGTTTGCAGTTCAGATCCCCAGCTGCATGTCGTTCCTGTGCCTCTTTTAGTTGCTCCTGTTGCAAGCTTTGTTGTTTTTTATAATTTGAGGCATATTTAATTATATCCCCCCTTAATACTACTTTAATCGTGTCCCACAATGTTGCCTTTGCTAGCCCTGGATCCTCATTCTCTTTTATTATTTGGGGAATCCTTTTCTCTATCAATTCTTTAAATTTCTTATGATTCAACAAAAAGTTATTAAATCTCCACAGTGTTCTCTGTTTATCACCCGGCCATTCTAACTGCATGGTTAACATTGAATGGTCTGATAGAGGGGTAGGTGTAATTTGGCATCCCTGGACCATATATAGAGAATCCTTGGAGATATGGTAGTAATCTGTGTGTGTATATATTTTATGTGGCGCTGAGTAGTGGGTATAAGCCCTTATCTTAGGGTGCTTATATCTCTACACATCCACCCACTGTACATCCTGAAAGTATTTAATGGCTATCTTTTGTGGTGGTTTCCTTCTTTGGGGCTGCTTTTTAGATGCATCTAAAAAGTCGTAGATCATATTATGATCCCCTCCAAGCACCAATGTCCCCTTTTGTTTTTCTGTAATTTTCTGACATAATTTTTTGACTTCCTTTGACTCTGAGCCCAAGGGAATATATATCGAGGCTATTGTTATCAGGTGCCCTGCTAAGTTACCCATAACTAGAGCCAGTCGTCCCTCTTTATCTGTATATATGTCTGTCTGTTGAAATTGTATGTTGTGGGGGATTAATATCGCTGTTCCTCTTCGTTTCCCCTTTCTATATGATGAGGCTATCACCAACCTAAACCCATATCTGGCTAACTTTTTATGTTCTTCTTCTGTTAGGTGTGTCTCCTGTAATAACAAAAAACTTGGTTTCTGTCTTTTCATTTGAGCTATCACTTTGCTTCTCTTCACGGGGTTATTGATGCCATTAACATTCAGGGAGCATATATTCACTTGTAGATTTCTATTCATTCCCCATATATACCATTATGTCATTTCTGTTCTGCTTTCTGCATATTTTCTCAGATTCTCCCTGTATTTTCCAGCCCAACTGTATTTCGCTTGCTTCCTCTTTCATTTTCCTCCTATGCGATCTTATACATCGAACAACACTTACACCATACATAACAATTTTAACCATTCTAAAGCTATAACTATATACAGGATTGCTTCCAAGGTTGGAGGGAGTAAAATTGCCCCCTCTGTATCTCCTAAGGGGTATACCTTCTTCAGTAGTCCCCTTAGTGGGGGGATCGTGGGAGTCATCGCACACTTCTCCCCCCCAGGTCCCTTGTTTCTGGAGACCTTGTATGCTACCTCTTCTCTGTTCTGTCTCCCCTTTCTTTTGATGTTATTCCTTGGGATTTTTCTTTTCCTCCCCTCTTTTGGAGGTGGACGTCTTCTTCTTTCCCTAAGACCTCTCTTATAGATATTTTATCTGCCTATCCCCATTTCTCACTTTACTTATCTAAGTTTGTTAACTATTCAGACTATGGGTTTTGATTACCGTTTCATCTAACTTCCCATATCCCTTCTTAATCCCTTTCCCTTCCCTTCCCTTCCTGTAGATCTCCCTTCTTCCTTATTTAATGTCTTGCATCCTTCGTATCTCCTATTCCTGTTCATCTCATGGTTTCAGCAGGGTTCAACCAACTCAAATAGTTTAGCCATTCTCTTTTACTTCTCCCTCTTTGCCTAGATTTTAGATAGACATTCATCTCCGTAAGTTGCAGGTAAGGCTCCCTTTTCGTCTCCTGCATTGGGAGAGGTTAATTTATTACCCCCGTGAATCCCTTATCTCTTTTTTTATTCTACCTCTCGATATTCCCATCCCTCCCATAGATTTTCTTTTCTTCCCAGCTTCTCGTTGTTTGACCCTCCACATATAATAGGTTCTAGTATTATCTTGCCGAATGCCTTTAGGAAGAAATAAAGCTTCTCTATAAGTGGTAGGTAAAGCCCCTTTCAAACAACATGAAGTCTTGCTGTATTCTGACAATAGCAGCAGTGAGTCCCAACCTTCGAACTGCCCTGGAGATGAAAGAGTTAACTTTCCATGCCAGGCATGGAACGCTAAGCTCGAGCTCGGTTGAGACTCTGTCTGTTGCTGTTTAAACTCAAACCGTCAGATTCTTTACTCCGCCTCACTGAACAGTCACTCTGGAGATTTCTCCTTCTGCTCGGTTCAATTTGTCAGTTAAAGTACCGCTTTTCTCGGTTTTCGACCGAATTTAAACCTTAACCTGTCGGTTCAGTCTCTGTCTGTGGTATTCGTGAGTACTAGATAGGTTTATATGGTTTTCTATTCTGTGTGGAACTTGTAAATGATTCATCGGTTCAGTTTGAACCGATCAAGTTGTTGTAAAATCTTTATCTGTACTTTTAGTGTGTGGTTACTGGTTCTTATCGGTTCTAAAAAAAATGGATTTTGTTACGGTTTTTTCCACGACCCGTAACACGGTCAGGAACCGATAAGAGGGCTTACCGCGGATTGCCATTAAAGGGTAAGTTTGGTTAGGACTGGCACAATGTCTGAGAAACAAAAGAAAACCGGGCCCTGGGTTTCAACATTGGTGTGTGTGTGTGTGGGAAGTCTTTGCTAAGGCTGACCCCCCACCCCTGTGTTTATTGTCTGGGGTTTGACCACCTCAATGCAGACTGCCAGATTTGTAAAAATTTTCCTGCAGCTACCCTAGAGAAGAGAGTTGGTAGGCTCAGGAAAGAGAGGCCAAAGTCCGCTGAACCGATGATTAGCCCGGTTCGGGTTCAAACCGAACTAGAAGGAGTGCCCTTGACCAGGGCTAGACTTCTTCGGGCAAAAGGAGAACCGATTCCGAGGAGTCTGTTCCGGCTAAGAGAACAAGAAAGGAAAAGTCAGCTGGTGTGGATCCAAAAGTTTCTTCTCCAACCGCTGAGGAAATAGCCAAAGCGATAAAAATTGTGCAGTCGCTTTCCCCAGTTCTGACCGAACCGGCACCATCAGGAAGGCGCTCAGTTCAGCCGGTTCCACCGGTTCAAGATTATGATTTAGAGGAATATTAAGAACCGGAGGAGGAGGAAGAGGAGTATGAGGAAAGTGAATGTGGTTTTGAAAGTCTGGATGTGCCCATTGACCCGGACATCTCCCCAGACAGACCTTCAGGAGTGTCTCCTCCTAGGCTTTCTGAGTCCCCCTCCCATTTCATGTTTTATAAGAAAGTGGTGAAACCCTCCAGCTTCCTATGGAAGAAGCTGTGGATGACCAGGAAGAGCCTGACTATGTGGAAATAATGGATATCCCAGAGTCTAGGAGGCTGTCTATCCCTTATACAAATCTTTTGGGAAGCAGACATTTAAGATTTTAAAGACTCTAATACTATACTTTATGAAAAAAGAATGGACAAGAGGTATACATTGTCAGGCTCAGATATGGAGTTCTTGCACAACAATCACAGAAAACAGAGACAAAACCACGCAAAAACCATTATCCTGGATTTTAGAGGCAGACTTTGGGAAAATGGGGAGATACTTGAAAGAGGCATTAAGGGAATGGGACAGAATCAGGGTTGAGGAACAGTGGGCAGTATTTAAATGGGGGATTACAAGAACAACAGAATTATGCATTAAGCAGGTTAGCAAGAGGAAAAGGAAGAGGAGACCATTATGGTTTCCAAAGAGGTAGCAAAGAAAGTGAAAGCCAAAAGATTGCATTCAGGCAATACAAAAAAGACATAGGCAGAAGGGGATAGGGAGAAGCAAAGGAGGCAGGGAGGTCAGTAAGGGAAGCCAAAGCTCAGACAGAAGAACACATTGCAAAATCAGTGGGTAGAGGGACAAAACCTTTACAGGTACATAAGTGAAAAAGAAAGACAAAAGGGATAGTGAGACTGAAGGGGAGGATAAGGGTGTGAGAGGATGACAACAGTAAAGCTGACATATTGAACAGGTATTTCTGCTCAGTCTTTACTGAGGAAGAGGAGGTAATGGGTCTGAAGGAGTACAAGGGTGAGAATGGTGCAGAAATGGACACAAGTCCCTTTACACGAGAAAGGGTCCTGAAGGAACTGGAAGTAATAAGAGTTGATAAAGCAATGGGCCAGATGGGTGCACCCCTAGGTCCTGAAGAACTAAGAGAGGTGGTGGCTGAACCTCTGGCTATCCTGTTTAGCGATCACTGGAAACAGGGAGGTACCCAAAGACTGGAGGACAGCAGATGTAGTCCCCTTATACAAAAGCGGGAACAAGAGGAAGCAGGGAACTACAGACCAGTCAGCCTCACACCTCGGTAGTGGGAAGATCATGGAAGCACTACTGAAGGAGAGTTGGTGGAACATCTGGTTGTCAATGGACTACAGGACCCAAGGCAGCATGGTTTCACCAGGGAGGTCATGTCAGACCAACCTCATTGAATTTTTGACTGGGTGACTAGGGAGGTGGATCAGGGAGGGCAGTGGACATGGCCCATCTGGACTTCAGCAAGGCCTTGACACTGTGCCACATAGAAGACTATTACACAAACTGGGGAATATGGGTGTGGGCAGGACAGTAGTGTGGTGGGTAGGTAACTGGCTGGGTGGCAGGACACAGAGGGTGGTGGTAAATGGCCGTCACTCCACAGAGGAAGAGTGACCAGTGGGCACCACAGGGATCAGTGCTGGGACCGGGTCCTATTCAACATCTTCATCAGTGACATTGCACAGAACCTAGAGGCAGAATTTCACTGTTCGCTGATGACACAAGCTCTGTGACAGAGTAGACACACAGAGAGTGTAGACAGAATGAGAAGGGACCTGCAGAAACTTGAAGAATGGTCAGGGGTTTGGCAGTTGAAATTCAATGCAAAGAAGTGCAAGATAATGCATATGGGGCAAAAACCCTGGCACAATATATCAGTTGGGGGTGAGGATATAGCATGCACCAAGCAGGAAAGGGATCTTAGGTTATCATCTCTGATGACCTCAAGGAGGAAACAGTGTGACAAGGCAGCAGGTAAAGCAAATAGGATGCTGGGATGATAGGCAGGGCATCACCAGCAGGAAAAGGGAGGTCATAATTCGCCATACAAGACACTAGTGAGGCCCCACCTGGAGTACAGTGTACAGTTCTGGAGACCATACCTACATAAGGACATGGACAGGGTAGAGAAGGTTCAGAGGAGGCAACAAAGATGGTGCATGGATTGCATCACAAGTCCTATGAAGGCAGGTTGAAGGAACTGAACATGTACCCCTGGAGGAGAGGAGGGAGAGGGGATATGATAGAGACATACAAGTATCTCACAGGGAGGAACAGGTGCAGGAATACACTATTTTAAGCAAAAAGATGTTCCAGGACTAGAGGGCATGGGATGAAGTTGGAGGAGGACGATTCAGAGGAAACATGAGGAAGAATTTCTTCACAGAACGGGTGGTGGACAAGGAACACCCTGCCAGAGGAAGTGGTGGGGGCTGAAACAATCGCGGGATTTAAGAATGCATGGGATAGACATAAAGGAATTCTGGAGGTCAGGGGTAAAGGGCAACAGACTTCTAGGAAAACATAAACTGAACTTACAAGCTCAAATGGGCAGACTGGGTGGGCCATAGGCCCTTATCTGCTGACATGGTCTATGTATCTATGTAACAATGCAGCCATGTTGGGGTAGTGCAGACTGCAGCCTGTGATAAGGCAAATATTCCCTTGGCTTCACACCCCCCAGACAAGGACTCCAGGAGGATTGATACCATGGCAAAGAAACAGTACATGGCAGCATCCTTGGGACTCAGACAGGCCAACTATATGGCCTATACTGCTAGGTATCAAAAATCCAGATGGGACACTGTCATGGCTTTAGCAAAACAGGACCCTGGCCAGCTTGCCAAGGAGCTGGAGCAGGTGGCTGCTGATGGTATTGAGGCATCCAAGGTGCAATTCCATGCTGCAGTGGACTCCAATGATGTTTCATCTAGAGTCATGGCTACATCTGTGGCACTTCTAGAATGGCTTGGCTCAGATGTACTAGCCTGTCACAGGATACCAGACTAAGGCCATGGATTTTCCTGTTGTGGGTAATTCTCTGTTTGGGGAGCAAACAAAGAATTACATGAAGAAAATGGATGAATATAGGACCACCTATAGGAGTGCCCAGGCCAAGGATAGGCAAGCCACTCCTCAGAGGCAGCATCTCAGGGGCAGGGGCAGGCCTTTTCATAGGCCTTTCTACCAAGCCCAGGCCTCCTCTTCTGCCTATGCTCAGAGGGTGTTCTTTAGAGGGAGAGGCAGAAGGGGTACAAGCAGACCTGCTTCCACCCCTCAGCTAAAAACCCCTGCCAAACAGGCACCCTGATGGGTTTGCCAGGGCCGATTCTCCACTACCTGTAGGGGGCAGGCTGGCTTACTTTGTCCAGGACTGGAAGTCTCTAACATCAGACAAGTGGGTCCTGGAAGTAGTAAGCCAGGGATTGGTTCTCAGCTTCAAAAAATTTCCAAAGCTGAGAACCAGATCCTTTCCACCTGCAAATCCTTCAGAGGCACTTGCCCTAGAGGCAGAGGTCTCTTCTCTCCTAGCTCTCAGAGCTGTGGAAAGGGTTCCACCCCTACACCAGGGCAAAGGATTGTACTCCAGGTACTTCCTTACCCCCAAAAGACAGGAGAATGGCGGCCCATCCTGGATCTCAGATACTTAAACAAGCACCTTTAAAGCCAAAATTCAAAATGGTGACTCTGGGACTAATTCTACCCTCTAAGGCCAGGGGACTGGCTAGTCTCCCTGACCTCAAGGATGCCTATTTCCATATTCTCATCAGAGCTCCCATCAAAGTACCTCAGGTTGAGCTGCCCTCAGGCCATTACCAATTCAGAGCAATGCCCTTCGGTCTAACCTCTGCTCCAAGGGTGTTCACAAAATGCCTGGCAGTAGTAGTTGCTTCCTTAAGAGGGCAAAGGATTGCCATCTTCCCATACCTGGACGACTGGCTCATAGTAGGCCAGTCTCCAGACCAAGTCAAGTCACACCTACAGATAACTCAGCAACTGCTCACCTCCCTGGGTTTCCTTCTGAATCTTTCAAAGTCAGTTCTAGAGCCTGTTCAGCTCCTCACCTTCATAGGCACAGAGCTAGATACAGAAAAGGCCAAAGCCTTCCTTCCCCTGGACAGGGCAAGGACCCTTATCACACTGGCTTCCTCATTCACCCTACAGGTGTCCTGACCAGCAAGGCATTTTCTGAAGCTCCTGGGGCATATGGCTGCTTCTACAGCAGTGGTGCAGGGAGCAAGATTTCAGATGAGGGACATTCAGTTCCACTTGAGAGCCTTCTGGTCTCAGAAAAAGGAAACTCTGACCAAACTGATCCCAGTAACTCGAACCCTGATCCAGGCCTTGCAGTGGTGGCAGGATCAGAACAATCTAAGACAGGAGTTCCATTTGTCACTCAGTCTCACTCTTTAATCCTTACTACAGATGCCTCCCTCTTGGGGTGGGGACTACGTGGAGACCTGACCCTCAAGGGTTGTGGTCCCTCAGGAATCTCTGATTCCATCAATCTGTTGGAACTCAGAGCAGTATTTCTAGCACTTCAAGCCTTTTCCAAGTCTGTTCAGAACAAAGTTATTCAGATCAGAACAGACAATACCACCACAATGTGGTACATCAACAAGCAAGGAGGCACTCGGTCTACGGCCTTGTGCACAGAAGCAATGAAGTTGTGGTCTCTGGCTTATTCCCTGAATACCTCCCTCTCAGCAGTACACCTCCCAGGCAAGAACAATGTCCTGGCAGATGCTCTCAGCAGGATATCTCAGGGCCATCACGAATGGTCACTGGATCCCCTAATTTTGGAGGTGATATTCTCCAGATGGGGCACCCCACAGATAGATGATTTTGCAGCCCCAGACAATCACCAACTTCTCCTTTTTTTGCTGCAGGCCCCCAGTGTTGGGCTCAGTCCCCCTGGATGCCTTAATTCTCAGTTGGGAAGGGAAGTTCCTGTATGCTTTCCCCCCTTCCCTCTCCTGTTCAAAGTGCTAGTCAAAGTCAGGTCTCAGCCCTGCAAGGTGATACTGATTGCTCCAGATTGGGCCAGACAGCCCTGGTACCCTCTCCTATTGTCCTTAGCAGTCCATCTTCCCCTGTCTCTTCCCAGGAATTACAACCTGTTAACCTGTGCTCAGGGGAGGGTTTGGTACCCGAATCTCAAATCTCAATTTCAAGGCCTGGCTCTTGAAGAGTTAGAGTTTGCTGATTTACACCTTTCCCAAGGTGTTATGGATATTCTAAAGGCTTCTAGGAAGCCTTCCACCAGAACTGCTTATAATTCCAAGTGGAAAAGATTTTCCATATGGTGCTCTGGGAAACATATTTCCCCAGAGTCTGCTGATCTGCCCACAGTCCTTGACTATATGGTCCATCTGAATAGCTTGGGACGCAGACCGGCTACACTAAGGATGCATCTGGCAGCTGTTTCTACTTTCATTTCAGCAGGTAAGCCCTCTTCTCTTTCAGCTCACCCTGTATTCTCCAAGTTTTTCAAGGAATTGCTTCATACCAATCCGCCGTTCAGGGACCCTGCCCCTGCCTGGGAACTTAACGTTTGCATTGCTCAGCTTATGCAACCCCCTTTTGAGCCTTTGTCCTCAGCAGAGCTTACGTACTTGACCTGGAAAACTGTGTTCCTGGTGGGCATCACTTCTGCCAGGCGCATAAGTGAGTTACAAGCCCTGTCAGTGGAGCCTGATTTTATCTCCTTCCATAGAGATAAGGTGGTCCTCAGGGCTAACAGGAAGTTTTTGCCTAAGGTGGTTTCAGACTTCCACCTTAACCAATATATGTCTCTTCCTGTGCACCTCACTGACCATTCCTCCTCTGGTGAGAGAAGGCTTCACAGTTTAGATGTGAAAAGAGCCTTTAGCTACTACATAGAACGTACCAAGGGTCACAGGTTTGACTCCCTCCAACTGTTCCTCACTTATGGTGAGGTTGGTAAAGAAAACCTGCCACTAAAAGATCCATTGCCAGGTGGATTGTCTCTTGCATTCAATTTTGCTATGAAAAACTGGGTAAGGTTCCTCCCTCAGGCCTGAGGGCTCACTCTACCAGAGGTACAGCTGCTTCCTGGCTGCTGCCAGGGATATTCCTATCTTGAGAGATATGTCAGCAGCTACCTGGAAAACAGTTCACACTTTTACCAAGCATTACTCCCTGGATATCCAGGCTAGGAGTGATGCTCGGTTTGGCACAGCTGTGCTTCAGAGCCTATTTCCTAAGTAGGTTCTGTCCCTCCTCCATGGAGGTTCTGCTTGGTAGTCTGCTATTGTCAGAATACAGCAAGACTTCATGTTGTTTGAAGAAAAATTACTCACCTTGGTAATGTTGTTTCTTCTAATGGAGTCTGCTGTATTTGACTCTACCTTCCCTCTCCAGAACCTATGTTTTGGGATGTGGGTGGGCAGTGGCAGTGTTGGCACTCAGGAGGTGCCCCACCTTTGTTATCACCCTTTTTCTTTGGGTGAATAGGTGTTGTGTTTATTTCTTTTGGGTCCCTGACTTGAGTCTTTGTTTTGGGACCAAAAAAATCTCTTTTATGTTAGTAGCCAGTTGGCTAGTGTAGGTTTTACAGCTTCCACACAGGACCTCCAGTGAGTTTAGCTCATAAAGATCTGACGGTTTGAGTTTAAACAGCAACAGACAGAGTCTCAACCGAGCTCGAGCTCAGCGTCCCATGCCTGGCATGGAAAGTTAACTCTTTCATCTCCGGGGCAGTTCGAAGGTTGGGACTTACTGCTGCTAGTGTCAGAATACAGCAAGACTCCATTAGAAGAAACAACATTACTAAGGTGAGTAATTTTTTTCTTTTCGTCTCCCATGCCGGGAGAGGCCGGCCTGCCCGCCAAACCCTCATCACTTCTTCATACAACCCCTCGATATTCCCATCCTTTCCTTAGCACTTATTTTCCTCCCAGCTTCTCGATATGTAACCCTCCATATATATTAGTGTCTGGTATTATCTTGCAGAATGTCTTGAGTAAGGAACAAAGTTTACCCTTCTCGAGGACTTCCCTGTGGTGCAAAGTTATTTATCCAGTCTTTTCCATCTCCGTTATACTTCTCTACCTTTCAGGTGTCGCCAGCCTTCCTTTGTCCTGTTTCCTCTTCAGATGTTCTGTCTAGCAGTTTCCGTACATCGTGGAGTGATTGCAGCGCTGTCTGTTGTACTCCTCGACCCTGTCTGTTTCTCACCATCTTCTTCCATTGCACTCTTTCCGGTTTCGGGTGCTCCACTTCCTCTCCGTCCGTCTGGCATATCCAGCCTCTCCTCTGTAGTTCCTTCACTGCCATTTTGGGATTTTCGTACAATTTTGAGCCTGTGTCCCATAAGATCTTCAGTTTTGAAGGGAAAGGTGTGCTCTCGAAGTACCTTAAGTATTGGTGAATATGCAGCTCTCTTTTTTGCTATTTCCACAGGATAGTCATGGTCGAAAATTAGTCTCGTAGCATTATATTTGACAATTCTTTTCTGCCATGCAGTGCGGAGGATATGCTCTTTACCTCTGTAACTTGATAATTTTAACACCACTGATCTCTGTCTGGCTTTGGGATCTGTTGGCTTATTCGTTAACAACCTGTGAGCTCTCTGAATCTTAAACTCAAAAGTTGTGGGCAGTTCTAATGTATCTTTTAACAGGTCTGACATAAAGTCTTCCATTCGACCCACTTCCGAGTCGTCTGGGAGGCCATAGATTCTAATATTATCTAGGTGGGATCTGGCTTCAAGGTCTAATAATTTCTCCTGCAGTTTTTCTTGTACATCTACCAGATAATCTGCCGCCAGATGTACTTCTCTTATTTCCTCCTCCACATCCGCGATTCTTTGTTCAGACCTCTACGTCCTTCTTTCCATGTCCTGTATCTTTGCGTTTAATATCTGGAATTCTGATTTTGTTTCAGCTCTAAATGCCCTCAGCTCCATCATAATGGTCTCAAATCGTGATCGTGAGAGATGCTCCATCTCTTGGTCTGTATCTAAATCGCACACCATGCTGCTAGCAGGAGAGGCACTTCTGCTGATATCCCTTTCTACTGGCAATCCTCTTCCATCCTTCGTATTTGTTGTTTTTTTCCCGTGGGATCTGCCTGGCCTATGTCCCCCAGACATGTTTGCACTTTTTTCTTGATATTTTAGCTGTTATATCTGTTGATCTGAGGGTTTTATTCTCTTCAGGAGGCTAGAGCTGTATTCAAAGGCAGCCATCCAGTTGATGAAGTCACCGGAAGTCACGATATTTTTGTTTTAAATGTTATTTATTTCTCCTCTTGCAGTTGATTTGGGCTGTTTTCACTTCAGTTCCCCTGGTCTCCTGGAACTGAGGCACATTTGCTGTTTTTTCCTTTTATTAAATACAAAAAAAAAGTTTTTATTTGCAGGTCCCATTTTTTTAGGAACTGAACCACAATCTCTGTTTTTCTATTGTTGAGAACTGATTTTTGGTGGGTTTTGTCAGAACTGGTATGTCTTATAAACCCAAAAAAGAAACAGGACCTACAGACTTTAAAAATTGTGTAAAGTGTCTGTAACCCCTTGGTGGCGCTATCCCAAGGGCTACTACCCCTGCCTGTGCTGCTAGTAACAGGTTAAGGGGCCTGAGTTCTGAAACGGGTGTCTCCACCCGGAGGTCAGGGTTGCTAGTGGTCAAACTAACCTGGGTACAGCCCTCCGGGACACTGTTACCCCCCTCTTTCCCTTCTAGTGGCCTGAGCAATATACGATAATCACTTTCGCAGTACCCCTTGTACACCATACCAGTACCCACACTGTTTGCACTTACCACCAGGGCTGGTTCCTCTGGCTCGACCCAGGGAACCCCTGTAAAACAAGGTTATGCACAGTAAATAGCAACAGTACAGTACTCTTCGCACAAACTGGAACCACAGTCAGGTTAAATGCAGCAAAAAAGTCAGATCTGATTTATTCAGGGGACTTGAACAAGGAAGGGGCATAATCAGGTTGATTGGCTTAAAGGCTATATTAATCAAACAGTTATGTGTAACCCCCCTGCAAATGGGGGTTCCCAAAAGACTTCCAGGAGCTTGCTTGAATGCTCCAAGCCTGAATGGTGTTTGGCGTTTAAGCCATTTATCAGTGAGTGTTTTAGAACCTCTGGTACTGTCTCTTTAAGAGCTGTCTGCTTGCAGACATAATTAGTTTGTATGGGGACTGTGTGTTTCTTGATTGAGTACCACTCAAGCTGCTGCCAATTCACCCCATTTTGCAGTCACTAGAGTGCAAAGGGAACCTGTCTGAAAGATGTAACTGATTGCCAGAAATCATTTACAGTAATAATAAAATTACAGTTTGTCTAACCTGCTTTCTTTGCAGTCAGAACTGTCTGCCTAGTTCCCCATTCTGGTTTTGAACTGCTGAACTGGACCAATCAGTGTGGGTAAACTAGCTCTAAAATGATGCCTTGGACGAATCAGAACTTGGGACTCATAATCTGAGCCAGCCACAAGAGGATTGTATGGGCAGTGACTCTGGGAGATGTAGTTTAGACTTGGTGCCTTTTGGACCAACAGCAGCAGTCTATTGTGGGACAGCCAATCCAGTCAAGAACTGGGAGGAACTCAAAGGAAGTGCCCGGTTTTTGTCTGTTGGGAGTTTCAGTTTGAGATCTGAAAGTGAAGGAAAGAAACCCTGTGCTCTTCAGTGCACAGTTTCAGTCAAAACGTAAAAAGGCCCAGAGTCTGCCTCACAACTTGTGTAACTGCTTGTTAGGACTGAATCCGTCCTGTGAAAAGAATCAAAGGATCTCTGAAGAGTAGAAACCAGGCTCACCCTGTAGAAGACTGAAGAAATTGTTGAATTACACTCGGTCTGTCAGGAACTGAATCTGCTGTGTGTTCTCCTGGTTATTGTGCAGTAATTGGATTGGGATACAGATGCAGCCTGCCTGGTATAGTGCTTTCTTTTTTTTACCATATAAATGTGAGGAGTCTCTTGGAGATCAAAAGTAGCCCTGCTGACATTGAAGGACCATATCTTCTTTGGAGGTCGTGAGTACTAATTAGGTCGCTCTCCCTGTTGATTGCCACATTAAATCCAAATGGAATTACTGTACTGCTGACTGTTTAATTCTCCTTTTCTCTGTGTGAAAGGGCCCCTACCAGCTGCCACGGTTTGGACTAGCCACTAGGGCTTGGGTACCCAGGGACAGTAACTGGTAGGGATAGGCCTGTGCACAGAGCCATAGGTAGATTATTAGAGTGATAAGCTAATTAACCTGATTTCCCCGTCCTTGTTATATCCCCCTAAATAAATCAGAGCTGTTTGTTTCAACAAAGTTATACTGCCTGAGGTATTTGTCTATGTTAAAGTACTGTACTGTGATTGTTGCACTGTATCTTATTTTACAGGATGTCCCGTGCCTGAACCAGCCTTGGGGGTAAGTGTATACTGTGAAGGTAATTCTGCTATTTGTGTGGGCCACTAGTGGGAAGAAAGGGGGGTTGCAGTGTCCCAGAGGGCTGTGACCAAGTAAGTTTAACTATTGCAAACCCTGACCTCTGGGTGGAGGCACCCGCCATTGGATCCAGGCCCCTCAACCTGTTAGTGGCAAATCAGGCAGGGGTAGTAGCCCCTTGGATAGCGCCATCTAGGGGTTACATATGCATGCGCTTTAAGTCCCCACACAGTCACACCTCAGGGTACCCAGGTAGGGAGATGATGGGCTAGCCAGGAACGTTGCAGCTGGTTGGAGCCCTGTGATGGAAGAAAGCAACATGCACAACACACACTATTTGTAACCCAGAGCCGGAGGGCTCAGTTGGAGAAAGAAAAAGCAATCAGACAATCAGATGACAACACTTTAGATTTAGCTGTTGTTGTAGGGAGCTACTTTGATGTTTACTCACGAGACCTAATACTGGACACAGGCAGGACGAAATCGAGACTACAGGTTGTTGAGCTGGAGTGCCTGGAGAAGCGGGGCCCACAGGAATCACCGAGGCGTCGTTCCTGTTCAAGTGTTGAGCAGGGGGCTGATCCCCAGGCAAGTCTCTCGTTGATGGCTTTCTCTGTGCAGCGGGTAGTCGGGCTGGGCCAGTGTGACAAGGCCCAGGCCCAATGGAGTTGATTTTGAATTCAGTCCGTCGGGCTAGATGAAGCTTCCAGCAAGCAGAATACAGTTCAAACCACAGTGGGGAACCAAATCGCGACCCACTAGCAGCACACAGCACATTTACACGTAAGGAAATTCTAATGCAGCTTCGAGCAAGCAGAACACAATTCAAACCACAGTGGGGAATCAAATCACGACCCACTATAAGCACACAAGACATTCATATGTAAGGAAATTCCACTGTACCAGGCAAAAGGCTCTCTGTTCGCAATTACAGAGTCTCTGCACAATCTGGGAGTTCAGAGGTGGCTGGAAGTCCAGACAGTCCGATCACATTCAGCAAATCTTCGGTCTTCTTCAGGTAGGAGCCTGGTCACAATTCAGTGGCTTACTTCCCTCTCCAAGTTTGGATTCAGTCCGAAAAAGGCACAAGTTCCTTCTCAGGGATAGCAGGCAGGCATGCAGGCCAAAACTCAGGCCTTTCTACAGTTCTCCTGTGCGAATCTACACCGGGGCTGCTGCTTGAATCATTCAAGCTGTTATCTCTTCACTTCCCAACTCAGAACTGAAATTAGCTGCAAGCAGCTTGGGAAATTCCCCAAGATCCAAAAGGTTTGGTTGGCTGATCTGTCTGTCAGTCACAACAAGAGCTCCCCCTCCAGGTTATTTTAGGCGCCAGAATGCAAAAACTACAATTCCTACAAGTTTTGACCCCACCAAGCCCCTGTAGGCAGGCTCCATTTTAGAGTTCCAACAGTACTGATTGGCCCATTCTGACAATCCCGGGCCAAGTTGGTGGAGATAAACAGAACAGTCCTTGCTGCAAAGAAGGCAGGTTAGAACAAACTGCAGTATTATTACTACTGTAACAAATGATCAGCAAACAAGCACATCTTCTAACAGAACTCTCTTTTAGATTAATTAAGACTGCAATCCAGGCAGCTCTTAAAGAGACAGTACACAGAGGCTATACAGTCACTCTCTGGCAATACATTTAAACTACTAAAACGCAGAACACCAGCCTGGCAGTGAGCATTTAGGCAAGCTCAAGGAAGACTTTTCAGGAACCTCCATTTGTGGGGGGGGGTTACATGTCACAATCTCCTGGCTAAGGTGGACTGCCATGAGTTGTTTTTAAGGTGCCTGGGTCCTCACCATCTTTTCTGAGATTGTGAGATCTGCATTAAGCTTTGCACTAAGACCCTTTAAAAAAGGCCCAAAAATTAGAAGACTTAATGGCGTCTCTGTCCACCTCTATGTCATCTAAGCACACTGATGAGGGCCCATCCTTCCATAGCAAGCAGAAGGAAAAGCCTGCTAAAGATGCCTCAGAGTCCAGGGTTTCTGAACAGGGGAACCTTGAGTTAAGTAAACACCAAAGGCCCTTGGGGCAGGTTCAAAAAACGATTCCTGTTAAGAAAAAACCAAAAGAAAAGCATGTCGCTGCCCCCTCCTCCTGAAGAAGGAAAGGAGCCATCAGTGGATACAAATAGAATGCCCTCTATGGAGGACATGTCTAAGGCATAGCAGTTTTTCCAGGCCTTTCAGGTCATGGTGTCGCTTATGGGCATGCCGGTTCCCCCTTCAGTTCTGGTTCCCTCCCCGGTTCTGGAGGATGAAGGGGCCAAATTCTGTTATGATGAGGAGGAGGAAGAATGGGAGCCCATAGAGCCTGATGGTTCTCCTGAGCAGGAGTTTGATTCTCCTGCCCAGGACCAGGATGATTTTTCTCACATTATGCTTTCATGAAGCAGATGATGAATACTCTCAACCTTTCCAACCTGGAAACTGTTGAGGATGAAGATGAGGTGGAGCTGGACATGATGGGCTTAACCCCAACTAAGAGGTTGCTCCTTCCGGTGCATAAACCCCTTAGAAGGCAACTTGTAGGTTGTTGCAGACTCCCACCTCCACCCCTGGCATTGGCAAAAAGATTTAAAAGAAGTACCAGTTCGATAAGCGAGATGCTAAGTACCTCTGTTACCATCCTGACCATGAAGGGGTAGTGCAGGCTGCAGCCTGTGATAAGGCAAAGGTTCCCATCTCTACCTAGCCCCTGGACAAAGATTCCAGAAAGCTGGATGGTACGTGGAAGAAAGTTCACATTTCTGCTTCCCTGCTGCTAAGGCAGGGGGTCTGTATTGCTTATACTGCCCAGTGTCAGAAAGCTCTATGGAGTTCCATCCTGGTCACGAGTGAAAAGGCTTCTGAGGACTTGGCACAGGACTTAGCAGATACTGCAAAATCATCCCAGGTGCAAAGTATGTTCAGGGAGTTAGGGAAGATCTACAGGGAGGAAGCAAATTTGCTGGCCAGCATAGCCAGGAAAAGAAGAATAGAGTATTTTAATGACTGGCTGAGGAAATGGTGCAGTGGGGAGATGTTCATCTGTGTTGGGGACTGGGAGGAGACCTGGTCAAACGAAGCACTCTTTTCACCAGACAGGCTACACCTCAGTAGGGAGGGTTTGAGGGCACTCAGGGACAAACTGGGGAATACATAACCACTACACTTAATTTAAACTACTAAGGGAAGGGGCCAGTGGCCGTGCAGGCCCAAAGACTCTGAGAAGAGGGGATCAGTGAACCCCCCCCAGTGACAGAAGGCATCTGGAGGGAGGAGGTGGAAGGGGTGAGAAAGCAGTTAGCAAAAGGCGAAGGTGGTGAGGAACACATAACAAGGGTAGGTGGGGGGGGGCTGCACAAAGAGGGGAGAAATGTGAAAAAAAGAATAGAGGGAAGGAAGGTCAGATTCTAGGTGGAGGATGGTGTCTCTGAATGTGCAGAGTCTTGGAAACAAGATGGATGGCCTGCAGGCACTATTAGCAGACAGGAGGATGGACATAGCAGCAGTAACCGAGACTTGGGCAGCACCACACCATGACTGTGGCCTTGCGATCCCTGGATACAAATTATACAGGAGGAACAGGGTAGTTGGGAAGGGGGAGGGGTGGCAGTTTCCATCAGGGAAGGAATAACTTGCACAAAGGAGGAGCCAGAGGAAGGGAAGGTGGAGGTATTATGGGTTCAGTTACAGTCTAATAGAGAGAGAAAGGTGAGGTTGGGCGTGGTTTACAGACAACCCAGTCAGGATAAGGAGAGGGACATGGAACTGAGCTTACAAATATTGGAAGCTGCGGAGGAAGGAGAGGTAGTCGTTGTGGGGGAGTTCAACCTGCCCATGGTGGACTGGAGCATACCATCCACAACATGTGCTAAGAGTCAGGTGATCCTGGAAGGACTGCAAAATGGGTTCCTAACTCAGGGCATCACAGGACCAACAAGAGCAGAGGCAATTCTTGATGTGGTGCTCACAAATGGGGAGCATGTACAGGAAATAATGGTCACGGAGCCCTTGGGTGGCAGTGACTATTGCACAGTGTGGTTTTAATTGGATATGGGCAGGGAAAGCATCCTGAATAAGACCAGAATCTTGTATTTTAGGAGGGCGGGCTTCAGGAATATGGGCGAAGTGCTAAGGAGCCACCTGGCAGGCATCAGAGCAGATATCGTGGTGCACCAAAGGTGGTTCATTATTAAGGAAGGAATACTGTTTGCCACAGAGGAGTGCATTAGGCTCAGAGGGAAGAACACAAGGGCTAAAGCACCCAGCTGGTTCAGTTCTGGAGTCACCCAAGCAGTAAGGGAAAACAGGTTAGCCTATAGAAAATTCAGGAAGACCACGAGATAGGTGATTAGAGAAAATTACCCAAGGTTGGCTAGTGAGGCAAGCAAGGAAGTTTGGTGAGCTAAGTTACAGAAGGTGCTGCAGATAACTGAAGGAATTAAGAAGGGGAGAAGGCATTCTTTCACTATATAAGTGAGAAAAGGGACAAAAAGGATGAGATTATTAGGCTTAAGAAAGGGGAAAAGTCAGTGGAGGATAACTGGGGAAAAGCAGAGATACTAAATGAATACGTCTGTTTCGTCTTTACCAGGGAGCAGGATGGAACTGTGCCTTCAGGAGGGAGAAGAGGAGCAGGGGGAAGGGAACACAGATGTGGTGATAGAGGAGGATAGGAGTGAGAGAGGGGCTGCTAGTATTGAAAGTGGACAAATCAGGCCTGGACAGAGTACATCCAACGGTACTAAGGGAACTGGCTGAGGAGCTGGCAGGCCCACTGGCAAGCCTATTTAATAGTTCCCTGGAGTCAGATGTGGTACCACAGGACTGGAGAACAGAACATATAGTGCCCCTCCACAAAAGCGGTTCCAAGGATGACCCAGGGAATTACAGACCAGTCAGTCTGACATCAATTGTGTGCAAGCTCATGGAGACCGTAATCAAGGAAAGGTTGGTAGAATATCTAGAGGAACATGGTTTCCAGGATGCAAGGCAGCATGGGTTCATGGAGAGGAGATCGTGTCAAACAAATCTGATTGACTTCTTTGACTGAGTCACTAAGACAGTAGACAGGGGCCAAGCAGTAGACATCCTCTGTCTGGATTTCAGCAAGGCCTTTGACTCTGTGCCCCACAAAAGGTTGATCAGCAAGTTGGCGGATCTTGGAGTTGGGGATAAGATGGCCAGATGGGTGGAAAACTGGCTGAGGGACAGAACCCAGAGAGTGGTTGTGGGGGAGAGTTATCTGGCACCAGAGAGTTCACCAGTGGGGTCCTGCAGGGCTCGGTGCTGGGGCCGGTGTTGTTCAATGTCTTCATGAATGACATTGAGGATGGCATTAAGGAGGCAGTATAGCGCAGTGGGTTAAGGCTCTGCGCTGCAGATCTGGAGACCTGAGTTTGAATCCCACAGCTGCCTAGGTGCATACTGTGTGATCCTGAGCAAGTCACTTAACTTCCTTGTACTCCCAAGTCACATCTGGAAACAAGCTTCGGCTTAGTGTGCTACCCATGGTTAAACAATGTTTCCCCCCTTAAGGGTAAGATGTGCCTATTCGAGTGTAACGCCCCTACAAATGGGGGTTCCCGAAAAGTCTTCTTTGAGCTTGCCTAAATGCTCACTGCCAGGCTGGTGTCCTGCATTTTAGCAGTCTAAATGTGATTACCAGAGAGTGTCTATATAGCCTCTGTGTACTGTCTCTTTAAGAGCTACCTGGATTGCAGTCATAATTAATCTGAGAGGGAGTTCTGTTATAAGATGTACTTGTTTGCTGATCATTTGTTAGAGTAGTAATAATATTGCAGTTTGTTCTAACCTGCCTTCTTTGCAGCATGGACAGTTCTGTTTGTTTCCATCATCTTGGTCCTGGACTGCAGAATGGGCCAATCAGTACATTTGGGATTCTAAAATGGAGCCTGCCTACAGGGGCTTGGTGGGGCCAAAACTTGTGGGAATTGTGGTTTTGGGCTTTTGGCGCCTAAAATAACCTGGAGGGGGAGCCCTTGTTGTGACTGACAAACAGATCAGTCAACCAAATTTTTTTGGATCTTGGGGAAAGTCCCATATTACTTGCAGTTTCAGTGAGATCTGAGTTGGGAAGTGAAGAAGTAACAGCTCGAGATAATTCGAGCAGCAATCCTTAGTGGATTCGCGCTGGAGAACTGTGGAAAGGCCTGAGTTTGGCCTGCATGCCTGCCTGCTGTCCCTGAGAGGGAACTTGTGCTATTTTTTTGGACTGAATCCGAATTTGGAGAGCGAATTAAACCACTGAATTGTGACCAGGCTTTAACCTGAAGAAGACCGAATATTTGCTGAATGCGATCGGTCTGTCAGGACTTCCAGCTACCTCTGAACTCCCGGATTGTGCAGAGACTCTGTAATTGCGACCGGAGAGCCATTTGCCTGGTATAGTGGAGACCGGCCTGGGGAACAACCCACTGCTGAACGCCTTGAACAGGAACGATGCCACGATGATTCGTGTGGGACTTGCTTCTCCGGGCTCTCCAGCTCAACAGCCTGCAGTCTCGATTTCATCCTGCCTGTGTCCAGTATTGGGTATCGTGAGTAAACATCAGGGTAGCTCCCTGCAACAACAGCTAAATCTAAAAGTGTTGTCATCTGATTGTCTTGTTGCCTTTTCTTTCATGAACTGAGCCCTCCGGCTGCAAATTACAAATAGTGTGTGTTGTGCATGTTGCTTTCTTCCATCACAGGGCCCCAACCAGCTGTAATGTTTCTGGCTAGCCCACCGTTTTCCTACCTAGGTACCCAGAGTGTGTGAATGTGTAGGGACTCTGAACTGCATGCATAACTGTCTGATTAATATAGCTTTTAAGCAAATCAACCTGATTACGCCCCTCCCTTGTTCAAGTCCCCTGAATAAATCAGATTTAACTTTGTTTGCATTTAACCTGACTGTGGTTCCAGTTTGTGCTAACAGTATTGTACTGTTGTTATTTGCTGTGCTTAACCTTGTTTTGCAGGGGGTCCCCAGGGTCAAGCTAGAGGAACCAGCCCTGGTGGTAAGTGCAAACAGTGTGGGCAATTGCCTGGTGAATAAGGGTCATTGTGAAAGTGATTATTGTATACTGTTCAGGCCGATAGAAGGAGAAAAGGGGGGTTACAGTATCCCAGAGGGCTGTACCCAGGTCAGCTTGACCACTACCAACCCTGAACTCTGGGTGGAGGCACCCGTGTCAGAACCTAGGCCCCTTAACCTGCAACTAGCCAAGCAGGCAGGAGTAGTAGCCTTGGGATAACACCACCTAGGGGTTACACGTGGACGACACCAAGCTCTGGGGTAGAGTGGACACAGCTGAAGGTATACAGGACCTACAGGATGATCTGGAAAAGCTGGGGAGGTGGTCCAGGATCTGGCAGATTGGCTTCAATGCCAAGAAATACAAAGTTATGCATATTTGAGCCAAGAATCCCAGGACAGAGTACTGCCTGGGTGGAGTCCAGGTATCTGCATCAGAGGAGGAGGAGGAGGAGAAGGACCTGGGAGTGATGATCACTAGTGACCTGAAGCACTTCACGCAGTGAAAGAAAGGAGCAGCTAGAGCATACAGGACGCTGGGATGCATAACTAGGGGGATCAGTAGTAGGAGTGAGGAGGCTATACTACCCTTGTACAGGTCGCTGGTGAGGCCACATCTAGAGTATGGAGTTCAGTACTGGTGCTGACACCTTAAAAAGGATATTACTCTGCTGTAAAGGTCCAGAGGAGGGCTACAAAGATGATAGCGGGTTAGCATGCTGACCCGGTGGTGCAGAGGCAGGGTGCTGACCTGCGACGCCAGCGACCCGGGTTCAGGAACGAACCCGGGACGTCGGAGGGCTGGCCAGAGAGGAGAAGGACTGAGCATCCAGCGACTGCCTCCTTCTCTGGGGGGAAGGGGAGAGTGTTTGGCGCTATGTGGACACCTAGCAGAGGCTGGGTATACCACAAGCGCCAACGCCAATACATTCGGGGGGGGGCGGGGCAGACGCTGGCCTTCATTGCACATCCCCACCCCCATACACCGGGGAAAAATGCCGCTGCTTCCGCCTCAGTGACACCCGCCTTGCCATTCCGACTAGCTCCCAAGCCGGCTCCCCGACCTATTCCAGTACTTGTGGCATGTGGGAGTGGGAGCAGCAAAGTCTGTGACTGGGCTGAGCTTCCGGCACTGGTGGCGGCACACTAAAGTACAGTAAATAAAAAAATAAAGAAAAAAATAATTGATAGCGGATCAGCAGGGTAAGGCATACGAGGAGAGGTTGAGGGCACTCAACATGTACTCTCTGGAGGAAAAGACAGAGAGAGAGAGGGAACATGATTGTGACCTTCAAGTATCTGAAGGGATAAATAAGATGAATAAGTAGGGTCTCTTTAAGCTGAGTGGCAGTCATAACACAAAAGGGCACAGTCTTAAGCTGGGGGAAGGTTTAGGAGGGACATTAGGAAGCACTTCTTCACAGAGAAGGTAGTGGACGCATAGAATGCGCTGCCAGAAGAGGTGGTCTCATTGAAGACAGTGGGCTGCTTCAAGAGAGGCCTGGATAGGCATGCATGGGGGAAGGTAAGGATCATGGGTAGGGAGGATGGGAGGAATGGGGAGGGGGCAGGGACAGTAGTAGTTCAAGCTGTGGACCCTGCAATATAAGCATACTAGATAGACCAAATGGCCTTCTTCTGATGACTTCTTCATATATTTGTATGTACTGCATGTATGTACTAAATACCAGTTTCATATAGCAATGCATACCAGTGACACTGCTTCCAGGGTCATGGCCCATGCAATATCTTTAAGAAGGTTTGCCTGGCTCAGTACTACAAACCTGTCCCAGGATACCCAAGCAAAGACCATGGATTTTTCCTGTGAATGAAACTCCCTATTTGGTGATAAGACAGAGGCATACATGAAAAAGTGGAGGAGTATAAAGCAGCTATAAAATCAACACTGAGAAGGAAAACCCTCCACTTTTTATAGGCTTCATGGAAGGGGAGATAGGGGTGATTTTGTCCTTGGTTTCCTGCCTTATGGCTTTTCTCAGTTGAGAGGTTTCTTCAGAGACAGGGGTAGGAGAGGCTCCAAACACACTGACCCAACTCCAGCACTCAAGGTTCAGCCCAAGCAGAACCCCTGACGAGTTGGTCCAGGTCGCCCACCCATTGCCCCTGGGGGGAAGGCTGGCTCACTTTTTTCAGGAATGGAAGAACATCACACAGACAAATGGGTCCTGCAAGTAGTGAGCCAGGGGCTCACACTGCAGTTCAAGAAGTTCCCTAGACTGCAAATTAGCAGAAGCTTCACACCTCCCAATCCAACAGAAAGGATCCAGCTGGAGTTAAAGGTCAAAGAGCTGCTGCAGGCAAAAACAGCAGAAAAGGTCCCCCCATCTCAGTGAGGAAAGGGCCTTTATTTAAGGTACTTCCTCACCCACAAGGAAAATGAGGAATGGCAGCCCATTTTGGATCTTGGATATCTGAACAAACACTTGAAAAAGGAAAAGTTCAGGATGGTAACCCTGCATGCAGTGATGCCATCCCTTCAACAAGGGGACTAGCTGGGCTCTCTGGACCTGAAAGATTCCTGTTTACATATTCCGATCAGGCCCAACCACAGGAAGTATTTGAGATTCAGGGTAGGAACTGGTCACTACCAGTCTGCAGCTCTCCCATTTGGACTCTCCTCAGCTCCCAGGGTGTTCACAAGCAAGAAACAATTCTCTTAAATGAATATCGCCTCTGAGGCAGCGTTACCTCAGAGGCAGATGACTTAATCCCAACCTCTGCTGTAGCTCATTGGTTAATACCTTCCAAAGGACAGTAATTGAGGTTGCCCGCCTCTTGCTGCTGATTGGTTACACATACCACTGCCTTGGAGGCAGATTACTTAATACCTCCCTCTGTTGTGTTTCATCGGTTAATATCTTATTGAGGACAGTAACTCAGGTTGCTGCCTGTTGCTACTGATTGGTTATACATGCCACTGATTTGGAGGCAGACCACTTAATCCTGTCCTCTGTTGTGTCTCATTGGTTAATACCTTCTGAGGACTGTAACTGAGGTTACTGCCTCCTGTTGCTGATTAGTTATTAATGTGGTCTCTAAATGACCCTTCCACATGTTTTTTATTGCTCTGTCTGGGTGGTTCTAGTCTGCCCCTGATTGGTTGACATACTGAAAACGCCTTTTTTTAAAGGGGAACTGTCATCTACAGGGTTTCTTAGCATCTGAAAGCCCATAAAAAGCTAATTTAAGTGACCCATTGTGTTTTTCCATGCGTCTTTTCAGTCCAGTTGTTCATATGTAAATCAGCATGTAATTAAGGGCTGGGGGCAGTCATATGTTTTAGGCTCCTTACAGGAAATGATGTCACCGAGGGTCTTTGCCCTCCATTTACTGTAGTAGGTAACTAGGAAATTCTGTTTTATTGTGTGTTTTAAGGTGTTATTACAACACTTTCTACATTTATAATAATTGTTTTGTATGTGCATTGAAACTAGCAAGTTATCACCTTTACATTTCAAACTGTTGGTAAAAATAATCCATCTTTAGGATTACTTTAGCCTCTAGGCTATCCTGCCAGCTGATCATCAAAAACTACACATCTCAAGGCTGGCTGTGTGGTACCAACAGCTATTGTGACCGCATATCAGGATTTCTAAACCCTGGCTGTGTTCATGTCAGTATAGATTTCTGGGGCTGCCACAACACCAACTTCTGTCTTTTTCCATTCGCTCTCTTACAGCCTTTTTTCTTACAATTTCAGGTGTGAACTCAGGTCAACAAGATGCAAATGTGGCTATGTACCTACTGGCCTGGCATCATGGGGCCAGCCATGAAATGTGTAGTTTCTGATTCAAACAACATGAAGTGTTGCTGTATTCTGACAAAATGCAGTTAGCCCCAGCACTTGAACTGCCCCGGAGAAGAAAGAGTTAACTCTATGCAGAAGCATAGAACATAGAGCTCAAGCTCGGTTTTCAAACCTGTCTCTGGTACATCTCAGCGTAACCATCAGATTCTTTACTTCACCTGAGAAGTCGCTCTGGAGATCTCACCTTCACTTCGGTTCACCGCAAGTAAATCTTTGTCGGTTTATTCAACTGTTGCATTATTTTTTCGGTGTCGAATCTCTGTTTACAGTACAGGTAGTGTAAAGTAGGTAGATAGTGAATTAAAATTGTGAAAAAATTGTTTTTGTTCGGTTTCCTATCGGTCGGTCCGGTTGGGAACCAAACACTTTTTGTGATTTAGTCTTATTTGAATTTCTCTTGTGGGTTCTGGTTCATATCGCTTTCAAAAAAACAAATTCTTGTTCGTTTTTTTCCACAGTCCGTGACACGGTTGGTAACCGATAGGACAGTGTTACCTGGCTTGAAAGCTATTCAGGGTAACTTTTTCAAGAGAAAGCCCGTATCTGAGAAACCCAAGAAGAAAACCAGTCCCACTAGGTTTCAACATAGTACCAAGTTTGTGGAGGCTTTTGCTAAAGCTGATCCCTGTCTCGTATGTGTGTATTGTCTAGGGTTTGACCACCTCAAAACAGGCTGCCAAATTTGTAAAAACTTTCCTAAAACCACTTTAGAGAAAAGGTTAAGTAGGCTGAAGGAAAGAGAGACAGAGAAGTCCGCTGATCTGGATGGCCAGCCCGGTTTTGGCCGAAGCTGAGGAGGTGCCTGCTGACATAGGTGATACCTCCTCAGGCAAGAGGAGATCTGATTCTGAGGGGTCGGTTCCACCGAAGAAGAGAAAGAATTCAGCCGGTTCGGATCAGGCGCCGCATGTTCCAACTGCTGAAGAAATAGCTAAAGCGATAAGCATAGTCCAATCGCTTTGCCCAGTTCCATCCAAACCAACGCCTTCAGGAAAGCAGTCGCTTTGGATGGTTCCGACTCCATCGGAATTTGATCCGGAGGCTTTTTATGGCGAATGGGAGTGAGACGAAGATTACCCAGAGGAAGAGGAAGATGAGGATGTTTTTGTAGGCCTAGATGAGTCTGTTGAACCGGGCATCTCCCCAGACAGGCCTACCTGTGTCTCTCCTCCCAGACTTTCTGAGTCCCCTTCCCACTTCATGTTCTACAAGAAAGTGGCTGACACTCTCCAGCTACCAGTTGTGGAAGCTGCTGAGGAAACAGAAGAACCTGATTATGTTGAAATGATGGACATCCCAGAGTCCAAGAGGATGTCCATCCCCTTCACAAATCTTTGGGGAGACAGACTCAAAAGCTGTTGCAAATGCCTTCTTCCATACCCCGCTGTGGACAGAAGGATGGATAGGAGGTATATGCTATCAGGTTCAGGTACGGAATTTCTTTACAGTTATTGCAGCCATGTTGGGGTAATGTAGGCCGCAGCCTGTGACAAGGCAAATATTCCTTTGGCTTCACACCCCCAGACAAGGACTCCAGGAAGGTTGATGCCATGGCCAAGAAACAGTGGTTGGCATCTTCCTTGGGACTCAGACAAGCCAATTACATGGCCTAAACAGCCAGGTACCAGAAGTCCAGGTGGGATAAAATGCTGGAACTGGCTAAGAAGGCTTCCCCCAGCTAGCTAAAGAGCTGGAGGAGGTGGCTGCTGATGGAATTGAGGCATCCAAGGTACAATTCCATGTTGCTGCGGACTCTAATGATATGGCATCGAGAATCATGGCTACATCTGTTTCTCTTCGGAGATTTGCTTGGCTGAGATGTACTAGCCTCTCACAGGATACCCAGGCTAAGGCTATGGATTTCCCTGTGGTCGGTAGTTCTCTGTTTCGGGAGCAGGCAGAGTCTTAGATGAAAGAGATGGATGAGTATAGGACGGCTTACAGGAGTGCTGTGGCCAAAGAGAGGCAGGCCACTTCTCAGAAGCAGCAGTCTATGGCTAGCAGGGGCAGGCCATTCCAAAGGCCTTTTTACCAAGCCCAGGCCTCTTCTTCCCCTTTTCAGCAGAGGGGGTACTTTAGAGGGAGAGAGAGAAGGGGAATGACTAGAGCTGCATCCTCCTCCTCCTTGCCTAAGGCTCCTGCCAGACACCCTGATGTGTCAGCTCGGGTCGCCTCCCCTATTCCAGTAGGGGGCAGGCTGGCTTACCACTTTCAGGCCCGGAAGTCTATCACTTCAGACAGTTGGGTCCTGGAAGTGGTAAGCCAGGGACTGGCTCTCAGTTTCTCAAAATTCCCGAAATTGAGGGCCAGGTCTTTTCCTCCTGCATCGACCTCAGAAACACTTGCCCTAGAGGCAGAATTGTCCTCCCTTCTAACCCTCAAAGCTATAGAGAGGGTTCCTCCACATCTCATGGGCAAATTACTGTATTCCAGGTACTTTCTTACCCCAAAAAAGACAGGGGAGTGGCGATCCATCCTAGACCTCAGATATCTAAACAAACATATCACAAAGCCAAAGTTCAAAATGGTGACTCTGGGAATAATTCTTCCCTCTCTGAGACCAGGGGACTAGCTAGCCTCCTTGGATCTCAAGGATGCCTATTTATATATACCTATTCATTGCTCCCACAGAAAATTCCTTAGGTTCGAGTTGCCATCAGGCCATTATCAGTTCAGAGCTATGCCTTTCGGCTTCACCTCGGCCCCAAGGGTGTTCACAAAGTGCTTTGCAATGGTGGTAGCCTTCCTCAGAAGACAGAGCATCTCTGTCTTCCCATATCTTGACAACTGGTTAATTGTAGGCCAGTCCTTAGACCAAGTCAAGTCGGCTGGGCAGGTTACCCAGAGTCTTCTCATATCTCTGGGCTTCCTTTTAAATCTTTCCAAGTCAGTTCTCGAACCAGTACAGCTCCTTACCGTCATAGGGGTAGAGCTGGATACTATTCAAGCAAAGGCCTTCCTCCCATTTTCAAGGGTAAGGGCACTAATAGAACTGGCTTCTTCTTCAAACAACATGAAGTCTTGCTGTATTCTGACAATTGCAGTGATTCCCAACCTTTGAACTGCCCTGGAGAACTAAGGGTTAACTTTCCATGCAAGGCATGAAACGCTGAGCTCGAGCTCGGTTGAAGTCTCTGTCTGGAGTGTTTTGAACTCAAACCATCAGATTCTTTACTGCTCCTCACTGAACGGTCGCTCCGGAGAGTTCTTCTGCTCGGTTCGAAGTCGGTTAAAGTTTTCAGTTTTTCGTCGGTTTAAACCGAAAAAAGTATCCGCATAGTCGGTTCAGTCTCTGTCTATGGTGCCGTGAGTACTAGATAGGAATCGTTCTATTTTTCTGTGTGGAACTTGTAAAAGTGCGGTCGGTTCAGCTGAACCGACCATGTGATTGTGAATTTTGCTATATTTAGTGTGTGGTTACCGGTTCTTATCAGTTCTGAAAAAAACATGTTTTAACTGTTTTTTTCCAATACCCGTGACACAGTTAGGAACTGATAAGGGAGTCTTGCCTGGCGGTTGCCGAAAAAAGGCTAAGTTTGGTTAGGCTGGCCACATCTGAGAAACTCAAGAAAAAAAACGGGCCCACTGGGTTTCAATACTGCAGTGAGTGTGGGGAGGTCTTTGCCAAGGCCGATCCCCACACCACCTGTGTTTATTGTCTGGGGTTTGACCACCTCGATTCAGACTGCCAAATATGTAAAAATTTTCCCAAATCTACCCCTGAGAAGAGATTAGGTAGACTGAGGGAAAAGTAGGCCGAGAAGTCCGCTGACCTGGATGGCCAGCCCGGTTCGGTTTCGATCGAACCAGGAGTGCCCTTTGACCAGGGTGATACTTCTTCAGGCAAAAGGAGAGCCGATTCTGAGGGATCGGTTCCGACCAAAAGAAAGCGCAAAGATAAATCGACTGGTTCGGATCCAGAGGTTCATGTTCCAACCGCCGAAGAGATAGCCAGGGCGATTCAGATTGTGGAATCACTCTGTCTGGCTCCGACGGATCCGGCCCCTTCTGGCAGGAGTTTGGTTTGGTTGGTTCCCCTGGTTCAAGAAAATACCCTTGACGATTTTTATGAACCGGAGTTTGAAGAGGAAGGGGATTTTGAGGATTATGATGTAAGTGAAGGTCTGGATGTGCCTGTGGAACCGGACATCTCCCCAGACAGACCATCAGGTGTTTCCCCTCCTAGGCTTTCTGAGTCCCCTTCCCACTTTATGTTTTACAGGAAAGTGGCTGAAACCCTCCAGCTTCCTATGGAGGAGGCTGTGAAGGATCAAGAAGAGCCTGATTATGTAGAGACTGTCTATTCCCCTCCATAAATATTTTGGGAAACAGACACAAACAATCTTAAAGTGTCCTAACATTATACCTCCTGTGGATGGAAGAATGGACAAGAGGTATACACTCTCAGGCTCAGACACAGAGTTCTTATATCAGCAATGCAGCTATGTTGGGGTAGTGCAGGCTGCTGCCTGTGACAAGGCAAATATTTCCTTGACTTCACACACCCCTGACAAGGACCCCAGGGAAGACTGATGCCATGGCAAAGAAGCAGTACATGGCATCTTCTTTGGGACTCAGGCAGGCGAATTACATGGCCTATGCAGCCAGGTACCAGAAGTCCAGGTGGGACACTGTACTGGCACTGGCTAAACAGGCCTCCCCCAGCTAGCCAAGGAGCTGGAGGCGGTGGCTACAGATGGGATTGAGGCATCTAAGGTTCAGTTTCATGCTGCTGTGGACTCTACTGATGTCTCATCAAGAGTCATGGCTACATCTGTGGCTCTTCGGAGGATGACTTGGCTCAGATGTACTTAGCCTCTTGCAGGACACCCAGGCTAAGGCTATGGATTTTCCTGTAGTGGGTAATTCTCTGTTTGAGGAGCAGACAGAGAATTACATGAAGAAAATGGATGAATATAGGACCACTTACAGGAGTGCTCAGGCCAAAGAAAGGCAGGCAACTCCTCAAATGCAGTAGTCCAGGGGCAGGGGCAGGCCTTTTCAAAGGCCTTTTCTTCCTTTTCACAGAGGGGGTTCTTCAGAGTGAGAGGCAGAAGGGGGATGAGCAGGCCTGCATCCTCCCCTCAGCCTAAAGCCCCTGCCAAGCAGACACCCTGATGGGTCTGCCCCGGTCGACTCTCCTATTCCAGTAGGGGGCAGGCTGGCTTACTTTGTCCAGGACTGGATATCTATTACATCAGACAAGTGTGTCCTGGAAGTAGTAAGCCAGGGACTGGTTCTCAGCTTCAAAAAATTTCCAAAGATGAGAGCCAGATCTTTTCCACCTGCAGATCTTTCGGAAACCCTTGCCCTAGGGGCAGAGGTTTCTTCTCTCCTAGCTTTGAGAGCTAGAGAGAGAGAGAGAGAGAGTACCTGCCCTACACTGGGGCAAAGGACTGTACTCCAGGTACTTCCTCACCCCCAAAAAGACAGGGAGTGGCGACCCATCCTGGACCTAAGATATCTGAACAAAGATCTTTTAAAACCAAAGTTCAAGATGATAACTCTAGGAATAATCCTTCCCTCTCTAAGGCCAGGGGACTGGCTAGCCTCCTTGGACCTTAAAGATGCCTACTTTCACATTCCCATCAGGTGCTCCCACAGAAAGTACCTCAGGTTCAAGTTGCCCTCAGGCCACTATCATTTCAGAGCAATGCCCTTTGGCCTAACCTCAGCTCCAAGGGTTTTCACAAAGTGCCTGGCAGTAGTAGTTGCCTTTCTAAGAAGGCAAAAGATTTCCATATTTCCTCATCTGGATGATTGGCTATTAGTGGGTCAATCTCCAGACCAAGTCCAGTCTCACCTGCAAGTGGCCCAGCAAGTGCTCACTTCCCTAGGATTTCTTCTCAATCTTTCCAAGTCAGTTCTCGAACCAGTCCAGCTCCTTACCTTCATAGAAGCAGAACTGGACACACTCAGAGCAAGAGTCTTTCTTCCTCTGGAAAGGGCAAGGGCTCTTATGGAACTAGCTTCTTCCTTCAGCCTTCCGGTATCTCGACCAGCAAGGCATTTCCTCCAGCTCTTGGGCCACATGGCAGCTTCAACAGCAGTGGTCCAAGGGGCAAGATTCCAGATGAGGGATATTCAGTTCCACCTGAGAGCTTTCTGGTCTCAGAGAAAGAACTCCCTTACCAAACTGATTCCAGTGACTCCGACCTTGATCCAGGCCCTCCAGTGGTGGCGGGATCAGGACAATTTAAGGCAAGGTGTTAATTTTGTTGCTCAGCCTTGTTCAGTGGTCCTTACCATGGATGTTTCTCTTCTGGGCTGGGGAGCCCACCTGGGGTCCCTTATTGCCTGGGGCCTGTGGTCCCCCCCAAGAATCCCTTCTCCACATCAATCTTCTAGAGCTCAGGGCAGTTTTTCTAGCTCCAAAAGCGTTCTCTCAGTCAGTTCAGAACAAGGTGGTTCAAGTCAGAACAGACAACACTACCATCATGTGGTACATCAACAAGCAGGGAGGCACTCGGTCCACGGCCTTGTGCACAGAAGCCATGAAGTTGTGGTCCCTGGCTTGTTCCCTGCAAGCCTCTCTTGTAGCAGTTCACCGTCCAGGCAAGGACAGTGTGCTAGCAGATGCACTGAGCAGGATTTCTCAAGGCCATCACGAATGGTCCCTGGACCCTCAGGTGTTGAAAATGATTTTTTCAAGGTGGGGCACTCTAGAGATAGATCTCTTTGCAGCCCCAGACAATCACCAACTCCCTCTCTTTTGTTGCAGACCTCCAGTCTTGGGCTCAGTCCCCCTGGATGCCCTGATTCTGAATTGGGAAGAGAAGTTTCTGTATGCCTTTCCCCCCTTCCCACTCCTGTTCAAAGTTTTAGTCAAAATAAGGTCTCAACCTTGCAAGGTGATTCTGGTTGCTCCAGACTGGGCCAGACTGCCCTGTTACCCCCGTTGCTGTCCCTAGCAGTCCATCTTCCCCTGTCTCTTCCCAGGAATTACAACCTGTTAACATCCTCTCAGGGGAGGATTTGGTACCCCAGTCTTCAGTCTCTCAATCTCAAGGCATGGCTATTGAAGAGTTAAGAGTTTGTAGATCTGCATCTTTCCCAAGGGGTTCTGGACATCCTCAAGGCTTCTCGGAAGCCCTCTACCAGAAAGACTTACAACTCCAAATGGAAAAGATTCAGCATTTGGTGTTCTAAGAAGAATATTTCTCCAGACACTGCTGAATTGCCTACGGTTCTGGATTATTTGGTCCATCTTAATGGCTCTAGGCCTCAGACCAGCTCCTCAAGGTAAACTTGTCAGCTGTTTCATGCTTTTGTCTGTGGGAAGCTTCTCACTATCTTCCCATCCGTGTTTGGTAAATTTTTTAAAGGATTGTTTCACACCAATCCCTTTTAGAGACCCTGCCCCTGCCTGGAATTTGAATGTTTGCATTGCTCAGCTTATGCAACCCCCTTGAGCCTATGTCTTCAGCAGAGCTTAAGTACTTGACTTGGAAAACTGTGTTCTTGGTAGCCATTACCTCTGCACAGGCGATTGTGCGAATTGCAAGCCCTGTCAGTGGAACCTGATTTTATCTCCTTTCATAGGGATAAAGTGGTCCTTAGAACCAATAGAAGGTTCTTACCCAAAGTGGTTTCAGACTTCTATTTAAACCAGTCTATGTCTCTCCCTGTTTTCTTCCCTGATCATTCTTCCTCAGGAGAGAGGAGGCTACGCTGTTTAGATGTCAAAAGAGCCCTTAGTTACTACATAGAGTGTACCAAGTGTCACAGGTTTGACTCCCTCCAGTTGTTCCTCACTTATGGAGAAGTGGGAAAGGGCAAACCTGCCACCAAAAGATCTATTGCTAGGTAGATTGTGTCTTGTATACAATTCTGCTATGAAAAACTGGGAAAAACTCCACCCTCAGGCATGAGGGCTCATTTCATAAGAGGTACAGCTGCATCCCTGGCTGTGGCCAGGGATATCCCTCTCCTAGAGATTTGTCAAGCAGCCACCTGGAAAACAGTCCATACCTTTACCAAGCATTACTCTCTATATATCCAGGCTAGGAGCGATGCTCAGTTTGGCACAGCAGTACTTCAGAGCCTATTCCCAAAGTAGGTTCTGTCCCTCCTCCTTGGAGGTACTGCTTGGTAGTCTGCAATTGTCAGAATACAGCAAGACTTCATGTTGTTTGAAGAAAAAATTACTCACCTTAGTAATTATATGTATTCTAATGGAGTCTTGCTGTATTCTGACCTGCCTCCCCTCTCAGAACCTGTCTTTGGGAAGTGGGTGGGCAGGTGCAGTGTTGCACCCCAGGGGTGTATTTGCTGGCATCCTCCTCCCTTTTGTTTGGGTGCTTATTTATTATTGTTATTTTTAAGTACATTGGGTTTAGTTTTTGGGTTTCCTGACTTGAGTCTTCCTTGGGAATCCAAAACTTTTCAGCCAGTTGGCTAGTAGAATTTTTACAATTTCCACATAGAATTTTTGTTTAGTTGGGCTCATAAGAATCTGACGGTTTGAGTCCAAAACACTCCAGACAGAGACATTAACCGAGCTCAAGCTCAGCATTCCATTCCTTGCATGGAAAGTTAACCCTTAGTTCTCCAGGGCAGTTCAAAGGTTGGGAATCACTGCAATTGTCAGAATACAGCAAGACTCCATTAGAAGAAATATAATTACTAAGGTGAGTAATTTTTTCTTTGCGACCACTAGTGTCTTGTCCATTCAGGCATTTTCTTCAACTCCTAGGCCACATGGCAGCTTCCACTGCAGTGGTTCAGGGAGCAAGATTCCAAATGAGGGACATTCAATTCCATTTAAGAGCCTTTTGGTCCCAGAAAAGAGACTGTCTCACAAAACTTATTCTAGTGACTCAGACTCCTGTCCAGGCTCTCTAGTGGTGGTTAGATCAGGACAATCTCAGGCAGGGTGTCCCTTTCCTCAGTCAGACACCATCACTGGTACTGACCACAGATGCCTCTCTCCTGGGATGGGGAGCCCATCTAGGAGCCCTAACTGCACATTGCATTTGGTCTCAGCAGGAGTCTCTCCTTCACATCAGTCTTCTGGAACTCAGGGCAGTGTTTCTGGCTCTTCAGGCCTTCTGAGAAACAGTCAAAGGCAAGGTGGTACAAATCAGGACAGACAACACCACCACAATGTGGTACATAAACAAACAAGGGGGGCACTCAGTCCATGGCCTTGTACACAGAGGCCATGAAAATATGGTCCCTAGATTATTCTCTTCAGGCTGCTCTGATAGCAATGCATCTCCCAGGGAAGGACAATGTCCTGGCGGATGCTTTAAGCAGGATTTCTCAACGTCACCACGAATGGACCCTGAACCCCCAGGTACTTCAGGTAATCTTCAGGAGATGGGGCTTTCCAGAGATAGATCTCTTTGCAGCCCCAGACAATCATCAACTTCCCCTATATTGCTACAGACCCCCAGTCTTGGGGACTGTCCCCCTTGATGCTCTCCTGTTAGATTGGACAGGCAGATTTCTCTATGCCTTTACCTCCTTTCCTCTGATTTTCAGGGTTCTGGTTAAGATGAGATCCCAACCCTGCACAGTGATCCTGGTAGCCCCAGATTGGGCCAGGCAACTATGGTACCCACTGCTCATGTCTCTAGCTGCATTTCTTCCCTTGAGTCTACCCAAGGGGACACTACCTACTGGCCTCCTCTTTGGGGAGGATCTGGTATCCCAACCTTCACTCTCTCAAGCTTAAGGCTTGGCTCTGAAAAGCTAGAGTATGCAGGGTTGCATCTCTCCCAGGGGGTGTTGATGTTCTTAAGGTTTTAGAAAACCTTCTACCAGAAAACTTACTCTTCCAGATGGAAGAGGTTCAGCATTTGCTGCTCTCTCAAAGACATGAGCCAGATGTGGCAAACATTGCCACAGTTCTGGACTACCTGGTCCACCTCAATAACTTAGGCCTTCGGCCTGCCACACTGAAAGTCCATCTGGCAGCTGTTTCTGCTTTTCTTTCAGCAGGGAAGGCTTCTTCCCTAGCATCTCATCCTGTTTTCAGTAAGTTCTTTAAAGGTCTGGTTCACCTAAACCCCTTTAGGAGCCTACCCATCTTGGGACTTGAATATCTGTATTGCACTGCTTATGCAACCTCCCTTTAAACCTTTATCTTTTGCTGAGCTTAAATACTTGACTTGGAAAACTGTGTTCCTAGTGGCTATCACTTCTGCTAGGAGAATCAGTGAATTGCAGGCCTTGTCAGTGGAACCTGACTTCATCTCCTTTCACAGGGACAAGGTAGTCATCCAGACAAACAGGAGGTTTCTGCCTAAAGTGGTTTCAGATTTTCATCTGAACTAATCTGTATCTCCGCCTGTCTTTTTCACTGATCATTCTTCATCAGGAGAGAAGATTACACGGTTTAGATGTAAAGAAGGCACTTAGTTACAATATAGACCATACAAAGGCCCACAGGAATACCACCCAACTTTTTCTTACTTATGGTGAGGTAGGAAAGGGTAGACATGCCACTAAGAAATCTATTGCCAGGTGAATTCTCTCCTGTATCCAGGTCTGTTACTGAAAACTAGGGAAAGAGCCACTCTCAGGCCTGAGGGCACACTCAACATGGGGTACAGCCACTTCTTTGGCAGCTGCCAGGAATATTCCCTTGGTGGAAATCTGTAAAGCAGCCACCTGCAAAACAGTTCACACATTTACCAAGCATTACTCTCTGGATAGGCTGGGAGTGATGCTAGGTGTGGCACAGCAGTACTGCAGAGCCTGTTCTCAAAGTAGGTTTTCTTTTCCCTCCTCCAAGGGGGTGCTACTTGGTAGTCTGCATTTTGTCAGAATACAGCAAGACTTCATGTTGTTTGAAGAAAAAATTACTCACCTTAGTAATGTTTCTTCTAATGGAGTCTTGCTGTATTCTGACCTCCCTCCCTGCCTCCCCTCTCAGAACCTCTCTTTTGGATGTGGGTTGGCAGGTACAGTCCTGCACCCCAGAGGTGTACCTTGTCCCCTGCCTGCCAGGTGGGGTGTTTTTTTCTTTAACTTTGTTTAGTATTGGTTTGTTTTCACTATCTATATAGTTTTATTCTTGGGTTCTTGACTTGAGTCTTGTGGACCCAAGTTTAGTTGCCTATGGCTTAAAATTTAAAACAATTTTATATCAGCTAGTTAGCTAGTATTGCTCATAAGAATCTGATGATTACACTGAGATGTACCAGAGACAGAGGTTGGAAAACCGAGCTCGAGCTGAACATTCTAGGCTTCTGCATAGAGTTAACCTTCTCTCTCCAGGGAGTTCAAGTGCTGGGGTTAACTGCATTTTGTTAGAATATAGCAAGACTCCATCAGAAGGAACAACATTACTATGGTGAGTATTTTTTTTTCTTATCAGCCAGCAGTACAGCCTAGAGGTTAAAGCAAAGAGCTGTGAACAAGCTTCATTCATCCAGCAGAATGGGTTTTGATTTCAGAATGCTCTACTTGTATATTGTGTGACCAGAGCAAGTCACTTAACCTCCCTGTGCTCCCAAAATTCACCCTGGAACAAATTGTAGTTGTGTGCCTTTCCTGGGCAAAGACAGTAAAAACAATCTGAGCGTGTGTTATGTGTATGAAAATATTATGGTCTTTCCATCCAGATTTGACTTGAAAAGAAAAAATAGGACATCATTACTTGTTTATTAATTACAAAAACAGATAGATGGACAACACAGTTAAAACATGCATAACCTGAATTGCATATTAAGAGTATTGTACTTATTTTGATGAAGTTAAAAGTATATTGGTTTCTTACTGAAATACTTTGGATCGAATGGGATTTTCTACCGTAAAGGAAAAAATCAATCTGGTTGATCCTGCCACTCATAGCTTTCAAGCGTGTCTTACACTACGCAGCTACAGTATGCCGATGGACTGCAACTTTCCAGAATGCCATTCCCACTGTAATGTAAAAAAATAAAGGGAAAAAAAAGAGACAGAGTGTGTGTGTGTGCGTGTGTGAAGTGTGTTGTGTGTATTATTTGAAGTGTGTGTGTGTGTGAAGTGTGCTCATGTGTGTCGTAAGTGTGTGTGTGTGTGTCGTGTGTGTGAAGTGTGTATGTGAAGCATGTGTCTGTGTGTAGTGTGTGTCTCTATCTCTGACAGAAGTGCTGCAGTAACTGAACTGTGCTGAAAGGGAAAAAATGATCACTATTCAATAAAATAATATATGGGTTGGGGGTGTAAAAGACAGAATTTTACACACACCCTTGGTGTGGGATGCCTTTATAAACCCCTTGGAATTTGCCCTTGGGATTAATGTAGCATCCCACACCTCGGGGGAGTGTACAATTGTGGTTACACACACACACACCCATATATTATTCTATATTTTAATAATGCAGTTCAGATTATGCATGTTTTAACAAAGCTGTCCATCTGTGTGTTTTTGCAGTTAAATCGAGAATAACTGATAGGTTTCTATTACCAGTGAGTAATAGCATCGAGAGGTTCTGGACACATGAACCTCGAGAAACCTCGAGAGCAAAGCTCGAGAGGTTCCAATATCAGAACAACTTGAGATGCTAGTACTCACTGCTAATGGACACAGAAACCCGATCAGTTATTTTATTTAATATATGGATGCAATGTTTTTTTTTTCTACTAGGCGGTCGGACCGTTTTAGTGAACTGAGTTGTACTGATGGCTACGCACTATCAACATGCGCTCACTAATAGCGGTTGCCGCCTCCTGCCTGTTTTTTTTTTTTTTTATTTACATCCTACCTGCTTTTGAGGACATAGCGGCAGGATCAACCAGATATTTTCATTTCTTCAAGACAAACCGCATTAAATCCGAGAAGCGCCTATGACTGACTTCACCGGTAAGCCGACAGAAACGCCACGCATGTTTTTAAACTGTTCTGCCCACCCACACAGGAAAAATGGCCAATGAGGAGGCAATCGAGGACGTGGGGCAGGAGCTCTCTCTCTGAAGCTTGCAACAATCCTATTATGAGCCCAAACTGTAGTATTACCACTGACTGACAATACTATTACCACTGATTAACAATACTATTATCACTGAACCTTTGAGGGTATTACCAAATATTTTTGTATATGCTTTACAGAACCTATTAAATTGAAGATCCATATATTAATAAACAATTAATGGTGTCCTATTTTATTTCTTTTCAAATAAAATCTGGATAGAAAGAGCATATTTTCAGAATCATAATACCTGCTCAGATTGTTTTTGCTGTCTTTGTCCAGGAAAGGCACACAGTTACAACTTGTTTCTGGGTGTGTTTTGGGTGCACAGGGAGGAAGTGACTTGCTCTGGTTATACAATATACAAGTAGAGCATATTGGATTCAAAACCCATTCTGCTGGATGAATGAATCTTGTTCACAGCTCTGTGCTTTAAAGGGACACTGTCAACCCCCTTTGGTCTCAAGCTGTTCCTAGTTTAAAAAACTTGTTTTATGATTGCCAACATTTTGTAAAGATTGCTGATGTAGCTTGTAGTTCAATTCTGACTCTTTTTTTTTCTTTAAAAAAGTGAAAAACAGACTGCCCACCATACTGCTGTTAGCATACAAACACAGGTTTGTTTACATTCCTTGATCAGCTCTAACTGCATCTTTCCTGGATTTGGGAACACCTACAACAGAGTCTAGCCTCTCATGATGAAGGGGGAGATTAGGAAGCTACTGTTTCATGAGTGACTGCACTGTTTGGGTGTGTTTCTGTTGCTCATGATGTATGCAGTAAAAACAGATCCAGGACTGTAAACACAGCAAGGTTGTTTATAAATATACATTAGCATGCATTTCAGTTCTACTAAACAAGGAGACGGAGAAAACAAACAGCATCAGCAATGAATTTTAGAGAAGGTAAGCAATCAATTTATGTTATTTTATTTATTTTGCTTTTGGTTACTGGGTGGGTGCACTAGACATAGCAATGCCTATTTTCAGGCACGACCCAGGAGTATACAAGTGAAACACATGACCAGTACAATGTGACGCAGCACAAGGAAGAGGTAGGCAGTAGGACAAATGCAAACAGTGTGAGACATATAGATTGTTTAGCATATTCAACAAATAGTGCCAGTTAAACTAGAGCAATACAGCTACCCAGACCATATATACAATGTTAGTGCTAACAGGTTCAAAGTAAGTAGCAAGTGCCATCAAATGACGTGAGGTTTTGGGAGGGGAGAGATGAGGTAGAAGACAGGGGTAGAGGGGGTAGGAGAGGGAGGGTAAGTAGGGTAGAAGGTAGAAGTGTGAGGAGTGGACTGTGGTGGCCGGAAACATGTACAGGGGTTAGAAGCCAGAAGATGTTGACGGTGGAGATTCTTAAAGTGGGCATGGGTGGGGGCTTGACGAATATATTGTGGAACAGCGTTCCAGTTTTTAGGTGCTAGGTAGGAGAAAGCTCGTGTACCCATAGAGGTTTTGCATCTGGGGATAAAGAGAGGGGTGTCGTCATTCAATCGGAGACCAAGGCGGAGGTTTGGGAGTACAGAAGTAAGGAGAGAGATCCAGGTAAACCTGAACTGTATATACCGTGTAGTAGAGCGCCAAAGGCTAGGTGCCGATGGGCAGAGGGACTAGGCCATTTGAGGTCAGCATAAAGCTGACAGTGATGTTCAAAGCGCGGTGCCCGGGAGGCATAGCGGCAGATGCTGTTGTAGGTGGTGTCCCATCTGAGGAGCGAGGATTTTGAAGCACCTAGGAATGTGACTGAGCCATATGTCAGGGCTGGGAGCAGAACTCCTTGTGCCACAGCAAGCCTGGCAGATGGTGTGAGGGCATAGCTTGTACGATAGGCCCCACCAATTTTTGCATTGATGGACTTGCAAGTGGAAGTGATATGAAGGTCAAAGTTCAGGGATTCATCAAGAAGGATGCCCAAGTATTTGAAAGAGCTGGTACTTACTACCATGAAGCCATTTGCGCTTTGGATTTGGAAGGAATTACGAGCTGATTTGAGTCTGGCAGGAGAGCCAAAAAGCATAGAGTGAGTTTTGCTCTCATTAAGTACCAAATAGTTATCACTTAGGCAGGTTTGAATGCAGTGGAAGTCTTCAGTTAGGGAATGAGTTATATCCAAGATGTTTCTTCCGCTACGGTAGATGACAAGATCATCCGCATAAAGTAAGGATGAACAGCCAGGAACCGCAGAAGGAAGGTAATTTATGAAAATGGAGAAAAGTAATGGGCCTAGTACAGAGCCTTGAGGAACTCCCATCTCCACAGGGGAAAGATGAGAGATGGCAGAGTTGAAGACTACTGCCTGCATTCGGTTGGTTAGGTAGTTGTCGAACCAGTCAACTGTGTCGACAGAGAAACCCAGCGAGGAAAGTTTGGGAAGGAGAAGGGAGTGATTTACCAGGTCAAACGCCTTCGTAAGGTCAATGAAAATAGCTCCTGTCAGGAGGCCAGCTTCCATAGCACCGTAAATATCATTTGTGAGTTTTAGTATAGCTGTGGTAGTGCTATGGCCTTTTCGGAAACCATGCTGGGAGCTAAACAGAAGGTTATACTTCTGTAGATAGTCTGAAGTTTGGATTGCTACTATTTTTTCAAGGATTTTACCAAGGATGGAAAGAATGGCAATAGGTTGGTAGTTTGACATGTCTTTAGGGTCCCCTTTCTTAAGGATGGCAGTTATTCTACCTATCTTCCAGATGTGAGGGACAGTGCCATGACATATCGATAGGTTAAAGATTTTTGTTATGGGGAGGCAATAAGTGGAGCTGCAATTTTCAGGAGCTCAGGTTCCATCCCGTCCGCTCCCGGGCTAGTGCTGGGATAGATCGTAGTAGTTTTAGGACTTCTTTTGTGGAGATGATCAAAACGGAATTGTGGGTGAGGGAGAGATTGAAAGTCCTGGGAGTTATTTGTAAGGGGACTTGGGGGGTGAGTAGCTAGATAGGTCCGAAGTGACAGTTTAGAGCATTGGTTATGGTCTCAGGATTATTACAATGTACATTATTTATCCGCATGTCATTAGCAGTGGGTAATTTATTGGTCCCAAGAAGAGTTTTTATGACGACCCAGAACTTCTTGGGGTCACCAGCAGATTTCGTGAGTAGGTCCTTACAGTGTGAGCTTTTTGCTAGTCTAATGTTCCTTTTACAGGAATTTCTCTGGGTCCTATAAGCGTCAAAGTCTGCTGGGAGTCCTGGGGCCTTAAAACGTGACCAGCTTTTATCCCTAGCCCTTAGTTGAGAGCGGAGATCTTTAGTGAGCCACTTAGTCTGAGTACCGCGTAGGCGGCGAGTGACTTTAGGGGCATGGATGTCCTGAAGGTGTCCAGATTTCATCAGGAAGTAGTCAAGGGCTGATTGAGGGTCTGGGGCAGCAAAGTTAGGGGACCAGTCTATCAAAGAGAGGTCAAGGAGAAAGAGCGCCTGATTTAGTTTAGCTGCATTGCGGAAAGTAATCAGCTTTGGCGGAGGAGATGCTGGTCTTGCTGATCACCAGATGCAATAAATAGGGGAGTGATCAGTTATTACGTCAGGCAAAGTACCAGAAGATACTATACTATCAGGGCGGTTCGTGAGAGCCCAGTCAATTAAGGTACTAGAACAAGGAGGGGTAAGGACCCTTGTGGGGTCAGAGATAAGTTGGTGCAGGTTATGACCGTGTACCACATAGTGTGAGAGGCCTGATTTGATTTGCCATTCCAGTTTATATTTAGGTCCCCATAATGAGGACCTCATTTCGACCAATAACTGAGTCTACCTGAGTTAACAGTTCCTTGAGTCCAACAGTGCTACCCTTCGGAGGGTTATAGGCACAGACTATATGCAACTTCTTAGAGCCTAATTGTAGGGTGGTATGGTTGGCTTCACACTGCGACAGGGTAAGGGGAACATTAAGATGTATGGCTAGGTGGGCTTTGAAGAGGATTACGACACCTCCTCCCCGTTTGGATGTGGATCTGTCCTGTCGGTGTATTTTGTAGTTTGGTAGCTTGCACAAGTGACCAGGAGTGGAGGGTTTTAGCCAGGTTTCGGAGAGACATAGGATGTCAGGATTGTGTTGGGTGACCCAGGCCTCTAGTTCTGTTAGGTTATGGGGTAGACTCCTTATGTTCAGGTGTACAATACGCAGTCCCTTTAGGTCCTTCCAAGCTGTAGCCCGATGGGTTATATTATCAGCAGGTCCAGGGTTTCGTTCAACATCGCCTGCTAATATTAATGCTCGTAGGAAGAGGTACCATAGTTTACGATAAGATATCCTTGTGGTATGTGATAGGAGGTTACGTAGCGTGTAAGCAGAATGGTAGGTGATTTTGCTATGGATCACAAGAGGGAAGGTCATAAGAGGTCATTTGGATTGAGAGCGTGTGTGGGACAGGAAGGGAGGGTGAGGAGAAATGCCCTTATAGGGGGGTAGATGGCTAGGCCTAAGTAGCGGAGCAAGCAGTAAGATAGGAAGGACTAATAGGGCAATTTCACTGAGTTCATTGACCCAGTTTTTATAAATGAAGGATGCCATTATGGTGATACCAGGTTGCTTGTGGGAGGGGTAGGAGCCCCAGCTGACTGAGAAGTCTAGTTGATTGAGAAGTGTCAGATTTGAAACAGCTTTCATATAGTGGGTTAGATGCAGAAAAAGTTCGTGACGCCCTCTAGAGGAAAGGGCGTATAGGCTACCAAATGAGAAAGTGAGAGATAGTTAAAATCCTCACATATGCGATCACAAGCACGAGGGTAGTGGGGCGGCACACCCACACTATATAATTAAAGCCGGACAAGGGTGGGTGTGTGGTGGGGGGGGGGTGGGGAGCAGCTGCACAGCGGCTGTGGGACAGAGCGTGGCAAGCACAGCCAAGAGTTTCCTGAAGCTGCGACAGGCAGACTGAGCCAATTTACGTTTTACACTGAGTAGCAGTACTGTTTTACAGTCCACAGTTAGCCGGTTTGTGCAGACAACCGATGGGGGCTCGGGGCTAGGAGAAATCGGCTGCAGCAGCCGTTGGGATTGGGCTGCCTGGGGACACACAAGCTCAGGATCAACTGGCTAGGCAAGATTACGCCACGTGGACACAGATGAAATAAGAACAGCGCCCCTCTAGCATACAATCTGTGGTCTGTGTTTTCAAAAAGACGCCAAGTTCAAAGGGGTAGCACAAAGGAAGACGGTTTTCCAACTGTTTCAACAGATCGGAGCCCATGAAAAGTTACCTCAGACTCGCTCCCACGGAGGGGCTTCGTGGCTGGCTTGCTCAGGCCGAGAAACCCAATACAGGCAGAGCTAGGGAAAAGGAGAAAGGACACAAGTGAAATAGGTTTTTGCAGAAAATAGGGGAGAGGTGCTAGGAGGAGCTGTGGAGATTCAGAGCGGACAGGGATTTGCGGGGAGGGGGGGATACAGGGAGCCACAGAATCACAGAGAGAGAAGAGATTAGATTACTATCAAACAGTGCAGGCTAAAGTTCTTACTTATTGTACTTATCTAAATTTTGCAGTTTACATAGATCTTGGCGCAGGACTGGGTTTCCACGCAAATAATTGAAATATAAGAGCAGTTTGCTAAGCAGCAGATATACAGTATCTTCTAAATGTCAGTTTAGGTACTCTACAGACTACACATTCATGAACGTGGCAAGCACAGCCAAGAGTTTCCTGATGACAGTAGGTTTTTAACTAGAAATAATATGAGATTGACAATGTCCCTTTAAAGAGCTCCTGACACAGCTGAGACAACTTCGAAAAAATGTAACATTCAGGCATAAATGTATGTTATATTTTATATTTTATTCTGTAATTCTCACCCTTATTACTAAGTGTATGTTCATGAATACAGTATCTCTGCCCTTTTAGCTCTGACTGCCTGCCTACACCTGACATCATAACTCTGTTTATGATAACAAAATAAGTTGCTGTGGAGATACTTAAGATGTCATAAATAGGAGATTGTGATGTCATGTGTAAAGAAGCAGCCAGAGCTGATATAGTGTAGGGGACAGAAATCTTGTTTTCATGCAACTGTTTCCAGTAATAAAGAAAATGGAAAATTAATTACTGAACATATATGAAGTGATAAAGAAAAGGGATGGAGCTGAATATAAATCTTACCTTTTTCAAAGTTTTCCTAATGATGTCAGGGGCTGTTTAACCTCTAGGCTGTACTGCCAGCTCTTAATCAAAAACTAAACATTTCAAAGGCTGGCCCTATGATGCAGGCCAGTAGGTACATAGCCACATTTGCATCTTGTAGGCCCGAGTTCACACCAAATTGTAAGAGAAAAGGCTGTAAGAGAGGAATGGAACAAGACAGAAAGTTGGTGCCGTGGCAGCCCCAGAAATCTATACTGACATGAACACAGCCAGGGTTTAGAAATCCTGATATGCAGCCACAATACTTGTTGGTACCACAGAGCCAGCCTTGAGATGTGTAGTTTTAACGATCAGCTGGCACTATATCCTAGAGGCTAAAGCAATCCTAAAGATAGATTAATTTTACTAACAATTTGAAATGTAAAGGTGATCATTCACTAGTTTCAGTACATACAAAACAATTATAAATGTAGAAAATGTTGTTATAACACCTTAAAACATACTTAATAAAACAGACAATTTCTATTTAACTTACAGTCAATGGAGGCCAAAACCCATGGTGACATAATTTCCTGTCAGGAGCCTAAAACATATGGCTTCCCCAGCCCTTAATTACATGCTGATTTACATGTAATCCCCTGCAAATGGGGTTCCCAAAGACTTCAGGAGCTTGCTTGAATGCTCCAAGCCTGAATGGTGTTTGGCATTTAAGCCATTTATCAGTGAGTGTTTTTAGAGCCTCTGGTACTGTCTCTTTAAGAGCTGTCTGCTTGCAGACATAATTAGTTGTATGGGGGACTGTAGTGCTTCTCTGAGTACCACTCGAGCTGCTGCCAATTCACTTCATTTTGCAGTCACTAGGGTGCAAGGGAACCTATCTGAAAGATGTAACTGTTTGCCAGAAATTATTTAGAAAATAATGAAATTACAGTTTGTCTAACCTGCTTTCTTTGCAGTCAGAACTGTGTCTGCTAGTTCCCCATTCTAGTTTTGAACTGCTGAACTGGACCAATCAGTGTGGGGTAAGCTAGCTCTAAAATGGTGCCTTGGACGAATCAGAACTTGGACTCATAATCTGAGCCAGCCACAAGAGGATTGTATGGGCAGTGACTCTGGGAGATGTAGTTTAGACTTCAGTGCCTTTTGGACCAACAGCAGCAGTCTATTGTGGTGACAGCCAATCCAGTCAAGAACTGGGAGGAACTCAAAGAAGTGCCAGTTTTGTCGGTTGGAGTTTCAGTTGAGCTTTGGCAGTGAAGAAGGAAGGAGCCCTGTGCTTTTTCAGTGTGCAGTTTTAGTCAAAAAGCGTGTGTAAGGCCAAGTTCCGGTCTGCAGCTTGTGTAACAGCTTGTTAGGACTGAATCCGTCCTGTGAAAAGAATCAAGGATCTCTGAAGAGTAGAAACCAGGCTCACCCTGTAGAAGACTGGAGGATTGCTGAAAATTACACTCGGTCTGTCAGGAACTGAATCTGCTGTGTGTTCTCCTGGGTATTGTGCAGTAATTGCGATCGGGATACAGATGCAGCCTGCCTGGTATAGTGCTTTCTTTATATGGATGTGTGAAGAGGTTTGTGTACCTCAAGTGAGCCCTGCTGACATTGAAGGACCCTATCTTATTTGGAGGTCGTGAGTACTAATTCAGGGTAGCTCCTGTTGAATTGCCACATTAAATCCAAATGGAATTACTGTACTGCTGACTGTTTAATTCTCCTTTCTCTGTGTGAAAGGGCCCCTACCAGCTGCCACGGTTTGGACTAGCCACTAGGGCTTGGGTACCCAGGGACAGTAACTGATAGGGATAGGCCTGTGCACAGAGCCATAGGTAGATTATTAGAGTGATAAGCTAATTAACCTGATTTCCGGGTCCTTGTTATATCCCCTAAATAAATCAGAGCTGCTTGTTTCAGCAAAGTTATACTGCCTGAGGTATTTGTCTATGTTAAATACTGTACTGTGATTGTTGCACTGTATCTCATTTCACAGGAGGTCCCAGTGCCGGAACCAGACCTGGGGGTAAGTGTATACTGTGAAGGTAATTCTGATATATTGTGTGGGCCACTAGTGGGAAGAAAGGGGTTGCAGTGTCCCAGAGGGCTGTGACCAAGTTAGTTTAACTATTGCAAACCCTGACCTCTGGGTGGAGGCACCGCCATTGGATCCAGGCCCCTCAACCTGTTAGTGGCAAATCAGGCAGGGTAGTAGCCCTGGGATAGCGCCATCTAGGGTTACATCTTGGAGCTCACCGCTGGGATTGTGTGTCCTCTAGTGGCCATATTCTGAACCACTGTTAAGAAAAAATGGGTACCCGACAGAAGTGGCTGTGCACCGGCTGGTGGAGTGGTGTACTGGGAGGAGATCGACCCCCAAAATGCTATGCTTATCCTGGACATCCCCCTGGGTATCAATACGGACACTGTGCAGGGAGTACTTTCCAAGGTGGAAGGTTTACAAAACCCTGTGGTGGTGGGTCGGCATGCTAATCTGCTCACCCACACTTTCCTGGCCCTAGTAGAGTTTAAGGATCCCATAGATAGCTCCAAAGTGCCACAGACCATTACCCCAGAGGGAGCCCTCACTGCTTGGAGAGTGATCACTAAGGACAGTAAAGACCGGGGGAAATCAGCCCCACCACTATCTGAAACTTTTGAGGAGAAATTTGCTGAATGGTTGCTGGGAGAGGGAAAACTGTGGAGGACTTGAAGAAACTATTCTTGCCACCTGGGGTGTTCCTCCCAACACCTCTCCTGCTCCAGTGCCCTGTATGTGGCTGAACCAATGCAGACTCCTATTTCTGCACCTGCCATTAGTCACGACTCTTACCGAAGGTTGAGGATCTTCTCTGGCACCCTCCCACCCCAAGGGGAGGATGACTGGGAGACCTGGATAGAACTATGTTGCCCCCAAGTGCTAGAATGGCAATGCTCGGAGGCGGCGAAAGAGGGTTAGTGAGGCCTCGAGGTCCTGCCCTGGCTACCATCCATGCTAAACGGGCCAGTAACCCTGGGCGACTGCACAGGCCTATCTTGAGGCCTTGGAGAATGTGTATGGGAGCCAGATTCTGATGAGGACCTATGGTGGAGAGTAAGAAATGCACAACAGTACCAAGGGGAGTTGTTGTCTGTGTATGTCTCTCAGCTGGAAAAATTGTTGCAAGAATGCCTCAGAAAGGTGGTTGCCAGCGATTGAACTGGACCGAACCAGACTGGACAGAATCTTAAGTCTGCCCCCTTCTCAGAACTGCTGTTGCTTCAGTTACGCCTGGCAAATCGACTGGAATCCCCACCTCCCATGATGAGTTAATGAGAGAAATTGAGGAGTTGAGAAAAGGCGACCTCGGGAGGTACCTGCACCAACAGCTGTGGCTACGACCCGAGTGACTGAGGGTGACCCATCAAGTGAAGTTCAGGGGCAGAGGTTGACAGTCAATGAGTGCTCTGACAAGGAAAAGATATGCCCAATGGGGAACTGTTGAGAGAGAGATCCGGAATTCAAAAACAGTCCCTTTATGAAGGCCACGCCTGCAATGCAGCCCTGACCTATATCCGACTGCATCTGCTATGGGGGTGGGGTACCACCATGTATCTCCTGCTGATAACAGCTCCAAACTCAATTCCTTGACCATGGAAGTGGAGAAACTGACGAGATGTCTCCAAATGCTTATCACGCCAGAGACAGAGATGGCACCCAGGTTTCCAGTTAGTAATACCCCCGCCTGGCTCCCAGTGTGGCGCCTCGCCAGCTCAAACTCCAGAAAGTATGTTTTGCTATAATTGTGGGAAAGATGGGCACATGAAAAGGGAATGCCAGTCCCAAAAGACACTGACAAAGTTGCATATAGGCTACAAGGAGAGCTTCGGAGAAGAAATCAGTGGTTAAGAGGTGCACGCACATGATCCCAGTGAGGGCACCAAAATGCTAATTCACGTCCTTTTGTGGCAAAGTCAGTTGCCCAGGCCCCCACTACCGCCTCTCCAGACTGGTCCAGAATAGTGGGTCCCTCCATGGAGACCACTGTAAAGGTGAATGGAGTGTCTACAAGAGCTGTATTAGACAGGTGGCTCCCAAGTGACAATTATGTTCCAGGATTGGTATCAGAAGCATTTGTCAGACGTGCCACTTACAACCATTAGAAGGACTGCATGTATGGGGTTAGTGAGAGGCCTACCCCTATTCGGTATATCCGAATTTGGCTGTCTTTCCCCACCTCCGTGGCTGGAGTGGCCGAACAAGTAGAGACCCTAGCCTTAGTGTGTCCCCACTGGACTGTATGATGGTGTCCTTTGTTGATTGGAACAAATGCTCATATGTTCGGAAGGCTGGCACAGTTGTGTTATGAAAAACAGGGTCAAAGACTAGTAGAGCTTTAAGAGTTCCGGCTTTAATTAAGAAGGCCTATGAGGCACAGAGATGCTGAAAAAACAGAACCAGAGGAACCGGTCGGAATTGTATGGAAGAAGGATCCTGAGTCTCTGATCCTGGCGCCAAATGCCCAGTGTACCTTACAGGAGAGGTCCGTATCAGAAAGGATGTTAAGAATAAAATATTAATGTTGGATGCACCAAGCGATGGAAAATTGCCAGAGGGACTGCTGGTCAAGTATAGTATTTTGCCCGCTAGAGCCCATGCTTATGCCAGAAGGGTAATGGTCCAAGTTCATAATGTGTCTGAAAGAGACATTCGAGTAAACAGAGGTTGCATCCTGGCTAATGTGCATTGTGCAGACACTGCAGTGCTACCCAGCAGCAAGAGTTCAAGGAAGAATGACAGAGTAACGCCTGACTTGTTTGATTGCGACTCCCGCTGCCAGCTGAATGGAAAGTGAGGATCAGTGAGAGCTTGCCCAGAGAGACCAGGTGTTTTCTTTAAAGGAATGGGATGTAGGATGCGTGCAAGGAGCTGAGCACAATATCCGACTGCATGGCGAAAGACCATTTCGTGAGAGGTCTTGGCGCCTGGCACCTGCTGACATAGATGATGTGAGGCGCATCTGCAAGAGATGTTAGCTGCTGGTGTAATACAAGAATCCAGAAGCCCTTATGCTTCCCCATTGGTAGTGAGGAAAAAGAATGGAACAGTAAGGATGTGTGTGGATTATCGCACCTTAAACCGGCGGACTATCCCTGATCAGTACACAATGCCCCGCATTCAGGATGCTTTGGACTGCCTAAACGGGAGCAAGTGGTTCTCTGTGCTGGATCTCCGCAGTGGGGCTACCAGATCCCGATGGCCCCAGAGGACCGTGAGAAGACAGCCTTTATCTGTCCGCTTGGCTTCTATGAATTCAAGAGGATGCCTCAAGGGATTTCAGGTGCCCCAGCCACTTTTCAACGATTGATGGAGCGTGCAGTGGGGGACATGAACTTACTAGAGTGCCTGGTATACCTAGATGATGTTATTGTGTTTGGCAGCTCACTGGAGGAACATGAGAGCAGATTATTTAAGGTATTGGACCGACTGGAGGACTTTGGCCTTAAACTGTCCATTGATAAGTGTCAATTCTTTCAAACATCAGTAAAGTATGTGGGACACATAGTATCCACCGAGGAATAGAGACCGACCCAAGTAAAGTTGAGGCCTTGACCACCTGGCCACAGCCCAAAAATCTAAAGAACTGCAAGATTCCTGGGATTCTGTGGTTATTATCGTGCTTCATCAAGGACTATTCAAGAGTGATCAGCCTTTACTTAACCTTACTCAGGGTATCCCCAACCCACAAAAAATACCAAAGTCAGCGTCCCTCAAGACTGAAGAGTGTATTTTCATCCGAGTGAAGTATTTGGGGCCCGCTGGACTCCTGATTGTGAGACTGCTTTTCATGAGATCATATATCAACTTACCCATGCTCCAGTGCTGGCCTATGCGATCCAAGAAAACCTTACATCCTGCACACTGATGCTAGCTTGCAAGGGTTGGGGGCTGTGTTGTACCAAGAGCACGAGAATGGCCTGAGACCAGTGGCCTTTGCCAGTAGAAGCCTGACCCCATCCGAAAAGAACTATCCTGTACATAAGTTAGAGTTCCTAGCTTTGAAGTGGGCTATTGTTGACCAATTCCATGAGTACTTGTATGGGGCTAAAATACTAGTAAAAACTGACAATAATCCTTTGACCTATGTGCAGACCTCAGCTAAGTTGGATGCCACTGGCCATAGGTGGCTTTCTGCATTATCTACATATGACTATGCTCTCGAATACCGAGCAGGTCTGAACCACATAGATGCTGATGCTCTCTCCCGGAGGCCTGTTCCCCAGAATGATTGGGTCCGATTGGCAGAACCTGACATTCGGGCACTCTGCCGAAGTTTGACAGGAGGAACAAATGTCCACGGACGCAGTGGACTGCATGGTGGATTGCTTGGGACCCACTGAGAATTGCATACCAGTGCTTGTTGCCACTTTTCTGCAATAGACATTGGTGCACTGCTCAGCTGGACAATGACAGTATTCGGGGCTCAATCCCGCGATCCCATGATCAAGCAGCTTTAGAAGCCCTCTATGCAGGAAAAGATGTGTCCAAATTACGCTCCACTGATTTGAGAACTGCACTGTTATACAAAGAAGGTCCTAAGTTGAAAACTGATCAATAAACTGTTATACAGAGAAACAGTAGACAGAGGGGACAAGTAGACAAACAACAACTAGTGCTGCCCACTGCCTTCGAGACTCAGTACTGAGGTCCTTGCACAACCACATGGGGCACCTTGGTATAGACAGAACACTTGACTTGGTGAGATCCAGATTCTATTGGCCTAAGATGGGGCTGATGTGGAGCAACACATTCGAACTTGTAGTCGCTGCTTACAGAGGAAAGCTTTGCCCCAGAGGGCTGCCCCCTTGTTAACATCACCACCAGTGCACCCATGGAGCTGGTCTGTATTGATTTCTGAGTTTGGAGTCAGATCAAAGAAATATCAGTAATGTGCTGGTGGTCACTGACCATTTCACGAGATATGCCCAAGCTTTCCCAACTAAAGACCAGAAAGCATCCACTGTGGCCAAAGTACTTGTAGAAAACTTTTTGTTCACTATGGGGCTCCACAAAGAATCCATTCTGATCAAGGGAGACTTTGAGAGTCGTCTGATCAAAGAGATGCTTTCTCTGTGGGAGTCGAAGTCCAGAACCACTCCTTACTACCCCAGGGGACCCACAGCCTGAACGTTTCAACGCACTTTGCTAGATATGCTAGGCACCTGCACCCAAAGGACAAGCCTAGATGGAGCCAACAAATTAGCACCCTGGTACATGCTTATAACTGCACCAAAGTGATGCCACTGGATTCTCCCCTACCGCCTGATGTTTGGAAGAAAGCTCGACTACCAGTAGATGTGTGTTTGGGGTCTCTCCTGATGGGGTTCAAGCTGACAACTATTTACAGTATGTGCAAAAGTTAAAGGCCCAGCTAACTCATGCGTACCAACTGGCTCAAACCATGGCTGCCAAAAGAAATCTGGCCAACAAAGAAAGGTATGATAAAAAGGTGAAAGCACAGGAACTCCAGGAGGGAGATCGGGTATTGCTAAGAAATCTGGGACTGCATTGCAAGCACAAGATTGCTGACAGATGGCACCATCTCCCTCACATTGTAGTGGGCAAACTAGATGATCTGCCAGTGTACAAAGTAAGGCCTGAGAATAATTCAAAAGATGTAAAAACAATGCATAGAAATCATTTACTGCCCATTGGACAAATCTTAATTGAGTCTGAGCCCCTAGAAGATGCCCCCTCTGGACCAGTGACTAGAGCTGCTGCTAAGAAAAGATCAAGAAAGTCTGCACCTACAGAAGCAAAGTTAAAGTGTTCCCTCCACAAGTCCCAGTTGAGCATGACTGTCAGTCCATATCGGAAGAAAGTGAGAGTGACTTTGAATACTATCCTTCTTACGAACTGAGTCAATTGTTTGAGGGCAATCCCTAGTCAATACTGGAGACAAAGCTGGGCCTTCTGGACTGTCTAAGCCCCAGCTTCATCCCTGGAGCCAATGCTCCCAGAAAGTGAAGTGCAAAGCATCAGATCAGATGAAATGGAATCATTGTGCATGGTTGAACTGTTTGAGCTTTCAGGGAGGAAAATGATAGATTGGGGCAGACTGGTGATACACCCGAACAAGAAGAGTATTTTGAGTGCCCTGACAGTCCACTGCCAGTGTCCAGCTCTCCCTCTGAGCCAAATGTTGTGGACTCAGAAACTGTAACTCCTGGAGCTGAAAGTGCCCCAAGTTCTTGCCTCTCTACCCCCATGGAGACTCCCCTGACAAGTGAGGACAATGCTGAAAATGAGGCTCAGAGTGCAGAGACTGTAACAGTTCCCCTAGAAAGACTGGTCAAACTGTAAAGCCTGTGGTGCACCTCAGTTATGATTCCCTTGGGAGGCCTGTGGACTTGCCTCTCAATGTTGTCCATAAAGGAGTGTATGTGTCCCCGAGCTCATTGCCCAAACTGAGCATCAGTGCTAACTCCAAGTTACTTGTGTTGCCCTCTAAGTATGGTGCCCTTGCCCCATCCAGCCACAAGGTAACTGATAGGGAAGGGCCCCCTCTCTTCAGGTTTCATGTACAAGAGGTAATAACTTGAGTTATGGTACAATGTGTATGTAATACTGTGTAAAGAGTGGACGTACTGCAATGTTTCAGAAATGTGTTCTTGGTAAAATGATATATTGACTGATGATTACATGTGCGAGCCTAATGCAAATGTATATGGTTGCAGTTGAAACTTATGGGGTACTGCTTGACGCGGACGTCCAAGCTTTCCCAAACCAGGAAGGTGTAACCCCCTGCAAATGGGGTTCCAAAAGACTTCCAGGAGCTTGCTTGAATGCTCCAAGCCTGAATGGTGTTTGGCATTTAAGCCATTTATCAGTGAGTGTTTTAGAGCCTCTGGTACTGTCTCTTTAAGAGCTGTCTGCTTGCAGACATAATTATTTGTATGGGGGACTGTGTGCTTCTCTGGTACCACTCGAGCTGCTGCCAATTCACTTCATTTTGCAGTCACTAGGAGTGCAAAGGGAACCTATCTGAAAAGATGTAACTGTTTGCCAGAAATTATTTAGAGTAATAATGAAATTACAGTTTGTCTAACCTGCTTTCTTTGCAGTCAGAACTGTGTCTGCTAGTTCCCCATTCTAGTTTTGAACTGCTGAACTGGACCAATCAGTGTGGGGTAAGCTAGCTCTAAAATGGTGCCTTGGACGAATCAGAACTTGGACTCATAATCTGAGCCAGCCACAAGAGGATTGTATGGGCAGTGACTCTGGGAGATGTAGTTTAGACTTCAGTGCCTTTTGGACCAACAGCAGCAGTCTATTGTGAGTGACAGCCAATCCAGTCAAGAACTGGGAGGAACTCAAAGGAAGTGCCGGTTTTGTCGGTTGGAGTTTCAGTTGAGCTTTGGCAGTGAAGAAGGAAGGAGCCCTGTGCTTTTCGGTGTGCAGTTTTAGTCAAAAGCGTGTGTAAGGCCCAGAGTTCGGTCTGCAGCTTGTGTAACAGCTTGTTAGGACTGAATCTGTCCTGTGAAAAGAATCAAAGGATCTCTGAAGAGTAGAAACCAGGCTCACCCTGTAGAAGACTGGAGGAATTGCTGAAAATTGCACTCGGTCTGTCAGGAACTGAATCTGCTGTGTGTTCTCCCGGTATTGTGCAGTAATTGCGTATCGGGATACAGATGCAGCCTGCCTGGTATAGTGCTTTCTTTTATATGGATGTGTGAAGAGGTTTGTGTACCTCAAGTGAGCCCTAGCTGACATTGAAAGACCCTATCTTATTTGGAGGTCGTGAGTACTAATTCAGGGTCGCTCCCTGTTGAATTGCCACATTAAATCCAAATGGAATTACTGTACTGCTGACTGTTTAATTCTCCTTTCTCTGTGTGAAAGGCCCCTACCAGCTGCCACGGTTTGACTAGCCACTAGGGCTTGGGGTACCCAGGGACAGTAACTGATAGGGATAGGCCTGTGCACAGAGCCATGGGTAGATTATTAGAGTGATAAGCTAATTAACCTGATTTCCCCTGTCCTTGTTATATCCCCTAAATAAATCAGAGCTGCTTGTTTCAGCAAAGTTATACTGCCTGAGGTATTTGTCTATGTTAAAGTACTGTACTGTGATTGTTGCACTGTATTTCATTTCACAGGAGGTCCCAGTGCCGAACCAGACCTGGGGGTAAGTGTATACTGTGAAGGTAATTCTGATATATTGTGTGGGCCACTAGTGGGAAGAAAGGGGTTGCAGTGTCCCAGAGGGCTGTGACCAAGTTAGTTTAACTATTGCAAACCCTGACCTCTGGGTGGAGGCACCGCCATTGGATCCAGGCCCCTCAACCTGTTAGTGGAAAATCAGGCAGGGATAGTAGCCCCTGGGATAGCGCCATCTAGGGTTACACATGAATAACTCGGACTGCAAAGACTCACAGATAAACACAATGGCTCACTCAAATTAGCTTTTTATGGGTTTCAGGCGTTAAGAAACCCTGTAGATGACTGTTCCCCTTTAAGACACTTTTTTAATTAAAGTTACCACTGAGGCAGATCTACCTCCAAGGCAGTTCTGCATTTGAGGCAGGAATGGATGGGCTGCCTCCCAGGCAGAACTTTACCCTCTATAGCTAAAGACCTGAGCTTCACTGCTGTGCCAGCTTGGTGGTGTAGTGGAAAGGTGTACAGCCTGATACATGATAGTTGAGAGTTTGAATCCACACAGGGTCCTCTTAGTTCTTTTTTGTCAGAATTTCACTTGAGTGGTGATCCTTGGCAACATGGTGTTAGAATAGTAAGTATGTAAGAAAGGGGACTTACAGTAGCTTTGCATCAGAGGCAATATGCGTTTAAGAAAAGTGTTGCAGATCTGCCTCCAATGCAAAACTTTATTGTTGCAATTATTCTTTCTAATAGCCACAGTAAGTCCCTTTTCTTATGTACTTACTGTTCTAACACCATGCTGCCATGGATCACCGCTCAAATGAAATTCTGACAAAAGAGAACTGAGGGACCCTGTGTGGATTCAAACTCTCAACCGCTTGTTTATCATGAAGTAAACCTTTCCACTACACTGCCAAGCTGCATAGCAATGAAGCTATAGAGGTTAGCTATAGAGGTTAAAGCCGTGCCTGGTAGGCAGCCATATCCGTTTCTGCCTCAAAAGCAGGGCTGCCTCTGAGGCAGATCTACCTTGGAGACAACTTTCATTTAATAAAACATGCCTTTAAAAAAAGGCTCTTTATGTATGTCAACCAATGGGCAAGCTAGAACCACCCAATCAGAGCAAGAAAAAACATGTGACACCAGATGAATAACCAGTCAGCAGCAACAGGCAGCAACCTCAGTTACTGCCTTCAGAAACTATTAACCAATGAGACACAGCGGAGGGTGGGATTAAGTTGTCTGCCTCCAAGGCAGCGGCATGCATAACCAATCGGCAGCAAGAGGTGGGAAAACTCAGTTAGTGTCCTTCAGAAGGGTTTTAACCAATGAGACATAGCGGAGGGTGGGATTAAGTCATCTGCCTCCAAGGCAGCACTGCCTCAGAGGCAGTATTCATTTAAGAAAATTGTCTTGCTGTTCAGGCAAGTGCTTAGCCATGGTGGCAGCACACCTCAGGAGACAGGAAGTACAGGTCTTCCTTTACCTAGATGACTGGCTGGTCACAGGAAAATCATACCAGCAGGCCAAGACCTCTCTTCTCACTCAGAGTACTCTGGAGGACCTGGGGTTTCTCATAAGCTCCCCAAAGTCCCAGACAGAACCAGTTCAAGTGCTAGAGTTTGTAAAAGCAGAGTTAGATGCCAAGGGGGGCCTTCCTTCCTCAAGACAGAGTGAAACATCTTATCAGTCTAGGAATGTCCTCTGTCCTGGGTCAGCCCAGGTCAGCAGGAGACTTCCTACAGCTGTTAGGCCATATGGCTTCCTTTACAGCAGTGGTGGCAGGGGCCAGGTTCCAAATGAGAGACATCTAGTACCACCTAAAGGCCCACTGCTCCCTAAAATGAGACCCTCTCTCAAGATTAGTGCCTGTGACAAAGTCTCTCTTGAGAGCACTGGACTGGTGGAAGGAAGAGGGCAACCTCAGGGAGGGTGTGTCCTTCCTGTAGAGGTTGCCCACAGTAGTTCTAACAACAGATGCCTCTCTCCTAGGCTGTGGGGCCCACTTAGCCGACTGTGACAGGGAGATCCTGCCACTCTTGAAGGATGACTTTTTTTTAAGTCTGTTGCAACAGTCCTTCTATTTCTTAGCCTAATCTATCCCTTACAATTTCTAGGCCATAAGGTTGGCCACCTATGGGTGCCCCCTCCCATTTCTTGACTATGCTATAGTGTCCTCTTTAATTTTAACTTTTCCCTCTCAGGTCCTCGTACAGGGAGGTTATTGTGGTGACCTCTGAGCTGATGTAAAACAACAGGCTGTGTTCCTCGTTGTTGGATTTAGTATACAATGGTGCAATGTCATAAAATGCCTTAATGTATATGCCTTATGTGTATGAAACTTGTGAATGTTGAAAATACCAGGGCACTAAGTGTCTTTGAAAAAAAGGTAAAAAGTTACTCGGTAACTGTATTATAGAATTAAGTTACCAGGATAGAGATATCAGAACCCCCCCCCCCAAGTTGAGTTATTTAAAATGCATGTAAATTGTTTTTATTTTTAATTATTTATTTATTTGTATTTTGGATGACACCTTTGAGCCGAGGGCTCTTTTACAAAGGTTCCACATCAAGGCAATAAGGACAATAAGGTACAAAACATAACATGATCATTACAACGGAACTTACAAAAAAAAAGACAAGGTTACAATAATAGCAGCCAAAGGCATTGTCAAGGAATTGTGTGGCGAGTTAATTATACAGTACAAGTCATAGGCAGCTCAGTGAAGCTTTGTTAGGAGTGGGTTAGTGGGAAAAGAGAAAGAAGAGTGGTGGTGAGGGGGTGGTATGGGAGACAGAGAGAGGGGAGGAGGGGAGAAATGGGGACGGCATTGCATTTGGTAAGTGGTAGATGGTAAACAGCAAGGGAGGAGGAAGGGGGGGATGAAAAAAAAGGAGACAGATTCATCCTATACCCAGTAATGGGGGGTAGGAGAGGAGAAGGAGCTGAGGCAGTGAGGAGGGATGCTTGAGGGTAGTATGCCTGGAGGGGATTATAAGAAGCAATCACAGAAGGCACTAGCCACAAGGTGTTGATGCAGTTTACACTTAAAAGCACCAATCATGGCAATGTTGGTGATTTCTGTAGGTAGCAAGTTGAACCAGGTGGAGGCTCTGACAAGGTAAGAACGCTGAGCTTGAGAGGTCCGACAGTGAGGTATTGTAAAGGTTAGACTGTCCAATCTTCTAGTTAGGCGGCGGACATGCTGCAAGGTCAATATTGATTGGACTTCGGGGGCATAAGGCCCAGTGATGTCTTCTTAGCTAGGATGCAGGTCTGGTACTTTAGCCTGCCGGATAGCTGGAGCCAGTTAGCCTGCTTGTAAATGTCACACGTGTGAGAAAGGTGGGCAGCTGAAATAAGGAGTCTACATGCCCTATTAAGGGCTACAGCTATGCACAGGAGTGCAGTATCAGTAGCGGATCTGTAGATAACAAGCCCGTAGTCAATAGTTGACATAACAGAGCTCTGGATAGCGAGGTTCAAGGCTTCAGCTGTTAGGCAATGTTTATGCTTGTATAGTAGCCCTATACGGGAGTTCACAGTTTTAGCGATATTGTCAATGTGTTTGGTATATGAGAGGGAGCAGTCAAGAGTCAGGCCCAGATATTTAAACATATCCACCTGCTCAAGAGTGATGCCTTTGTGGTTGTTAATTATGAGCTCATGGCCCTTGTACTTGTTGTGGGTTCCATGGAACAACATTGTTTTAGTTTTGTTGTGGTTAAGGATGAGTTTATGTGAGCAAAACCAGTCTTCCGCTTCTGTGAAACTTTTCTGTATTTGAGACTGAAGGGAGTTGGGGTCGGTGTAGCAAGTGAAGATTACTGCATCATCTGCATACAGTAACATTCTGTCATGGCAGGAGGCAGGGAGATTGTTCAAGAATATGCTGAATAACAAGGGACCCAGGATAGAACCTTGGGGTACTCCAGAGTGGATTGGTAGGGATGACGAGAGGAATTCACCAATCCTGACCTGTTGGGTCCGGTTACTGAGGTAGCTTTGAAACCAGAGGGTAGTTTCACTTGAAAGACCAAGGAGGGATAATTGTTTGAGGAGAATGGAGTGATTGACAGTGTCAAATGCCTGAGTCAGGTCAATAAAAGAGGTGCCGACCAACTGGCCCTGATCAAGTGCATGATGGATATGTGTGGTGAGTTCGAGGAGTGCCATGGTAGTGCAGTACCCTTTGCAGAAGCCATGCTGCTGGGAACATTGCAGGTTGTATTTTACAAGGTACTCCGTGTGCTGATCAGCCACTATCCATTCCAAGGCTTTGGATAGAGGAGGGAGGATGGATATAGGCCTGTAGTTGTTCGTGAGAGTCTTGTCACCACTTTTATGGACTGGAGTCACCACTGCCAGTTTCCACTTCTGAGGGAACTGGGAGAGCATGAGGGAATGGTTGAGAATTTTGGTTAGTGGGAGCAGGACTGGCCAATGGTGAGGCGAGAAGTTTCATATCCAGTGAATCACCACTGACCCTAGACTTTCCAAGCATTTTAAGAATGTGTTTTTAGCTAGGCTTTCGACATTGCTTTGAAATGGAAAGGAGGGTGCCCTGGTGGCAAACCTGAACTAACAGGATCTGGGTTGACTGTGGTGGGGTCAAAAAAGTTAGGGGGTAGCACATGACTAAGGTCAGCAAAAGTGGTGTTAAATGCGTTGGCAATGATTACATGGTCAAGAGTGAAGGTACCATCTATGTTCAACATTGTGGGTGTTGTTTTGGGATCCTTTCCAGTCACTTCAGCAGGGTTACGCCAGAATTTACTCCCGTCATTCCCAGGTGCTGGCTAAGGCGTTCCTGTAATGGTTAGCCTTCTCATGGCGGATTGCTCTGGTACATGCATTCCTTGTTGTTTTGTAGGCCTGGATATCAGTCTGGGTGCCAGTAGCCTTAGCACGATACCAGAGCTGGTCTCAAGATTTCATTTGTGAAAGGAGACCTAGTGTCATCCATGGGTTATTGACACCCTTGATCTTACGCTTCTTGAATGGAGCATGAACATCGCAGGCTGAGTTGAAACAGGTGATAACGTATTCAAGTGCTGTGTCTACATCAGGGGCTATATCAATTGGTGACCAGTCATGTTCATGAAGGAGTGTTTTAAGTGACTCAAGATGACTGGGGGTCAGCATTCTCCTGCTAATAGTTTTAGGGGAGTTTGGTGTATTTGTTGGTCCAGATACACAGCATAGGGGAACGATCACTTAAGGAGTCTGGGAGGACTATTGCTCAGAGATGTGCTCTGGACGATTAGTTAGTACCCAGTCTAGAAGTGTACAGGTCCCTGTTCTGTAGTTTACTCTAGCAGGTGATTTGACCATTTGTGAGAAGTTAGCAGCAGCTGGGCATCCTTATAACTATTCAAGCTGGAAACCAGCCAGTTGATGTTGAAATCACCAAGTAGGATAACTTCTATATTCTGATCCAGGGAGTTGATACAGTCAATGAGGAGTGAAAGCCCAGATTGCTCAACTTGGGTGGTATATAGACAGAGACAACAGTCAGAATCTTGTTATGAGTTCCAAGAAGTACTTTGGCAGCAAGTATTTGGATGTCATTTCCGGGATGGGCACGGGCATGACATGACCCATGAGGGACTCTTTAAGGTAGAGGGTACAGCCTCCTCCTTTGTTGGTAAGTCTGTCCTGTCTGAAAACTACATATCCGGGAATTGCATTGCAGAGTCAGGTATCTTCGGAGACAGCCATGTTTCCAGCACTGATAGGATGTCTGGATTGTTCTGGGAAACCCAGGCAGAGAGGGTATCAAGTTTGGAGAGGAGGCTGCAGATGTTAGTACACTTGCCAAGGAGAGTGACCCTGCACTGCTGGTAACCTTGTGGCCAAGTTGTGGTGGGCCAGGGTTAGGCGAATGTTGCCTGAAAGGAGCAGCAGCAGCAGTATTAGATGTTTTAAAAGGGGTTTAAAGTTGCTTCTGTGGGGCAGCAGGGCCCTTTTAACAGGTTCCTTTCCATAAGGATGACCATGAGGTAGTGACCAGTTAGTAATAGCAAGGAGCTGTAAGGTGCAGTAGTTGCAGTGGTTTGAGAACAGGCCAAAAGTTTAATTTGTTTTTCAAAATGGTTGTTGGATAGATAGCCCTTAGAGACAAGTACATTAAGAGTTGATTTCAATTGAAAATGTTTGATACCTGGTGGTTAAGTCAAAAGCTAAAAGAAATGATCAACAGGTGAGGTCCACAGTCATAGAATGTGTCAGAATTCCTGAAAGGGATGAACTCTGCCTGTGCATATGCAGGATGTGATATCCTTTTGTCTGTATGCATCTTTGTCATTCAAAGAGGTCTTGAAAAGCCCAAATACAGATCATGGGGCAGGTCAGACGAAAATGTGGATTCAAGCAGGACCCAGAGTCACTGAATTTGTCAGACTTCGTTGCTTCACTTATGTTGTGCTGGGGATACCTTCCAACAAGTTGATTTTAAAATGATTTTAAAATGAAAAATGCAGATACCTGGTAATGATGCTTTGTAGAAATCCAGTCCAGGAGACTTTCACGGATGTAGTGAGCAAGAATGGTGTAGTTACTCCAACCAGAAAACCATGTAAATCCACAAAAACTAAGCTGCAGACACAGACAAACACAAGCAGCCACCAAACAGACCCAGGAGGCGGGATCTACTAGTTACAGTTACAGATTGTTTGAGAGGCCCTTTGGCACCATGCATTCCTGCTTTAAGCTGAACCTGCCTAAAATTTCATGGTGATTTGCATATACATTCCATGATGCTTTGCAACATGGGGGTGTCACAACCCCACTCAGCAGGTCAGGCCCTCTGCTCCCACAGTGCCAACCTCCGAGCGCAGTATTGTGAACAGGAAACAGAAACAGGGTAACCCTCCTGTCTGTTTTGTGGGTTCGAATCAACCTTTGGTCTCAAGCTCCGGAGGGATTCAAACTATGAACCTCTTGCTAGCGTAGCCAATGTATAGGCTCAGATAATTCTGCTCTTCGGGGGATGCCAAATATCTTTCGCCTATGGGCACCTAACCAGGTGTACAAAATTAACCCTTAAGAACTCTATGAAAGACCTCAGAATAAACTCTTACCTTTCCCAGTTTGGTATTACCATTAAGCTATGCACAGTGTCACTGTAACCATATATGTTTCACTTGTCAAAGAAAGAATTTCAAAGGCACACCAAGTAGTCTCTAAAATGAGGTGTTTACTTAAAAATAGATAAAAATGTGTAAAATGTAAATACAGTGCAATATATCACAAAAACATATAATCACTTAAAACAATAAGGTTTAAAAAGGGCAAATTCCTACCAATAATACACTTAGACCTGTCTACCTAAGGTATTCTTAGCTTCTTATAGTGCTGTAGATGTGTTTCCTCAGAGTCCAAACGTGTGTGTGTAAAGGACAGTCACAGCATAATTAAAACTGTCTTGAGCCTGCCTTCTCCATGATGTCACCCAGCTCCTCCTCAGTTTATTGAAAATTATACAATCAGGATGTCATATACTTCAGAAGGTAAATTAAATAGGTGACAACAGCAAAACTCATGTCCCCACATGATTTCCCAATCAAGTCTGTGAATTTCCAGTGTCTTCTTTCATCCAGGAACCGTTTCCTGCTTTCACAAAGAGATCAAAGGAGCATTTACAACTCGGCAGATTTCTCACCTAGCTGTAACATAGTTTTCCCAGCTCCAGTTGAAATTAACTGCCCTTCCTGAGGATGTCATAAAATGGATATATTAGTTCTTAGCTTCAAGCAACCCAGATCCTAAATAAGGCTATAAAATGCAAGTTTTTGCAAGTTAATCACCTTACAGAGATCTGCTGTTAACATATCCTGTCCTTTGAAGTGAAACCTGGGGAGTCATCCAGGAGCACAGCCTTTCTCATGAGTGCTTCTGCACTGAGGTTCTTTGTCTTTACCTTGTTTTGGGGATTTTCTTTTTTGAGCTCCCCATCACCCAAACACACAAGACCAACACAGGGAATGAATTTCCACTGAAGAGGTAGAGCAGTAGATCAGTGGGTGCTGACTAGGTGCAGAAGAAGGGCATACATAGTCTGTTGCTGCAAACTGATATATCAAAGAAGGGATATGCCATTGCTTAAGGTTATTCCCTGTGTTTTAAATAAACATCAGACATAGATTGTGTGTATCCTACAATCCCTCCACAGACGTGGTGTTAGAAGTGGGACAACTTGCTGGAAACGTCTGGACTGGGCTAGGGGGACATTTTCTGGCAGATATCAACCAGATATCCCAGGTGGACCGATGCACCAGGAGTTGCCAGAGGAGAACCCAGAGAAAAAAGTCTGTGGAGTTCTGACCAGAACCATGGCCGACAGACTGGGAGAGAAGCAGCTGTCTGGACTGGACCTAGGAGCTCGGAGGAAGGCAGAGCCTGAAGACGATGAAGAGATGCAAGGGGACGAGGAAGAATCGAGTGAACTATCCCCTTTTGAAGATGCTCCACCTAAGAATGTAGGGGAGTTGTTTAAATGGCTCTGCATAAAACAGGTGCAGATGGAAAGAGATGGAGACGTTGAACGGAGAAGGCAAAATGCCAAATGGGCGGATACCATGAGGGTCTTGCATGCCATCGATGCAGGACAAACTGAACCAGTAGCCCAAAAGACATTAAACTGTCCAAACTATTGTACAGTGATGACACTAAAGCCTACCTCACAACTTTTGAGAGGATTACTCGAACATGCGCATGGCCAAGAGAATAGTGGGTTTTTCGACTGGCACCGCATCTGACAGGCAGTACCCAGTTGGTTTATAGCCACATGGACTCCTGAGAGTCAGAGGACTATGATCGTGTGAAGCAAGAGATCCTCAGGTGCTATGACATAAACACTGAAACCTATCAGCCAGGTATAGGTTTCTTAAAATGCAGTCACTGGATACCCTCTGAGACTTATGCTCGTCTCAAGGAGCTCTGCTTCAAATGGTTGCAGTCAGATAACAAGAGCAAGGACCAATTTCTGGGCGGTAATTATTGAACAATTTATTAAAGTTTCCCAGGATGTACAGCTTTGGGTTCAGGTGCAGGCGCCTGATTCCGCTGATAAAACCATCACGTTGGTGGAAGACTTCCTGGCAGCCCGACCATCCAGACACAGAGGGTTCAAGGACATCAGCAGCTGCAACCACAAGCAATCTGGTAAGGAACCCTTTTACTTATAAACTGTCAAATCCAGCCCCAGTGAAACAAGACTGGAGAGTGGAGGACAATTCCTGTAGCAGAGATTGTATGTTATGGGTGCCAAAAGAAGGGATGTTGTAGAAACTATCCTAATATAAAGAAAGAGACAGCTCACCTGGCCTTAACAAACTAGGGTCACTTTATGGCTACTGTGCAGATTGGATCACAGCAGACGATGGGACTGATTGATTCAGGGAGCCGCCAGACTCTTGTGCAAGTAGATCTGGTGACTGGGAATAATAAAGAGCGGATACAGCAGTCATTTGTGTGCACAGTGATACCCATTGCTACCCTACAGCCACCATATAAATGACTGTTCAAGAAAAGACACATGCGGTAGAAGTGTGGTTGGTACCTCGCCTACCCATGCCAGTTGTTATTGGGCATGACCACCCAGACTTTGCTTCATTTATACATTGTCACATTGCCCAGGACCCTGTTGTAGTTGCCATAACCACCAGAGCTCAAGTGAAGCAGGGACATTTACCATCTGTGTTCCCATCTGATGATGGTGTTTTTGAGGATCCTGGCAAGGACCATAAAACTAAGGCAGAGAAGAAGAAGCTGAAGAAGGACTGGATTGATACTCATGCTGGTGTACAGCCAGACTTGGGACACACTTCTAAATGTGATATGCAGCATGAGCAAAAAGCAGACCCTTCATTTAACCTTTTTTTCTACAGGTAGGGAAGGGATCGGAAAAAAGTGCCCCTCAGTTTGCTGTAAAACGGAATATTGTACAGGGAATGTACTAACCCCAGAACTGGAGAAGTAGTGGACCAACTTATGGTTGCAGAAAAATTCCGCTCCCAAATCGTGTATCGGCACATGACATCCCTCTAGCAGGCCAAGCAGGCAGAGATAGCACCCTGAATAGGGTATTACCCAGGTTTTATTGGCCCTCTATCCATGAGGACATAGCTTAGTATTGTAAATGTGTTGAGTGTCAGAAAGTAGCTCAGGCAGGAAAAGGGATAGAGTACCACTACAACCCGCCTCATTGTGACTAACCCTTTGACAGGATAGCCATGGATGTAGTGGGCCCCCTGGAAAAGAGCTCCAAGAGTAACAGATTTGTACTGGTCATATGTGATTATGCTACCCGCTACCCAGAAGCTATCCCCATGAGAACTGTCACCGCCCTGAGGATAGCAGAGGAGCTAGCAAAGGTATTTAGTCACATGGGACTCCACCAGGAAATACTTATTGATCAAGGGAGTAATTTTATTGCACACCTGCTAAAAGAATTGTACCGTCTGCTGGGCGTGGTAGCAGTGCATACTTTCCCATACCACCCATAGACTGATGGCCTCGTAGAGAGGTTTAATCAGACATTAAAAAGAATGTTGAGGAAATATATAAACGAAGGGGGTAGAGATTGGGATAAGTACCTCCCCTATTTACTCTTCGCTTACAGAGAAATCCCTCAAGCATCCACTGGTTTCTCTCCTTCTTTATTACTGTATGGGAGGAACCCAAGGGGGCCACTGGATGTGGTTAAAGAACACTGAGAAGAAGGTGGGACATCTTAATGTCATAGAGCACATGACTCAGTTATGCAAATGCCTGGTGATTTGATTTATCAACTTAGCACACCAGGGCTTAGAACAGAAGTAAGACTTGCAGAAAGAAAGATGCGACCAGGGTTTGAAGACTAAAACATTTTAATCAGGGGACAAAGTGTTGTTACTTCTTCCCTCCACAGAGAACAAACTACTCATGAAATGGCAGGGCCCCTTCACTATTTTGAGACAAACAGGAGCAGTGAATTATGAGCTTAGCATGCAAGGAAAGAGACCCCCCTCTGAAAATTTACCATGTGACCCTCCTTAGGAAATGGCGTGAGAAGCCTAACCCCTTCCTTTATATCCATCCTGAAGTTAGGGAGTCAGAGCTGGAGGTTTCTACCCCTGGCTCTCACTCTTTCCCTATTAACTCTTCCTGCACCCACCCTTCCTGTCCACTCCAGCCTGGCTAAAGTCCCACCCCATCCATAGTAGTGTCCCAATTATCTACCCCTCTTCCGTCATTATCATAATAAACAAGTACACGACAGCCATCGTCAGTTTCTGTGGTTTTAGCTAAATTTTTCCCCCAGTTGTCGGTAATATATCCCTCCTCTTCTTTACCTCTCTAACCTGCCACCCCATACACGGCCTCTTTCCCCTATATGTGTAGTTGCCGGCTGCCTCACTCAAAAGATCTCTGCTTATAACCCCTGTATGCCTATGGTTGATTGTACATCTGCTGACTTCTTCAATTGTAAAATAATGCTGTTTTTTTTTTTATTTATTTCAACCTTGTACTCGTATATACTTTATATACTTTTTGTATATACTTTTTCTTCCTTGTATATTATTGCTTTTTGTATACCTGCTTCTGTACTTACTTTGATGTATTCATGACCAAGTCCAACTTGCAAATGAGCCTTGCTCAATGGTGCCAACCTGGATAAATAAAGATTTTGATTGATTGATTGGTTGCCTATAAAAGGCTAGAGCAGTCAGGATCATTGGGGAGATCCAGGTAAACCCTGAAATGGAGCCTCAGCAACAGAAAGATTTGCAGGGGTATTACAGAATTTGAGCCCATATTCACAAACATCCCAAGGAGGGACAAAGGATGTGCACACCATAACTGCACACACAAGACAAGCCTATACACCAAAAGCCCTACAGATTACCCATGAAGGTGAGGGATGAGGTAATTCAGGAAATTAAAAAAATGAAGCAGTTAGGCATAATTGTGCCCTCAGAGAGTGCATGGTCTTAACCTATGGTCATAGTGGACAAGAAAGAGGGTTGGATACGTCTATGCCTAGATTTTAGGAAGCTTAACAACGCATCATTATTCAATGGCTATCCAATGCCCTGAATAGATGACACCATTGACAGGCGAGGCAATGCACAGTATATCTCCACCCGGGACCTTACTAAGGGATACTGGCAAATCCCCTTGTCACCTGATTCACAAGATAAAACCGCATTTACACACCAGTCGGTTTATACCAGTATGTCATAATTCCATTCGGACTACATGGGACCCCAGACATTTTTCAGCATTCTATGGGCCACATACTAAGACTACACATTGAGTACTGTGCATCTTATTTGGATGATGTGGTCATATTCAGCCGTGACTGAGAATCCCATGTTAGACACTTGCTCCAGGTATTGCAAGCAATAAAGGAGTCAAGAGTTACCATTAACCTTGCTAAGTGTGCCTGAGCAAAGACCGAGACAAGATACCTAGGGTTCCTTTTAGGCAACAGACAAGTGAAGCCCGAGGTAGAGAAGGTTACAGCAGTATCAAACAGCCCAAAACCTACCACAAAAAAGCATGTGAGATCTTTCCTAGGCCTGGCTGGTTATTGTCGGAGATTTATTCTTAATTTCAAACAACATGAAGTCTTGCTGTATTGTGACATATGCAGTTAGCCCCAGCACTTGAACTGCTCCGGAGAGGAAAGAGTTAACTCGGTGACTTAGCCTTCGACTGTGATTGCAGTTTAGTTGCTCTGCTCCCTGACTGTGGGACTGTATCCTAAACCATCCTGCATAAAGGGGGCTCTGAACATCAGATATCTTAGCAGAAATAGCAAGAGGGACTTACCTGCTGCATCTTGGAGTCCTTATTTCTCTTTAATCCAAGGAGATTTAGCCCAGGTTTTGGATCCTTCTCAGCTCTGCAGCCTGCAGGATGGCCTCCTCTGCCTCTCCATCAGCAGACTCTACAAAGATGGAACAAATGTTCAATCAGCTGCTTGCTCAGATGGCACAAATGACTACTGCCCTGAACACTGACACTCAAACTCTGCAAGCTATAGAAACCCATCTTTTTCATACCAAAAGGCATCTCAAGTCCCATGATGCTGCTATTCAAGACCTTACTGCAACTACCAGAGAACAGGCCCGTCTTATCCACATGCTACAGGATAAAGGTAGATGACCTGGAGAACACAATCGCCGCATAATAATCTGTGGTTCTTGGCTTCCCAAAGGGGGCTGAACAGCAAGATGCTTTGCTTTCCTACAGGAAGTTCTGCCCAATATCTTAGACCTGGCTCCTGCACCCACCCTTCACATTGAGCAGGCCCATCGCATGCTGGCCTCGTACCAAAATCTGGGGAGCGCCCGTGCCCTATTCTGGCCCGCTTTCTTGATTTCAGACAGAAAGAACTGATTAGTAATGCAGCCAGGGAGAAGGGTGCAGTTAGGTGGAACGGGCACAGAATTAAAATTTACCAAGATTATTCCAGGGAGCTTTCTATGCAGAGGAAGGCTTATTCTGAATGGCGGTGCATTCTCCATGCTCACCACGTCCCGTTTTCCTTGTGATACCCGGCGACGATGTGGGTAATTGTAAATGGAACCCCACCCTCTTTCTACTCCAGAAAGTCTAATGAACTATTTACGCTGGGAATTTCCCAAAGACTTCCAAGATCCTGACTTGTTTAGTACCTCCAGGAACACCCACGAGATGGACCATGGCATGGAAGTTTCGCCTGGATCACCGGTGCAACCACCAGGTCCTCCGGTACATAGATTTAATGCTTCTCCCCCTCCCTGAACCAGGAAATGCCAGGCCTCGTATCGCCATGAAAGGCGGCATCACCCAACCGATAGGCAGTATGATGGGGAGCCCTCTGTCCAGAGTACCAACGTCCTGGCACAGTTCCTCACACCTAACAAGTTCACCTCGTTCCTTATCCTGGAAGATGCCGCCACGGAGGAAGGAGCTCAGTCGGCTCCCTGCACAGCTGAGCTTGAACAGAAATCATGGGCTGCAGTAGTGGCTAAGAGCGCTCCTTCAGTTTCGGACCCAAAGTGGCTCCTGGACTCGCCTGTTCACTCCCTGAAGAAGTCGCAGGATCGAGGGATGGCAAAAAGCAATCCCCTTATGCAGGAGACAAATGCACCCGCCATGAAGAGCCAGATAAGTGACCGTTCTGTTTTTTCTCTCCTCTCCTGGGCCCTGGAGGGCTGAATGGGGGTTTCAGCTGCTGTTTCCTGCCTAACCCCCTCAAATCTGACTTTTAACTGTTAGCCGATTTGGTGCTTTGGTCTATCTCCCCTGCATCGGGCACAAGCTCAGTACCTCCTCTGCTTGCTAAATGCCCCAGAGGGTTTTAAAAGCTGCTTCACAGTTGCCTCCTATGCAGCACCTTGAGTACTCTGCACTTGCCACTATTCTTCCTGGGACCAGCAGTCTAACATGCTGTGCATATTAGGAGCCTAATTGAATATCTGAACATGTGTGCCATAGCTGGCTATCTTAGTGCACCATGGGACCTCTAAACATGCACTCCTCAGGGTAATGGGCCCCTGTCATCACTTGTGATGTTCAGCTTCTGTTCATAACATCTGCCCCCCTTTTTCTTTTTCTTGCCTTACAGGGTTATATTACTCAGTCTCCTTCCTACCTTAGGTGGCTATGCTCGAGGGGGCTTCCTACCCTTAGGTAGAGGCGCTGCTGTCTTCTCCTCATTCAAGCCTGGGCCTCTCACTGGCTCTCCCAGGGATTGAGGAGCATGCCTGCACTCCTTTCCCCACCTGCTGTTCTGACCCCCCCTTACTCTGCCTTTCCTGTTGGTATCTACTGAGCAGGGGACATGCTCCTTTACTGCAGGACAGCAAGCTAACTGACACCTCTACCCTTTTTTCTTTTTTGGTTTGTTTTGGGCTCCATTCCCTTAATACAAGGACCTGTCTGTAGTGTTCCTTGCACCCCCAGTCATGCCCCCTGCAACTGGTTATATGATTCCCACAGGAGGATGAGGTGTGACAGGCTGTCAGTGGCTGATACTCGGTTATGTTTGGCCAGTTCTGGTCTGCCCACCTGCTATCTTCACCTGCCCCACTTGGGGGAGACGGGTGGCCTTGGCAGATAGTCTGCCGGTCTTATTGTCTCCTTCCACACATAGGATATTATAGGTTGTTAGTTTTTCTTGTTAATAGTTGGATGTTAGCATGGGTGGTTTGCCCGGTTAGATGTAGTTTGTTTGTTTATGATTGGGTACTGTCGTGGGGCTTTATTGTTTATGTTGTTGCATGGTATATCTGTTCTTCCTTGCAAGGTCTTAAGGGGAGCTTTCTGTGGGAGTGGGCAGTTTCACCCTCGGCCTCCCCTCAGTATGCTATCATGACCCTCTCTTGCACTACTACTATCCCTTGTGACAATGGGTGACCTTCATGCGTACACCTGGAGCTGTATGGGGCTTGAACACCCGATAAAATGTAAATAGGTGTTATCCCATCTTAAGAGGCTGAGGGCCACGCTGGCCTTCCTGTAGGACACTAAATTAACTAAACAAGACCATGATGCATTAGTTAGAGACTGGGTGGGGCAAGTTTTCTTAGCATCTCCCCCTTCTAGGAAACGAGGGGTAGCCATATTGCTCCATAAATCCCTCCCATGGTCCCTCTCCCGAATCCAAGCAGACCCTCAAGGCAGATGGGTCCTAGCACTGGTCACCACCCCAGATGGCCCCCTCTTATTAGGCTGTATTTATGCCCCGAACGAGGACACCCCCTACCTTCTTCCACATGCTGGCCCAAGAGCTTTGCTCCATTACCTCCACACTGACTATTCTGGAGGGGGATTTTAATCTCGCTTTGGTGCCTCAAATGGACCGCAGTGTCCCATCAGCCATGCAACACCCCAAGGTCCGCCTTGCTTTCCAGCAACTAATGGCAGAGCTGGGCCTGACTGACATTTGGAGAACCTTTCACCCTAGGGAGAAAGACTTCTTCTATATGTCGCTGGTACATGGATCACACAGCCATCTGGATCTTTGGTTAGTATTGTCCGGGGTATGCCAGAGTGCCGTGGACTCGGAGATAATGCCTAAAATTATCTCCGACCATGCACCTGTCCACCTACACATCTTTTGGGGCCCCCCCTTCTTTGACAGCCTCCTCGTGGAACTTAGACCTTCTCAAGGATTGCCACTTCGTGCAATGGGTATCGTCTGAGGCAGCCCTGTTCCTGGCAGAAAATCCTCCTCAAGACACCTCTCCGGGCACTAGGTGGGAGGCATTAAAGGTCACTCTGTAGGAAGCAATAATGGGATATGTGTCCAGCCATCATAAGCAATGGGAACATATGCTGAACTCCTTGGAGATGCACCTGAAGGATCTAGAGTCACAAGCCAAACAACTTGCTAGCTTACCACTTAATACGGCATCGAGTAAAGAAATACTTAAGATTCAGATGGAGATTACTGATCTCCTCTCTCACAAAGCTGAAATTGCCATATTGCGGTAACATCATTACTACTGGGGGGGGAGCTGGCAAGCTGCTGGTTTATAGACTGCGTAAGCAGCGGCAGACCGCCGCATCTTCGGGTTGAAAGACCAATCAGGGGTTATTCAAACTGACCCTCGGTCGATAAACTCTGTCATGAAACAGTTCTGTTCAGACCTTTATGCTCCTACCAGGGGACAGGATGCTACCTCAGCACAGCCTTTCCTCTCCTCTCTTAAACTCCCCACCCTTTTACCCTCCCAAATTGAAGACCTTGATAGGCCAGTTTCACCATCTGAAGTGGTGGAGGCCATTAAAAGTTTAAACTGTGGCAAGGCCCCAGGGGGTGATGGCTTCCCCATAGAATTCTGGCAACTTCTTATCCCCCCATATTGCCCCCCTCCTCTCTTCTGTATATAATGAGGCACTGGACAATGGTATTTTCCCCATCCCTGTGAAGCAGTCATTACAGTCTTCCCCAAAAGGTAAAGATTCCACACTCCCTGCGATCTACTGACCCATATCCCTTATCAATACGGATAGCAAGATTTTCGCCAAGATTCTAGCCTCTAGACTAAACCCTTTCCTTCCCCATCTTGTGCATCCCTCGCAAGTAGGTTTTATCCTGGGATGCTTCAGTCACGACCGTATTAGATCGCTGTTCAACATTATTTATCATGCCAAGACCCTCCCACCCCTGCAGCGGCTGTGGCCATAGACTTTGAAAAGGCTTTTCACTCCCTGGAATGGGACTGCCTAGGACAGGTGCCATTGCACTTTGGATTTGGGGCTAGATTCCGGGGCTGGATACGAGCACTTTATCAGCAGTCTATGGCCAGTATTCGAACCAACATGGTGACCTCTGTGCACTTCCAACTGGGCAGAGGCACCAGACAAGGCTGCCCTCTTTCTCCCTTCTCTTCATTCTAGCCATAGAACCACTGGCAGCAGCTATCAGGCAACAATCTGTCATTCGAGGAATTTCAATAGGGCCACATACATACATACATACACCACTTTTATGTACGCAGATGACCTGCCGGTCACAGTGGAAGATGTGGAGGCGTCACTCCCAGTGCTCCTCTCCCTTCTGATGGACTTTGCAGTACTATCCGGCCTTAGGATGAATAAATCCAAAACGGAAGTGCTCCTGCTAAACCCCAAGTGTTCTCAGGATATGGTGGCTCCTCTAGGGCTTAAATGGACTGCTGGCTCACTGGTCTACCTTGGCATTTCCCCTGACCTCACCAAAATTTGGGATCTCAACATGTCCACTGCTAGTTGCTGAGCTCAGCACTGAGCTGGACAGGTGGAAAATGATTCATCTCACTCTAGCCAGCAAAATCTCGGCCCTCAAAATGATCTCTGCCGCTAAACTCCTGTATCCTCTCTCCCATATCTCTCTGCCCTCCTCCCCTGTCAAATGGCTCCGCCCCATTGACTCGATCATCAGCAATTTCCTCTGGGAAAATAAAAGGCCCAGGTATAGTAAGAATAAATTGTGTTCCCACTGGAAACGGGGAGGTTGGGGTTTACCATGGCTCGAGAGGTATGCATGGGCCTATTCCTCTGCCCAGACTCTGCAATGGTTCTCAACTATAGCCCCCCAATCACCGTAGTGGCTCTCTATGGAAAAGTCGCTGGCTCAGGTACACAGTGTCTCTCTTCTGCTGTACAATCCCTTACACAAAGCCCTGCGGCATCATCCTACGATCGCTCCTGCGGTCCAAATCTGGCACAAAGTTCATGCCAGAATCAAGGCCAGTCCTACGCCTCTCTCACACACACCCATTTTCAAGGATGCCCATATTTTGATTGACAAAAAAAAACCACCTTCTGGCCTCACTGGGTGCATAAAAATATTTTGGTGCTGGGGGATGTTATGGAGGAAGCTGGGCATAGGATGCAATCCTTCCATGATCTCGCCCAAAATAAAGGGCTAGGGAAGGAAGATTTCTGGAGATATCGACAGCTCTGCAGCTCCCTGTCAGGATACATTTGGGTTTACCCGTCCAGCCCAACTTGCTGCCATAAGTTGGAAAGTTAGCTGCAGCTGTCCATAGGTCAAGCAAGTAGGATTTATTCTGATCTCCGAAAAAGTGTTCCATCACAGTCCGAGCAGTCAAAGCAGAAATGGGAGAGGGCCCTGTGTTTGCAGCTGGATGAGGCCAGCTGGAACTCCTGTTGGAAATCTGCCCGCGTTAGCTACCCAGATATGCAAAGTAGACTTATTCAAAACAAAATATTGCACCACTGGTACAGAACACCGGATGTTCTGTATAAAGCCAAGCTCATAGAAAGTGATCAGTGCTAGAGATGCAATTCACAAGTAGGGGACTTATACCATATTCTCTGGCAGTGTTCTCTGCTGTCCTCTTTTTGGCAACAAGTCTGCCATGTGGCCTCCCAAACCCTAGGCTATACGATTCAAATGGACTCGCTGGTATGGATTTGGGGATTACCACCTCAAGGGTCTCAGTTAAAGGGTCAGCAACTCTGATGGCTAGCCCTACTCAGCATTTCAGCCAAACGGCTCATCCTGTGTCGCTGGAGATCCACGAAAATTCCCTCTATTTCAGAGCTGTATCAAGCACTTATGCAACTGGCTTCACTGGACCGTGTATCTCATGTTATGAGTAACAAACTTGACGTATATCATGTCTGTTGGGGCCCCTTTCTTGCCTACCTGAAGCCTCGCACAGGTATCGGTTGAGGACGGCGAGGTCGTCCTCAGTCTTTCCTCTGAAATCACTCCCCGAGTTTTTCTACTTGCAGGGGTCCAGGTTATCCATGCTATTTATTGTCAGTCATGTATTATCAGAACTGTACCCTATTATTTAGGCATACCCGTTGTGTTAGTTCTTTTTGTTTTGTTGTGTTTGTTTCCTTGATACTAATGATATAGTGTAAGCAGCAGAGAGTTTGCTTCCCTGATGCCCACCTTTCTTTTGGGCAACGATCAAGGACTTCTGTGGTAACTTATAATGCTCTTTTTTTGCTAGCCCAAGTCTTTGATCGTGTGGGGTGTTTCCCCCCATATTAGTAGCCTTGACGCTCCTTTGTCTCTCTGTATGTGTGTATTGCTGTTGTGCCATGGAGTGTATGGCTGTATCTGTACATAACCTTTCTCCCTGCTGTTACTTCATAATGACAGCCACATTCTTGCTTGTATTTGTATGTATGCCAAGTTGGAACACTCAATAGAAATTTATTAACCAGGAAAGAGTTAACTCTATGTCAGAGCATAGAACGTTGGGCTCGAGCTTGGTTCAAACCTCTGTCTGCTGCACTTCAAAGTGTAACCGTCAGAGTCTTTGCTCTGACTAACTGAACAGTCACTCTGGAGATTGCTCCTTCGCTTGTCGGTTCGGTCTTAGTAAAACTTCGGTTTTATGCTGTATTTTGTCTTATTTTTTTTGGTTCAGATCCCTGTCTGCGGTACAATAAGTGTTGTAGGTAGTGGACTTTAGTTTAGTTACTGTTTAATTTCTGATTATTCTGTGTGGAAATTGAAAAGTCTGTCAATCGGTCCGGTTCGGAACCAATTGTGTTGGTTGATTTATTTCTTTAATTTCTTAGTGTGAGGTATCACCGGTCCCTATCGGTTTAAAAAAAACGTATTTTTAGACGTTTTCTTCCACAGCCCATAACACGGTTGGTAACCGATAGGGGGGTCTTGCCTGGCTTTAAAGCTGCTAAAGGGTAAGTGTTAAGATGACTACGTCTGAGAAACCCAAAAGAAAAAAATGGGCCTAATGGGTTTCAACACTGTAGTGAGTGTGGGGATGCCTTTGCTAAGGCAGACCCCCACACCACCTGTGTTTATTGTCTGGGGTTTGATCACCTCGATTCAGACTGCCAAATATGTTAAAATTTTCCAAAGGCCACCCTGGATAAGAGATTGGGTAGGCTTAGAGAAAAGGAGTCTGAGAAGTCCGTTGATCCGAATGGCCAGCCTGGTTCGGTTCTGACTGAACCTGAGAGAGTGCCCACTGACCTGGTCGATGCTTCCTCGGGCAAAAGGAGAGCCGATCCTGAGGGGTCGGTTCCGTCAAAAAGAAAGAAGAAATCGGCCGGTTCGGATCCAGAATCGTTACGTCCAACCGCCGAAGAGATAGCCAGGGCGATTAGCATTTTGGAATCGCTCCATTTGGTTCCGTCCGATCCGGCGCCTCCTGGTAGGCGCTCGGTTTGGTCGGTTCCTCCGGTACTGGAATATTATCCGGATGATTATTATGAACTGGATTTGGAAGGGGAAGAAGGGTACAGTGACGACAACGATGATGATGTTGTGGAAGGTCTGGATGAGCCCATTGAACCGGACATCTCCCCAGACAGGCCTTCTAATGTTTCCCCTTCCAGGCTTTCTGAGTCCCCATCCCACTATTTGTTCTACAAAAAAGTGGCAGAAACCCTCCAGCTCCCTCTGGTTGAAGCTACTGAGGAACAAGAGGAGCCTGACTTCATAGAAATGATGGACATCCCAGAGTCCAAGAGGCTGTCTATTCCCCTCCATAAATCTTTTGGGAAACAGATGCAAAAAATTCTCCAAACACCAAATTCTTTACCTCCTGTGGACAAGAGAATGGACAGGAGGTATATGTTGTCAGGCTCAGGTACGGAGTCCTTACTCCAACAATGCAGTCATGTTGGGGTTGTGCAGGCTGCAGCCTGTGACAAGGCTAACATACCCTTGGCTTCACACCCCCCAGATAAAGACTCTAGGAAGGTGGATGCTATGGCCAAAAAACAATACTTGGCCTCCTCCTTGGGACTCAGGCAGGCAAACTATATGGCTCACACAGCCAGATACCAGAAGTCCAGGTGGGATACTGTTATGGAACTGGCCAAACAGGCTTTCCCCCAGCTAGCCAAGGAGCTAGAGGAGGTGGCTGCTGATGGGATTGACGCATCTAAGATCCAATTTCATGCTGCTGTGGACTCCAGTTATGTGTCATCATGAGTCATGGCTACATGTGTGTCTCTTTGGAGATTTGCTTGGCTCAGATGTACTAGCCTCTCACAGGACACTCAGGCTAAGGCCATGGATTTCCCTTTGGTGGGTAATTCTCTGTTTGGGGAGCAGACAGAGAATTACATGAAAAAGATGGATAAATACAGGACCACCTACAGGAATGCACAGGCCAGGGAAAGGCAGGCAACTCCTCAAAGGCAGAAGTCTAGGGGCAGGGGCAGGCCTTTTCACAGGCCTTTCTACCAGGCACAGGCCTCCTCTCCTTTTCCTCAGAGGGGGTTCTTCAGAGGGAGAGGCAGAAGGGGGATGAGCAGAGCTGCATCCTCCTCCCAGTCTAAGGCTCCTGCCAAGCAGACAACCTGATGTGTCAGCCCTGGTTGATTCCCCTATTCTAGTAGGAGGCAGGCTGGCTTACTACTTCCAGGCCTGGAAGTCTGTTACCTTGGACAATTGGGTCCTACAAGTAGTAAGCCAGGGACTGGCCCTCAGCTTCAAAAAATGTCCAAAACTGGGGGTCAGGTCTTTTCCACCTGCAAACATCTCCAAAACCATTGCCCTAGAGGCAGAAGTTTCCTCTCTGCTGGCTCTCAGAGCCATAGAGAGTGTTTCTACTCCATACAGGGGCAAGGGTCTGTACTCCAGATACTTCCTTACCCCCAAAAAGACAGGGGAGTGGCGGCCCATCCTAGACTTAAGATACCTAAACAAGCACCTAGTCAAGCCAAAATTCAAAATGGTGACTCTGGGAGTAATTCTTCCCTCTCTGAGGCCAGGGGATTGGTTAGCCTCCCTGGACCTCAAGGATGCCTACTTTCACATTCCCATCAGGTGCTTCCACAGAAAGTACCTCAGGTTTGAATTGTCTTCAGGCCATTATCAGTTCAGAGCAATGCCCTTCGGACTAACATCAGCTCCAAGGGTGTTCACAAAATGCCTAGCAGTAGTAGTGGCCTTTCTAAGGAGACGAAACATCTCCATTTTCCCATACCTGGATGACTGGCTCATTGTGGGGCAGTCTCCAGACCAAGTCAAGTCAAACCTGCAAGTGACATAACAATTGCTCACTTCTCTGGGATTCCTCCTCAATCTTCCAAAGTCAGTTCCTGAGCCAGTGCAACTCCTGACCTTCAAAGAGATAGAGCTGGGCACTGTCCAAGCAAAGGCTTTTCTTCCTATGACAAAGGCAGAGACCCTTACAGACCTGGCTTCTTCTTTTTGCCTTCTGGTGTCTTGACGAGCAGTACATTTTCTTCAGCTCCTGGGTCACATGGCAGCCTCCACTGCAGTGGTTCAGGGAGCCAGATTTCAGATGAGGGACATTCAGTTCCATCTGAGGTCCTTTTTGTCTCAGAAAAAAGATCCTCTAACCAAGATGATTCCAGTGACTCAGACTCTGACCCAAGCTCTCAAATGGTGGTTGGATCAGGACAATATCAGACAAGGAGTCCCATTCATCAGCCAGACTCATTCAGTGGTGTTAACCACAGATGCTTCTCTCCTGGGATGGGGAGCTCACTTGGGAGCCCTCACAGCACAAGAAGTGGTTCCCTCAGGAGACTCTACTTCATATCAATCTTCTGGAGGTCAGGGCAGTATACCTGGCTTTTCAAGCTTTCTTTGAACAAGGTGGTTCAGGTCAGGACAGACAACACCAGCACCATATGGTACATCAACAAGCAGGGAGGCACTTGGTCTTCGGTCTTGTGCATGGAAGCCATGAAATTATGGTCTCCGGCTTATTCTCTGCAGACATCTGTGGTAGCAGTCCACCTTCCAGGGAAGGACACTGTGCTAGCCGATGCCCTGAGCAGGATATCTCAGGACCATCACGAATGGTCCCTGGATCCCTTGGTGTTGAGGGTAATTTTCTCAAGATAGGGCACTCCAGAGATATATCTGTTTGCAGCCCCAGGCAATCATCAACTCCCTCTCTTCTGTTGCAGACCCCCAGTCATGGGTTCAGTTTCCCTGGATGCTCTAGTTCTGGATTGGGAGGGGAAATTCCTGTATGCCTTTCCTCCTTTTCCTCTGTTGTTCAAGGTTTTGGTCAAGACAAGGTCACAATCATGCAAAGTGATGACTGGGCCAGGCAGCCTTGGTATCCTCTGTTGATGTCTCGAACAGTCCATCTTCCCAAGAAACACAATCTGTTAACCCCCTCTCAGGGGAGGGTATGGTACCCCAACCTTCGGTCTCCCATCCTCAAGGCTTGGCTCTTGAAGAGTTAGAGTATGCAAGTCTGCATCTGTCTCAGGGGGTTCTGGATATTCTTAAAGCCTCTTGAAAACCTTCCACCAGAAAAACTTATAATTCCGAATGGAAAAGATTTAGCATTTGGTGTTCCAATAGGGATGTCTTACCAGATACTGCTGATTTGGCTACAGTTGTGGATTATATGGTTCATCTTAATGGCTTAGGCCTCGGGCCAGCCACTTTGAAAGTACACTTAGCAGCTGTCTCTGCATTCCTGTCAGTGGAGAAGGCTTCCTCCCTGGCATCTCACCCTGTTTTCTGTAAATTCTTTAAAGGTTTGCTCCATACCAACCCTACCCCTGCTTGGGATCTTAATGTTTGCATTGCTCAGTTTATGCAACCTCCCTTTGAGCCTTTGGCTTCAGCAGAACTTAAGTACTTGACTTGGAAAACTGTGTTCCTGGTAGCTATCACTTCTGCCAGGTGTATTAGTGAATTACAAGCTCTGTCAGTGGAGCCTGATTTTATCTCATTTCATAGAGATAAGGTGGTCCTTAGAACCAACAGGAAGTTCTTACCCAAGGTGGTTTCAGAGTTTCATCTGAACCAGTCCATGCCTCTTCCTGTGTTCTTCACTGATCATTCTTCTTCAGGAGAAAGAAGATTACACAGTCTGGATGTTTAGAGGGCACTTAGCTACTACATTGAACGTACTAAGGCACTTAGGTTTGACTGTCCTCTGTTGTTTTTCAATTATGGTGAAATGGAAAAAGGTAAACCTGCTAGTAAGAGAACTATTGCCAGGTGAATTGTCTCTTGTATACAATTCTGCTATGAAAAGCTAGGCAAAATACCCCCCTCAGGCCTGAGGGCTCATTCGACTAGAGGTACAGCTGCTTCTCTGGCTGCTTCCATAGATATTCCCTTACTAGAAATATGCAAAGCGGCCACCTGGACAACAGTCCATACATTCACCAAGCATTACTCTCTGGATATCCAGGCTAGGAGTGATGCTAGGTTTGGTATAGCAGTACTGCAGAGCCTATTCCCAAAATAGGTTTGGTTCCTCCTCCTTGGAGGTACTGCTTGGTAGTCTGCATATGTCAGAATACAGCAAGACTCCATTAGAAGAAACACAATTACTAAGGTGAGTAATTTTTTCTTCTCAGTCATTGCCATTTCTATGACTGATCTCACTAAAAAGAGGTGCCCAGATAAGGTTCTGTGGACCCCTATTTGTGATGAGGCTTTTAGGAAAGACCATTCTGTGTACAGCTCCTGTATTGAAAAGCCCTGACTTCAACCAAGTGTTTGAGGTTCAAATTGATATACCAGAGAATGGTATTGGGGCAGTCTTATCTTAGAAAATAGATGGTGAGGAACATACTAACATACTAATTGCCAGCAGATTAGGCCTTACAGTCTATCGAGACTGCTTGAACCTCAGATCCCTAGTTGGGTACCGAGGCTCTCCCACCCCCTTGTGTTCCAGGAACCCCTATCATCCATCCCCACCTCCCTGGGCCAGGCCATCATCTGATACATCCGTTTTCTGTGTCTTTCCCACCCTCTCTTGAAGCCCTCTACTGTGGATCTCTAAACCAGCTCGCCAGGCAGTGCATTCCAAGGATCCATCACCCTCTCAGTGAAAAAACTCCTCCTCTTTTCCCCCTCATCCTTCCAACTTCAAACCATGCCTCTGGTGATGCCTCCCTGCTTTAGTCTAAAGATCCTCCGTGTTTACCCTATTTATTCCCTTAGGTACTTGAAAACCTCAATCACTTGGCCCCGTCTCTCCTCTCCTCCAATGAAAACAGGCAGAGCTCCTCAAGTCTGTCCTCATACGTCAAATCCCGTAGTCCTCATATCATCTTAGTTGCCCTCCTCTGTACCCTCTCCAGGAGCTGTATGTCCCTCTTCAAGTGTGGTCTCCAGTACTGTACACAGTACTCAAGGTGTGGTCTAACCAGTCCATTGTACAGCGGCAGAACATTGTACATCCGATCATGTATATCAGCAGGAAGCTACATGAGAGGGAGAGAAGATATGCTACTATAGAGAATGAATGCTTAGCTCTGAAGTAGGCTATTGAGTCTCTGAATATTACTTGTGGGGGGTCTGAATTTAAGATTGTAACTAATCATAACCCCCTTTGCTGTTTGCACCAAATGAGAGAAAAAAATCCCTGTATAATGCAGTGGTACTTAGCTCTTCAGCCCTATTGATTTACCGTGTCTCGCAAGGCAGGGACAAAACATGTAAATGCTGATTTCATGTCTAGATATGGTGCAGGAATTGGTGTCAATGAAATATTTATTTATTTCATTTTCAGATTAATACCTTTGAGCCAAAGGGCTCCTTTACAAAGGTTCCAAGTCAAAAAGTACATGACAATACACTGGTTACAGGTAATCACAGGCAGACAAGACAGTACTTGCATAAAAGGGTATACAATTTCAGTTTCAGAAGTGCTATGAGTAGAAACATAAACACTCCATGAGTGTGGTACATCGATTCGGCAGGTTCAGTGTGCAGCTTCATGCCAGAGAGAATTCCTAGGCTGCCTAGTACACAGAGTTGAAATATATGCCACAGGATTTGGCTTTGTCAAGGGTACAGCAGAGAGTAATAGTATTGAGAGGTGGGAGTAGGAGTGATGGAATGGGGGTGGGTAGAGGGAGGAGGGATGTGTCAATAAGCAGGCGAGAGAGAGAGTGAGCTGGGGGGGCAGTACTAGGGTAGTCTGAGTTTATACATGGCAGCAGCAGTCATTCAGAATTCTCTTAGGGGCCAATAATAAATCCCTCACAATCGTCTCAGTTTATATCCCTCCAAAAGACCAAGGAAATGGCCTCAGTGATGTTCTCAGCTTTATTAGTACCCAACCTTCTGGCTCAGAACTTATCCTGCTAGGCGATTTTAACATAAACTGGCTTGCCTCGGATGCAGGTGTACACGAGAATGTCATCACAGCAGAGTCTTATGCAGATAGTTGTCTTCCCCACAAGGACACACTACAGGCACTAGTACTCTCCTGGACTGGGTCCTTGCCAGCCACCCTGCCTGTCTCTCCCGCACCACCATCCTCCCGGATTCACTCAGTGTCCACTCCCCTGTCATCTGTGAATGGTCTTAACAAATTTTTCAATCCCCCAAAACTATCACCAGCAGAGTCCTCCCCCATGAGCAGCTTATCCATCTTAAATACTACCTGAGTCTGCAAGACTGGCTACCCATTTACAAGGCGACGGATGTTAGCGTGGCTCTTGACTACTTCATCACCACCTTTAATGTGGCCTGTGACTACTTTGCTCCATTCAAAATATGCAAGGCCAAGGCTCTCTTTAACCCATAGCTCACTGCGGAGCTCCTGGCTCAGCTCAAATCAAGGGACCACCTTTGGGCACTGGCAAAAGCTACTGGCAGGCAATCCAACATACAAAAATACAAACATGCCCAAAACAGTTACACAATATCTATCTGGCTAATGAAAAGTACATATTACAGGGATGATCTCACCGATACCTGGGGAAATGGGAGAGCTTTCTGGGACAATATTAAAGAGGTAGCAGGGAAGCAACCAAAAACCTCCCCGTCTATGCTAAACGTTGATCGGACCACTACTGTAGACCCTATGGTCATTGCCAATACCTTCAATACCACCTTCACCGACCTCAGTTCCATTCTTCCTCCTGATTTTTTTGTAGTAAACGACTCTCCTCAATCATAAACCCCACCACCCCTTCTAAACACCCTCCTTTCTACTTCAAAGAGGTCAAATTGAATGAAGCCCGCAATTACATTACCAAAACAATCTCCAAGTCCAGAACTAGTGGTGACTCCTTGGACCTTAAGCTGCCGTCTCTCACCCTTGAAGAGGTACAATGTACGTTAACCAGTATTCTTAACCTCTCCCTTAGCCGCAGTCAGTTCCCTTTTACATGGAAATCTGCCACTGTTACCCCGGTCCATAAAAGTGGTGACAAGACCAATCATACGAACGATCGGCCGATCTCCGTATTGCCCCCACTCTCTAAGGCCCTCGAGCATATAGTTGCGGACCAGCTCACTGACTACCTGGACAAATACAATATTCTGTGTGCACAGCAACACGGTTTCAGAAAAGGTCACAGCACCACCTCTGCCCTCCTGGAGTTCACTGGAGCACTGCACAGCACTCTGGACAGTGGCCACCTAACTAGGGCAGTCTTTATCGACTTGACCAAAGCATTTGATACTGTCCACCATCGGCTGCTAATAGACCAGTTGCTGAACGCTGGGCTTTCTCATGACTCAACAGTGTGGTTTAAAAGCTACCTTGAAAATCATTCACAAAGAGTAAAACTTGCCGACGTACTCTCTGATACTCGACCAGTTCGCTCTGGTGTCCCCCAGGGATCCATACTGGGTCCAGTTCTTTTTAGCATTTTTCTAAATTCCCTTCCACAATCTTGCTCAGAACAAATCATCCTGTATGCTGACGATGCAGTTGTTCTCTCTTCACACAAAGACCCTACACAACTACAACTCAATCTACAACATGGTTTCACCTCTGTTGAGAATTGGTTTACTAATCATAAACTTGTCCTTAATCACAAAAAAGCAGAGTCTATTCTTTTTAGCAGCTCTCACAACCAGCACAGGCTACACCCCGTGACTATCTCCACCATCCAGGGGAATATCCTTGAACAGGTCCAATCTTTTAAATACCTAGGGATCCTGCTTGACTTCAACCTATCCTACAGGGCCCACATCGACAGCATAGCAAAAGCTGCTAATACGTGACTAAGCTTATTTGTTCAAGCACAGGCAACATCTCATCCCAGAAGCCTTGAAGATTGCTGTCCAGAGTTCCATGATCTCAATCATTGATTACGGCCTAATCATTTATGGTTCAGCCACGGCAACTACCCTCAGATGCATATCAACATCCCTCAACAAGGCCTGTCAGCTTATCACTGGAGCCCACCGTCTCACTCATACCTGTGATCTTTACGCTCAATCTGGATGGCTCCAACTCTCCAACTGTATTAAGTATCTGACCTGCACCTTGGCGAAAAAAATTATCCTAGGCCTTGCCCCTCCTGGTGTCCAAGCTCTACTGTGACCTAGCACTAATCTGCGAAGCTCCAGGAGATCTGAATCACAGCTCTTGCAAGTTCCCCACTGTCGCATTACGCAGGGTCAATGATCTTTCACCCATAGGGCTCCCTTGTGGCTGAATGGACTCAGCACCACCATCTCCGCTGCTCCCAAACTTGGCATGTTTAAAACCAGGCTCCGACTCCATCTTACTGCCTCCAGCTCCTGTGATTGCCTCACCTAATCAAAATACTTGCCACCACCAACAGCCTTGCCTTGCCACCCCTCATAGCACTTATTTCCTATTTTACCTCTGCTCACGACCCTCCCTTCCCACCCACCCTCTCTCCAGCATTTCTCCGGTGATGTCTGATAGTGCCTCCAGCTGCTACTACTCCCATCTTGCCATCCTGTTCCTCCTCCATTGTTCTTTACCCCTCTCCTAGTTGATGCTGCTCTGAGTCATTCTATGTACTGAGCTCTCTAATGTGTTGCCTCTTCCCTTAATTAATAACTATATAATGTACTCTCTACCTGCAATGTTGTTATTTCTGTTGAATCCCCTGTATTGTACTTCAACTGATGTGGAACCTTTGTAAAAGAGCCTTGGCTCAAAGGTATTTGTAATCCTAGAACCAAATAAATAAAATAAAAATAAATGTTCATGGGCTAGGTAGGAGCAGAGCCCAGTTTTAAACTGGCCCAGCTTACTGCACTTGATAAGAGGGACGGGGAGGTCATTTACCACTTACTTAGGTCCCTGGTATGATAGGGATCGCTGTCCAAGCATTGTGCGCTTAAAGGGCACCAGTAGCACCTCCCACCCACCCCCGTTGATCGCACTCCTGGTATTTTTGGTGGGTTGGGTGTTCTTAAATAAATTAGTGGTGGATTCAGGTGTCAGTCCTAGGAGTGATTTTTTTTTTTCCCCAGCAGGCAGGACTGGTATTTTACTCTGAGATGGAGAGGGAGCTATCCAGTCTGTTTATATAGTTCACAGGTATGGGTCAGATAATCTGCCCCAAGGACCAGTCTGCAGGCTGTATTAAGGAGGGTTTTGACCCTTTTCAGCACGGTGTCCGAGCCAACTCATAGTCGATGATGGACAACACAGAGCTGCACGTGACCGATTTCAAGGCACCTGGTGTCATTGCACATCTGTGGCAATAGAGAACACCTAGCTTAGTATTGCTGATTTTACGACTTGGTCGATATGAGTGGAGAAGGTGAGGGTGTCGTCTAGGTGAACACCCAGGTATTTAAATGTGCTTACTTGCTCCAGTTATTCCCCTTTATGGCTTTGTATTAACAGCGGTCTGTACATTTTTATTTTTTTTTTGTTATGAGGCATGGTGAAGAGCATGACTTTGTTTGTTTTTGTAGTTGAGCAAGAGCCTATTCTGCGCAAGTCACGTTTCTAGCCTTTGGAAGCTGGCTTGATGTTCTGTTGTTATTTTGGACAAATCCTTGCCAGATACTGAGATGACGGCATTGCTAGCATAGAACGCCATGCGAGCAGGGCAGGCGGTAGGTAGGGAATTAATGAACAGGCTAAATAACAAGGGGCTGAGTATTGAACCTTGAGGGACTCCAAGGCTCACTTCCCTTGATGCAGAGTTTCCCGCTAATTCGCATGCATTGTGATCTGCGGGAGAGGTAGCTGTCAAAACCAGTCTACCGTGTTAGGGAACAGTCCAATGGAAAGAAGTCAGTTTAGTAGAAGTTGGAGGTTTACTGTGTCAGACACTTTTGTGAGGTCTATGAAGACAGACCCTACTGCCAGATTCCAGATGGGGTTGGACCTGGGCCTTGTGAAGTGGTGAGTTACATGGTGGAGGCTCCAGGTGGAGTCTGACTGGGGCCTTGTAAAGTTCTAAATAAATAAACAAAACTTTACAAGGCCTCAGTCAGACCCCACCTGGAATTTCCATCATGCAATCCACTAAATTACAAGGCCCTGGTAAGACCCCACCTGGAACCTCCACCATGTGACCCACTACTTAACAAGGCCCTGGTAAGGCCCTACCTGGAATCTCCACCATGTAACCCACCATTTTATAAGGCTCCAGTCAGACTCCACCTAAAGTCTCTCTCTCTGCTGTGTAAGCCGCCTGTTTACAAGGTTCCAGTCAGACCCCACCTGGCGTCTCCACCATGTAACCCACCACTTTACAAGGCCCTGGTCAGACCCCACCTGGTGTCTCCGCCATATAACCCACCACTTTCCATTCCCCGTTCACACCTCACCTGGAGTCTCCACCATGTAACCCACCAGTTTCCATTCCCTGTTCACACCTCACCTGGAGTCTCCACCATGTAACCCACCAGTTTATAAGGCCCCGTTCAGACACCTTCTGGAGTCTCTGCCATGTAACCCGCCACCTTAAAATACCCTGGTCCGACATCACCTGGAGTCTCTGCCATGTAACCCATCACTTTACAAAGCCCCGGTCAGATCCCACCTGGAGTCTCCACCATGTAACCCACCCCTTTACAAAGCCCCAGTCAGACCCCAGCTGGAGAATTGAGTGCAGTTCTGCCCCCCCAATACAGAAAAGGAAAGTGAGGGGTTGGGAGGGTGCAGCACCAGCCACCAAATGATCAGGGGAGTTGGAGACTAGAGCTAAGGCCCTGTCCACATTGAACACGGTTTCACTGCAACTTTTTTTTAAAACAGTTTAAGGCTTACCGTGCTTGTGTGTCCACACTGGCCATACTGTGTTTAAACATGGTTTTGAACTACTTCCAGACTTGAGAGGAATTCCGCGGCAGTAAAACATGGTTTAGGAACTGTGTTGCATCACATCCGTCAGCTGTCCCACAATGCATTACAACTGTACCACAGTGCATTGTGGAACGTGCTGATGGTGCAGTGCGAGTCCCATCATGCAGGTGGACATTACCATGCAACTAATGTTGAAACATGGCTGTGCCCACTGCTGTTGGATTGTGGGGTGCGGAAAGAGCAGGATCAGACAGATAATAGACCATCCTTGTTTGAAGGGCTTGGTTTGGTCAAAAAAAAAAAAAAGCAACTGCTGGGTTTTGGGAACTGTTGAGGGATGGGAGGAGGGAGGTTGCCAGTAGTGGGAGGGTACAGAGGTGAACCACGAGAGGCATGCTGGTATTGAGGAGCAGTGCATTCTGGCTCCTCAGAGGACCAATAACAGCTGAAGCATGGCGAACACAGTACGGACTCCTGTCCACACTGGTCAGGTAACCATGTTTATTTTCAAATTGTGTTGAAAACCGTGCTAAACCCCTGATACTATCAGAGTTTAAACATAGTTTTCTAACATGGTTTGAAAATATTACCAGTGTGGAGGCAAACCTTGTTTGGAAGCTTCTGTAACATTGTTTTTCTTTTTTTGAAAATATAATTTTTATTGAGTTTTAAAATAGACAGTTGACATAATCCACACCGTTGTGTCATTGTATAGTTTTGAAATGTTAAATACATAGGTAATACATAATGGAGAGGAGCGCCCTGCTCACACATTACCATATATCATCAACAGAATCCAGAGAAGTCATTTTCTGCCTCTCCCCTCTCCTTGGCACAGCATATGGGGAGAGACTGGAGTACAATTATTTCGACTTTTCATATATTACTCTTCTATGGCATCTATTTTCTGTAACATTTTCACATGCCTGTAACGTTACTGGAGCCCTAGTGTGGACAGGGCCTAAGGGGAGAGGCTGGTGGTGTTTAATATGTTTTGCTTGGAGAAAAATAGGCCAAGACTTGACATGAGCAGAATTTTCCACATACTCAAGGGTATCCTCAAGGTGGAGGAGACAGAGGTGTGTTATCTGGTGTCCTCCTGTAGGATGTAGAGACAAACCCTGAAGTTCAGAGGCAGTACGGTCAGAGATAATGTTATGAAGCATGTGTTGCCCAAGAGGGTGGTAAAGCCATGAAACAACTTTACAGTAGATATGAAGGCAGCACAGGCCTTCAGGGTAAATTTTCTACTTACCATGAGAATCACTGGGTACCCTGAGTAGCAGCGTGAGTAGGAAATCGAGGGATGTCAGAGGAAGTAATATAATGAATGAGGTAAGTAAAAACTCCAAAAAGAGAAGAAAATCTAAATTCATAAACCAAAGCACCCCTCATACCTAAAGAGAAAGAAACGTCACGCAAGCTAAACATTTTCAGAGGGGAGATTTTCAAAATAACCTGTCAAGGATCTGCCTGGCACTATTATCAAAATGATTTGCCAGGGTCCTGCTTTCCGCTATTTTCAGAAAGATTTTATTTCTTATTTTATTCTTTTGTTAACTGGGTAAGGCCCACTAGGCACAGGTGCCTATTTTCAGGGGTGACCCAGGAGCACTGGGGAGGTTAAGTGACTTGCTCAGAGTCACACAGTATGTAAGTAGAGGTTGTGGGAATCAAACCCAGTTCTGTCTGTTGGATGTACCAAGCTCATTCACAGCTCACTACTCTAACCTCTAGGCTATACTGCCAGCGCCAATGACCCACCAAGGGTCTGCACAGTGCTATTTTCAAAATGATCCCCCAAATATCTGACTGCAATGATTTTCAGATTGATCTGCCAAGGGGCTGTCCCAGTGGCGCTGAGGGTTGAGGCGCTGGATGCCACACCTCGCCCCACGCCGGTGACCCAGGTTCTGGAATGGACTTGGGCTGCCAGAGATCAGCAGAGGAGGGAAGGGATCGAGCATCTGGAGGACTGCTGTCCCTTCCTGGGCGGGATCTGGGGCTAGCACCGCTCCTAGGTGGCTCCTGGGGGTAACCGGGGCAGTGCCAGGAACATGCGGCGCAAACAACTGTGGTGGAGCAGCGACAGGCGGTTCATCAGTGCCATGGACATCACTGCACGTCCGCACTTCAGGGGGCAACCATCATGGAAAAACCCTCAGTGGACTAGGGCGATAACAAGGGCTCCAGGGATCAGGCCCACATCCCTAGCACTGGACCGTCTCTCCTTCGGTTCCCCTTGGCTCCCATCCAAGACTGACTGTCTAATCACACAAAGGCCACCAGCTAGGTGGGTGGGGGCCCCTCACCCGGGGGGGTGATCTGGGGGATGGAAGGTCCTGGGTGGTGGTCCCTGGGGAGGGAGGGAGGTCTCAGACGGGGAGTAGAGACTTCAATCAAGCAGGCCCTGGCCAACCGAGTGCATAAAATAGAATTGGAGAAAAAAATCTGCCAAGGATGTCACTGCAGCGATTTTCAAAAGGATCCACCAAAGATCTGACTGCAGCAGTCTTCAAATGGGCATCTATGCAACCTGCTAACCATTATTAGATGGTCTAAGTGCTTCAGCCAAAGTTTGTGTCCAAATAAAAATGCAATTACGGCAGAAAATGATGCAAATTGAACTTTCTATCACATAGACACATCCTTTAAAAATAGCAGCAGGGCTCCTTGGACCCAGTCAGTTGGATGCAACCCACAGGAGCTGCATGCGTGTTTTTAACCCCCCACCGTACCCACAAGTTTTGTTCACCTCGGACTGAGTGCTGAGAACAGGACCGGGTCCATGATTCCTAGTTCATTGACATGTAAAACAAGCAAACCATCATCATGCTTTTCCCTCAGTAACGAAATCAAATGACACTATTAGCAGAATAAACGGGGCAATTATCACTAGATTTTTATGGTAGGAATCAATAGAAAGATTTTTGGATCGTTATAAGCACTGCAATTCTGGAAACTCCCCCAAAAAGCTCAGCACACACTGTTCCTGGTGTGAGAGTTGAAAGAAAAAGTGGCATTACTCATCTGGCCAGTGGGTGGAGCGGCAGGGTAGATAAAAATGTCTGAACAAAAGAGGGAGTTGAGCAGTTTGTCATACAGAGAACAGAAAACAGAAGGAACCAGTGGTGTACTCTGATATTATGTTGCGTAAGCAGGAGGGGGTGAAATACCCTTTGTCTTGTCTGATTCTTTTCACCCCTCACCTCATGACTTATTTTCTTGCCCTTGACTGTTTTCTTTATGCAGAACAGTTGGGGATTTTCTTTGAGGGTGTGCGTGTCTGTGTACGTGTGTGTCTGTATTGTGGAATGGTGAAGTTATTTCTACAATAGCAGGTAGTGGAAGACTAACAGTAAGTACATCAGCATGCTGGATACAAAAGCTTCAGTTCAGTAGAGTGCTCACACACACACACACACACACACACACACAGAAAAACAGGGCCATCAGAGTCCTTTATACTTATTTCTTAGTATTCCTTCTAGATCATTCTGATTCCATCAAAGACCATTAGTTTCTATTTTAGCACGAATCTTTAAAAACACTTAATCAGTATCACTTTAAAGGGATACTGTCAGCTTCCTTAAGCCTCAAAGTGTCTAGTTTAAAAAAAAATACATTTAATTTTAATAATTGTTCGGCCCGGTGGCGCTGAGGGTTGAGGCGCTGGACGCCACACCTCACGCCACACCAGCGACCTGGATTCAGGAACGAGCTCGGGCCATTGGAGGTTGGCGGGGAAGAGATGATCGAGCATCCATAAGACTGCTCTCATCTCCTGGGGAGGGACAGGGGAACGTCCCGCAGATGTAGCGGCACCCAGTGGTGCCTGGGTGCACTACAAATCGCAGAGACTTAGCAAGGGAACATGACGTTGGGCGGCCACCCTCTGGACGTGTACGGGTGTGCACATTTACGGGCTGGGTGGCATTGCATGGCTCTCGTCTGGGGAACTAAGTAGAAAAAACCCTGCTTCAGGGATAGGCGAAGGTGGGATCAGGGGGTCTTGGTCCCATGCCGAATGTTGAGTTTTGCCACCATGCACTTCTGTTCTCCCTCCTCCTTCTGGTCGCTCATCTGGATTATAGATAGAGTGCTGATTAGGGGATGGCGGCCCAGCCCTTGGGGGCTCAGAGCTGGGGGGAGTGAGCGGCTGGGTGGTGCAGGAGGGAGATCAGGCCTGTCGGGAGTGCAAAGGTGGAGGCTTCAGATGGGAAGCAACACTGAGTACTGAGTATCCTAACCAGAGAGAGGCCACTGAGGTAGGAGCACAAAAGAGAGTGTGGAAAAATACAATTTTAATAATTGTTCACAATCTGTAAAGGTTGCTGAAGTACATGTAGCTGTTAGTTTGATTCTAATCCCTTGTTATGTTGTCTTGCACGTGCAGCACAAGCCACATTTTGTGGCAGCTTGCTGGAGTAGCAGGTTGTGGAGGTGCGGCAGTGTTGTGGCCAATGCCGCCACTGCTTCTTTGGGCTTGTCTCTGTGGCACCAATGAATGAGCATGCTGTCAATGACCGCAGTTTAGAAGCGTGCCACCAACTTGAAAGAAATTAGCCGGCGCAGGGAGGGAGTGCCCCGTCATTGCATTGCCTTACCTGCTGGAACATTTCAATAAACATGGCAGCAACTCTTACCACCTGCCTCTCACAATCCCTAGGAAGCTGACTTCGGGGATGGCCAATCCCACTGTTGGCATGCCTCCTCCCCAGGTCAATTGGTTTGCCGACGGGGGTGCCCAATCCCCATCAGCATACTGTCCCCCTAGTTTAATTTGTCTGCCGAGGGGGGATGCCCCCCCAAACACAGACACGCTTTCTTTGCCAACGGGGTGCCCAATACCCGTCGGCTCCAGTCCCCCCCCAAAAAAAAACAGGTGGCACACTGGAAGCCCACCCCAGTGTGCCTAATGTACTACCTGAAAAAAGGAAAACCTTCCCCCAAAGTGTTTTTTTTTTATTGTGACCTGTAAACCAGAAAACTGTCCCTCGCTGTCTGTGGCAGCCCTCCCCCAATCCACACCCACCCTCTGCACAACCCACCTCCCCACACCCTTCCCCTCACTCCATACTTACCTCTGGAGGTTGGCACAGTATTCTTTGGTGGAGCAGGAACACGTCTGCACTTTTCAAAGCCGACCGTGAACTGAAGAAATGCTGGTAAGCTGTATAATGGCATTATTGGGGGGGGGGGGTTCAACTTAGGTGGAAATCTCAGCCAATTTTTTTACTTTTGGCTCCAAATTTTCAACATGGGGTTCTTGGGACCCCACCTCATGAAATCAGTGATTGTCATTTCGTTATTCAGTCCCAAAAGGTGATTTCGCTGTCACTGTGTGGAATCACCTTTTGGGACTGATTAAGGAACCAACAGTGCCATTGTTCATGAGGTGGGCTCCCAAAATGCCTATGCTGCAAATATGGTGAAAAAATTCAAAAAAATGACTGTGTTACGAGTGTGCATTGCGCAATTTCTACACACACACACTTGTAACTTTGACAATCTTTAATATTTTCTCTCCAGATTTTCAACATTGCCATTTCTTCACACCTCCTTGTGAATGGTACAGCTGTCATTGTTCACATCCTGCCTGAAATGTGTTATGGCACAGTTGCTGTGGGAAATCAACATATGGGACAGATTAACAAAATCACAGTGCCACTGTTCATGAGTGGAGGTCCCAACTTCTTTCATGAGGTGGGGTCACAAAAAACCCATGTTGAAAATTTGGAGTGCAAATACCAACAAACGCCTGGGGCATTAGGGTTTCTAACCGTAACATCCCATCCTGTAGAGACTGACAGGTGTCAGGGGTGTGGCTTTGGATTGTCAGCTGTAATGCTCATGCCGTTCAACTCCCACCCCCACCCTGAAGCCAGTGACAGGCATCAAGGTGTGCCTTGGACTCTTCAGCCCCAAAGTTCACCTCATTCTCCTATACTGCACCCATCTCAACTTTTTTCTTTATGGAATGGGGTGAGCGCAAGGTCCGATGACCCCAAGGCACAATGCGATACTTGTCGGAGTCTGCAGGGTAGGGTGAGGTGAAATGGCGTGAGCATTATGGCTGACGACCCAAAGGCACACCTCAATGCCTGTCAGTCTCTGCTGGTTCGAGTGGGGTTGACGTCAGTTCCATACTTACTGCCATTCCTATTATGCATCTCTCTAACTCCTGCACTACCAATGCCAGTGCCAGTAAGACAACATTCAGCATTGACAAATGCTTCTTATATTTGCTTGTACATGCATATGCAAAGCAAACATCTTATGAGAGTAGAGTAGTGGGCTTCAGAGGTGTCACTGTCTCATCCAATGCAGTTACAAATATCTTATGAGAGTAGAGCAGCAGGCTTCAGAGGTGTGTCACTGTCTCATCCAATGCAATTGCAAACATATTGTGAGAGTAGAGCAGCGGGCTTCAGAGGTGTGTCATTATCTCATCCAATGCAATTGCAAACATATTGTGAGAGTAGAGCAGTGGGCTTCAGAGGTGTGTCACTGTCTCATCCAATGCAATTGCAAACCTATTGTGAGAGCAGAGCAGCGGGTTTCAGAGGTGTGTCACTGTCTCATCCAATGCAATTGCAAACATATATTGTGAGAGTAGAGCAGCGGGCTTCAGAGGTGTGTTTCTGTCTCATCCAGTGCGACTCAGGCTGCAGGAGGCTTAACTGTGATAGGCCAATGATTAGCAAGGCTGATCTCGAGGCTGTTTTGCTGGTTGATGGGTGGAAACTTTGTATAGTTGAAAGAAGGCAACCGCGCCTGTCAGATAGCTGCTGCATAGCTGCTGCATCCATTTATCTGCAACATTGCCCAACAGCCAGTTGAGCAGTGTTGTACTTGGCCAGCTCTTCATTTTGCTTTAAATAGGTCGGGGTGCCCACCCCTGTTACTGGTTTATATCACCCCCCTACCCTCCACACTGTCCGTCCCCCTTGTCCTTCCTGATGGTGATTCATTTTTTTTTTTAATTAAGTGGACTAGGGTGCCTATCCCTGGTATTGCTTTATACCACCCCCCTTCCCTTCAGATCACCCGTTCCACCAAAACACATATGTGGTGACACAGAGGTGCCCAGACCCAGTGCCACAAAACACTCTGCCATCACTGTGGAACCCAATCTCCAGTGTCGAGTCAAGTCCTTATGTAAACTGCCAATCCGAAAGAGACTCTGCACTCTGGTTACTGTAGTAAGAACAGCACTCACAATTTCAGTTCAAATGCACATTCTTTTTATTTAAGTGCACAGTAGCTATGGTCCGTACTTACAGGTGCAACAGGTACAGCATACCTTCACGCCACTCTGCTTTGGCGTTTCACAAACTAGAAGTTCCTCAGGAGGCATCTAGCGCCCCTGCAAAATAATAAAATTGTCCCTTGTTTATTTTATTTTTTTTACTTGCAAAGAACAAAACGATCCCTGGCTGGTCTCAACCCCCACCCCCATCACTTACCTAAAGATGATTCAACATCATAGATCCACTCTTTGATCAGAAAGATATCCTCCTCCTGGAACTGTGACTGCGATATGAGAAAAAAAACTAAGTCTGGTTAATGTATTTAAATGCGTTTTGAGCTGATAACTTTGTGTTATTTTTAGGTGCCAATAAGCACAGCTTGGAAGCGCCTGTTGTCATGTGTACTCTTTTTCTGCATTTTAGTCAGGTTTAAGGAAACCTTTTGTGTGAAGTGATTTGCTGTGAATCATTTTGTGTGGGTAATGTGCCGTTCGCCAAGATAGAGAGACGGCGGACTGATCTCCAACTCTGTAGCTTTCCCTACTGTCCAGCTGCTAAGTTGAATAATAGTCTTTGCCCTCATCTGCACCCTGGAGGCAGGCTGAATTTTAACAGGGGGAGGCACGGAGGCCATAGGCATCAAGGTTTGCTGGGGCGTAACTATGCCTACTTTATTTATTGACTTTTTTTGACTGGGTACTTCCTGTAACCCCTCTACAAATGGGGGTTCCCGAAAAGTCTTCCTTGAGCTTTCATAAATGCTCACTACCAGGCTGGTGTCCTGCGTTTTAGCAGTTTAAATGTGATTGCCAGAGAATGCCTGTATAGCCTTTGTGTACTGTCTCTTTAAGAGCTGCCTGGATTGCAGACATAAGTAATCTGAGAGTGAGCTTTGTTGAAAGATGTAACTATTTGCTGAAAATCATTTAGAGTGATAATGATAATGAAGTTTGTCTAACCTGCCTTTTTTGCAGCAAGGACTGTTTTGTTTGTCTCCACTATCTTGGCCCTGGACTGCGAATTGGACCAATCAGTACTGGTGGAACCTAAAATGGAGCCAGACTATAGGAGCTGTCTGGAGTCAAAATCTGTAGGAATTGTAGTTTTGGGCTTTTTGTGCCTTTTTGCACCTGAAGGGGGAGCCTTTGTTGTGAATCTGAAGAAGACTGAAGATTTGCTGAATGTGACTGGCCTGTCAGGATTTCCATCTGCTTTTGAATCCCCGGTTTGTGCAGAGACTTTGCGATCGTGACTGGAGAGCGGTTTGCCTAGTACAGTAGAATTTCCTTACATGTACAGTAAATGTGCTGTGTATTGAAAGTGGGTCATGATTTGGTTCCCCACTGTGTGAACTGTGTTCTACTTGCTGGTACCGTAGAATCCTTTACATATAAATGTGCTGTGTATTGAAAGTGGGTCGTGATTTGGTTCCCCATTGTGTGAACTGTGTTCTGCTTGCTGGAAGCTTTATCCAGCCTAATCGGACTGAATCCGCATTCATCTCCATTCGGCCTGGGCCATGACATACTGGCCCTGCCAGACTACCCCACGGCACAAAGAAAGCCACTGAGAGACCTGCCTGGGGATCACCCCCTGCTCCATGCTTGAACAGGAACGACACCTCGGTGAATCGTGTGGGCCCTGCTTCTCCTGGCACTCCAGATTAACCACCTGCTGTGTCGATTTCAAACAACATGAAGTCTTGCTGTATTCTGACATATGCAGTTAGGTCCTGCCTTTCAACTGCCCCGGAGAACAAAGAGTTACATTTTCTATGCCTAGCATAGAATGTTCATCACAAGCTCAGTTGAAGCCCCTGTCTGCTGTTGTTTAAACTGCAACCGTCAGATTCTTTACTCCGCCTCACTGAACAGTCGCTCTGGAGATTTCTCCTGCTGCTCAGTTCAGAAAGTCGGTTGAAGTGTTGGTTTTCAGTCGGTTCCTACCAAATTGCTGTTTCCGCTTAGTCGGTTCAAGTCTCTGTCTGTGGTACCTTGAGTACTAGATAGGTTTTTGTTCTGTTTCTGTGTGGAACTTGTAAACTGTGGATCGGTTCGGCTGAACTGATCAGTTTGAGGTAAAAAAAAAAAAAAACAACTTGTGCTTACTTTAGAGTGTGGTAACCGGTCCGTATCAGTTCTAAAAAAAATGGATTTAATTATGTTTTTTTTCCAAGACCCGTGACACGGTCAGGAACCGATAGGAAGTCTTGCCTGGCAGATTGCCGAAAAAAGGGTACGTTTTTGGTTAGGATTGGCCATGTGTGAGAAACCCAAGAAAAAAAACGGGCCCACTGGGTTTCAACACTGCAGTGTGTGTGGGGAGGTCTTTGCCAAGGCTGATCCCCACATCACCTGTGTTTATTGTTTGGGGTTTGACCACCTCGATTCAGACTGCCAAATTTGCAAGAATTTTCCCAAATCTACCCTGCAAAAGAGATTAGGTAGACTGAGGGAAAGAGAGGCCGATAAGTCCGCTGACCCAGATGGCCAGCCTGGTTCGGTTCCGACTGAACCAGAAGGAGTGCCCTCTGACCAGGGTGATACTTCTTCGGGCAAAAGGAGAGCCGATTCCGAGGAATCGAGTCTGATAAAAAGAAAAACTAAAGACAAATCGACCGGTTCGGACCCAGATTTTCATACTCCGACCGTCGATGAGATAGCCAAGGCGATAAGGATTGTGCAGTCGCTTAGTTCAGTTCTGACCAAACCGGCACCATCTGGCAGGGGCTCAGTTCGGTCGGTTCCCCCGGTTCCGGATTATACTTTGGAAGAATTTTATGAACCGGAGGAGGAGGAGGAGGGAGAGTATGAGGATGATTATGGTGATGGTGAAAGTCTGGATGTGCCTATTGACCCAGGCATCTCCCCAGACAGACCTTCAGGTATTTCACCTCCTAGGCTTTCTGAGTCCCCTTCACACTACATGTTCTACAAAAAAGTGGCTGATACCCTCCAGCTTCCTGTGGAGGAAGCAGTGGAGGATCAGGAAGAGCCTGATTATGTTGAGAAGATGGACATCCCAGAGTCCAGGAGACTGTCTTTTCCCCTCCACAAATCCTTTGGGAAACAGACACAAAAAATTCTGAAGTCTCCTAATTCTATACCTCCTGTGGACAGACGAATGGACAAGAGGTACACTCTCTCAGGCTCAGACACTGAGTTTCTTCTTCAGCAATGCAGCCATGTTGGGGTTGTGCAGGCTGCTGCCTTTGTTAAGGCAAACATTCCCTTGGCATCACACCCCCCAGACAAGGACTCCAGGAAGATTGATGCCATGGCAAAAAAAGAATCAGTACATGGCAGCATCTCTGGGACTCAGGCAGGCTAACTATATGGCCTATACAGCCAGGTACCAGAAGTCCAGGTGGGACACTGTGCTGGCTCTGGCTAAACAGGCCCCCGACCAGCTTGCCAAGGAGCTGGAGCAGGTGGCTGCAGATGGGATTGAGGCATTGAAAGTACAGTTTCATGCTGCTGTAGACTCCAATGATGTTTCATCAAGAGTCATGGCTACATCTGTGGCTTTTCGGAGGATGGCTTGGCTCAGACGTATTAGCCTCTCACAGGATACCCAGGTTAAGGCCATGGATTTTCCTGTAATTGGTAATTCTCTGTTTGGGGAGCAGACAGAATTACATGAAGAAGATGAACGAGTACAGGACCACTTTCAGGAGTGCTCAGGCCAAAGAAAGGCAAGTAACTCCTCAAAGGCAGCAGTCCAGGGGCAGGGGCAGGCCTTTCCAAAGGCCTTTTTACCAAACTCAGGCCTTCTCTTCTTCCTTTTTGCAGAGGGGGTTCTTTAGAGGGAGAGGCAGAAGGGGGATGAGCAGGCCTGCATCCACCCCTCAGCCTAAAGCCTCTGCCAAGCAGACACCCTGATGGGTCTGCCCGGGTCGATTCTCCCATACCAGTAGGGGGCAGGATGGCTTACTTTGTCCAGGACTGGAAGTCTCTTACATCAGACAAGTGGGTCCTGGAAGTAGTAAGCCAGGGACTGGTTCTCAGCTTCAGAAAATTTCCCAAGATGAGAGCCAGATCTTTTTCACCTGCAAATCTCTCAGAGACCCTTGCCCTAGAGGCGGAGGTTTATTCTGTCCTAGCTCTCAGAGCTATAGAGAGAGTTCCCACCCTACACAGGGGCAAAGGATTTTACTCCAGGTACTTCCTAACCCCCAAAAAGACAGGAGAATGGCGGCCCATCCTGGACCTAAGATATCTGAACAAACATCTTTTGAAGCCAAAGTTCAAAATGGTAACTCTAGGAATAATCCTTCCTTCTCTAAGGCCAGGGGACTGGCTAGCCTCCCTGGACCTCAAAGATGCCTACTTTCACATTCCCATCAGGTGCTCCCACAGAAAGTACCTCAGGTTCAAGTTGTCCTCAGGCCACTATCAATTCAGAGCAATGCCCTTTGGCCTAACATCAGCCCCAAGGGTTTTCACAAAGTGCCTGGCAGTAGTTGTTGCCTTCCTAAGAAGACAAAAGATCTCCATCTTCCCATACTTGGACGGCTGGCTCATAGTAGGTCAGTCTCCCGACCAAGTCAAGTCACATCTGCAAGTGACCCAGCAAGTGCTCACTTCCTTAGAATTCCTTCTCAACCTACCAAAGTCAGTTCTCGAACCAGTACAGCTCCTCACCTTCATAGGTGCAGAACTGGATACAGTAAAGGCAAGAGCCTTCCTTCCCCTGGAAAGGGCAAGGACCCTTATGGAACTGGCCTCTTCATTCAGCCTTCAGGTGTCTCGACCAGCAAGGCATTTCCTTCAGCTACTGGCCACATGGCAGCTTCCACAGCAGTGGTCCAGGGAGCAAGATTCAAATGAGGACATTCAGTTCCATTTAAGAGCCTTTTGGTCCCAAAGAAAGGATTCCCTTACCAAACTAATCCCAGTGACTCGAACCCTGATCCAAGCCTTGCAACAGTGGCAGGATCAGGACAATTTGAGAGAAGGGGTTCCATTTGTCATTCAGTCTCATTCAGTGATACTCACCACAGATGCTTCCCTGCTGGGCTGGGGTGCCCATTTCGAGGATCTTACCACCCAAGGACTGTGGTCACCTCAGGAATCTCTGCTTCACATCAGTCTCTTGGAACTCAGAGCAGTGTTTCTGGCACTGCAAGCTTTTTCCAAATCTGTACAGAACAAGGTGTTTCAGGTCAGAACAGACAACACCACCACCATGTGTACATCATCAAGCAAGGAGGCACTCGGTCTATGGCCTTGTGCACAGAAGCAATGAAGTTGTGGTCCCTGGCCTATTCCTGCAAACTCTCTGACAGCAGTTCACCTCCGGAAGGACAATGTCCTAGCAGATGCACTGAGTAGAATATCCCAGGGCCATCACGAATGGGCCCTGGATCCTCTAGTTTTGAAAGTGATTTTCTCGAGATGGGGCACTCCAGAGATAGATCTTTTTGCAGCCCCAGACAATCACCAACTTCCTCTCTTTTGTTGCAGACCCCCAGTCTTGGGCTCAGTCCCCCTGGATGCTCTGATTCTGAACTGAGAAGGGAAATTTATGTGTTGTGCATGTTTTCTTCCATCACAGGGTCCCAACCAGCTGCAACGTTCCTGGCTAGCCCACCATTCTCCATCTGGGTACCCAGAGTGTGTGACTGTTTATGGACCCTGAAGTGCATGCATAACTGTTTGATTTATACAGCCTTTAAGCAGATTAACCTGATTACGCCCCTCCCTTGTTCAAGCCCCTTAAATAAATCAGATCTCTGTTTTTTGCATTTACCCTGACTGTGGTTCCAGTTTGTGCAAGAGTACTGTACTGCTGTTATTTGCTGTGTATAACCTTGTTTTACAGGGGGTTCCCAGGGCCGGGCCAGAGGAAAACCCTGGTGGTAAGTGCAAACAGTGTGGGTACTTGTGTGGTGTACCAGGGGTATTGTGAAAGTGATTATTGTGTATTGTTCCAGCCACTAGTAAGGAAAGAAGGGGGTTACAGTGTCCCGGAAGGCTGTACCCAGGTTAGCTTGACCACTACCAACCCTGACCTCCGGGTGGAGGCACCCATTTCAGAACTCAGGCCCCTTAACCTGCTACTAGCCAAGCAGGCAGGGGTAGTAACCCTTGGGAATAGCGCCACCTAGGGGTTACACTTCCCATATAAATTTGCATACAGCAAATCTTCACATTTTAAACAAGCATTTGTCAGCGTCGAATGTTGATTGCTGATACATGCTGTTTAGATATTTGGAAGTGAAAGTCCAAAGAACTGTCATGTGCCCCCTTCCCAAAGACATCCACTGTGTCTTTCTGTTCAGTATTCACAGAAGAGGGGGAGGGGCAAGGGGCACAGCAGTACCGCAGTTGCAAAGGTGTGAAGAGGTGGAAAATAGTCCATCCATTCACAGGCAGAGGAATCCTGCAGAAGGTGAGTAAATTGAAGGTGGACAAACTGATGGGACCAGATGGCATACACCCAAGGATATTAAAAGAACTGTGAAGGGAAATAGCAGCACCTCTGGCAGCCATGTTGACTGAGTCATTCAACACAGGGGTGTTACCAGAGAATTGGAGGAGGCACATGTAGTCCCTCTATACAAATCCAGCAGTAGGGAGGAGGCGGGGAACTATAGGCCGGTCAGCCTCAGTTCAGTAGTGGGGATGATCGTGGAGACATTGGTTAAAGAAAGGATAGTGGGGCATGTAGAAGCCATCGGAGTCCAGGACCATAGGCAACATGGATTCACAGTGGGGAGGTCATGTCAGACAAATCTGGTTGATCTCTTTGGGTGACAAAGGAAGTAAATCTGGGTGGGGGCAGTGCACAACACTTACCTTGATGTAAGCAAAGCCTTTGACACCGTTCCACATAGGAGGCTAATAAAGTAGCTGAGTAGGCTGGGCATGGAGGAAAGGGTGGTAAACTGGGTAACAGACAGGAGGCAGAGAGTGGTGGTAAATGGGGCGCAGTCTGGGGAGAGGTGGTGACCAGTGGGGTGCTGCAGGGAGTGGTCCTGGGGCCAGTTCTGTTCAATGTCTTCATTAGTGACATTGCAGAAGTGCTGAAGGGAAAGATCTGCCTGTTTGCAGATAACACCAAGATGTGTAACACAGTAGATATCCCAGAGGGGGTTGAGAAAATGAGGAGGGACCTGGGGAAGCTTGAGAAATGACCTGAGGACTGGCAACTGAAGTTCAATTCAAAAAAGTGCAAAATTATGCACCTGGGACACAGAAACCCTGGGAAAAGGTACAGGTGGGGAGGGGGGAGTTGCTGACAGTCACAAAGAAGGAACGGGACCTGGGGAGTTCTTATTTTAGATGACCTGAAAATGTTAAAGTGGTAAGGCAGCTGGGAGGGCCAGTGACATGCTGGGGTGCATAGGCAGGGGTATCACCAGCATAAGGAGGGAGGTAGTGATGCCATTATATAAAACCATAGTCAGGCCTCACATGGAGTACTGTGTGCAGTTCTGGAGGTTGCACCTTCGTAAGGATATTAACAGGCTGGTGATGGTCCAGAGAAGGGCGAATGAGATGGTACAGAGCTTGCAGCACAAGACTTATGAGGAGAAATTAAGGGACCTCAATATGTACTGAGTGGAAGAGAGGCGGGAAAGAGGGAATATGATAGAAACATTCAAGTACCTCAAGGGTATAAATATAACTACTGAGAAGCAGGAGACAGCTGCTGTCGGCACATGTGCCAGCTTCTGTGTGATATTCTTTTGTTCTTCTAAATCTGTAATCTCCAGTATTTCAGTAACCACATGACCACACTGCCTTCTGTAGGCAATTTTATGCTGGTTGATGCCTGGTGTCAGATGGCAGACAGAGGGCTCACCAGATTGTGTTGCCATTTGAAAAACTTCATAGAGTGTTCTTTTACTGGAAAGCGTTTTGGAAAGGTGGTGAAGGTCTCACAGTTTTTATTATGATTTTATCTTCTTATGTCTGTCCCCTTTGGTCCACCCATCCCTACACCCAAACTGTCATCAGTGGCCACAGCTGCAGCCTTCTTCTTGGCAAGATGTTGGGTGAGAAACATAGAAACATAGAATGTGACGGCCCACCTAGTCTGCCCATTTCTCTACCTGATGGACAAGCTGCAGATTCTAGTTAATCAACATCTTACTTCCTCCTACCTCCCAGTACAAATGCCTTTGGTCTGTCCGTGAGCAGCTGCCTTCACAGTCTGTGAAGTCTGATGTCTTTCAGTGCCGCTTATTGGTCATCTTCCAACACTGGTGAGACGCTGCCAGCCCAAAACTAACTGAGGACAAGCAGGTTTCAAAGTGGGGAAGAAATGGAGTGAGCAAGAATCAAGTACTCATTCAGATGTTGCGTTGATTTTAAGATCAGCATAGTGGTGTGGACACTGCAAATAGAACCCCAGCTCATTAAGCAGCCTTATGAAGAGTAAAGGCTTCTCGGAGCACTGGGGTTCTGTTTATTGTACTATGAGTGGGCTGCATCTAATTCGGTAATTTATGGTACGTTACATCTGGATGTATGGTAGGGCCAACTTTAAATAAATACTGCAGCTGAATTAACACATGTGCCATAGAAACATAGAATTTGTCAGCAGAAAAGGACCACTCAGCCCACCCAGTCTTCCCAAGTGTTCTCTACCTACTTGTAACTCCTGCCTGTATATGTTACTACATGTGTTACTCTGCCTGCATCTATCAGGACCTCCTTGTGAATTAGCTTGCTTAATGGATTTTTCCTGCAATGAACTTGAGCCTACTCCACTTCCATAGCCCTGTTGATCTCCGTTGACCCCCTTACCCTTTTTCTAATATACCCCTCTATTTATCCCATGCATGTTTCATGCCCCCTACCATTTTAGCTTCCACCACTTATCATGGCAGTCTGTTCAATGCATCTACCACCCTTTCAGTAAAGAAATATTTCTTCACATCTATCCTGAATGACCCCCCCAACTTCATTGTATTTCTCTTGGTTTGGGTGTTCATCCTTATTTGAAGGAAACTCCCCAACTGTGCCCTCTTTACCCCTGTGAGGTACTTTGTAGGTCTTGATCATGTCACCTCTTGCCCTTCTCTCTTCCAGAGTGTACATGTTGAGATTCTTCAGCCTTTCCTTGTAGGGATTCCTGTGAAAATTCTGAACCAGTTTAGTCGCCCTTCTCTGGAAAACCTCCACCTTATGTCCTTTCTGAAGCGTTGACTTTAAAACTGGACACAGTACTCCAGCTGGGGGTATAGCAGGGAGTGATACGATGTCAGCACAACATCCCTCCTCCTCCTACTGGAGAGGCCATGCTTTATGCACCCCAGAATCCAATTTGCCCTGCCATAGCCTTGTCACACTGTACCTGCCATCTTGAGGTCCTCTGATATAATAACCTCAAGGACCCTTTCATGTCTAGTGAGTATCAGTACCTCTCCCCATCCTGTTACCTTTATCGGGGTTCCTATGCCCAGTACATGATTTTACCCTTGTTGGCATTGAACCCCAAGTAAAGTAAGAAAATGGAATTGATTTGAATGGTGCGACTTTAAGCAGCTTTTCGGGGAGGTGTGTGTGTGTGAAGGTGTGGGGGCTCTGCTACCAACTGTTTACTTTTGATTTGGTATAGGGTGACCAGACTAACCTGCTCCCCAGTCCGTGTGTGCTACATCGGAGATAAAAAGAGCCCAAATAGCATTGAGCCAAGAACTAGGCCCACTGCGGCACCCCTTGTCATTCTCTGGGTGCCGAGGAGCTACCTCACCACCACCACAACCCTCTGCACCCTCCCTGTAACCAGTTCTCTATCCATTTAGTCAGACCACCTTCCACCCATTACCCTCCTTCTCCCTCACTCTTCTCCTCCTTGGCCTGTGTCCCTCCTCCCATTTAGTCCACACCTTTCTCCTCCTTATTCTTACCGGGTGGTGGTGCCTTCTGTATTACACTCAGACCACTCTGCCTGCCCCTTCCAGGGTTACTACGCCTCTGCCTTTACTTATATCTAGGGCGGTGACCTCAGCAGGCTCCCCTGTCCGGACCTTTCTACCAACCTCAGTCTTTTGGCCACCCCCCCTCCAATTTGTTTAAATCCACCTTAGTAGAGATATACCCCTCTAATCCTTTTATTTATTTATTTTTTTACATATTTTCTCACTGGGCTACAGTCGGCTTGGTCATCCTGACCGACCCCCTTAGCCCTGCCTCCATTTATCAGGCCGAGCTGCTCACCTCCACGGACTACCCCGTGGGTGGGGGTGGTGAGAACTCCCAGGTCCTTCACCCCGGAGCAGGATCTGGTTGAGGAGGCTCCATCTGGGCGGGCAGGGGTCAGAAGCTCATGCTGCCTGACCGTAGCCCATTTTCCACTTTTCTCCCTTTGCAGAGTGCGGGCGCAATGACAGCAAGCTGAGCATGTCAATGTCTGCCATTATCAGACTCCTACGTATGTGGACAGTGTCAAAGGATTTGTTTACATCAAGGAAAGCATTGTCCACTTCCCCACCCTGATTTACTTCTTTGTCACCCAGTCAAAGAGATCAACCAGATTTGTCTGACATGACCTCACCTCCCACTGTGAATCCATGTTGCCTATGATCCTAGACTCCATGGCTTCTAGATGCCTCACTATCCTTTCTTTAAGCAATGTCTCCATGATCTTCCTCACTACTGAGGTGAGGCTGACCGACATATAGTTCTCTGCCTCCTCCCTACTGCTAGATTTGTATAGAGGGACCACATGTCCCTCCTCCAATACTCTGGTACCACTCCTGTGTTGAATGACTCCAGTGAACATGGCTGCCAGAGGTACTGCTATCTCCTTTACAGTTCTTTAATATCCTTGGGTGTATGCCATCTGGTCCCATCGCTTGTCCACCTTCAATTTAGTCACCTGCTGGATTCTTCTGCCTGTCAATGGACTATTGTCAACCTCTTCACGCCTTTGCAACTGCTGTACTGCTGTGGCCTTGCTCCTCCCCCTATTCTGTGAATACTGAACAGAAAGACACAGTGGATGTCTTGGGGGGAGGGGGCACATGACAGTTCTTAGGTATGGTACTTTCACTTCTAAATACCTAAACAGCACATATAGGCAAGCAACACTCGGCATTGACAAATGCTCGTTCTAAATAACCTACCCGTGGCCTGCCCACATACATCTATTCACATGTATGCAGATAACACAGTCCTGTATACTTCAGGTACTTCTCCCTCTGATGTAGAATCCAGCTTACAGCTGAGCTTCAACGATGTCCAGCTCTGGTTTCACTCAAATCAGCTATTCCTGAATGCCAAGAAAACAGTCTCCATGACCTTTGGCACAAGGCAGAGATTATCTCGGCCCCCCCTCCCTAAACACCTTCCACACCCTGGATGGGGCAAAGCTGGAGGCTTGTTCCTCCTTTAGATACCTCGGGGTATGGCTTGACCAGCACCTCAGTTTTTCTAACCATGTTGAGGCACTCCACATGAAGTTGCACCTCAAGCTTGGAGCGCCTGTACCGCAACCAAGGGTGCATCCTGCTACCGCCCAGCGGAGACTGTACAGAACATGATCCTCTCTATCTTTGACTACTAAGATGTAGTCTATTGTGCCACTCCCAAGACTCCCTAACCAGACTGAACACCCTGTTCCATTTCTGTCGTTTTGCCCTTGACTGTCCTCCCAACACATACACCACTGCAACCTCTACCAGGATTTGCACCTCCCCTCACTGCAGGATAGGAGGTTGTCCCACTGCACCAGGCTCACGGCCAAGTACTGGACACAGTCCCTGCCCCGTACCTCTCTGGTGCCCGGTCCTCATCGCCCCCACCTTTGCACTCCCTCCAAAATTACGACACCCACTCCCTGAGTGTCCCACGCATGGCTACCACTGCAGGACAGGCAGCTTTCTGCTATTACATGCGTAAACTGTGGAATTCCCTACCACTGGCCATTTGGCAAACCAACTCTGCCCATAGACTAAACTCTCTCCTCAAAGCCCACTTCTGCACCTCCTGTGCATACACCTAGACGGCTGATAACCCCACCGTCGGTGTGCAGCTATGGTCCAGCAGTAATTTCCGGGTTGCCCCTGAAATAGGGATAAGATTACTTCAGTGGGCCTACCTGGTCATCAAAATTCAAATAAATAAATAATAAATTGGCTATCTCACTCCACCTGCCTATATCCCAACTATACGCTCCTTAAGGTTATTGTTGTAATCACTTTCCTGATGTACTGTATATGAGCTGTAACTAGTCATTTAGTGGTAGGGTACATGCTGTATTGTTATATTCTGTGTTTCTCCCTGCTCTCTTACCTGACTGTATTTCTACCAGTATTTTCTTCCACGATGCAACCGACTTCCTGTATCTAATTCTCCAGCTGTACTTTTGTACATAATGTGATTTGTGCTCATGCATTACTGATGTATTTATAGTCTGTACATATTATCTTTTTGCAATCAAGCATTTATCTGATGTACTGTATTATGCTCTGTGTTTACTCCCATGCTCCCCACCCCCAGGACACGTCTGGGATTGAGTGGTAGTCTGCTCAGTATGCCTTCCTGGTTAAACTCTTAAATAAATAAATAAATACTGTCAATGTTTTACAAAGCTATTTGCTGTGTTTTTATCCATAAGCTTTACTAATTATTTTATACAGTAAATAGATCTTAGTCTGAACTATGTGGAGTGCCTTTTTTCATATAGTGGAGTCAGATGCCACCTAGTGGTCATCGGTGGTATCATAGTTTATGCAAGCCCACGTTTAGTAACAGCCCATTTGTAAGAGCATTTCTCTTTGGCAAACTTAATGTTCTTACAGACAGACTCCACTGTACTTACCTGTTGATGTGTAGGCTCCCACTTCCACTGTCTAGGGGTATCCAGGTGGAAAAAGTGGGAGGGGTGCTATAAGTTAGAAAACACTTTCCATGGAAAATTGAAATATGCTCATTACCTGGTTCCTCTGGTTGCAAGATGGCTTCACTAGCTGGGAACAGGCTCTTCTTGGATTCCCGGGTTGACTGCAGGTGCAATGTTTGTTGGCAGGCACATGCACAGTTAAAATGATTAAATTCAATGTCTGCAACTCCAGTGGCACAGAAGCATTAGGACAGCAGTGCTTGGGGTCTCGAGGCAGCCAATCCAGCCACAGGAAAAGCCCCAATCATCGAGGTGAGCTGGAGCATGGGACACGCAAGACAAAAACTGTCCAGGCTTTGAAAGAAGTCCCAGCCCCAGAGGAAAGAGCAGCGGACGCTTTTCATGGCCGCAGGGAAGGGAGCAGCAGGTGGCATCTTTTGGCCGCAAGGACCAAAGCAGCGGTGGCATCCAAAGCCACAGAGAGGGCGCAGATTGACCGTGGCAATTTCAGCCTCAACAGCGAGTGGGGACCAAGGATCGCCAGTGGCACTTTCGGCCGAGAGGGGACTCCAGCAGTGCAGAGACATCAGGACAACAGTATTTTGTCCCACCCAGCCACCCCGGTCCCGACCTCTATTAAATGCCCACAAAGGGCAGGGACAACACCAGGAAGGACCTCACTGGTAACTATTAGGAACACTCAAAGCAACGGAAAAGGGCTGATCACTTGAAGTGGACTAAAATGCAGCTAAAAAAACTGGGCAGGGAGAAGAGGGGATTGCTTGATTATTTGAACTACAGTTGGACAAAGAGGGGAAATGTTTATGGTACCAGTCACCATTATATAGTCATAGAGCCTTGCTGAAGGGCAGTATCTGCTTATTGTCTGTCACTGGTACAGAATGGGAAAGTTCTGATTGTTGAGATATTTATGTTTGCCTGTCATTTAACTAACTGGTGGGGCAGTATCTGCTGGCATTTAGGAAGGGCTCTAGACTGATACCTGGGGGCTGTTTCTGCTTGTTTTTGAGGGGCTCTTGACTGACCAGAGTATAAACTGGAAAGGGGACAGGGAGGGTCAGTGCTTGTCAGGAAATGCACTAGGATGACTGTGAAACTTACAGGAGGAGGGCCTAAATCTTGTCTGAAAGGCTTTTGACTGACTGGCATATCGCAGGCCAATCAGGAAGGGGGCAGGACAAGGAAGGAGAAATGAGAAGAGCAAGGGAGGAACCAGCTTGGACCGGGGGGTCACAGCAGATGGGAATGGGGGGATCATAGAAGATGGGGCTGGTGAAGGACAGGGCAACAGCAGCAGGTGCCACCTTGTGAGGAGGAGGTAACAAATATAAGTACCAGGCAATGAAAAGCAGCAAGGGGTATGGGGGGGGGTAGTTGGCTGTAATGGTTGTGGGGCTGCTGTTTTCATGAGCACTCTATGGAAGGTAAGGGAATGTCCTATATGTCAAAATCTGAGGAGGATGGAGGCTGAACTAGCAAGATTGAAGGGGGAACTTGAGAGGAGGGATAGGGAGGGGAGTAGATGGGGGGAAGGAGGGTACAAGGAGAAGGACCGAAAGAGCGGAGGGGCAAACAAGATGGGGAGAGGACAGGGGCCCAGAGGACCCAGAGCAGGGACAGAGGGGCCCTGAACAGGACAAGAACAAAGAGGCTATGGACAGGAGGAGCAAAGGAAATACATAGATACATAGATACATAGACAAAGTGTGATAAGGGCCTATGGCCCACCTAGTCTGCCCATTTGAGCTTGTAAGTTCAGTTTGTTTCCCTAGAAGTCTATTTCCCTTACCCCGACCTCTAGAATGCCTTTATGTCTATCCCATGCATTAATGGAACTTGGCAGAAGAGAAACAGTAGAGTCAAACAGGTACTGGCCTCTGACTGGGTTGAGGGACAAGGAAGGGATGAGGGGAGGCAGTGGGCACCAGAGTGCCAAGTGAGGGAAGGGAATTGAGAGGGGCAAGAGAAGGAAAAGTAGGGACAACAAGGGTGGACAAGCATAGGTAGCATACAAACAGAGGGTAGGGTCACGGGGTAGAGGATAATACACAGCATGAGAGGGGAGCAGACAGGAGAGTATGGAAAGCATAGGGCAATGGGGGTGCAGGAGATGGGACCTGGAGCTGGGACTCAGACGGAGGGACATTCCAAGCGAGGCAGGGGGAAGCCGGTAGCAAGGAAAGAGAAGAGGAGGAAAAGGGCAGGGGTGGCCAAAGTGGAGAGAACAGAGTGAGGGAAGGTGCCACACTGGAAGCCAGGTGCAAGAATGGGCAGGTCAAAAGAGAAAGAGCAAGCCTGAGGGCAAAAGGCCTGGGGCAGTGGTTGTATAAGAGGATTCAATCATTAAGAGTTCAAAGGAGGAAAGTAGTTTTAGGGGAGGTCAGTTTTTGTGATCCAGGAATGGAAGCTAGAAGGGCACTCCCCAGGATAAAAGAATGCATCAATCCAGTGGGAGGGAAGCCACACCTAATACTGCATCTGGGCACAAATGACGTGGCGGAGGATGAGGTGGAGGTAGTTCAAAGGAGGTTCAGGGAGTTGGCGGAGGGCTGTAAGGGATTGGTTAGCTCCCTGGCCTTCTCAGAAGTCCTGCCAGTGCATTGCACTAGCACGGCCAGGCAACTCAGGGTAAAGGATTTTAAGCTCTGGATGAGGCAGTGGTGTGGGAAGGAGGGATTCACATGTCTGGGAGACTGGAGGGATACATGGGTGGATGAGCACCTGTACACAAGAGATAGGCTACACATAAGTGACGCGGGGGCTAGATTACTAAGAGTGAAACTGCAGGGGTACATTGATGAGAGGCTGGGAGTAGACTGGTATTTAAACTAGACAGGGGGGAGTGCAGCACTTAGGTGGAAGAGGATCCGCAGCCTAGTGGGGACAACCCAGCCTGCACTCTCCCAAAGTGAGAGACAAGGAACAGCTTAAGGAGGGGGTATTATAAGGGCGGGGGGGGAGTTGGATGGGAATTCTAGCCAACGCCAGGAGCTTAAGGAATAAAATGGCAGACCTGGAGGCAGTGGTGGGGCTGGAAAACCTGAACCTAGTAGCAATAACAGAAACATGGTGGACAGAGGGCTATAGCTGGGAGGTGGAACTACAAGGGTACAACCTATTTAGAAGGGATAGACAGGGTAAAAAGTGGGGGGAGTGTAGCACTGTATGTGCAGGGGGAATAGTGGCAGTGAAAGGTAGGGGGGACAAGGGATCCGCTGAGATCCTTTGGGTTACATTGGGGAGTAAGGGGGGGCAATAAGGATGGGAGTGGTAAACAGGCCACCTCGTCAGAGTGAGGAAGTGGATTGGGAACTGGCTAGGAAGATACAGGAAAAGGCCAGGAGAGGGAAATCCTAGTGGTGGGGGACCTGAACCTACCAGATATGAACTCGCAAATTCTGTTGGCCACAACGGAAATGGACAGGGGCTTATTGGAATCCTTGCGGGATGCACTACTAAACCAGCTAGTTAAGGAAACTACTGGGGGGGGGTTACACTAAATGTCATATTAACAAACGAAGACAAAGCAGGGGAGGTTGAGGTTAGGGAAAACTTGGGGGACAGTGATCACCGTATGGTCAGGTACTCCATCCAGGCAGGGGCAGAACTGGGCAGGTTATCCACCAGGGTGCTCGAGTTCAGGAGGGCAAATTTTGAGAAAATGTGGAGTATCTTAAGGAGAGAGCTTGCAGGGATCCAAGAGCTGGAGGAGGTGGAGCAGCTGTGGGAAGTAATTAAGGGAGAATTCTCAAGGCCACGGAGCAATGCGTCAGGAAAATCAGCAAACACAAAAGGGGAAGAAAACCACTGTGGTTCATGGCAGGGGTTAGGGAGGCTGTCAAGGAGAAGAGGAAGGCCTCTAAGGCCTACAAAAGGTCACAGGTGATGGTGGAAAAGGGGATCTACATGAATAAACTCAGGGAAGTGGGAACAATAATTCGGAAGAGAAAGGCAAGCACAGAAGAGAAAACAGCTAGGGAGGTTAGAAAGGGTGACAGAGGATTTTATAGGTATGTGAGTTGTAAGAGGAAAAACAGGCAGGAGATTCCAAGACTTAGAGGGGAGGGGGGTAAAATAGTTGTAAGAAAGGAGGAGAAGACAACCCTCCTAAATAAATATTTCGTATCCGCTTTCACGACAGAAGGAAGGGAAAGGCCAGTATTGAGTAGAAAGGGAGAGAGGGCAAGGAGGTGGACACATGTCCCTTCACAGTGGAGAGGTTTGGAGGAGATGGGAATAATAAAACTGAACAGGGCTATGGGACCTGACCGGCACACCCAAGGGTACTTCAGGAGAGAAGGGTGGATCTGAGGGCCTCTGGTAAAGCTGTTTGAGCTATCCCTGGAATCGAGGAGGGTCCGGGAGACTGGAAAAAGGTTGAGGCAGTACCAATATACAAGGGAGGGAGAAAGGAGGAACCTGACAACTACTGCCCAGTCAGTCTCACTCAGCTGTAGGCAACTGATGGAGACTCTCATAAAGGAGAGGCTGGTGACCTAGGTACCTGGAGGAGGAGGAGGTCTGATTGATGATAACCAACATGGGTTCACAGGTGGTAGGTCATGTCAGACCAACCTGACCGAATTCTTTGAGGGGGTTACAGAGGTATACGATCGGGGGGGGAGGGGGCGGTGGATGTGTCCTATCTGGATTTCCAGAAGGCGTTTGACTGCGTCCCACATAGAAGGTTGGTAAACAAGTTAAACAGTCTGGGTGTGGGTGCTAAGCTTACAAAGTGGGTGGAGAATTGGCTGGGTGGGAGGACCCAGAGAGTGGTGGTCAATGGGAAGCACTCCAGGGAAGTAGGAGTGATGAGTGGGGAGCCACAGGGGTCAGTCTTGGGGCCCATTCTATTTAATGAGTATGTGGGGGACTTAGCAGAGGGTCTAAATGGAAAGACGTGTTTGTTCGCAGATGACACAAGTTATATAACAGGGTGGACGCTCGGGGATGAGGCAGGATCGAGCCAGGCTGGAGGAATGGGCAGAGAAGTGAAATTGCAATTCAGTGCAGAAAAGTGCAAACTAATGCACATAGGACGAAATAACCCAAGAGCCACTTACTGCCGGGGGGATATCACTGCAGGTCATAGAACAGGAAAAGGACATGGGATTTGGATCACGGACACATTAAAGGCTAGGAGTCAGTGTGAGAGAGCAGCTGGGGAAAGCAGCAAGAGTGCTGGCATGCATTGGGAGAGGCTTCACTAGTAGGAAGATGGAGGTGATCATGCCACTATAAAAACACTGATCAGACCACAGCTGGAGTATGGAGTTCAATTCTGGAGGCCCCATTTGCAAGGGACAATGATAGGCTGGAAAGGGTACAGAGAAGGGCGACCAAGATGATCCAGGGATACAGGGAGAGCATATGGGGAGAGGCTGGAAGAGCTCAGTCTTTATACACTAGAAATGAGACGGGAGAGGGGACATGGTGGAAACCTTCAAGTATATGAAGGGAATAAACAAGGTTAGGGGATAGCATCTTCAGGCTGAGCAAAAACAAAACACCAGAGGGCATGCATATAAGCTGTAGGGGGCAGATTTAAGGGGGATGTGAGGGCGTTATTTCTCAGAGAGGTTGTACAACCGTGGAACAGGTTGCCGGAGTGGGTGGTGGACATGGATACAGTGGAAAAATCCAAAGAGCATGGAATAACTACATTGGACTAGGGAAAAGTGGGAGGTAAAGGGAGGCGGGGGGCTATCTCAGGCAGACTCAATGGGCGAATGGTCCTTTTCTGCGCACCTGATTCTATGATTCGCTCAGTCGAAAAGGCTACATTCCTGAACAGCAGTAATGGTAATAAACAGGCCACACTTAGAGGTATTTCATACTCAACAACCCTTTATAGTTAGTTAATACTTTATTACTTAATGTTGCAACCAGGCACAAAAGTACAGGATGAAGTTCTATACAGCATAGCAAGAACAAACATTTACATATAGCAGATCCAAAACATAAAATTATACCATTTAAAACAAGAAAAGAATAAAAAATAACATTCATTTCACCACATTCAAATATTGCACAAAGATTTACTGTAAGTCTGAGTTCTTTATCACAGGTTTTTCCACATCTCCTTACTTCGCAGATTATACCCAGACGTATTCCTCGGTACAAGTAAACAGTGCAATTTATGGTCAGGCTCACAAATTTTTTTAAAAACCTCTTTAGTCATTTTTTCTCTTCTAGTATCTAACCTAACAAGCCCACATTTAATCAAGGCTTCCCTATAACTCACATCCCACCCAACAATTACTCCTAGTGCCCTTTTTTGTACTCTTTCCAAATCTTGAGATTCACTTTTGGTGAGGCCACTATGCCACACAGCAGCTCCTTATTCAACCACCGGTCTGACCACGGTAGTAAAATAATGAACCAACTTTCATTTCACATCCCTTCATTTTATTCTGTCTTTTGCACTGGCACTTGCTTACTTTTCCATTCTCTGAGTCTCAGCCAAACATCAACTGAGGTAGCAATTGTGACAGCAGAGACGTTTCTACTGTCCCAATCCCATTTCTTACTTTGCCTTTCTTTAACCCATCTCCACCAGAGAGGGGTGTCTTACATTACAGGAGGATTCTCTTCACTTCAAGGTCTTACACAGTCAAATTGGTGTTCTTTTAGCAAGAACCGAACCACTGAAGACCTTCTGGATACTCAATCACTGATGCCACGCACCTGACTGTTCTCCCTTAGGAGCTCCAAACAATTCCCGGACCTACAGAGACCAAGGCCTCCTCAAAGAATCTGGCACTCCCCTGGACTTACAGAAACCCAGAAGCACTATCCACTCATGCAGTGATTTCAGTTTCTGGACTGCCTTCACCCAGGGAACTGCTACTTGTGCCACACGGAGCACCCAGACAGTCTGCCCACCGGGTCCCAAACCAACCATTCCCAGCATGTGACCTTTCCCTGCCTTCACAAGCTGCCCAACCTGAGAACCCAACCACTGTAGCAGCCACCAGCCAGGGAATAGGAAGAGAGCAGCTATCTTTGCCCCTCAATAGTTCAGGCTGCCACCTCTGAACCGTGCCCCAGGCCCCATCTGTCCAAGAGCAGGCCCGCCCACAGAACACAAACCAGCTCCCAGGCTGCACTTGCCCATGGGAGAGACTACTTAAACTAGAGGGCCCCCATCGGTGCCAACCCTATCAAGGTACCAGAGATCACTTGGCAGGCTGTCATTCTGCTTGCACACCTGGCTCCGGCTCCCACACTGCACCGGCAGGCTCCAGACTTGTGCTCCACTGCTCCCCTTCTCCACTACCCAAACTGCTGCTTCTCCATATGTAGGTCTTCGAGAGAGGAGGGCCAGGGTGGTAAGTGGTCCAACCTGGCCCCACCATGGCCCTCTGGCCGATCTTGCAGGCCGAACTCCTCTGACTCCTCTCTCTTCTGCTTCCCCTCAGAGCTCCCCTCCAATGGCACTAAACCCTCTATTTTATACCCCTATGATGGGGCCCCCTGCCAGCAGCAAGCAAGCCTACATCCCAGACTAACCGGCATTGCTTCTCTTTCTCTGTCTAGCTACCAGATTTTAACTAGTAAACTCCCAGAGGCCGTTGATGTAACCCCTAGGTGTCGCTATCCCAAGGGCTACTACCCAAGCTTGCGTGACTAGTAGCAGGTTAAGGGGCCTAGGTTTGGTAACGGGTGCCTCCACCCGGAGATCAGGGTTGGTAGTGGTCAAGCTACTCTGGGCACAGACCTCCAGGACACTGTAACCCCCCTCTTCCCCTACTAGTGGCCTGAGCAATATACAATACTCACTTTCACTGTACCCCTTGTCCACCATACAGTTGCACACACTAATTGCACTTACCACCAGGGCTGGTTCCTCTGGCTCGACCCTGGGGACCCCCTGTTAAACAAGGTTATACACAGCAAATAGCAACAGTACAGTACTCTTGGCATAAACTGGAACCACAGACAGGTTAAATGCAGGAAAGGTTAGATCTGATTTATTCAGGGGACTTGAAAAAGGGAGGGGCATAATCAGGTTGATTTGCTGAAAGGCTCTATCAATCAAACAGTTATGCATGCACTTCAGAGTCCCTAAAACAGTCACACCCTCTGGGTACCCAGGTGGAGAAGAGATGGGCTAGCCAGGACCATTGCCCGGGGTAGGCCGGCATCGCAGCTGGTTGGGGCCCTGTGATAGAAAATACAACATGCACAATACACACTATTTGTAATCCGGAGCCCAATGGCTCAGTTCGTGAAGAAAGAGAAACGACACGACAATCAGATGACACACTTAGATTAATTTGTTGTTGCAGGGAGCTACCCTGGTCATTACTTATGTAACCCCTAGGTGGCGCTATCCCAAGGGCTACTACCCCTGCCTGTATGGTTAGTGACAGGTTAAGGGGCCTAGGTCCAATGGCGGGTGCCTCCACCCAGAGGTCAGGGTTGGTAATGGTTAAACTAACTTGGGTACATCCCTCTGGGAAACTGTGACCCCCCCTTTGTTCCCACTAGTGACCCACACAGTATGTTGGAGTTACCTACCCCAATACCCCACATATGCACACTTATTACACATACAGTAACCACTTATCCTCAGGACTGATTCTTGCAACACGTCTCTGAGGATCCCCTGTAAAACAAAGTTAGATAATACACACAGCCACAATGCAATGCTTATTTCACATGTACTGATACCACAGACAGAACATAGTTCAATAACAACAAATCTGATTTATTAGAGGGGGCAGTAACAAAGAGGGGGCAATCAGGTTGATTTGGTTTGGAAATATTTGGTTCACAGTACTGTGCATGTATATAGGGTCCAAAATGTCACACTCTGGGTACCCAGGATAGGGAATTAGCTAGCCAGGTCTATTGCCGGGGTTGGCTGGCTTGCAGCTGGATGGGGTCCTGTGGGAGGAAAATATATGCACAACACACAATTGTAATCTGGAGCCGGATGGCTCAGTCCACAGAAAGAAAACACACAGAAATCAGTTGACACACTTTGATTAAATGAAAGGTGCAGGGAGTTTCCCTGATTTGTACTCACGATACCCCAAGCAGAGAACCTGAAAGAAATGGTTGTTCTGGATTGCCAGAAAACAGGGCATGGAGATGAGGCCCTTGTGACAGGGCCCACTGCTTTGACTAGTAGGCAGATTCAGTCCAATTAAATTGAGTTCAGCTTCCAGCTTCAGCTCACAACTCACAGTAACAGGGGAATGGAATCGCGATTCCCCACAAGCACTAGACACAATCATATGTAAAGGAAATTACTATACCAGGCAGTTGCTTCTTGATCCCGATCGCAAACACTGCAAATTCCCTGGGAGCACACACAGCATCAGCAGTTCCCGACAGGCCGATCGCACTTCAGCAAACCTTCGGTCTTCTACGGGCAAGCCTGGTTCTGCACACTTCTCTTTCTCTTCTGAATTGGTTCAGCCCGACTCCTCCTCCAACGGCTGCAGGCCACTACAGAACCCACCGCTTCCGCCGAACTATACACTGCAGCAAACGGAGTCCTTCCTTCACAGTCAACTCGCATCTGAACCTCCCAGCAATAGTTCAAGGCATTTTGGCTTCATACCAGTTCTGCTAGTGGATTCAGCTGTCAATCACAGCAGGGCTCCTCTGTTGGCAAAAAGCCCAAGGTCCAAACTACAATTCCCAGAGGCACCTGCCATATTCCCTTTGGTAGCAGGCTCCAGGTGAGAGTCCAAGTTCTGGTTGGCTCCAAGCAGTCTCTATTTTAGGGCTCCTCTAACCCAATTGGTCCAGCTCAACAGTTCAGGTCCAAAATAGAGGGCAACACACACAGAGTCCCAGCTGCAAGAAAGGCAGGTTAGACAACTTGCATTTTCATTAACACTCTAACTGATTTCTGGCAAACAGTTACATCTTTCAATTAGGCTCCCTCTGCGCTCTTAGCGACTGCAGAAACGGAGCGATTATACAACAGCTCGGGCGGGGTCGATAGATTAAACACACAGTCCCCCATTCAAACTAAATTAGACTGCAAGCAGGCAGCTCTTAAAGGGACAGTACCAGAGGCTCTAAAAGCACTCACAGTTAAGCGGCTTAAATGCTGAACACCATTCAGGCTGGGAGCACTTAGCCAGCTCCTAGAAGACTTTGGGAACTCCCATTTGCAGGGGGGGTTACACTCAAAACTAAGACTGGACACAGGCTGGACGAAAATCGAGACAGCAGGTGGTGAATCTGGAGTGCCAGGAGAAGCAGGGCCCACACGATTTGCCGAGGCGCCGTCCTGATCAGGCGTGGAGCAGGGGGCTGATCCTCAGGCAGGTCTCTCGTTGATGACTTTCTCTGTGCAGTGGAGTAGTCTGGCAAGGCCAATGTGGCATGGCTCAGGCCAAATGGAAATGAACGCGAAGTCAGTCTGATTAGGCTGGATACAGCTTCCAGCAAACAGAACACAGTTCACACAGTGGGAATCAAATCACGACCCACTATCAATACACACACATTTACATGTAAAAGATTCTACAGTACCAGGCAAACCGCTCTCTGGTCACTATTGCAAAGTCTCTGCTCAAACCGAGGTTCTGAGGTAGCTGGACATCCTGACAGGCCAGTGGCATTCAGCAAAATCTTCGGTCTTCTTCAGGTTGAGCCTGGTCTCAGTTCAGTAGCTTGCTTCTTCTACAAAACTTAGATTCAGTCCGAAATACTTCCTCATCTCCCTCTCAGGGCAGTAGGCAGACATGCAGGCCATAACTCAGGTCTTTTCACAGTTCTCCCATGTGAAACTACACAGACGGCTGCTCAAACTGACTCGAGCTGTTGCTTCTTCAGCTTCCAACTTAGATCTGCCCTTCACAGCAGGCAGCCCAGGAATTTCCCCAGATCCAAAAGGGGTTCGGCTGGCTAAGTCATCTGTCAGTCTAACAGGAGCTCCCCTTCAGGTGCAAAAAGGCACCAACAGCCCAAAACTACAATTCCCACAGATTTTACTCCACACAGCCCCTGTAAGCAGGCTCCATTTTAGAGTCCCAAAGTACTGATTGGCCCAATTCGGCAGTTCAGGGCCAAGATGGTTGAGATAATCTGAACAGTCTTTGCTGCAAAGAAGGTAGGTTAGAACAAACTACAATATCACTATTACTCTAACAGATAATCAATAAACGAGCACATCTTCTAACAGAGCTCCCCCTGCGCAATTAGCGATGGCAGAAACGGAGCAATTATCCAGCAGCCCAGGCGGGACTCGAGCATGGAAACACTCAGTCCCCCTCCCAGATTAATTATAACTGCATCTAGGCAGCTCTTAAAGCGACAGTACACAGAAGCTTTACATGCACTGTCTAGCAATAATATTTAAACGGCTAGAACGCAGGACACCAGCCTGGCAGTGAGCATTTAAACAAGCTCAATCAACAATCAACTTTATTTAACCAGGCATACAACACCATTGAGCAAGCTCAAGGAAGACATTTGGGAATCCCGTTTGTGAGGGGTTACACTTACATGTGGTAATCAGAAACACCCACTAGGATAACTAAAATCCTGTAGAGATGGAACAGTAATGGAACTGGAACCAGTACTTAAAAATCAGCTTTTCAATTATGATCCTGTCCTACAAGCCTTGGAACAGGACCTTAAAAGATGGGCTGAACTGACCTTAAAGTATTGTCAGTTGGTGGAGTCCCTTTGTATGAATGTTCTCTAGAGGTTGCTATTTCTTTTCTCGTATCTTCCAATACTCCTCTCCAAACATGTTTGATTGCAGATATGTAAAATCTGGTCTAGGTTTATCTGGGGTAGAGATTATTAGGGGTTCCTTGACGAATCTGCTGCTATCAAAGGGAATGGAGGACTTGGTGTTCCAGATGTACAAGCATACTATCACACAGCTCAGATACAGCAACTGATGACACAATTACTCCCAAGGAGAAACCAAACTGGTGGCCCCAGAGGGAAGGTGAATGGGGACCTTGGCCCTAGCAGGATAGACTCTAAAGACATTAAACATGTACATAACACCAACGTAAGAATGGCACTAGATTCTCGGTGTACAGTTTTGAGGGAGGAGAGAGGTAAAAGTAGGGTATCCAACCTTTCCTCAATTTGTCTGGCCAAAAAGTTTACCAGGTAGGACATGAAACTTTTCAGAGATGGGAAATGGGGTCTCTGCAGATTGGGCCAGTTATTAACAGCAGGCAAAGTGAAATCTGTTCAGCAGTTTCAATTAGAAAACTGGCTGCCACAATGGGATGTTTATTATTACTTACAAATACGGAACTATATTACTAAGGGACCTGTAAAACACAGCTGCAAAGTCCGTTGGGCCCTCAGCGGGAGTTGGCAGAAGTGTTCCTGGAAAGTACCAAAATAGTGCATTAAGCTTCCCAGCTTTATGGTCTGTGCTCCGGGCCAAGCCAAGCAGCCCTGGAGGCGTCTCAGACCAAGTGGGAAACTGAGGCAGTGATAGCACTCTTCAAAGATGAATAGGAGCAGATGCTGGCTTAATTCCTGCAGGATAATGGCCTCCAATAATTGGTGTGAGCATAGGGGGGAGGTTCTGTCATGCTTTTTCAGAACCCCTGTGATCACTCCCATTTTGGTCACAGTAGCTTGGACAGGTGCTGGAGTCAGTGCTCTCAGAAAGGTCACCACAAGCACATTCTTTGACTCTGTCCTAAGTTGACAGGGTACTGGAATGACATAGCTCAGGCAGTAGGGCAGGTCTTTAGGCTGCCCCACAAGGGGACATCAGGGGCCCAATATTCAAAAATGAGTGAAGCAGAGGGCAGAATTGTGCACTGCACTTGGCCAGTGCCCATGACCCTGAGGATGCTATTATTCAGTCGGACAGCACATCCGAACTCTCTGACGGAATATAGGGTCATGTCAGCACAGCGATAAGCTGACTAGTGCTGCCCCGACATGGAACCCAGCAGTGAAGGGAACAGCGCCACCAGACCCGATAGCGCTGGTAGTTCTCGGCATGATATTCAGACAACCTCATGGAAATGAGCCCATTGGACATGCAAGGTGCTAAGGGGCCATTTGCATGGAAAGTGGCAGCAGGTTTGCGCCTCTGCCCCCACACCGATTGCCTGGTCCCTTAGATTTCACAGATTCCTGGTGCATTGGCACCCCCCCAACCCTCCAAACCCTGGCCCTGTTAACAGAAGGTAAGTCCCCATTATCCAGTGGTCCACCCACCTTCTGATCGCCAGTTCCATGTTACATATAAATCCGGGTGCCTAGAGTCCCCCCACCCTCCAATGGCCAGTGCTGGTATGTTACATAGAAGTCCCTGCTGCCTGGTGGTCCCCCCCCACCCTCTGATGTATTGTACAGGGGGCACAGCATGTGTACTGTACTGTACAGAAAGCGTGCAGCCTGTGTACTGTACAGGGGGCACAGCATGTGTACTGTAGAGGGGGCATGTAGCCTGTGTACTGTACAGAAAGCACGCAGCCTGTGTACTGTACTGGGAGCATGCATCCTGTGTACTGTACAGAAAGAACGCAGCCTGTGTACTGTACGAAGCATGCAGCCTGTGTACTGTACAGAGGCATGCAGCCTGTGTACTGTACAGAGGGCATGCAGCCTGTGTACTGTACAGGGGCATGCAGCCTGTGTACTGTACAGAGGCATGCAGCCTGTGTACTGTACAGGAAAGCACGTAGCCTGTGTACTGACACAGAAAGCACGCAGCCTGTGTACTGTACAGGGGCATGCATCCTGTGTACTGTACAGGGGGCATGCAGCCTGTGTACTGTACAGAAAGCACGCAGCCTGTGTACTGTACAGGGAGCATGCATCCTGTGTACTGTACAGAAAGAGCGCAGCCTGTGTACTGTACAGAAAGCATGCAGCCTGTGTACTGTACAGGGGCATGCATCCTGTGTACTGTACAGGGGCATGCATCCTGTGTACTGTACAGGGGCATGCAGCCTGTGTCTGTACAGAAAGCATGCAGCCTGTGTGCACTGTACAGAAAGCATGCATCCTGTGTACTGTACAGAAAGAACACATCCTGTGTACTGTACAGAAAGCACTCAACCTGTGTACTGTACAGGGGGCATGCAGCCTGTGTACTGTACAGAAAGCACGCAGCCTGTGTACTGTACAGGGAGCATGCATCCTGTGTACTGTACAGGGGGCATGCATCCTGTGTACTGTACAGAAAGAACGCAGCCTGTGTACTGTACAGAAAGCATGCAGCCTGTGTACTGTACAGGGGGCATGCAGCCTGTGTACTGTACAGGGAGCATGCGGCCTGTGTACTGTACAGGGGCATGCAGCCTGTGTACTGCACAGGGGGCATGCAGCCTGTGTACTGTACAGGGGCATGCATCCGTACTGTACAGGGGCATGCATCCGTGTACTGTACAGAAAGTATGCATCCTGTGTACTGTACAGGGGGCATGCGGCCTGTGTACTGCACAGAAAGCACGCAGCCTGTGTACTGTACAGGGGGCATGCATCCTGTGTACTGTACAGAAAGTATGCATCCTGTGTACTGTACAGGGGGCATGCGGCCTGTGTACTGTACAGAAAGCACGCAGCCTGTGTACTGTACAGGGGGCATGCATCCTGCGTACTGTACAGAAAGCACGCATCCTGTGTACTGTACAGGGGGCATGCATCCTGTGTACTGTACAGGGGGCATGCATCCTGCGTACTGTACAGGGAGCATGCATCCTGTGTACTGTACAGGGGGCATGCATCCTGTGTACTGTACAGAAAGCATGCATCCTGTGTACTGTACAGGGGGCATGCATCCTGTGTACTGTACAGGGGGCATGCAGCCTGTGTACTGTACAGAAAGCACGCAGCCTGTGTACTGTACAGAGGGCATGCAACCTGTGTACTGTACAGAAAGCATGCATCCTGTGTACTGTACAGGGGCATGCATCCTGTGTACTGTACAGGGGGTGCAAGTCTGTGTACTGTGCCAGAAAGCACGCAGCCTGTGTACTGTACAGGGGCATGCAACCTGTGTACTGTATGCAGAAAGCATGCATCCTGTGTACTGTACAGGAGCATGCAGTCTGTGTACTGTACAGGGGCATGCATCCTGTGTACTGTACAGAAAGCATGCATCCTGTGTACTGTACAGGGGCATGCAGCCTTTGTACTGTACAGAGGGCAGGCATCCTGTGTACTGTACAGGGAGCATGCATCCTGTGTACTGTACAGAAAGCATGCATCCTGTGTACTGTACAGGGGACATGCATCCTGTGTACTGTACAGAAAGCACGCAGCCTGTGTACTGTACAGAAAGCATGCAGCCTGTGTACTGTACAGGGGGCATGCATCCTGTGTACTGTACAGGGACATGCATCCTGTGTACTGTACAGAAAGCACGCAGCCTGTGTACTATACAGAAAGCACGCAGCCTGTGTACTGTACAGGGGACATGCATCCTGTGTACTGTACAGAAAGCACGCAGCCTGTGTACTGTACAGAAAGCATGCAGCCTGTGTACTGTACAGGGGGCATGCATCCTGTGTACTGTACAGGGGGCATGCGGCCTGTGTACTGTACAGGGGGCATGCGGCCTGTGTACTGTACAAGGGGCATGTAGCCTGTGTACTGTACAGAAAGCACGCAGCCTGTGTACTGTACAGGGAGCACACAGCCTGTGTACTGTACAGGGGGCATGCGGCCTGTGTACTGTACAGGGGGCATATCCTGTGTACTGTATGGGAGGCATGCAGCCTGTGTACTGTACAGAAAGCACGCAGCCTGTGTACTGTACAGGGGGCATGCAGCCTGTGTACTGTACAGAAAGCACGCAGCCTGTGTACTGTACAGGGAGCACACAGCCTGTGTACTGTACAGAGGGCATGCATCCTGTGTACTGTACAGGGAGCATGCAGCCTGTGTACTGTACAGAGGGCATGCATCCTGTGTACTGTACAGGGGGCATGCATCATGTGTACTGTACAGAAAGTATGCATCCTGTGTACTGTACAGGGGGCATGCGGCCTGTGTACTGTACAGAAAGCACGCAGCCTGTGTACTGTACAGGGGGCATGCATCCTGCGTACTGTACAGAAAGCACGCATCCTGTGTACTGTACAGGGGGCATGCATCCTGTGTACTGTACAGGGGGCATGCATCCTGCGTACTGTACAGGGAGCATGCATCCTGTGTACTGTACAGGGGGCATGCATCCTGTGTACTGTACAGAAAGTATGCATCCTGTGTACTGTACAGGGGGCATGCATCCTGTGTACTGTACAGGGGGCATGCAGCCTGTGTACTGTACAGAAAGCACGCAGCCTGTGTACTGTACAGAGGGCATGCAACCTGTGTACTGTACAGAAAGCATGCATCCTGTGTACTGTACAGGGGGCATGCATCCTGTGTACTGTACAGGGGGCATGCAGCCTGTGTACTGTACAGAAAGCACGCAGCCTGTGTACTGTACAGGGGGCATGCAACCTGTGTACTGTACAGAAAGCATGCATCCTGTGTACTGTACAGGGAGCATGCAGTCTGTGTACTGTACAGGGGGCATGCATCCTGTGTACTGTACAGAAAGCATGCATCCTGTGTACTGTACAGGGGCATGCAGCCTGTGTACTGTACAGAGGGCAGGCATCCTGTGTACTGTACAGAGCATGCATCCTGTGTACTGTACAGAAAGCATGCATCCTGTGTACTGTACAGGGACATGCATCCTGTGTACTGTACAGAAAGCACGCAGCCTGTGTACTGTACAGAGAGCACGCAGCCTGTGTACTGTACAGGGGACATGCATCCTGTGTACTGTACAGAAAGCACGCAGCCTGTGTACTGTACAGAAAGCATGCAGCCTGTGTACTGTACAGGGGGCATGCATCCTGTGTACTGTACAGGGGGCATGCGGCCTGTGTACTGTACAGGGGGCATGCGGCCTGTGTACTGTACAAGGGGCATGCATCCTGTGTACTGTACGGGGCATGCATCCTGTGTACTGTACAGGGGGCATGCGGCCTGTGTACTGTACAGGGGGCATGCGGCCTGTGTACTGTACAGGGGGCATACATCCTGTGTACTGTATGGGAGGCATGCAGCCTGTGTACTGTACAGAAAGCACGCAGCCTGTGTACTGTACAGGGGGCATGCAGCCTGTGTACTGTACAGAAAGCACGCAGCCTGTGTACTGTACAGGGAGCACACAGCCTGTGTACTGTACAGAGGGCATGCATCCTGTGTACTGTACAGGGGGCATGCATCCTGTGTACTGTATGGGAGGCATGCAGCCTGTGTACTGTACAGAAAGCACGCAGCCTGTGTACTGTACAGGAAGCACACAGCCTGTGTACTGTACAGAAAGCACGCAGCCTGTGTACTGTATAGAAAGCACGCAGCCTGTGTACTGTACAGAGACATGTGCCCTGTACAGTACAGTAGATGCATGCTCCCCTCTCTTTCCATATGGCGGCTGGCCAAGGAGGTGAGAGGAGGGCTGTGCCAGTTGCCACATTGGCTCCTTTGGCACTGGTGCTTAAGGTAAGGGGGGGTGTCATGGTGGGTTTGCTGGTGCCCGCAGTGACACCATGGAATAATTGTTCATATAGGGGGCTGGCAAACAGATGGTTGGGGGACCACTAGTGCCAGGGAATAACTGTACATGTAAGCAGATGGTGATCGGAGGCTGGACGGGACCACTAGCACCAAGGAATAATTTCACATGCAAGTGGATGGCGATCGGAGGGTGGGGGGATCACTAGCGCCAGGGAATATTTTTACATGTACGGGGATGGTGCTCGACGGACATGGGAATCACTGGGCACCAGGGAATTTATTGCCATATATGAGCTGGGGATCGGAGGACGAGTGGGACCATGGACTACCAGGGAATAATTCTATTTTTATGAGGATGGGGATCGGAAAACGGGGGAACATCACTGGACACCAGGGACATATAAAGGAATTACTTCGACAGTGATCAGAGGGTAAGGGGTGCCACTTGACACCAGGGAAAGTTTGACAGTTCTACACAATTGGGGGATGGGGGGAACTACTAGGCATCAGGAAGCAGGAGTGCTCACCCAACCGTCAACATGGCCGTTGGCTGTAATGCCTCCACCAGCCACTAGGGTTGCCAGAGTAAGTCAGGCTTTAGCGGTATCTGTGCCACACAAAGTGGCCTGTACCAATCTCTTTATGCAGCACAAATGTGCTGAATATTGCACTGCACCCTGTATTCACATCCGCCTCCTTTTGCCCACTGCACATTATTTTTTTTCCACATGCTAACCTTGTTAGTGAGTGCAAAAGCCCCTTTGAATATTGCGCATGGACGCAAAACCCCGGTAAACAGGGCGCAATCACTTTGCCCACCAGGGAAAGTTTTGAGTATCTGCCCCAGATATCTTCTTTGGGGACTTTACCCCAGGGGTATTAGGCGAGGTGAAACAATATTTTATCAAATTCCCATAGCTGCTCCCTCTAGAGCTGTGACACAGCTGTGACTCCAACCTGCTGCTCCTACTCGTGAAGGATGTTTCGTAATTACGAACAGATCTTGATGATGGAATGGCTCACTGCCAAACTTAGACTTACAGTAGAAAAGGCCAAATCAAAATCCCATTGGTTATCCTTTTTTAACTGCTTAGAAATGGTGGAAGGTATTACAACTTTGGATCAAATTGCTGACCTTCTGGAATCCTAAGTATGTTGATACTCGGAAGGTCTAATAGCTCAGATTCCCTACCTTCCCATGGATTTGCTTTCTTACTGTGTCTATGCATGGCATCATGTCTGCTTGTCTTTTTTCTGTTTTAGTATTGTCAAATCTACATTATGTTTTTGTATTTCTTGTTCGTAGATCTTTCTCTGTCCCTCCCCCCATACCCCTCCTTCCCTAGAACCTCAGGAAGCAAGCAATAACTGTCTGGGGAGGCCTACCCAAGCTGCCATATGTCCCTCCCAGGGAGATGGACTGGTGGATTTTATAAAACAGGTGAATGGGCACGGAGGATCCTTTTCCCAGTCTCCCATCCCCCACCTATTTCTGTGTTGAATATTGTTTCTCATTGCTCATGTACAAAGTCTATGTCATAGAAACATAGAAGTTGAACAGATAAGGACCGCAAGGCCCATCCGGTCTGCCCATTTCTTTTTCTACCTTATGAATGTGCCAAGGCCTTTGCTCTGTCAATGCTCCATCTATGCATACCATCTGTATTGCCCTTATGCCTATCCCATGCCTGTTTGAAGCCCTGCACTGTATTCATATCCACCACTTCCAGAGGTATACCATTCCATGCATCCACCACCCTTTCTGTGAAAAAGAACTTCCTCATATTACCCTTTAATCGGCCTCCCTCTAATCTCATGTTGTGTCCTCTTGTCCTGCTATTTTTCTTATATTGAAACATGTTAGACTCACCTTGTTAATGCCCTTAAGGCGTTTGAATGTTTCAATCATATCATCTCTCTCCCTCCTTTGCTCTAGGGTATACATATTTGAGTTCCGTTAATCTGTCCTCATATGTTTTCTGATGCAGTCCCTGCACCATTTTGGTTAGCCTTCTCTGGACTGCCTCAATTTAGGTTAATGTCCTTGTGAAGGTGCGGCCTCAGTACTGCAGTGCCAGATGGGGCCTAACCAGTGTCTTGTAAAGAGGGATTATTACCTCCCTCTTCCAACTTGTGATACCCCTACTAATACACCCCAACATCCCTCTAGCCTTACCTACTGCTTTAGAGGTCTGCTTGGATGATTTTAGGTCATCGGTGATGATGACGCCCAAGTCTCTTTCTTCCCTTGTAACTGCCAGCAACTTCCCTCCCAGCCTATAGGTGGCTTCAGGGTTTCTCTTCCCTATGTGCATGATCTTGCACTTCTTTGTGTTAAACCCCAGTTGCCACTCTTCCAACCATTTTGCTAGTTTATACAGATATCTTCTCATTCTGCCTACACCATCTGGATCATCTACTCTGTTGCAGATCTTGGTGTCATCTGCAAACAGACAAACCTTACCCTCCAGTCCATCTGCAATGTCACTGATGAAGATATTGAAGAGGACTGGCCCCAGGACTGATCCTGAGGTACCCCACTTGTGACTTTCATCTCTTCTGACTGTACACCGTTTACCGTCACTCTCTGTTTTCTGCCCGTCAACCAGTTTGCCACCCAGTTGACCAATATCTGACCCACCCCGAGCCTACCCAGCTTATTAATCAATCTTCTATGTGGAACAGTATCGAAAGCTTTGCTGAAGTCAAGGTAGGCAACATCAACTGCTCCCCCTTGGTCCACCACTCTGGTTACCCAGCCAAAGAAATCAATGAGATTAGTTTGACAAGACCTTCCTTTTGTAAACCCATGCTGTCTTGGATCCTGTGCTCCTATGGATTCCAGGTGCTGCACTATCCTTTCCTTAAGGAGTGTCTCCATAATCTTGCCCACTACTGAGGTAAGACTGACTGGTCTGTAGTTCCCTGCCTCCTCCCTTTTACCGCTCTTGTGGAGCAGGATCACATGAACCCTTCTCCAGCCTTCTGGGACTTCTGAATCTTGTCACTGCAAGCTATTGCAAAATGTTTAATAAACTTTTGTTTATAAGAAATCAGCCTCTACGGGGTAAATGACTTATTGGTTTAGCACAGTTCTTGAATTGTTATAAACTAGTAGCGCACCTAAACTACAGGGTTTATATCCCTACCCCTACCAGATGCATTGATTGTAGCACTCTGTTTGTAAAACTCTGCCTCTCATGTTGAACAATCTAATCTATTTAACCTGTTGCAAATGATGGTTCATCCTACAGGAGCACACTACTCCCCTGTCCTTCCCAAGGGAAGAAAATCCTTCCCCAGTAGGAGATTGAGAACACGACTTATGAGAGTCTTTTGCTTCTGAGTGGAGTTTCTGAAGCAATTTCAGCACCAAACAACACCCATGTCTCCTCGTTGATCTCTCATTGCCGTTACTTTATGAAGCTTCCAGCTCAACTTTTAAACCAACATTTAAGTAAACATTCACAAAAAAATCAACCTTGGCTGGACATTGTAAAGATTAAGTTGCCAGCCCAGCATTCTGACAGTTTGCAAAATGCTCATAGTGTATTGAACAGAGTCTATTTTTGGTGTACTTCAGGCATCCGAAATGCCATTGGAACTGTCTTCTTCCGTGCGATTAAACTCTCGCTGTAATGTCAGAAGCAGCTTTCTAGCCTGTGATGGGTCAGATGAGTTGTGAGTTTTTCTTCATCAAGGTTGTTGCTGATGTAATGAGGGCCCTGTTAGCAGCAGCTGTTGTCATCTTTGCTGTGCCTTCTGTTCCATTTACTTTTGCACTGTATTCATTCATTTTGCAATCAGTGCTCTGGATCTCATTAAGGAAGGCAGAGTTGGATGGCTGGGCCTCCAAGCTTATTGATGAAACCTCTGAATTTCTGGTTATAGCAGCCTTGTCTGTCTTGGGTCTGGCCCCTGTGTGTTGCAGTGTTTTGTTTGACACATCTTGTTCAAAATCCAACATCAGTCCACAAATGTAATATCCTCAGATTCAGCTTACCCCATGCTACAGGTATATGTAGTCTTTGTTGATTGTTGTGTAGTGTACCTCCTGGAGTGATGTAATGTATCTTTAAGAGTGTTTATTGACCTCAAGGTTGTGCCAGTCTCTATGCCCTTGGAGGACTGGGTCAGCTGGTGTGACTTGGCATTCTAAAGGGAAGGACTCAGTAGTCCTCGCTAAAGGGCAGGGACTGGTGAGTCAGAGTTGGTGGGAGGTGTGCAGCTGGTGCACTGTGCCAGCTCCCACTGTCCTGAAAGTTTCTCAGTTGGGCCTGGCGTCAAGACAAAGAGTGCTCATTCATGGTGGCTGCTGTTGAAGAGAGCCTTTGAAAGGGAAGTGCCCCCTTCTCCAGCAGGAGGAAACGTCAGTTGAAAGAAATAGAAGTCTGCCTGAAAAGAAGTTGGTTCAAGAGAGTCCAGTAGGCAAAGATCTGAGGTGATGTTCACTCCATTTGAAATTTAAAGTGGCTGGTTTGGCACTCAGCAGTGCCTTCCCCTCCCAAAGAGAGGAACAGTGCCTGTGAAGTTACAGAACTGTCAGAAAACAAGAATTTGCCTCAGAGTTAAAATGTGGGTTGGATTACCCCCTAAGAGGTCTGTGTAGTGCCAGTATGCACCAGATGTGATGCACATGTGGGTAAAGTATCTTTACTAAAAAGGAGACAAAGTTAGGAGAAGAGTAAAGGAACATACTTTATGGAAGTCAGAGTGTTCAGAAGGCCCTCACAGGATACAACGGTGTTGATCAGCTGCCAGCACGTGAGCTGTGCAGTCTGCCAAGGTTGTGTGACATAGAAAAATGGGCTAGGAGATAACCAGAGAGTCCCAACCCATTGCTGCCTGGGGTGGGGGACTCCAAGAGTGGTCGTGCCTCCATCAGTGCCAGAATGTGCCACTGAAAGTAAGCTACCAGGGTTGAAGCCAACCCAGAATAAAGAGAAATGTTTCCCCTGTGGTGATCCTGCCACCAGACAAAGACTGTGCCAGCTGAAAGGTGTGAGAGAAGAATGAGAATCTAACAACCTCTGGTGTGAGCTTACCTAGCAGGAATAAAGGATCTGTTTGTTCATTAAAGGCCCCCGTTTGGACATTTGCCTTTGTTAAGTATCCAAGTTCTGGTAACCCCTCCCTTCCACAGCTCCATTAGCCCTGCCATGTCAGTGGAGCCCCGAAGGTCACCTCAGGCTCAGGAGGTCAAGCAAATGGTATTTCAGTTCCTTTGTGTGAGGTCGCTCCTTGCACAACTGTTCCATCTCATACCCTAGACTCAGGAGGGTGACCTTACAGTTGAAAGTTATTTTGTCTTTAAGAGGGCCTCAAGGGATAGGTAGTAAGGAAGCTGTCTCTCTCTCTCTATGTCTATTAATATGGTTCATTTACCACATTGCAGCTAGGTGTAGCTTTGAGTTGTAGCAGATTTCTCCCAGTACGGAATTCCCAGTATATTCCCATCAGTACCTAGTGTTTTTGTTTTTTTAATTCGTGTTTATTAGTATCCTCATATTGACAAGACAACAACATCCTGCTATACAGCTGCAGGCAGCTGTGGAGGCTGTTACATTAAGTCATCTTATACCTATTGGGGATTATTAGTTATTGGCTTTCTAATCCCGTACAGCAGGAGTAGGGGGTCCAGGAAGTAAACAAAAACAGCAAGGAGCCAAGATCTGCTAGCCACTTCATTGGCCAGGTATCATCCAGCAATGTTAGTTAATCAGACACTTATAGCACACAGACACGAGGTCTGCTGTTAACCATTTAAATGAGCTTAAATGCGGGAAAAAGTTAGCTCTGACCCCCAGCCCTGCCCCCAAGCTCAGCTTTCCACCCTCCTCATAGTGATCTTATACATTTTATGCAAATTTTAAGCATATTGTAAAACTTTTCAACTCATGCAAAGAACTTATTCCGCATTTTAAAACAAAGACTTGCAGTGCCTCTTTCCTATTGGGACCTATTCTCCCTTTGAACTATGCCGCAAAATGGACAGAGCCACGAGGAGAAGGGCAACAGAGCATCAAATCCCTCCATCCACTAATAAGTAAATTTTAAACCCATTTCAGGTATTATAATCCTTAGAGCAAGGAATCAGTCTCAAAATGATCCTGTAGACCGGACTGGTGGCGCGGAGAGTTGAGGCACTGGGCGCCACACCTCACGCCACGCCGGTGATCCAAGTTCTGGGCGAGCTCAGGCACCGGGGTCGGCAGGAGGGATCAGATTGAGCACCTGGAGGGCTGCTCTACTCTCCCAGGGAGAATGTCGGGATGCCTGGCGCTCCAGCAGCCCCTGGCGGAGATCGGGGCAGAAGCTGGCAGCACGACAGTGTGCCCAATGCTGGCAGGGTTGCCATGCACCAAGTGTTGGGGGTGCACATGCAGAGGGGGAGAGGACAGAACAAGGAAAAACCTGGCTCGCTGGGATAGGCAACGCACCTATCCTCCATGCTCAGCACGGGTTCGATTCAGCCGGCCTCATCACTCCTGCACCCAGACCCCACCTGCATGCCAGAGTCTGCCTTGATAAGAGAGGCCAAGGAAGGAGTTGGGCTACCCTCCCATGTGGGTTAAACCAGGGGTGCTGGCTGCAGGGGAGAGAGAGGCACAGACGCAGAGAACCTCAGGCGGGCAGGCACAGGAAATGATTACCTGAGAGAGTTCCACGAGCCGTGACCGGAGGAAAAGACTTAAAAACCTAAATGATCCTGTAACATATTGGTAATTAAACAGCACCAAATAAGTCACTGCAATATCAATCTTAAGTGACTCACTGCTGAGGAAACCCATTTAACCCTCATCCTCCGAATTTTCTCCGTCTTCATGTTTTCTGTCTTGCTGCAAACTCGCCTCTGTCTTTTCTATCCATCTACCTGCATTGGCCAGGTGTGAGAACTGCCATGTTTTTCCTGCAAACACTATGCAGAGTCTAGCTGGTATGAGGAACGAGCGATTATTCCCAGCGAACATAACCGCTGCCTGGCACCATTGAATTTCTTGCAACGGGCCCGTGTTTGGAAGGATAGGTAAGGGAAAATCTTTGTCTCTGCTGAGTGGAGAAAGATAGGGTAGGCTGCTCTAGCCACTTTAATCAGTGTAGCAGACTTCTGACCCAGCCATGTGGATCCGGACAGTCCAAGGCTGCAATGTGTTTTGTGGTCACACTCTGGGATTCACCCTGTAAGCTGTTTTAAAAGAGTCCCATTGAAAGCCTTCGGGAACAATGCTTAGGCTTTGGAGCCACTCCACCAGACATCCAAGTAGATCGGTGTCCTCGACCCCTTCTGGGACACCAATCAGCCTCAAGTTTCCAGCCCTCATTTCATTTTCTAGTGGTTCAATCCTGCTATGGAGCTGGGTGTCTTCTTTAATCACTGTGGTCACTGCTGCTTGTGTTGATACAGTCCGTTTCTCCTGCTCCGCTGGCACCCGTTAATGTTTTGAAGGCCATCGTGAGTCTCTAGTTTATTTAGCATCGCTCATTTTCATCCGCTGTTTTCGTTGTTTCTCCATTCCCTTCCATGGGTGCTCGGCTCGGTTCCTCCTTCACTGTTGGCCCCTGCTTCACTCATGGTGTTATCTGACTGGGGCTGTTTTTGTTGCCCTTGTTGGTTCCTCAGCTGTCCCATCATCGAAAAAGGTATTATTTTGCAGCTTAGGTCCTCAAAAATTTGATTCTGTCAAGGGATTATTATTTTTATAACTTCTTTCTTGGTGTGAGCACAAATCAAAGCTGTCCATCCTAGAAGCTGGCTGTCTAGTGCCCCCAGTACCTAGGTTTTTAACAACTAGTGTATTCATAGTTTCAATAGAAAACTTGTGGAGCAGTTGTTTTCTTAATTTTCCATTTAATTTTTTATTGTTGAGTGGCTTGTTGTTACAACTGGTGTCCTTTCTTTTAAATGTTAAAGTCAAGGGATACACCTGTAAATGTTTAAGATCTTGATTTCAGACAAGTGTAGGTATTATTTTTGAGGTTACTAATGAAGTCAGTATTACAAACTACCTGACTGTAAGCTATGTCCTCTGATTAAACTCTGAGGAGAAAACAAGAAAAGAAACTTACTTTTGTATGGCTGGCCCGCAATGCCAGCGACCCAGGTTCGGTAGCGAACCCGGATTGCTGGAGGGCCAGCCGGGGGGAGGGAGGATTAAACACGCAGAGTAGCCCTCTGGGTGCTTGCTCCTCCTCCTCCGGGAAGGGTGGGCAGCAGGTCTTGTTGCTGTACCACCACCTGGGTGACCACGGGAAGAAGTGAGCGGGATCACAGAGCTCGAGGTGGGAGGACTTCAGCTGAGGTTCTTCAGCTACGTCCCTAGGATTCCAGTTAGGTAACTCTTCTAGCAGCAAACAAAAACACATGATACAAGAAAAAACAATCCCAGAGAAAAAACACACAAAGACAGCTGTTATCAGTAAAATACCACTGTTAGTGAAAAAGAAAATAAATGATAACCCCAGCCATGATGGAAACACCACGAACAGCATGTGAAAACTCCTGCCTGCCACCTACACGGATAGTACAGCATATAATCATAATACAAGCAATTAAGCTGAAAACATGCAAATCAGTGAATATAAGCCTATACACAGCTCTTCAGGTACCCACATATATAAATTAGGTAATATTCACTGACAAGTACCCATGTCGGACACCCAAATGTGAAACACAAGGGAACTCGAACTATGATTCCGGCTGCAGCAGAACTGGGATTTTTTTTTTGATAAAGTCAGGGAGGGAGCCTGAGCACTCTAAAGGTTGCAGGTATAATCACCTTTACCAGGTGAGTAAATACCATTATACAATGGCAAGAAAGAATCCTGGCTCCTGATTGGTCAGTTAGCCATCACAGCAGGGATGTTATCCTGGCATTACATCCCTGCTGATCAACTAGATGACCACCTCATAGTTCTTTTCTTTTTCTCTTGATGATTGTTTGCATCTTTTCTTAAAAAATATTTTAAACACTAAAAAAATTAATTAAAATGATTTTGTTCTGTATAAAATAATGAGCCATTGTATAATAAGAATAATGCCCTCCTGGGTGGTTATTATGCTGAGATAACATCCCTGCTTGGGTGTTGGACGCCCTCGGTCGGTGGCCTCAGGCCCAACCACCCGAGGTGGGATGTTATCCCAGCATAACACCCACCCTGTCAGGCATTATTCCTTTATTATCCCCTGCAACCTTTATAGTGCTCAGGAATTCCTCACAAATGGGACTTTGTAGCAGTACCCCAACTATTTCAGGAAAGCCCCTGGGTGGGATGAAAAAAAAACAGGTCCTAGCCCAGTGTAGCTGCAGCCTGAAGCACCACTCAGTCCAAAAGAAGCTCTGTCAGCCGAATCCACGTCCAGCCTATAATGGCAAATGAAAGTATGGACAGAAGACCAGGTAGCCGCGGCACAGATATACTGAACAGAAGCTCCCCCGTTATCCACCCAAGAAGCCGACAGAGCCCTAGTGGAATGAGCCTGAATACCTTGAGGTGAGTCGTACCCCTTCCCTTGATAGGCTGTAAGAATGGCCTCTCTGATCCAGCAGGCAATCACCTCTTTCGAGGTCGCATGACCCTTCCTCCATCCCAAAAGGAATACAAACAGACAATCTGATTGTCTGAAGCTCTCAGTCATGCTGAAGTAGTCCTTAAGGACCAAAACCATATCCAGAGCATGGGGTGTGTCCCCATGCTGGACAGACTCCAGCAATGCTGGTAGCAACTGGGTAGGCTGCGCCAAATGAAAAGCAGAAACCACCTAGGGACGCAAGAAGAGACAGTGGCTAGGATACTCCACCTGCATGAAAAGATAGATAAGGCTTCCGGCAAGAAAGAGCCTGCAGCTCTCCCACTCTTCTTGCTGAGCACAGAGGCGGTGAGGAACACCGTCCGTATAGTCACTGTCGAGGTGAATGCAGAACAAACGGGGTTAATGCAGTCCCTCCAGAACCAGATTCAGTTGTCAAGGTGAACATTTAGGCCACACATTAGGGGAGGCTAGTTGCATCACTCTGAGCAAGCGAACCACATCCAGATGTGCCCCAATCTGACCTATTCAGGGAGGGGCCCCAGACCACTGAGATGGCCGAATTTGAACCTTCAGCGAGGAGTGAGCCAACCCTTATCAGCCCTATCATTAAGAAATCCAAAATTTGTGGGAGGTCTGCCACTGAAGGTTACAGACCTTTTGCAGAACACCATTTACAGAAAATCTGCCAATGTCTTATAAGTCCTGTTACGAGTCCTTTTTAGACAATAGAAGACAATCCACCACTCTGGAAGGGTAACCCACACCTAACAATCTCAACCTTTCAGCATCCACGCTGTCAGGGACAGAACCTGAGGATTGTGGTGAAGAATCAGTCCCTGAGACAGCAGGTCTGAGCATTGGGGTAGCCGCCAAGGAATGTTGATCAGCATTGCCCCGAGTAGAGAGTGTGGTAATAGCCATCTGCCTGTTACTATTTGTATTATATTTTTGCTATAAGTATATGTTTTTTTTTTTTTTAATTTCTGCTTGTGAAACATGGCAGTCATCACAAGGCAATGGCATCATAGGATACTGGATTGTTCTGCCCTCTTGCTGACCTAAAGGGCACAGCTGGCTTGTAGAAAATCTAACACTTATCTGCTAAACTTCCTGTGACTGTTATAAAAACCAGGTGATAATAAGCCACTGCTTTGAACCTAGGCAACCAGTCGTAAAATATTACATTTTATGGCGTATCAAGAGGGAAGCCATTTCTGATAGTCCTCTGTGAAAATTCAGCCCAATATGAGAAGTGTTTCCAGGATATTTCTCTGAAAGATCAAAGGGGAATGCTGTCATTAAACCATGCTCTGATGAGGAGATAGACTGTCTTGTTATAATTAAAAATATTGCTGTATTTGCAGATTCCAATCAAGTAGTAATCTGACCTGTTTTGCCTATGCAGTTGCATGTTACAAATTAAGTATGTAGAACTGAGTGTGACCTCACGCTAGCAGCCCAGGGTTGTGACATCACAGGATGGGAGGACATTCTGGCCTCTCTGATATTGTCAAGCTGGCTGAAAGGACTGACACTTTTGTCCTGGACTTCTAAGGACACTTTGTTCCTGGACTCAAGAGAGACCACTTCTGCCAAGATAGGTAACAAGCCCAAGTCCTTGCCAACTGAAAACTGAGTTAGAATTAGTTAATTCAGTTACAAGGCGCTTTGTTTTGTAATTGTCCATTTTTTCTGACTGTAATCTTAACGTATATATGTTCTGTTTTTGTACTGTATTTACTATTTTTAATTTTAGTAAATTTTGTTTTCCTTAAACCTGCCTGAGACATTTTCTCCTTTGAGTGTAAATGGTGGAACAGTATTGATAATTCTGATTTAACTGTTAAATTGCTTAGCGTGTCACCATATGCAGCCATGCTAACAAGGATCTGTGTAAAGATCCAGCAAGGTAGGAAAATATCAGTGTCTCAACTGAGTCAGCAGGTGGTTGTGAACCAGGCTGGTTGTATGCCCACTGGGTCAAGTACTGCACTGCTTTCCCAAAGAGAGTGTGATATTTGAACCTGTTACCTGGGTGTGCTAGTTAAAAATGGTTTATATTTGACCCCAGGACTCGAGACTGGTAGTTTGCTTGGACCCAAAACAAACAGAAGGTTGTCCTCTTTGTCCCTGATCACGAGTCGCACTTAAGGTTGGGCACTGTGGGAGCAGAGGCCTGACCAGGAGTGGATTTGTGACAGAGAGTCTAGACTTGTCTTGGCCAGTCTGGAGCCACCACCAGTACCATCGATCGCGTGTCTTGGATCTTGGAAAGAACCTTGGCAATCATTGGAAAAGGTGGGAAGATGTAAACCCTGTCGAGAGGACCAGTGGGCCGCCATTGTGTCAGTCTCCTCAGCCCTGGTGTATAGAGCTTGGGACTGAAACCGAGGCAGCTGAGCATTGTCGGACGAAGTCATTAGATCCAGCTGAAATAGCCCCCACCTCTGCTCAAGCTGACAAAACACCTGAGGGTGTAATTTCCATTCGCCAGTCAATTATCACCCGCTGAGCCAATCTGCTTATGCGATTCAGCTTCCCTGCCAGATAAGTGGCTGAGAGCATCAACAAATGCTTTTCTGCCCAATGCAGCACTCTCTTGGAGCATGGCTTTGCTCCTGGTGCCCCCTACTTAGTGATGTACACCATGGAGACCTGGTTGTCCATTCTGATCAGGACCGATTGGCCCTGAATTTGCTTGGAATGAAAAGGTCAAGGCCCATAGAACTGCCCTCATTTCCAGGACATTGATTGGCAGGCTGGCCTCTACCAGAGACCATTTTCCTTGTGCCACATACTGGCCCAGCATGGCTTCCAACCCGCTGAGGCTGGCATTAATGGTGATCATTGAGCGTGTCGGCAATGACAGGGAACCTGTTTCATCAGGTTGTAGTGATCCCCACCATTGAAGAGTGGAGAGAATGGTGGGATCTGGATTGAGTACGTACTCAAAACTCTGAGTGAGTTGGCCCCAGGTGTCCAGAACATACCGCTGGAGGGAACGCATATGGAGCCAAGCCCAGAGTACCATGGCAAGCTCTGATGCCATCAGACCCAGCAAGCAAAGATACGTCTGTTCCTGCTGGCGAGGTCTGGCCTGTACGTCCTCCATGAGTGCCAGTATGTTGACCACCTTGTCCTCCATGGGAAACACGAGACCCTGTTCTGTGTTGACCCTGGCCCCCAGATGAATTATCTCCTGGGTTGACTGAATATGACTCTTGCTCCAATTGACTATCCAGCCATGCTGCTGTAGGCACTAGAGCACTGAGTCTGTGTCCCATTGGGCTTGCATCGGTGATCTCGCCCAGCTGAGCCAGTCATGCAAGTAAGGGATGATGTGCACTTCCAGTTTGCAGAGGTCCACAGCCAACACCACCAGCATCTTGATGAACACTCTGGGGGCTGATGCCAGTCCAAATGGAAGGCAGGTGAACTGAAAGTGATCACTGTTGATCTGAAACCTGAGATAGCGGTGATGGCAAGGGCAAATCAGGATATGCAAGTAAGCGTCCTTGAGATCTATCGATGTTAGGAAGTCTCCTGGATGGCCACCAACGTGGACTGGAGTGTCTCCATCTTGAACTTCTTGTAGACTACAAAAGGTTTAGGAACTTGAGGTTAGTCGGGAAAACCCCTCCCGATTATTTTGGAGACCATGAAGAACATAGAGTATAGTCCTGTGCCCCTCTCTGTTGGTGGCACAGGTATTATTGCCTTGTTGTTGCGCAGACTTTTGATGGCCTGCAGGGTTGCAGTCTGTTTGGAGGGGTCCGGTGAAAGAGAGGAGGTCGGTAGTCTTTATGGAAGCATCGTTTTTTTTTTTTTGTCAACATAATTTTTATTGAGACAAAGGGAAGGTTACATCATCTACATTATCATCATATCAAATACAAGAGGTCCACATGCATAATACACAGCATATGCAGTAGTCAGGCATATATAGTTCTTAATTCCATAACAGTAATTTAAAGTTCTATGCATCCTATATTGGAAAGATATCTGCTTCAGCTGCCACCAACAGTGGCCCCCATAGCTGGTGAAACACCTAATTGACCGAAAGCAGTTAACAGAGCCCTTTCTATTGACATACATTGTTTCCGATTGTTAGCCCACTGTTGTATACTAGGAGCTAGCCAATTTTATGCGATTGTCTTGCATCGTTCACCAGAGCCAATGACCACATGGTTTCATGACCAGACTTGCCTAGGCGTTTGAAGTCAGCTCCCAACATAAACTCAACAGGAATGTTGGTGGGAACATCCCAACACCTTAGCCATAATATTGTGCATTCCTATCAGAAGGGCATAATTTTAGGGCACATTAGGGCATGTGCAAGAAATCTGCTTTGGCTGTCTGGCATTTGGGACACTCATCAGACTTGGAAGGATCTAACAGGTTAAGCTTCACTGGGGTGTAGTAGGCCTGATGTAGAATGTAATATTGCCCCTACTGGAGCTTATTACTCCTTGAACAGGTTACCATATGTTTAGACGCACGCTTCCAAAGTTGCTCACTTATCAGGATACCCAGATCAGCCTCCCATTTCCCAATAATTTTTTCTATGGTCTCCAGGTCACCTCCACTGATACAGTGGTAATAAGTGGCCATCGGACCAGCTCCCAGCTGTGCGAAGTATAGTTCCTCCTCCAGAGGGGAAAGAAGGGCCCAACCAGCACCTGAGCTCAGTTCAGTTCCCAAAATGAGCCGTAGTTGGAAATAGATAAAAAAAATTCCCCTCCCTGTATGTTCCAGTGGTCCCTCAGGTAGGAGAAGGGCACCATACTATCTCCCACATAAAGCTGATGAACCCACCGTAACCCCTTAAACGCCCAATCCTTCAGTCTACCGGACATTGCCTCAGTGGAAGCAAACCTCAGGCGAACTGCCTCGGATATAAGGGTCATTTTTGTAGGGGCAGATGCCCTGCCAATCTGATGATGGGCACCTGACCAAGCCTCAGTGGTTGCTGAAGTGAATGGATTAGCGTGTTCAGACTGCACCTCGGACCACAACACCTCCGCAATACTCCCCTTGAGGTGTGTCTCTGTGCCCAGTCCCTCCAATTCTAACCAGCTATTATTCAGATCCTCCAAACCAAGCGGCAAAGCAGCTATCTGCACCGCCTGATGGTAGAGTTTAAAATTAGGCAGACCAAGCCCCCCCAAACGAGGGGGCAAATGTAGTATTGATCTCTTTACCCTGGATGCTTTACCCTGCCAGAGAAAACATATGTATAACAGCATCTAGCTTCTGAAAATTGCATTTTGGGAGCCATAGTGGAGAGATTGATATAAATACAACAGTCTGGGCAGTACCATCATGGTAATCACACCTACTCTACCCATTAGAGATTGGAAGTGCAGTCCACCTTTCACAGTCCGAAGTAGTGTTTTCATAAAAGGCCTATAATTTAACCCATATAAGGCATGGCTTTCCCAGAAATTAGGATCCCTAGATACTTGAGGTTGGGAACTATCTGCAGGCCATTCAAATGTTGAAACAGGGTATATCGACTTCCGGTTCCGGTATGGCTCCTTGAACCACGTGCAAAGAAGAGCTCCCGTCGTACAAATAAAAAATAACCCCAAAATCTTGTTAAAACTAACAGACTCTGCTAAAAACAGTAATCGGAGGGTTTAAATATCCTAACGGTCGAAACCATTACCTCCGTAATCCTAGTGCCAAAGCAGCGTCATAACCGCTACCAACTCTTAGCAAACCTGCCTGATATCAGGGATTAGGGCCTTCACACATAGAGGGCTCAATAAACCAGCAGCATTACCAACATCGCTACCTCCTTGAACTATGCAGCCACAACAACAACCTTTCCAACGCCAGGCTTCGGAAGGGGGAAGAATAGGACAATCTCAAGCCAGTACTCCAAAAAAGAAGGGCACCGAAGGAACGTCAGCAGTACCTGAGGACACCATCCTGAACGCCATTGCAGAATTTCGAGGTGAAATGAGAGAGGCAATTGGGGAATTGCGATCCGATATCGGGTCTCTCCAGAACCGAATGAATGATGCGGACAAACAGATAACAGAAAATACCAACAAATTAGATTTACTAGAAACAGCAGTATTGAAACTCACTAGGGAACAGCTGCAAACCTCTCTTAGACAGGAAGACGCTGAAAACTGTGGGCATCGTAAAAATATCAGAATTTTCGGAATTCCTGAAGTAGAGGGGGACCTGGTGGCATATACAGACTACCTCTTTTGCTCTGTTCTTGACTTAGATCCGAATTCAAGTTAGACTTTGAGCATGTACTTGAGTACTGGGACCCAAACCCATGACAAGGAGCTAGACCTAGATCTTTGGTAGTTTGTTTTACCATGTACCAAACTAACGAGCTACTATTAAGGAAAGCTTGGCAAAAGGAAAAATAATGCTGGGGACGAACAGACTAATAATGGATAACGATTATGCTCCATACACCAGAGAATGCAGCGAGGGTATGCGCTGTTTCCTTCCTCAAGGCCAGCAGATTAAATTGCACTCCGATCCGCCAAACTTATGATTTTACTGCCAAATGGACCCATAACCTACTTTACAGTGGACGAGGCTATAAGAGACCTACTGAAATGAGGGATTATTAAAGAAGATCAGTGTCAACAGATAAGAACCACATTGCAACAGACTAAAACAAAGCAAAGAGACAATACAGACCGACAAAGGAACCTAATTCTACTCTGGGGACATGCTGGACAAAATACACCAACTTAGAAACCCCACGCTACCTATATAAAGACTTATAAGTAACTAAGTAGGGCTTGCTCTCAACTTGCCCACCCTCCCCCTTTTCTCTCTTCCTCTCTTCTCTTGTTCAGTTCCTTTTTTCTTCTTTCTTTCCCGCCTTCTCGCTCTCTCTTTTTTCCCTGTCTCTTTCTCCTCTATATAATAGAGGGGAATACTTGTTCTTGGTTTTGGTGGGGGGGGGAGGGGGATGATTGAGACCGGGGAAGGGAGGTTGTGTCCAGTTGATGAAATTATGTGGGGTAACTTTGACATGCCCCAGATATGTGGTAGGTTCTTTGGAGCGTGACAAGACTGGTGGGTCGGGGGACCAAGGGTGTGAGTGGCTTGGTTGGTGTTGAATGGGGTGGGGCCCTGCTGTCGAAGCAAGGGGTGCTGGGTGAAACTTATGCGTGTCGGGGGGAGGAGAATTCGAAGGAAAAAAGGGCAGAAATAAAAAATATGAAGGAGAAAGGCCCCCCAAAATCATAGTCAGATATCGTATATTGACCAGGAGGAGGGGATGCTGCCTGCTGGGAGCTTCCTCTACAAGGAGGAATTACGAAGGGGTGAGAGGAAAAGAGGTGGGGAGGGGAAAGGGAAGATATGAGAGGAGGGAGAACAGGGGAGGATCCGGGAGAAAAGAAGGTAACCATAAAGATAAGGGAGGATCGACGGATATAAAGACTGCAACATGTAAAATACATTAAATTTAGATAAAGGGTGGGAAATTTTAACTTTATTACATACAAATTTGGTTTGGGTGAAGGAGGAGGAGGTGGGGAGGGATTGGAGGGGAAGGAGAGAGGAGGGAGGAGAGAGAAAGGAAAAAAAAACAGGTGTGATTACAGATACAGGAAGAAATCTACTTTATGAACACAAGAAAAGGTTATTGACCTAAAATACCTCAAAAATAAAAGGGGGCGTAATGATATTACATAGAAAAGCTACATGCTGAACCATTCTCGGATTTTCCCTTATTGGGGAATTATCCTAGTTGGGATACTCCTTACCATGGTGGCAATTAGTGCCTTCCAGGTAGCTATGGAGATTCCTGATCTCTCCCAACCCTTTTAGAGGAAATGGAAGAGAGAGAAATGAGGAGGTTGGGACATGCCACCTCACTTGAGGAAGTCAACAGTTATTTAGTGTATATAGTTATAAATCAAAAGTACAATGTAATAATTAGAATTAAAAGTTCATATGTTTACCGAGTTCCGTTAAAAATTAATCAATGTTTGAAAAGTGGTACAGATAGACGTACCAAAAGGGTTAAAGGGATGATGGAGTTTTTATTTCTTTCATGAGCATTACAAGAACAACAATCATAATAACCGATATATCAAACAGAAGGTAATAAGACACAGGGACAAGTTACTATCCAGAATAAAAAAGTTTATTGATGTCAGATGAAGTGCCAAAGGTAATAGAAAGACTGTGGAGTTGTATGATGCAACAGGGTTGGCTTGATTGGAGAATGAGATGTTTTCTGACCGGAGTGAACACCATGGAGAGGACCTTGACATCTGGGGAGTTGCGGGGGAGAGTGATCTGGATAACAGAGAGAGGGTGGAACCTAGAGAGAGAGAAAGAAACGGAGGGGGGCAGATAATAAGAAAAGCCATACAAGGAGAGGACTAAAAAAATAAATGAATAAATAAAAAATGAATACACAACCAGGTATAATATATTCTATTAATATTAACAGATTATATAGCCCTATAAAAAGAACATGCTTTATGCAACATATAAATAAACAAAAAGCGGACATCATATTCATACAAGAGACCCATTTATCAGAGGTGGAACATCAAAAACTAAAATGGGGAAATAGGTACAAGATATAGTCCTCATCCTATCCCAGTGGCCGAAAAACAGGGGTAGCAATCTTAATTCCCAATACAACCCAAATAGATATAAAAAAAGTATATATAGATGGACAAGGGAGATATGTTATCCTACAAGGATATCTATATACAAAAGAGGTGACCCTGGCTAATGTATATCTACTCCCTCAATCAAAAACACCAGTAATACGCCATATCTTAAATACCATACTTGATGCCCTCCAGGGACAACTCATACTGGGAGGGGATTTAAACATGACAATACAACCAGGATTGGATTCTTCCAATCTGACTAGATACCACCAAGGGAGTGTGGTAAAATTTTTTAAAACTCAAATGGAAAACTTGGGACTGACTGATGCCTGAAGGACGATGTATCCGACATCTCCAGGGTATACATTTCAATCAGGCCGATTCCATTCATATTCAAGGCTAGATTATTTTATAACGACATGTGAACATTTTCCATTAGTAATCGATGTCACTATCAGTCCAAGGTTCCTCTCCGATCATCACCCATTACTCCTATGGGCCGAGCTTGGTAAAAAAACAAAACATACCTTATGGAGACTCAATCCACTCATACTTCAAGATAAGGAATTCATTAAACAAATGAAGGAAAGAATTCCACTTTTTTTTCCAAGAGAACCTCTCCCCCACCATATCAGAGGCAGTGTTATGGGACGCCATGAAGGCAATCATCAGAGGAGAGATCATAGCTTATGATACAAAAAAAAAAAGGGGAAACTATCACTTACTTTCTTCCAAAGAATAGAAACAATCAGAATGAATGTTCTTCCCAGATTACTCTATCTGTTTCGGAACATTCCACTGTTCCCATCCCAATATTACTTCAAATCCTGGGACAACCTAATATCCAAATTTATATGGGGTGGCAATCACCCCAGGATCGAGACAAAACTATTAAAATTGCCATTGGTACAGGGAGGGGTTAATCTGCCGGATTTAAAATTATACACGGAATCAGCGTTTTCATGTATCTACCTACTGTGGTTATCCAAAAACTACCACGTCCCTTGGAAGACCTTAGAATTTCATTTGAATGATCTTTATGATATCCAAAGAATTCTCTTCTCCTCTCCGGATAGGACAATTACTCTGAAAACCTTTTCAAATATAACCTCACAAGTATTAAAAGTATGGTATAGAAATAGAAAGCAACCTCTGTTACAACCGATATATGAATACTGCAAGTTGATTTCGCAGGAAAATCTTTTCTTACCGGCACATTCAGACCTAACGTTTACTCAGTGGTGACAAACAGAACTGGGACAGATATTCCAATTTTTAAACCAGACAGGAGTTCTTCCTTTTGAGGAACTAGTTAGCAAATATAACCTACCACATACAGACCAATTTAGATACTTCCAAGTCAAAGATTATATATTAAGGAGTAAAATAATTTCGCCTAAATTGCCACACCCGCTTCCCCCGCTTTTGAAGCTGTACCTGGACCACATACGGGGTAATCACTGGGATTATCTTGTAGGAACAGTGTATAAAACACTCAGAGCTTTAACTTCAGAAACTACTAACTCTATCTTGATCAGTTGGAATAAGGACTTAGAGAAATTCAATACAATCAATGGTCTAGGGGGGCTTTGACAGCAATAAAAATTACTTCCTCAAACATAGGGAGAGAATTTTCTTGGAAATGTCGATACCGATATTTTCGCTCTCCTGCGACACTTGCTAAATACCTCCCAGTAAGATATGGAATGTGCTGGAGAGATTGTGGATGCAAACTGGCAGATCTGGCACATATTATGTGGCAATGCCCATTGCTAATGCCATTCTGGATGTCACTACAGGTAGTGATATCCAATAGCATTGGGGAGACAGTGGAAATAACAGAGGAGATGTTCCTGATGGACATATATCCGGATCACTCTCCCTCGTGGACTAAAACTTTGTTGCCGGTATGTTTATTGGCGGCAAAGAAAACTCTAACAAGGAGATGGATGTCAACTAAAATTCCAATGATACAGGAATGGCAAGAAATAATGAAAAATATAAATCAAATGGAAATTTTAACAGCTAAAATGAAGGATAGAGAACGGATAGTTAGAACACAATGGCAGAGATGGGTCATCTATATGATGGGGGCTGACCCAAATTTCTGTCCTTAGGGGGAAGGAGGTGATGGAGATGAAATATACTCAATATTAATAGCAAATAGAAGAAAGGGAATAAAGCAGTCCTGTATATAAATCTACAGATCTGTAAGAAATATACTAACATACATATTGGACAACATCTGTAAACATCTACTAACCAAATGATACTGTGTCTTAAAAGAATGAATGTTAACCCTTTTCTTTAAAAAAAAAAAGAGGAAAAGGGAAGGAAAAGCACCTTAGGAAATATATATTTTTAATCCTTATGTCATTATCTTTATGAAATCTACTGTTTTACAACCTACCAAGGTATTGCTTTTGTGTATATATGTTGGAAAAATAATAAAAGATGAGATTTAAAAAAAAGAAACAGGGTATGTCTATGCATTTTGTCAATAGGCAGACCTCGCTCTTGGTCAATTAATTTTGTGGCCAGATATTGAGCCATATTCTAATAGGGCCTGGTGTATCCGTGGAGGCCTTCATGGGGGTCTGCTTGTACAGAAGAAGAAGATCATCAGCACACATGGCCAATTTATATTCAGTGTCATTAAGTCTAAATCCCAGAATCTTCGGATCAGACCGAATGTACCCAGCTAAAGATTCTAGAGATAATACATATAACAAAGGGGAAAGAGGGCACCCCTGTCTGGTTCCCCTGCCCAGAAGAAAACTGGATGTCAGGTGCCCATTCACCATAACCTGGGCTACAGGGTCCTTATAAAGGGTCCTAATCCAAGACATAAAGTACGGCCCAAACCCCAATTTAGCCAAAGTGGTAAATAAATACCCCCACTCCACTATGTCAAAGGCCTTCTCTGCGTCCAAAGCCAGAATGGCCACCTCATGTTTATGTGTAGTTTTCTCCCAATGATGAGCAATATTCAGTGTTTTCCTAACATTATGCTTCCCATATCTTCCCCTTACGAGCTCAGCTTGGTCAGGGTACACAGTACCAGGTTCTAAAGGATCCAACCTAGAGGCCAGAACCTTAGCTAAGATTTTGTAATCAGCATTCAAGAGAGAAATAGGCCTGTAAGAGGAGCACCAGCTAGGATCTTTCCCGGGTTTTGAGAGTACCGTAATGACCGCCGACCGAGTGGAGAGGGGCAACATCCCCACCTCGCGGCTCTCAGCCAACATGTCAACCAATGGCTCCAAAAGTATATCCTGGCAACACTTACAAAAGTCTGTAGGAAGACCGTCTGACCCAGGAGCTTTGCCACCCTTGAGTTTCTTAACAGCTACCCTGATCTCCTCCTGTGAGATTGGGGACTCCAGCGAGTCAGACAGGGGTCCCAAAATGGATCTCAGGGAAGCCTTGTCCAAAATGCGTCAATTTGCACAGGGGTTGGGGAGATCTCAGATGTGTATAACTGCTTGTAAAATCCTCAAAAGCTTGGTTATCTCCCGTGGGTTATCCACCAAGTCACCCCTTGAAGAATGTATATGGGTCACCGTCCTCTCCCCCTCCTTCCTACGTAGCTGCCAGGAGAGCAACTTCCCTGCTCCATCCCCATCAAAATATTGACCAGCCTGGGAGAGTAGTATTGCCCACTCCAACCAGGCCCCATAGGCCGAATTGTATTGCCATTTCAGCATCTGCAAGTTTTTGTATAAAGCTTGGTCAGGCTTTAGTCTGTGGGCCCGTTCCACCAGGTCTATCTGGGATCTCAATTCTTCTAGGGCCATAGATCTGGTCCGGGCCTCATGTTTTGCATAAGAGATAGGTGTCATCTGATATAGGCCTTCAAGGCCTCCCATCTGGTTGAATTGGAAGTATCCCCTTTCCTGTTAAATGCGAGGAATTCCGCAATATGAGCCTTAATGTAATCAATGTAAGCCTTATCCCTTCAACAAAAGTGGATCTAGCCTCCAGGTTTTACTCCCATGGAGCAGGCTCCCCAGCTTAAGAACTATGGAGGCCGCTGCATGGTCCGAAATCAAAATTGGGAGTAGTCAGCCCCAACCAATGATGGTAACAGGTCAGTACTGGCCAACATCTTATCAATATGGACATATGACTTATGGGCATTAGAATAAAAGTCTCTGCAAGATGGGAATAAGTGCCTCCAAGCATCAACCAGGCCAGCCTCTTGCATTAACACTGCCAACGTTTGAGCATTTTTTGTCAAAGACACAGGGTAGTATTGGACCTGTCTAATACAGTATCCAACATGCAGTTGAAGTCACCTCCCAAAATCCAAGAGCCCGCCAGGCAACCAGATCAAAGAGAGTCTCCGAAAGAATTCAGAGTCATCTACATTGAGGCGTACATTGATCCCAAATTATAAGTGCCAATCCTGGGAGCAAAACCTAGCGAGGGCATATCTACCATGGGGTTCAATTTATTATCCAATACCTTAAAATTAGAGCTTTTAGGTAGCCATATAGATGCACCTCAAGCCTTAGAGGAAAATTAGCTGAGATCCACAGCCTCCTCCAAAAGGCCTCAGTTCTAGGCACCTCCGGTCTGGACATATCGTCTCCTGGAGTAACACAGCCTGCCATTTGTCTCATCTGGTCTCTGCCATGACTCTTCTCCTCTTGGGGAGTGACTTCAGGGCATTAACATTCCAGGATAGAGATATGACTAGCCATAATCCCTTAAAAAAAAAAAAAAAATCATTAACCACCTCCTTCATAGATAAAGCATAGTTATCATACAACTTCCCATGTCTCAGTTTAAAGTTAAATCCAACCAAACCCAATATTACCCAGCCGGGGTAGTACCAAAGGATCCCCAAAGGGTAGTCGACCAGTACAGCAAAGATTGTCGACTGCTGATTCAAGTCCCCATCAGCACCACACCCAGATAACCCCCCTTCCCCTCCCCTTAAACTGCCCAAGAAACAACCCCAAAAGCAGAATTGCAAACCCCCTCCAGTGGACACAAAGAGGCCCACCTTAATAACCCCTGCAAACAGTTGGTGAACATTGGTGTTAAAGTTACCCTGCACTCCTTAAAGGAGAAGTCCACCCAAAACTTGAAAAAATATATGTTGTGCAGAGTGTTTTAATTTTTATGTAAAGTTCTAGTGTTTCCTTCCCTCTGACTGGTATTAGGAGTTTTTTCTAAATTAGCCTGCTAGCTTTATGCTAGTTTTACGACCCCTGGGGATCTTCATCCCTGACAGCTTAATTGTATTTCTTGTTCCCACAGTGCATCTTGTCTCATGTGACAGTGATCTAAGAGAGACCCAACATTCAGCACACACATGCCAAACAAACTAAATATCTTGGAAGCTTTACAAGCTGCACAAAAATTACCAGTAAGTTTTTCAGGACAGTAAGACCTTTACGATGAAGGTGGTCACCAAGCTGAATTCTACACATTTTAAAATATAGCCATCTCTACTGTTATGAACTGATTGTAAAGCAATGCTTTCTGCTGGATTTATGGTCTCTGCTACATCACCATCACATGAAACAAGGTGCATTGTTGGACAAAGGAATACAATTAAGCTGTTTCATATGGAGATCTCCAGGGGTCGTAAAACTACCCTAAAGCTAGCAGGCTAATTTAAGAAAAACTCCTAATACCAGTGAGAGGAAAGGAAACACTAGAACTTCACATACAAATTAAAACGCTCTGCACAGCATATATTCTTTCAAGTTTTGGGTGGACTTCTCCTTTAAGCAATGCCGTAAACATATGGGCATCTGAAATTATAAGAAGTTGCAAATAATAGAAAATAGTCACACCAGAGACATCGAGACATAATTTTACAAAAAAGCAAACCGCAATAAAAGCCCCCTTGTTACAGTCCAAATGATGTAGCTGTGTGTAGTCCCCACAGGATAAGTTCCATGAGACAAAACATAAATCCTCATGTAGGAGCAAAGTCATATTTCAAAGCAAACTTTCTGCAAGTTCAAAACAGCGAGCGATTTGTCCAGACCATAAACATAAACTAAATCACGTTTGCGAAGCCCTGATTATCGCATCCAGGTTAAAATATAACATTAGTACAAACGAAAAGGACTTAGCTGAAATGATCAGGCGCAAAGTATAAAATGGCGGTCCCATCTCATTCTTGCTGCGTGGGTACCCAGACCCTTATGGATGATCGAAGATTCGCACAGGCATAGACAGAGATGTAATTAAAAGTTAAGAGGGCCTGTGCGCCCAGCAAGACCATCAGACCAGCCATACGTGTAGGAGCGGTCACTAGCCTAATATATGGCCATAACCCCTCTCAGCGATCTTCCACCTCCTGCCTTTGTGGTGAGCGGCCGCTTTCTCCATTTTTAGATACGGAATCAAGCCACTTCATCGTTGCCCCAGGGCATGAGAAGAATTGTGGTGCGCCTCCCGGTCGATCAATTTTCAATTTGGCCGGATATGTAAGAGCAAACGACCAGCCCATCTTATATAGACAACCCTTGATCTCATTGAATTTTTGCCTTCTTACCTGCAGTTGCTTGCTAAAGTCTTGGAAAATGTGGACTTTATGGTTGCCCAGCACGATCGGCCACTTCTCTTTGGCTTTCTGCAGAATCGCCTCCTTATCCGTGTAGCGCAGATATTTTGTTAAGCAATGCCTAGGACGGGAGTCCGAAAGCTTAGGGCCTACACGATGAGCTCTTTCCACTTCACAGTGCTGTAATGTAGGAGGAAGCTCCAGGTGTTCAAACAACCAGGTATGTAGCATCCTTTCAGGGTCATTCCCCTCCGTCCCTTCGGGAAGACCAACAATCCTGAGATTCGATCTGCGGGACCAATTTTCTTGGTCCTCAGTTCAATTGGTAAGTTCCTCCACCAACTTGCTGAGGGTCTGTTTATATCCCATAGCTGCCGATAACGAATCCTCCAGGCTGCTGACCCCAGTTTCAAGTTCTTCCAGGCGGGTATTGTGATTAGCTGAAGTCTCGGAAAAACCTGCTACCACCAACTGCAAGTGTGAAATTTGGGAGGTAATATTGCCAAAGCCAGCCTTCATGTCGCGCTGCATGAGCACTAGGGTAGTAGGTACTGCTGCCAACGTTCTTTCCAGGTCTGACATTCCCTCCTGTGCCATTACTAAATCTTCGGGGCGACCTGGTTCTGTTAGGCCTCAGGGTTGTTGTTTGGAGTGTTCTGACGCACCAAATAAGAGCTTTGACTGCTTATTTTTGCTCCTGCTAGTCGCCGTTAATCCCCCGACCAAATGCCGCCACAGACTAAATTCAAACAAAGACTGATACCACCAGATTTAATAAAAAAGGCTGAGTGCAGTAAGGAGCTCGGCTAGGCTGCGTCCGCCATTGCCAGTGTCAAGCCACGCCCCTGTGCGGAAGCATCTTTTGAGTAAGTTCTATGGCATATCCCTGTGACACGACGTCCCTGACTCATTAGTCCGTGGCGATGTGGGCCCACTATGCAGTGAACACCCAAAGGCGACCTCCTACTAGGGGCTGTCTGCCGGGGCCCCCCCATCCTCATTGGGCCTTCTCTGCATTGCCACTACAGGACTGGGTGTTGTTGAAACTGTCCTCCCTGCTAGAGTTGCCCCGTGACTTGGACTGGTTGAATCTCAGTTAAAAACGGGCCACTGCAGCACCACCTCTCTAATTCTGACGAGGTGGACTTCACCTGGCCCCTGTTGCCTCAAAACCTTGGACGAAACGGACGACCCGACGGCAGGTATAGGTCCATTTGTCTGCCATCTGTTTCATCCCAGCCCAGTCTCTGAGGAAAGGTTTGAGGGCCGCACCAAACAAGTGGTCGCCCTTGCAGAGTAACTTCATCACCGTGGCTTTGGACTCAGTGTCCGCCTGCCATAGCTTTAGCCACAGAGCTTGTCTGGCCCGATTAGTCAGGACCGTGGCCCTGGTATCAAACTTTATAATGTCAGAAGAGGCATCCACGAGGTACCGTGCCACCTGTGTGATGCAGTCCGCCTGCCCCACCAGAGGTGAATCTTCTGGGAGGTTGTTGGTGACTGCTTCTGCTCATTGAAGCAGTGCATGACTGGTATACCACACTACTGTATCTGCAGCCAAGGCCATCCCGGTGACCTCATGGACTTTTTTCAAGGAATCCTCCACTTTTCTGTCCATGGGGTCTTTTAGAGCAGCAGTGCTCTCTACTGGGATGACTGTACGGTGCACAAGAGCTGAGACTGGGGTGTCTACCTTTGGGGCTGTATACCAAGCCACCTGATAGGGCTCAGCAAGGGAATACGACTTTTCTGTAGCCCTCTTCTCTGGGATATGAGCTGGTTCTGGTGCCTCTTGCTCCTTAGAAAGAATGACATCCAGTGCTGTGCAGGTTGAGAAGTAATGTTTCTCCGGTGTGAAGTGTGCAGTGAGAAGGGGATCCGTCGAGGTTTGTGGCTGTTCAGGTTCCTCCGGGGTCTGGAGAACCTCCCAGATCAGACGGATCAACTTTGCAATGTCTTCCTGTGGACGGAGCTTGCCTGACACCTGGTCACAGTCTTGGCCTTCCTCGTCCTCCTCTGATGACTCCACTGGGTCTTCCGCCTGTCTGCCTCGCTTCTTTTTGTGGGGTGCTGGAGCTTGGTTGGATCCTGGGCATTTTTACTGTCTGGCCCTTCTGGTTGTTGGCTCTGCAGCTTTCCAGCCACTGGAACAGCAGTCCCGCTTGTGCTGTGTTCAAGGTCAGTGGCACTGTTGGTGGGGCATCATTGTTTTCGACCCAGGGCACCTGCTGATTGCTGGTTGTCTGACTCTGGCGTGCAGTGCACATAGAGGCTCCCCTCTAAAATGAGCTGCCATCATTGCCATCCACCATCAAGATGGCGAGCTGTCATGAGACCTCTGAGTTCCTGACCTACTTCCTGGTCGAACTCTCGAGATTCATGTGTCTTGTGAGACCCGCCCACCATGCCATCAAACTCCTCACACAGCAGAACCACAGAAGCCTTCCCGGTTATAGGGCTAACACTGGCCCCTTTTCCGGGCATTGCTCTCGCGATGCAGGCCTTGACTTGGGCCCTCGTACTGGCCGCTGCTGGGAAGCACCTCCCATGTTCCGCCTCTCGGATCTCGTGAGAGCCACCATGATCTCTGGGGCTTGAGACAGGAACATGGCGTTGGTGGCTGGAATGTGTGTGGGGGAGACGTTCATGTCTCCCTCAGTGGCACGCATGGCGCAATTTGTGCCGAACAACAGTGGCCCCCTTCTACCTAAAGCCTAGTACCGAGAAGGAGAGGGGTTGAAGATGTAAATAAAAAACACCATTTACCTTGTAGTAGGGAGCAGGTGCAAAACATGGCCGACCACCAGGCATGCACGAAGGAAGCTGGAATCCTAGGGACGTAGCCGGAGGGTGTGGTTTCTGGCTGTCCAAAAAGATTTATTTTTCTTGCATCAACCAATAGGATGGATGGAGGAGAACCCATTTGCGAGGAATTCCTGAGCACTCTAAAGGTTGCAGGGGATAAATCTCCCCTTCTATTTAGGCTTTCGTTCTTATTTTTGATATACAGTACATAGAAGGTCACGTAATAGTGAATTATTCCCTATTCTACTGCCCATTTATTCTGTATACTGATGTGTCTCTGTGCCCCCCCCTTCTCTAGCATAATAAACGTAGTTATGGAGACCATCAATTGATAAAATTCCTCCCATCAGTTAAAATGGATTTAAGAGAAGTACCTGGCAAGTGCCAATCAGTCTCTAGGAGAGTATACTTAACCTCTCTAATATATAAATGCATGAAAAACTAGTATAAATGAATAGAAACATAGAAACATAGAATTTGACGACAGATAAGGACCGCTTGGCCCACCTAGTCTGCCCATTTCCAACGGATAAGCTGCAGATCCTAGTTAACCAACAGCCTACTTCCTCCTACCCCCCACTAGAATTGCCTTATGTCTGTCCCATGCATTCTTGAATTCCCCCACTGTTTTTGACTCTACGACCTCCTCAAAAAGGCTGTTCCATGTATCCACAACCCTCTCTGTGAAGAAATACTTCCTCACATTACCTCTGAGCCGTCCCCCCTCTATCTTCAAATTGTGCCCCCTTGTTTTGCACATCTCTTTTTCTGAAAGATGCTACCCTCTTGGACTTTGTTGATTCCCTTGAGGTGTTTGAAAGTTTCTATCATGTCCCCCCCCTCCCTCCTTTCCTTGAGGCTATACATCTTTAGTTCCTTTAGTCTTTCTTCATATGTCTTCTGATGCAGACCCTGCATCATTTAGGTTGCCCTCCTCTGGACAGCCTCCACACTGTCTATGTCTCTGCGGAGATGAGGTCTCCAGAACTGTACACAGTACTCCAGATGTGGTCTTACCAACTGTCTGTACAGAGGGCCAACAACTTCCTGTTTTCTACTGGTGATGCCTGTCCCTATGCATCCCAGTATCCCCCCAGCCCTCCTTACTGCCTTCTCACATTGCTTGCCCATCTTTAGGTTGTCTGATATGACTACCCCCAGGTCCCTTTCCATTTTGTTATTGTAAGTATCTCACCCCCATTGTGTACTCTTCCCTGGGTTTTGTTTCCCAGGTGCATTACTTGCACTTCTTTGCATTGAATCTAAGCTGCCATACATTTGACCATTCCTCCAACCTTACCAAGTCCCTTTCATTCTTTCCACCCCACCTTGTGTATCAACCATATATAAGAATATATAAAAAGAAGAGATTAACTGATTTAGCACAGCCGTGCAAAAGTTTTTTTTGACATAACAATGATGACTTTTACTCATATGTCATACTGTACATGACTGGCACTTGTATATGTTCTTGCACTTTTTATGTTTGCTTGCACGCATGTGCAAGAAACATAGTGCCATCATCCGAGTTTTCGGAGGTGTGTCACCCATCTTCCAATTCAGTCAGTGTGTTTGCAGGCACGTCCCCAGTTCCCCAATCACTGCTGCAGCTGTCTATGACAGCAGTTGAAATGCAGTGGTCATACAGTTGAAAGGAGAGCTCCGCTTCAGTGAGCAGTGCTCTCCCCTACACCGCATGCATAATGCATGCTCATGCATCCCACACACACACTGTATGGCCGATGGGGGTGCCCAATCCCCTGTCGGCTCCAGGCTCCCCCCCCCGAAACAGCCTTCCAGCTACCACGCTGGGAGCCCATCCCAGTGTGGCAAACGTCCTGCGTTGTCAGCTTTCCAGGTGCCACGCTGGGAGTCCACCCCAGTGTGCAAAATGTTTATGGCCAATGGGGTGCCCAGTCCCCGTCGGCTCCAGGCCCCCAAACAGCTTTCCAGCTGCCACACTGGGAGCCCACCCCAGTGTGGCAAATGTCCAGCGTCGTCCAATAAAGAAAAAAACCTCTAAAGAAAAACGCTCCTCGGCGATCGCCTCTGCCCACCCGCCCCACCTCTGCACCCTACCTTCCCACACACCCCTCACTCCCATACTTACCTCCGGAGCTCGCGCGATGATCTTCGGTGGACCTGGAACATGTCTGCACTCTTCAAAGCCAACCACGAACTTAGGAAATGTCGTTAAGCTGTATAATGCAATAAATAGGGTTTTTTCAACTTTGATGCATATCTCGGGCATTTCTTGGAATTTTTGCACCAAATTTTCAACATGGGGTTTTTGGCACCCCTCCTCATGAATTCTCTCACTGTCATGGCGTTAATCGGGCCCGAAGGGTGATTTCGCAGTTACTGTGCGAACTCACCTTTTGGGACTGATTAACGAAATGACAGTGCCAGTGTTCATAAGGTGGGCTCTCAAAAAGCCTATGTTGTAAATTTGGTGAAAAAATTCCTAAAAATGACTGTTTTACGCGCGTGCGTTGCGCAGTTCCTATGCACGCTCGTAAGTTCGCAAATTTTTAATATTTGCACTCTGAATTTTCAACATTACCATTTTACCACACCTCCTTATGAGCAGTACAGCTGTCATTTTTCACATCTTGCCCAAAATGTATTTCCGCGCATATAGCACACAATGGCGCAGTCGATGTGCGAAATCAATGTATAGGACACATTAAGAAAATCACAGTGACACTGTTCATGAGCAGAGGTCTTAAAATGGCTATGTTGAAAATTTGGTGAAAAAATTCCTAAAAATGACTGTTTTACGAGCATGCGTTGCGCAGTTCCTATGCACGCTCGTAAGTTCGTGAATTTTTAATATTTGCACTCCAGATCTTCAACATTGCCATTTTACCACACCTCCTTATGAGCAGTACAGCTGCCATTTTTCACATGTTGCCCAAAATGTGTTTCCCTGCATGTAGCACACAATGGCGCAGTCGGTGTGTGCAATCAATGTTTGGGACAGATTAAGAAAATCACAGTGAAACTGTTCATGAGCAGAGGTCTTAAAATGGCTATGTTGAAAATTTGGTGAAAAAATTCCCAAAAATGACTGTTTTAGGAGCGCACATTGCGCAGTTCCTACACTGCTTCCAAGTTTGCGAATTTTTAATATTTGCATACCAGATTTTCAACATTGCCATTTTATTATACTTCCTTATGAGCAGTACAGCTTCCATTTTTCACATCTCGTCCAAAATGTGTTTCCGCACATGTAGCGCACAATGGTACAGTCGGTGTGCAAAAGCAATGTTTGGGACAGATTAAGAAAATCACAGTGACACTGTTCATGAGCAGAGGTCTTAAAATGGCTATGTTGAAAATTTGGTGGCAAAAGTCCATAAAATGACTGTGTTATGAGTGAGCATTGCGCAGTTTCCACTCACCCTCGTAAGTTCATGAATTTGTGATATTTTCAGTCCAGATTTTCACCAGTGGCATTTTTCCACACTTCCTTATGCAAAAGTACAGCTGTCATTTTTTCAAACATGGCGAAATGTGTTTCACACTTTCAGCGCAGAAATGCGTGGTCGCTGTGGGAAATCATTGTTCGGGACAGATAAAGAAAATCACAGTGACACTGTTCATGATTGAGGTCCCAAAATGCCTGTGTTGACAATCTGCTGTAAAAATCCACAAACTAATTACATTACGGGTGTGCGTTGCTCAATTTCTCTGCGATTCGTGACTTACGCCAGTTTTTTTAATATTTTCACTGCAGATTTTCAACATTGCCATTTTTTACACCTCCCCATGAACAGTACAGCTGTCATTTTTCACATCCTGTTCAGAATGAGTTTTTGCACCTGTGGTGCTAAATGCCGTAGTCGCTGTGCATAAGCAGCTTTCGGCTAACAAACTGTTATTGCCACTGTTCATGAGGTGGGGGTCACAAAAAAAATGTTGAAAATTTGGAGTCAATGAATGCCTGAGGCGTTAGGGTTTCCAACCATAACGCCCACCCTATAGAGAATGACAGGTATCAGGGGTGTGACTTGGGATTCTTGTAATGCTCATACCATTCCACACCCTGCAGCCAGCGAAGGCATCAAGGTGTGCCTCAGGCTCTTTGGCCCCACAATTCACCCCATTTTCCTATATCGCACCATCTCACCATATTTCCTGATGGAATGAGTGCATAAGGGCCAAAAGACCCTAAGGCACACCGTGACACTTATCAGTGTCTGCAGGGTAGGGTGTGGTGAAATGGTGTGGCCGCTAATGCCTGGCAACCCAAATGCACACCCCAATGCCTGTCAGTCTCTGCAGGGGTGGTGGTGGGGTTGGCTTCAGTTCAGTACTTCACTGCCATTCCTATTATGCAGCTCTGTAACTCCTACACTACCAATGCCAATGCCTGCAAGCAAACATTTGGCATTGACAAATGCTGTTTATATTCACAATGAGCTAACACATATGGTGTATGTCACTTTAAATTTGTACCTTATAAGAAAACTGTTGTCCACTATCTGGTAGACCCACCCCCATAGGAAGAGCTTGTGTTGGGTCGAAGTGCTGGGGGATGTAGGGTGTTGTCCTGGCACCTTTACTGCAATAAAGCTGCACCTTTGAAGCTTTAACCTTTTTTGGATGCTTATTTCTGGTATGAGTGCAGAACTTCCTTGCAACATATGTAACTGAAATCATCCCTGGTGCCTAGTGTTCCCCCGATCACCAGCCCTGGTGTAATTTCAATCAACTGTATTGTCTAGTGGTCCCCTCATCCACTGGTCACCAGTCAGTAGACCTGTCAACCTGTCCCTGGTGTCTAGTGGCCTCCCCCTCCAACTGCTAGCCCTGCTACAAGACAAATAATCTCTGGTGCCTAGTGGTCCCCCTATCCTTCATTCACTTGCCCCATTGTCAGTTCAATCAACCCTGGTGCCTGAGGTCCCCAACCCTCCGATCACCAGCCCCAGTGTAATTGAAAGCATCGCTGGTGCCTAGTGGTTCCCCCGCCTTCTGATTGCTGTCCCTGGTATAATTTAAATCATCCCTGCTGCCTAATTGTTCCACCCCCTCACCCTCCAATCACCAGCTCCGGTGTAATTGAAAGCATCCCTAGTGCGTAATGATCCCCTCTGCCCTCTGTATCACTTCCATATTTTAATATTATTATTTATTTTCCACCTGAGCATTTATCTACATTACTTTCTTATGACAAACCTAAATCCATGGCTCTGACACCTCAACTAAAATGTGTTCACTGAATGTGAATGGTTTAAATAATCCTGTGAAGAGATACAAGTTCTCCTTTCTTAAGAAACAATGCCCTTCTTTTATCTTGCTGCAGGAAACCCACCTTGATCAGGGGAGAACCGCAAACTTACAAAATGTGGTTATTCTCAGGGGTAGCATCCTCTTACAGAGCTGACAAGAGGAGAGGCACAGTGGTCCTGGTGTCACGCCATGCTCAATTTCACCTTCTTTCCTCTGACTCAGATTCAGAGGATGTTTATCCATTATTACTGGTACTTTAGATGGTGCACCGCTCACCCTAGCAACTTTATATATCCCTCAAGGGATGGCTCCCAACTGTATTAGGTCCCTATTACAGAAAATTACAGTACATCAGAAAGGGGTCTTGATAGTGCTTGGAGATAATATGATATATGAGTGTAAAGATACTGCTAATCTCAGGCCCTCAAAGAAATCCCCTGCCCAGCGAGCAGCATGTATATACCTTAAAGGGGCTAAATGGGTGGATGCTTGGAGGTATCTGCATGCTGGTTCACGGACTTATTCACATCATTCAGCTTCACACAAAACGTATACAAGAATCGACCTCTGCCACATGACAAGGGAGCATGCCCATTTACTTTGCTGTGATATGCTCCCATTTACCCCATCAGACCACTCCTTGATCACTCTGACCTTGGATTGGTTAATGGATGAGAAGCGAACGTTGTGGCGTTTTAACCGTTTTTTGTTAAACCTTCCTGATTTTCAGGAAACATTTAAACGACACATCCCAGAGATCATTCAGGGAATGCTGGTGAGGAGGTTGCCTCGGGATTGCTCTGGGACAATCTAAAAGCAGTGCTACAGGGCAGCAGTACTGCAATATGCAGCTCATAAAAGATCTCAAGCTGCCTGTCTGGAAGCCCTTCAGGACCAGCTAAAACAGCTCCAGGAACAATACGCTGAGGGAGATGTGCAGGCCCTTCCCTTACTGGAGGCCACAAAACAACAAATTCAGTACCTGCTAGAGCTGAAAAATGAGCAGGCACTCCAATATCTTAAACAGCATTATTATGGGGCGGGTTCCGAGCCTCCCGCATTTTGGCTCATAGGCTCTGACATAGGGTGGCACAATATACTATTACCCAGATTCACTCTCCAGCCCTGAACGGCCTGACTAATCAGCCTTCCTTTATCAGGGAGGTCTTCTGAGATTTTTAGACAAAACTCTATACACCAGAGATGTCTTTTCACCGCGAGGCTACCCATGCATTCCTGGGTTCTCTGGGCTCCCGAGCTCTCCCCAGAAAAGGTAGCATGTCTGGAATCTCCCATAACCAAGGCAGAATTGGAGGCAATGGTTAAGAAGTTAAAGTCTGGTAAGAGTCCAGAACCAGATGGGTTTACTACTGAATTTTATAGGTGTAACCCCCTTGTCCCCAAGGGTTACTGGAATCCCACTTAGAACCAGTGGCAGGCAGGGAAAGGCAGCTTGTAGGATACCAGTTAAATGGCTTTCACACTGTCTCATTCTGTTCTCAGTTTCACTGAGCTGGAGTGATGATGTCACCATAGAATTCTCGCAGCAGCATAAGCCACAATGGAATGCTGACTGCAGGGGTTAGCTGTAGAACGTTGGGGAATTCAAGTCAGTCTTCAGACGGCAGTCAGTGGGGAGACTCAAGAGAGAGAGAGGAGTGCTGCAGTTGGCAGCCGCTCAGGGCCTAGCTCTGATATAGAGCTACTTCAGACAAGCGAGTTGTGTATTCTCACCCTGGAGAGGAACACAGAAGAGACCAGAAGAAAGTGGCAGAAACCGTTCCTAGAGTTGTTCCAGTGACCCATCCCCGGATGGATAGAAATTCCAGAATTCAGGGCAATCCCTGTGCCAGTCTGGATAAGGGGAAGCTGCCTGAGAATTGATATGTTTGTGAGTACCTGAGACATTTGTGGGAAGAAGCCCTGGGGCATCTGCATACCTTGGGCGAATGCTACTCTGATATAGAGACAATGTTCACCGAGACAGAGTTTAGAGTAAAAGTATCTGCCTACTGTGGGGTCACAGGAAGACTTGCCAAGTACAGAACTTTTAGTTTGTGTATGGCTTGGAAGCATCTGCAACAGTGGGGGTCTAGGGTAAAGACATAGCCACTTACAGTACTTTTAAAGTCAGGACATCTCCAGAGATGTAGAATGTTAAATGTGCCAATCATTTCGAGATAGCATCTACAACCAGTAGTTCATAACATAGAAACATAGAAACATAGACTTTGACGGCAGATAAGGACCCTGGCCCATCTAGTCTGCCCATTTGGTGTTGTATCCAAATGAATGGCCGAGTATAGATTTGGAAACAAGAGGTGGAGTACCCCCATCTGGAATAACCAGGTTTACCTTTCCGGGTTCAGTCTGAGCACCTATGGTTTCTCTCAGGCACTTGGTCAGTGTCTGAAAAGCACCAGACATGGGATTGTGGAATTTTTTCCTTTAGAGCTAGAAAGTGCTCATGAGTGGTTTAGGGAGCCACCATCAACCTCTATGCCATATGGAAAGTGTCCTAGTACTGGCCAGGGTGCCATGTCAGGGAATAGAAGAGAGTGTACCAGTTAGGGCCATGTGTGCCCAGATCCGATCAGAACCTGAGGGTTAGTAGTGAAGAAGTGTGCTCTGTACCTCTGTAATCTGCATTACCAGTGAGTCTAGCCCTGTGGGGGTCCATCTTTGCTTTGTTATTATCTGTGTTATGTGAATAAAAGCCACACTCTAGAATCCCATTCCTGGTTTGGACATTTCAGTTATTTCTTCCAGTGTCCGGATTTACTTGGGTGCCCTGTCCAGAAGTACAGACCTAGCACAATGCTGAGCAACAGCTTTCTCCCAAGGACCCAGGTTTATGGCCATATAAATGGTCCCCAGGTGTGACAGGTAGTTGCCACACTGGGTTTACTCTGTCTTAAGGATGGCAGGCTCAGTAGTAGAAGTAATGGGTCCATACCACAGAGTTTTGCAAAGATAAATTTAATAGTGACTACCCCCACCTCTCGGTGACACCTAGATGTGAGAGGAGCAGCCCGCTGACAGAGACAAAAGGGGGGCCGGTGGGGGGAGGTTACAAAATGGAGGCCCTCTGGGATTTGTTTTGGATTTTGGGAGAAAACACCAGAAAGGTTTGCTCAGATTGTGGCTAGCATTTTGTCTGTCTGGCAGTGGGTAGCCCAAAAAATCGGAAGCATTGTCATTCATATGTGCCACTGTTTGCTGCTGTTCATGTGCTGCTGTAATTGTGCCACCAGTTTACCAAGGAGCAGTAAAGCCAGATTGTGTATGCCCCTTGTCCAGCATCAAATATAATGTTTGCCAGCTTTTAAATTTCAAGTGTGACAAGAAAAGTATGGAAAACTGTGGAAACAAAGAGATTTGTGCCCTAGAAGTTTAAAGTGCTTGTTGTGTGGACTGGGGGAGTCGCTAAGGAAAGTGCCATGAAAAATGGATATAACGGTGCTCCTGCCGAGGAGTCACAGTTGAAAAAAAAAAAAGTTGCTTGCAGTTTAAATTTTGCCTGCTCGATGATCGCCGTGGAGGAAGAGCACGAGAAGAAGAGAGGCTCATTTGCATGATGTCGAATGACTGGTGAGACTGCAATCAGTCCCACCCTAGCCAGTTTCAGGCGCTGCGCCCAGTGTTCGAGAGGAGAGAGACAGTGGTGTGCAAGCTGGCTTGCCAGGAGGAGTGTCGCGGTGACTGAAAACATTGTAAAAGTAATAAAATCAAACTTTTCTGTTTAAAATTGGGCTCAACCCACATTTGATCGACTGGGGAGAAGGCGTGGTGTTCATAAGGACAATCAGCAGGACTGCCAGCCAGCTTCAATCCAGAGGCCTCCAGGATCGTCTGTAGGCTGAAATTTCCATTACAAATCCAGCTACTGATTCAGTGACTACCATCCAGAGAAACAGCTCAAACTGTGTGTGATTTTTACTAAAGCCAGCTGAATCTGTGTGTAAACAGTATGATTGTTTTTGCAAAGAAGGACTGTGTCAAGTTAATCAAACTAAGCAAGAATTCTGAGCATTAGACTGTGAGCATAATTATAGGTTCAGCAACAGTGTGATTTTCTAAGCAAAGTGAGAGACTGTGGGTTGTATAAGAGATGCAACAAAAAACAGGCAATCCTGTGCATGAAATACTGTGGGTTTAGGGACTTTAAGCAAGAACAAGTGACTTAAAGTGAATGAAAAGCCCTGTAAAAATCATATAGATGTGCTGAGAGAGCAAAACAGTGCAGTCGGTGCAGTTTGAGTGAACTTTATCAGTAAAGCATGTAAATCAGATGTGCAGTGGCTTGAGTCAGAAACAGAATGTTGATGCGCCAGGAGTGCTGCCGCCGCCATGACAGGGTGGGGTAGTAAAGTAAACACAGCAGCAGGGAGCCATTTTGTAAGACTTTTCCAACCAAAGTGAGATATGAGATAACAGTGAACTTTTGTTTTTTTCTCTGCAGTCATGGCATCGGGATCATCCCACTACCCGGATCATGCCCCGGGCTATGATAGTGGAAGAGGTTAACAAGTTGAAAGATATTGAGAGATGTTACTACAGGGGACGTTTGCCTCCTCATGTGGCAATTCCTGGATATCCAGTTAGAGTATGTCTAATGTGCTTAAAGGCCGGAAGGGACATTTTCATGATTCCTCACTGTTCTGGGTGCCTTAAAGCAAGGCCTAAGTAATCCACCCAAGATTGGATTTGGCTCCCACGTGGACAAAGCTTCAAGATTCTGCAAGTGCCAGCACACAGCACCAGGTGGAGCCTGTTGGGAAGCCCAGCAGAGTGTGGCACAAAGGAAGAGGTGTGGATGTACAGGCAGAGCAAAGTAGTGCTGATGTCTCTGAGTCCGGGTCACAGATGGACAGTCGGAGGGAGCATCAGCAGATCCATGGAGAGAGGGGCCAAGCCCTAGTCTCACAGGAGAGGATGAGATGAGAGAGACTCTAGAATGGGAGGTGTCGACCTCCGCACCCAGTGAAGAGTGGACAGTCTCAGGAGTGAGGATGACTGCTCACTCCTGGGCTCAGGTTCTCAGCGAGGAAGAGGAGGAGGGGGGAGCTAGGTATCCTTACGAAGAAGGTGCTAGTCAACAGCCTCGGGCTCTTGCCTCAGAGGAGCAAGAAGAGATTAGTGGCTCCACAGCCCTGTTCCCACAAGGAGGAGTCAGAGATCCATTTTACGTAGCATTGAGTATGCATCACTGGCAGAACCAGGACTGGCCTCCCCCAAGCCAGGCCAGTGGTCTTGAACTGACCAAGTGTAGTAAAGAGGAAAGACTGGTTTGTAGGAAGGCAAATGAGATCTATGGTATAACCTTTCCTACCTTTCCTCAGAGAGTTTGGGAGGAGATAGAAAACAGGACAGCCTGGATAGTGGAAGAAGCAACAAAAGACCTGCATCCAGGTGCATCTCGATTTGTCAGAGACAAAGCTGTTAGAGACAGATTCAAGTATTGGAAAGTGGGCAGGACACTGTTCACAGACACCTTACGAATCATGAATGGAAAGGGCCATGAGACTTCCTACAATCTGAATTATGAGCACCCTGACAGGGTAATAATTCTCGCACCTGACCCATTGTGGTATTACCCTCAATGCAACCAACTACCTGCGAATGTGCCCATGCCTACCAAGTGGAAAGCAGAGCAGTAGTAGCCAGTGCTGCTATCCAGCCATTGCCGTACTCCATGTTGTTCCGCCAGTCTGGTGTGCCAGGATTCAGGTGACTCCAGATTCATCAGCCTTGCAGGTGCCTTCCAGATTCCATCGCTTGACCTTCCAGCCCCCTTCCTGGTGCTATGCCACTATTTCAAGTGTCCCCAGAACTGGGAAGGATCTGCTGATGTGTTCTTCTTATAGACCCATCTCAGTCCATAATATTGACTATAAAATCTTTGCTGGGGTTGTGGCGAGGCATCTGGAGGGATCCTGCCCTCGTTGATAAATCCTGATCAGTGTGGTTTTGTTCCACCACAAACCCAGGACAATAGTAGGACCCTGCACCTTCTACACCATGCTGCCTGGTGGATACCCTTTTTTATTAAGCCTGGATGCAGAAGGCCTTCGACTGGGTGGCATGACCCTTCCTGGTGGTGATACTAGGGGCCATGGTCTTTTCTAGGGAATTCCGACAACTAATTCTCTGGCTTTATGGTGGCCCTATGGCATATGTACAAAATCAATGGCTTCATCTCGGACCCTATATCATTATCGAGGGGTACTAGGAAGGGATGTCCTCTGTCTCCCCTACATTTTGCTATCTATTTGGAGCCTTTGGCACAGGACATTAGACAGGAGGAGGCAACAGAGGGGATCAGGGTGGGTGGAGAACATCATAAACTGTCTCTGTATGCTGGTGATTCATTGGTTTATTTATCCACCCCAGTCACTTCACTGCCCCCACTCTGGCAGTAATTGGAGATGTTTGGTAGGTTGCCAGGGTATCAAGATAATTTAACAAAAACAGAGGTGCTCCATTTACATTACTCCCCTTCAGAGCAGATACAAACGGTTCTACCCATTTCGTTGGGACCTATCAAGTCTGAAATATTTAGGGATTCGGTTAATGATGGATCTCACCCAGCTGCATAAACATAACTATCTCCCCCTCCTGCATCAACTAAACCTTGATATGCAGAGATGGAAGATGGTGCCACTTCCCCTAATACAGAGAGCAGAATCGGTCCGGATGAACCAACTTCCACGGGTATTATACCTGGCACAGACACTGCCGATAGTGCCCCCTGGGAATTTTTTCATTGACATTAACAAAAGACATCCCATTACACTGGGATTCCAAACCTAGGATTAGATTTTCAGTCCTGCAACTACCAAAGGCACGGGGTGGTCTTGCTCTCCCTTACCTGTCCCTTTATTGTCTAGCAGTACCATTGCAGATCATCTTTCTATGGCTTCACAAAAATTATTTTGCCAAGTGGCAAGAGCTTGAATTGAGGGGTGAAGACCTTTTGATCTTTCTCAGGTCCTCCTAGTGAACCTCACAATCCCAGTTGGGGGATTACTAGTAATCCCATATGGCCAACATTCTAAAATGTTGGAGCTTTGTAACTTCTACAAGATGCTGAAGTGTCAAGCCCTCTAATTTCTCTGTCCCATCATCAGTCCTTTTTGTAAGCTAGGTTACAAAATGGATTCCATAGATGGGAGCATAAGGGCTCATTATTTTATGACACCTCCTGAAAGATGGCTCCCACTTTCCTTTTAAGGAGTTAATGAATAGATTTGGCCTCTTGCCTCAGGATAGATTTTGATATCGTTAGGTGGAGAATTTTATTAAAACCTTCCCGCAACAACAGTTAATAGAGGGCTGCAATACCCAGCTGATAGATATCTTAAGAAGGGCGTTGGAGGGCCTGGCCCCCCTCGAACACATGAATCTTATACTTATGAGGCTTTGATAGGTTTGCAGGGGAACTCAGTATATTATCTTAAGCAAGGATGGGAGAGGGATTTGGGAATTGATATCCAGGATTTCAAATGGGAATGTTATGTGAAGGACCTGCATTCTCCACTGCCTCTTACCAGTGGAAGGAATTCTCCTGGAAGTTGGCGCTCTGCTTTTTCAGGACCCTGGCCATCAATCAATCAATCAATCAATCAACTTTTATTTATAAAGGCACTTTTCTCAAATCCAAAGCGCCTGTACAATATCATAAAACAGTAAATAGAGTTTAAAACTATTATAAATCATTAAGCTATATTAAAAGGTGGGTTTTCAATGCTCCTTTAAAGCTAAGGACAGTCGGACTATTTCGCACCTGACGAGGTAGAGAATTCCACAGGGTCGGGGCCATAAAACTAAATGACCTAGCCCTGAAGATTTCAAATGGACCCTGGGAATCTCCAGCAATCCCTCGTCAGTGGATCGAAAGAGGCGGGAGGACAGTGGGGGCAAAGGCTCTTTCAGATAAGTTGGTCCCTGGTCATGTAGAGCTTTATAGGTCAGCAAACCGACCTTGAAGGTGATTCGCCAAATACTGGCAGCCAGTGAAGTCTCGGAGCACAGGCATTATATGACTGGATCTAGAAGAACCAGTCAACAACCTGGCCGCCGCATTCTGCACTAGCTGCAGGGCAATGACTCAACCCTCGATAGCCCTAGGTACAGGGAGTTGCAATAGTCAAGGCGGGAGGTAACAAAGGCGTGGATCAATGTTGGAAGATCTTCTGGAGGAACCAGGTGCTTCACCCTGGCGATATTCCTCAGATGGAAAAAGGAAGTTTTGACGACCGCTGACACCTGAGCTTTAAGCGTCAAGTGGTCGTCAATTATTACACCAAGATTCCGCACCTGATCTGAGGTTGTTAGTGGAACGCCTGCAAGCCATAAGCCAGAGTGCGATCCAACTGGCAGACCAGCCACAGCGACCTTTATCCACAACCAACATCTCAGTTTTGTCGGGGTTTAACCTCAACCAACTCCCATTCATCCAATCTTGAATTTCTGCAAGGCAGTTATTAAATACCGACAAGGCAGCATCCTGGCCGGGCACAAAAGACATATACAGCTGGGTATCATCAGCATAGCAATGAAACCCAGACTGTGTCATCTTATAATCACTCCCAACGGCAGCATATACACCGCAAATAACATAGGCGTTAGAATAGGGCCCTGTGGTACCCCACAAGGCAGGGAGACTGATGCCGAGGAAAAAATTCCCGACACCACCCTCTGAGTCCTACCTTTGAGGTAAGATCTAAACCACTTGAGGACCATACCAGATAGTCCACAGATGGACCGCAGACGCTCCAACAACACCCCATGATCAACAGTGTTAAATGCTGCAGAGAGATCAAGAAGTACCAAGATAGAACGGGTCCTACGATCTCTCGCTATTAGGAGGTCATTTAGTACATGAGCGAGTGCTGTCTCGGTACTGTGCCTTTTCCTAAATCCAGATTGGAGAGCATTGTAGATATTGTTGTTGGTCAGATGATCCTCCAGTTGCAGTGCGACCACCTTCTCAATAACCTTACCCACAAAGGGTAGGTTAGAGACTGGTCTGTAATTTGCTAGACAATCTGGGTCTAAGGAGGGCTTCTTCAACAGAGGCCTAACTATAGCCTGTTTAAGGGGATCTGGAAAGATCCCCTCTCCAAAGACTTCAGACTATCAAAGCCAGGACTAGGCCGATTTTATCCACACAATCCACTAAGAGGCGTGGGGCCAGGGTCCAAGTCACAGCTAGTTAGTCGTGGCGCCGGATGACCATCACAATATCCTCGATTTTGGGGTTAAATATATACAAACCTGGGGAGCAGATTGTTGGAGGAGGTGTGTTTTGCACCAGCCACCCATGGGTACATATTTTGGAGTTGCCCCATATTACATCCCTTTTGGAGGCATTTCAAGCAGCCTTAACAGAAATATTTATTACCCCCATACAACTTACCATGATATTCTTTTTACTCTGTGATTTCCCTGATGGACTTCATGACTCAGGCTCCAGGAAGTTTCTAAGTATATGTCTGCTCACTGCAAAGAAGTCTATCATGAGAAGATGGCTTTCTGTGGTCCCACCCTCTCTACATGACTGGCAAGATATTATGATAAGAGGTTTATCATATGGAACAGATAACTGCCTTGGTCCATCACTCTAGGACAGACTTTGAGCAGTTGCAGAGAGATGGGTCCTATGTATTTCTCAACACAGGCCTAGCTTTGTTCCTTAAACTGCTTTGAGACACGGGAACCCTGACTCTCTTTTTAATGGGATCATCCTCCTGAGGGTACTCCATGTGTGTTCCAGCACCTTTACATATAGAGCCGCCTCTCATTCATCCTTTTTCCTTTTTCACCTTGACAGCACCCTGACTCCTTATTAATTTACTCATTTACTTACTGTATCTACCTACAATGTCAAGCATCTATCCTTTCGACTTCGTGCATGCACGTCGAACTCCATGGGAGAGTAAGCTTTGAGGGTGTGACACTGTCTGTCAATGCAGTGTGCTTTGCATGGGCTCAACAGTACCACACCACTCCTCAACCAAACTGGTCCTGACTCTGTTTTGCCTGCAGTGGTCTGCACTTGAAAGAAAAAGCCACACCAATCAGGAGCTGGCTTTTCCTTTCATCTGCAGGTCACTCAAAGCAAACAGCTGATTGCATCATGATGTCTCTGCTCTGAGTGCAATCCGATTGCGCTGGCTGGGAGGAGACACTTTCCTCGCCTGCCTCCTCCAGCACTTCGCTCCCAGCAAGTTCACCCCTGGCAACTTGCTCCTCTACCATAACAGTTAGAATATGTGCAAGTCACAACCAAAATCTTTTTACTATTATGTTTTATGCTGGCTCGAATTGTCATGTACCCCTAATGACCACTACTACAAGCAGGGGTTGGGTTACCTTTTAACTGAATGCATTACTGCATGAGCACAATAGCGAAAGAGAAGACCACGTGTGGGGAAAATATCAAGCTGTCAACAGTACAGCACAGCCATCCCACAGAGACATGTAAGCCCCATAGCAATTTTTTGTTTTGAAATTTCTTTTGTTCCACCTTCCCATCCTACTACCCCGACCCATCAGAGCTCCTAGGCAAGACATCCCTCTGCCTTTCATCCTACCAAATGACCCTGGATTCCCATGGAGCTGCAGCTACCCCCGAGCGGGGATGGGGCAGAGCCCCACTATCCCATTGCTTACGTTTTGTCGGTCCGGGGCCATCGGGCGGGCAAAGGCACATTGAGGGCACGTCTCTGGAGCTCCATCTTCCCAGTGATGGCAGGCTATTTTTTTCCTCTTTCTCCCTCCCCTTCAGCATGAGACCCCTGACGTCAAGGCGCTAAGCACCGATGTCATGCTGTGTAGTGGCCACCCATCCCCTACCGTTAGGGGCTTACAGTAGTCCAAGCCTCCACTCGGAGTCAGGCAAGTATGCGGGCTTGGCCTCAACCCTCTCCGGAGTAGGCGAGCTGTTGTAGGACGCTCAAGCCTATCTCCCCCTGGCTGACCCATCAGCGACCCGAGTCCGCTCCCGAACCCGTATACGCACAGACATCCCATCGCCCTACCTTGCCCACACAGGTATCCAGTCACTACCCAGGTAGCCCTGAACACAGTCATTATGATTGGGTTGCCCTTTTTGAAAGCACTCAATCGCTATGTTCACTGGATACTGTTCTCAGCTGACCTCAGGGTGCCCAATCCTTGGGTCGGCATTGACCCCCCCCCACTACTCTGGCACACTGGGGGTCCACCCCAGTGTGCCAAAATCCATTTTGTTAATATTTCACCTGTAAAAAAGAAAACCGTCCCCCAACTTTTTTTTCACATCTGAAAAAAAAAGAAAACACTCCTCGTCGTTCCCACCGCCCCCTCCCCAATCCGCACCCTCCCACTATGCACTCCACCTTCCCCCCCTCACTCATACTTACCTCCACAAGTCAGAAGCAGTGATCTTTTGTGGACCAGGAACACGTCTGCACTCTTCAAAGACCAACGGGAACTGAAGAAATGACGGTAAGCCATATAATAGCAGTTATTGAGGGTTTTCCACTTAGGTTGATATCGCAGTTAATTTGTGGAGTTTGGGCTGAATTTTCAACATGGGGTTTGGGACCCCACCTTGTGAACACTGGCACTGTCATTTTGTTTCTTGGTCCCAAAAGGTGATTTCGCAGTTGCTGCGTAGAATCACCTTTTGGGACCAATTAACAAAACAACAGTGCCACTGTTCATGAGGTGGGGTCCCAAAAAGACCTTGCTGAAATCTGGTGAAAAAATTAAAAAAAAATGACTGCGTTATGTGCATCCATTGTGCAGTTTCTACGCACGCTCGTAACTTCATACATTTTTAATATTTTCACTCCAAATTTCCAACATTGCCATTTCTTCACACCTTCTTATGAACAGTAAAGCTGTCATTTTCGCATCCTTCCCAAAATGTGTTTTTGCACCTCTGGTGTAGAATGGCATGGTTGCTGAGTGAAATCAACTTTTGGGACAGATTAACAAAATCACAGTACCGCTGTTCATGAGGGGAGGTCCCAAAAAAGGCCATCTTGAAAATTTGGTGAAACAGCATTCGCAGTTTCTATGCACACTTGTAACTTCACCAAATTTTCATATTTTCACTCCAGGTTTTCAACATTGCCATTTGTTCACACCTCCTCATGAACAGTACAGCTGTCATTTTTCACATCCTGCCTGAAATGTGTTTTTGCACCTGTGGCACCGAATGACACACTCGCTGTGCAAAATCACCTTTTGGGATTGAGTAATGAAATGATACTGCCACTGTTCATGAGGTGAGGTCCCAAAAAGCCCATGTTGAAAATTTGGATTGAAAATACCAACAAACGACCAGGGTGTTAGGGTTTCCAACCGTAACTCCCGCCCTGTACAGTCTAACAGGTACCAGGGGTGTAACTTTGGGTCGTTGGCCGTAATGCTCATGCCATTCCACCCCGACCCCCACCCTGTAGCCACTGACAGGCATCAAGGTGTGCCTTGGAGTCTTTGGCCCTATCGTTCACCCACTCTCCTATACTGCACCCATCTCAGCTTATTTTCTTATGGAATGGGGTGAATGTAAGGGCCAGAGACTTCAAGACACTGCAAATCCTGTCGGTGTCTGTGCCAGGGGGGTGAGGTGAAATGTGCATGTGTGTTATGGCCATTTACCTAAAGGCACACACCCCCAATGCCTGGGCCAGTCTCTGCAGGGTGGGGGTGGGGGTTGGCGTATTTCAATACTTTGCTGCCATTCTATTATGCATCTCTCTAACTCCTGCACTACCAATGCCAGCAAGCAAAAAGTCGGCATTGACAAATGCTTGTTATACATGCATTTGCTCAAATAAACTGAACTGGTGAGTGAGCCACGGACTTTCAGAATGTTTGGGGTTACAGGAATTTTCTGCCTAGAACTTCATTGATGCCTTCCCATAATTTCCTGGGATCATTACAGGATTCTTGCAGTCTTTGTTTGCAGTAGTCACTTCTGGCTATCCTGACAGTTGATTTGCAGCAGTTTCTCTTCTCCTTGTACTTCAGCAAGTGCTGGTGGAAGCCCAAGTCTCTATACAGGGCCCAGTGTTTCTTGCAGTGCTCAGGAGGCTTAGTGAGATCAACAGAGGCTTTATTACAACACCACAGCAATCTTCTTTCACAAGACCGTTTCTGTACAGACTGCATTACATGTGCTTTCTCCAGTGTCTCTCTGTAAAGGTCCCTAGTAAAGCACATACCAGTACTTTGGTTCCACCTAGTAGTTATCCATCAGATCACTATTACCTATCACTACTTTTCTCCTTCTTTGAGTTACTAACTAGGTAACATGCTTAAGGATATCTACTCTTTAAGTATTTAGCATCACGTTTTAAGTAATGTTTCAAAGCGTATTTCACGTAACAGTTATAGTAAACCACTCTAACCTGAGGTACTGAGTAGGCTATCAGTCTCCCCTCACAACAAACAGAGGATTATTCTGCCCTGTTACATGTGTTATGTCTGCCTAGCTATAAACCAGTCCATGTAGCGTATAGACTTTGTAATTACCCTCCCACTCGAGGTTTTTAGCACAGGACTCTGAGGTTGAAAATCGATAGTTGTCTCCTTTCCTGGACTTGGAACATTAGGTAAATAAACCTGAGCATCTTTCTCTGTCTCTAGTCATCCTCTGAAACTTCAGACTCAGATCTAGTTTTCTGCTGAAATATTGCTTTTGGGTGTGGAACAAACTGTAAGGTCCGGATATTCAAAAGGGTTGCGCCTGTGCAAGTCCGAACTTGCTCCATTCTGCGATATTCAGCAGGAGGCAGTTGCGCCACTGAAAACAGGCTGAGCAACAGTGCAATGCAAATGAATGCATGCTGAACTGGAGGGAAGAACCATGCATAAACTGCACAGCCCGATATTCACAGCCGGGCTGTACGGGGGTTGTGCAGGCGCCAACTCCAACCTGCGCCTGCACAACTTTGACCAAAAAAAAAAAAACGTCGGGGCCACCCACAGGTGAGCTGCTGCATTGCAGAGGCGCATCACAGCAGCTGCCACCTGGCTGGCCCAACCCTCCCTGTGCCCCCCAGCCCGATCTTGGGCAGCCAACTGTAACTCCCCACCACCACCCCCAGTGGCCCCATCACGGGCATATGTACTCCCCACCAGCCCGATCACGGGCAGCAATATGCCCCTCAAGTATCCCTGGTTGTCCAGTGGACGAAAATGCCCGATCGCGGGCAGTGTATATCAACCCCCTCCTCCGCGGTCATCCCTGGTGGTCAGTGAACGAAATGCCTGATCGCGGGCGGTAAGTTTAATAAACCACCCCTCGAACATAGCCCTGGTAACTATGCATCACCCACCCACCACAAAGCCCGGCAGCCAGCGGGCGGCAGCATCACCGCTTGCCGCCCGCGCCCACCGACTGGCTGCCGGTGACTCTGCACGTCCATTGGTGCAGAGCAAGAGCCAATGGGCGTGCAGCCCATACGTACATGACAGATCCAGATTTGAAATAATTCATTCACAAATCTGGACTGTCATCGCAATATAGGCTTCTGCGCCCGTGGCAGCTAACTCTGGCGTGCAACCACGAACATCGTCGGCGGCGGTAGAAGCGGCTGGTGAGTGAGATACTACTACCGCCCGACTACGAAACGGTGTTGAGGGCCTCATAAGTGAGGGTGAGGGGGCCTTAACCACCAGGGCTCGTTCGGGGGTTTGTAAACTTACTGCCCGCGATCGGGCATTTCGATCCACTATGACCACCAGGGATGACTGCAGGAGGAGGGAGGGGTTTATATACACTGCCTGCGATCGGGCATTTTGGTCCACTGGACCACCAGGGATGACTGTGGGAGGAGGGGTTTATTATACACTGCCATAATCGGGCATTTCGATCCACTGGACCACCAGGGATGACTGCGGGGAGGGGGTTTATTATACACTGCCCGCGATAGGGCATTTCGGTCCACTGGACCACCAGGGATGACTGTGGGGAGGGGTTTGTATACACTGCCCGCGATCAGGCATTTCGGTCCACTGGACCACCAGGGATACGTTGGGGGACCACATTGCTGCCCGCCATCGGGCTGGTGGGGGTTGGGGGGAGTACACTGTGCCCATGATCGGGCCACTGGGGGGGTGGTGGGGGGGATTCTACACTGTTTTGCCCGCGATCGGGCTGCAGGGGGCGTCGGTCCCCGGCGGCTGCTGCCTGGCAGGGCGCCAGGCGCAAGTCCTCGGGATCGGGCGCACATACATGCTAATGGCATGCAAATGGGGCTGAGGATCAGATGCAAATGGCCCTTATGCCTTGTATGAATTATGGCCCCATTTGCATGTCACCTTTGAATATGGGGATTTTCGTGATGTGCAATGGTACTTGCACCACCGCAAGTTGAATGCTCCTCTGACAACTTGTGGTGGCACAAGTTCCACTGCACCATGCACAGTGAAACTTGTGGCAGAGGTGATATTCAAAGGGTTGCTCAATGGCGTAACTCCTTTGAATATCGCCTGCCACAATTCCCTCATGTTAGAACTATTTTATGAGCGCATGGGCTTGCGCCTAAGAAGTAGTTTGAATATCCAGACCTAAATGTCTATTCCTTTTGAACGTACAGTACCTTTCTGTTTTCACAAGATAGGATCTTGGTGTCTGGCACTTCTCTTGCACTACAGCTGGTACTCTTCATCCCTTCTATCTGGTTTAATTCTCCATTGGGTACTTGGATACAGTTCGGGTAGCATTCTTGCAGAATTTATTAAAGCGGACTGGTATTCAGTAATAAAGTGAAGCAATATGAGCAAATCAAAATGAGTAAAGTAATTTGGGCTAATGTACAAAGGTGACAATGAATAAATGGCGAATCCAAAAATAGCAGCTGTGGGAGGAAGCAAGAATGGCGACTATGTGCCATATACTATGGCAAACTATGGTAACTGTTGCTTGTGACCTCAGAGGTAGATATATAAAGGTAGGAGGGTTTCTTCCCATTCCCCATGGGTAGCCCCATAGAAACAGGAGGTAGTTTAGGTGGGGCTTTTTTTTGACTGTCAGTTTGCCGTTTTGCTGGTCACTGTGTTTTGCGTGGGCTGTGTGTGGTGTCGCTCAATTGTAGTCGCCGTTATTCCTTTCGTTTATACATTTTCGCTCTTATCACATGGAACCAAGTGGAATTTATATGCTGCTTTTGCAGGTTTGTCAGCATCTTGAATTTGCTTTAAGGTTGGCCAACATGGCTTTAGGTTAGTCTCTAACACAGGGACTTGCGTTCTCGCTATCTTCCCACCATCAGCTGTGCTGGGTGACATTTTTGATGCATTAATTGGAGTAGCGCAGTAAAGTGAGAAATGGATCGTGCTACTACAGAATTCTCTTAGCCGTTTGCACTGCCCTCTCAGCCTTGCCATTAGCTTGTGGGTAATGTGTGCTTATTGTAATGTGACAGACATTATACTTATGCATAAACCTCTGGAACATAGTCCCTGGAAACTGTGGACCATTATCAGTAACAAGCTCATCTGGACATCCCCGCTGTGCAAATATATTCTTCAGTCAGTTTACGGTACTAGAGCTTGAAAGGTCTAGTAAATAAGCAATTTCCAAGTATCTCAAAAAATATTCTATTGCAGCCAAATATTTCTGTCCCCTCCAGCTCACAAATATCAGTGCCAACCCTCTTTCATGGGCGGTCTGGTAACAGAGCTGCTATTAGCGTCTCCTTGCACTGAGCTGGCTTGTTCACCTGACAAAATTCATATTCTGCCACTGTCTTTGGAATATTCTTCCTAACACCTGGCCACCAAACAGACATCTTTGCTTGTTCATGGCATTTGATGATACCTTGATGGCCCTCGTGGAGTCTTGTTAGCATTTCCTGCCACACGTTTCTTGAAATGACTATTCTGACTCCATAGAACAACAGTCCATTAGATTCTGTTAGGCTGCCTCTCACTAGAAAGAAAGTTTTGACACTATTAAGCACACTCCTGAGGTACCTTGGTCATTCATCTCTGATAAACTGCAGTGCTGTCTGGAGTTTAGAATGTCTGGATGTACTTTCTTTAACTAGTTGCAATTTTGAACTCAACAATGGCTTTGAGGATTGTAAGGATCCTGTAAAATACTTAATTTCCTCAATCCCAGTATAGACTTCTGACTCTTTTATTACAGTCATTGGATGTTTGGATAAGGTATCTGCTACCACCATCACCTTGTCTGGCACATGTTCTGCTTGGGGATTGTACCTCATCATCCACAGAGAACGTGTTGACACCTCACTGGTACTCAAAGCATTTTCAGTTTATAAATGGTACCAAAGGTTTCTGGTCAGTCAAAAGTTTGAAAGAATCTAATCCATACAAATACTCTGCAAACTTTTCACATGCCTACACTGTTGCTAGGTATTCCATTTCAATCTGTGTAAAACGAGTTTCAGCATCTGTCGATTCATGGGAGCAATATGCCACTGGTTTCTGCTTGCCATCACGATCTTACAACAATATTCCACCTACAACGTAGCTATTGGCATCAGCGCACATGATTACAGGTTTCTGGCATCACAAGAAGTAAGTATGGTGCATCAGATACAAGTTGTTTCACCTTGTTAAGAGCATTTTCTTGTGTATGGTCCTAGTTCCACAGTGTCTCTCTTCACCCATTGCATGTTAATGATTTCTCCTGTATGATCCAGTGACGGTTCCATCATACTGCATCCTGACAAAATTTGGGATGGTGTCAGAGTATGAATAGCATAGTCAGATAAGGATCTCCTTGCACTTGCTTTCTTCAGACTCTTCAGGCCATCCCATCCCTAACACTGAGCTAGGCAGTGCAGGGGACCATTCCAGTTCACAGATAGGGATAAGATGCCCAGCAGGGTTGCGTTTTTTGTTTCAGGTTCTTCAGTGATTCTCCTGAGGTCAACAGCCCGGAGGTGTTCTAAATCTTCAGATTCATCCAGGTCCAGTGTTCAGATCCTTTCTTGGGGCCCACGGTAACAGCCCAGAGGTTCTTCAAAGCTTTGTCTACTGCTTCAGTTTGCAATGCCAGTTCTTCAGATGTCTTCTGGGGGCCATGACGATGGCCTGGACACTCTTCATTTTGTCAAAGTTCCTTGAAGTATAGGTATTCTGTTCCTTCCTGGAGTCCATTGTGATGGCCCAAAGGTTCACTTGTGGAATGCAAGTTTGCATTGTTCTTATCACTGGGTTTTGTAAATGACCAATGGTTTCAAATCCTTTGTTCTTAATCAGATCTTCAACCACCAACCAAGGGAAAGCACATGCTCAGAGATTCCTCTGTTTGCATTCTTCTTGAATATGTCACCTATGGCACCCAACAGATCCTCTGAGACTTTTGTGTGGAACTGTACAAATTTTAAAGCTATAGAATATAGTACAGTATATTGATAAAGTGATTTAACACAGTCATATCTACAGAAGTGAGTTAGAAGTTTAGTAATAATGTTAGAATTGTTGTGGTTTGAAAGTGAAATGTTATTGTTTGCACCTTTTTCTTGGTTCCAGTTTCTGTAGTTCAGCTGCTCAATGAGCAGGTCCCTATCTGTGAGTTGTGCCTCCTGCCTCTCCATTTTGGTGAAACTTCCATTATGTAGCCAAATACTCAAGAACCACCTTATCTATGGACTGACCAAGACAGCACACCTTATCAGAGGCTGGACAAGTTGGCAAATCTCATCTGACCCAGAAGAAAAAATTACTCACCTTAGTAATTGCTTTTCTTCTCATGGAGTCTTGCTATATTATAACAATAGCAGTCAGCCACTGCAGCTGAACTGCCCCGGAGAGGAAGGAATTAACTCCAGAAGATCTGGAGTTCTACAGCGCGAGGGCGCTGTGCCCAAAGCTCTATCTGGCAGTTTCAAATGAAACTGTCAGATCTTTACGAAGCTAACATCAAAGGACGGAAAGTCTGTGTGGAAAAAACTACACTAGCCCATGGCTACCTACTAGTAGTAATAACAACAATATAAAGAACAAAGAAACACTCAGAGCCATAATAACAAAAAATGATGGTATTATGGTTCGTTTTACCACCCTTGACAAGCACATATGAACCCCCCCTTCCCCCAAAGACTCAAGTCCAGGAAGGGGGCAATATAAATAACCTAAATGAAACAATCTAGATCCCTAACCCAAAGGAAAAGAGGGTAAGGGAAAAACTACAATGGCATGACACAGTGCTTGCACCAATTGCCACCCCTACCCAAGTAGAAGTTCTGAGAGGGTAGGAGGGAGGTGGTATAATATAGCAAGACTCCATGAAAGAAAAGCAATTACTAAGGTGAGTAATTTTTTCTTCAAACACCATAAGTCTTGCTATATTATAACAATAGCAGATTACACAGCAGTACCTCCATGGAGGAGGGTCAGAACCTACTTAGGAAATAGGCTCTGAGCTAGCTGTGCCAAACAAGCATCTCTCCTGGACTGGACATCCAGGGAATAATGCTTAGTAAAGGTGTGAACTGTCTTCCAGGTAGCAGCTTGACAAATTTCAGAATGGGGATGTCTCTAGCAGCAGCTAGAGACGCAGCTGTCCCCTGGTGGGTGGGCCTCAATCCTGAGGGGTACTCTACCAGTTTCTGATAACAGAATTGGATACAAGAAACAATCCACCTTGCAATTGTTCTCTTAGTGGCAGGTTTCCTTTGCCAACCTCGCCATAGGTAAGAAAGAGTTGGAGGATTCGAACCTATGACCTCTGGTGCGCTCTAAATAGTAGCTTAAGGCTCTTTTGACATCCAAGCTGTGCAGTCTCCTCTCACCTGAGGAAGAATGCTCAGTGAAAATACTGGGAGAGAGATAGATTGATTCAGGTGGAAATCAGAAACCACCTTTAGGCAAAAACTTTCTATTAGTCCTAAGGACTACCTTATCTCTGTGGAAAGAGATAAAATCTTCTTCCACTGACAGGGCCTGTAGCTCACTTATGCGTCTGGCAGAGGTGATAGCTACTAGGAAAACGGTTTCCCAAGTTAAATACTTGAGCTCTGCAGAAAACAGAGGCTCAAAGGGGGGTTGCATTAACTGAGCAATGCAAATATTCAGGTCCCAGGCGGGAGCTGGTTCCCAAAAGGAGGTTAGTATGAAGTAACCCTTTAAAAACTTGGAGAACACGGGTGAGAAGAAAGGAGGCAGGCTTCCCTGCTGACACAAAAGCAGAGACAGCTGCCAGATGAACCTTCAGGGTAGCTGGTCTAAGGCCTAGGGAATTCAGATGGACCAAATAGTCCAGTAGAATGGGAAGATCAGCAGATTCTGGGATAATCTGCCTCTCAGAGCACCAGATGGAAAACCTCTTCCACTTAGAATTATAAGTGGCCCTAGTGGAAGGCTTCCTTGAAGCCTTTAAATATCCATGACACCTTGAGAAAGGTGTAAGTCAGCAAATTCTAGCTCTTCAAGAGCCAAGCCTTGAGGTGGAGGGATTTGAGGTCCGGATACCACACTCTCCCCTGTGCACAGGCCAGTAAGTCATGGACTCTGGGCAGGCTCAGGGCAGGGTGGACTGCCAAGGACAGGAGCAGAGGGTACCAGGGCTGTCTGGCCCAATCTGGGGCAATCAGAATCACTCTGCAAGGTTGAGATCTGATTTTTACTAGTACCCTGAAAAGGAGAGGAAAGGGGGAAAGGCATACAGGAACTTCCCTTTCCAGTCCAACAGAAAGGCGTCCAGAGGGACTGAGCCCAGAACTGGAGGCCTGCAACAGAAAAGAGGAAGTTGGTGGTTGTCTGGGGCTGCGAAAGATCTATCTGAGGGTGCCCCATCTGCAAAAACAGACCCCAGCACTTGTGGATTCAGAGCCCATTCTGATGGCCCTGAGAAATTCTGCTGAGGGGCGTCCATGGGACATTGTCCTTCCCTGGGAGATGAACCGCTATCAGGAGGTGTTCAGGAGTAAGCCAGAGACCACAACTCATTGCTTCGTGCACAAGGCTGAAGACCGAGTGCCCCTTGCCTGTTGATGTACCACACATTGTGGTGGTATTGTCTGTCCTGACTTGAACCACTTTGTTCTGGACAGAATCTGAAAACACCAAGAGCTAAAAAAGACAGCTCTGAGTTCCAAAAGATTGATGTGGAGCAGAGACTCCTGAGGAGACCATACCCCTGAGTGGCAAGGTCGCCCAGGTGAGCCCCCACCCTAACAGGGAGGCATCCGTGGTGAGGGTGAGGGAGTGAGAAATGGGAATGAAGGAACCCCTGTCTTAAATTGCTCTGGACCTGCCACCAGTGGAGGCTAGGATCAGAGTTTGAGTAACTGGGACCAACTTGGTAGGTCCTTCCTTTGAGACCAATAGGCCCTCAAATGGAACTGAATGTCCCTCATCTGGAATCTTGCTCCTGCACGACAGCTGTGGAAGCAGCCATGTGCCCGAGGAGTTGCAGAAAATGCCTTGCTGGTCAGAGACCCGGCAGGGTAAAGGAGGATGCCAGGGCGATGAGTCTGTCCACCCTTTCCGAGGGAAGAAAAGCCCTGGCTAACCTTGTGTTCAATTCTGCGCCTATGAAAGTTAGGACCTGAACTGGTTCCAGAACTGACTTTTGTAAGTTTAGCAGGAATCCCAGGAAGTGAGAAGCTGCTGGGTGACTTGCAAGTGGATTACCTGACCTGGAGACTGACCCACAATGAGCCAGTCGTCCAGGTAGGGAAACACAGCAACCCTTGCCTTCTTAAGTGAGCCACTACTACAGCGAGACATTTTGTGAATACCCTGGCGCAGAGGTAAGGGTAAGGGCATTGCCCTGAACTGGTAGTGGCCTGAGGGCAGTTCGAACCTGAGGTACTTTCGTGAGAAGGCCTGATCAGAACATGAAAATAGGCATCCTTGAGGTCCAGGGAAGCTAGCCAGTCCCTGGCCTTAGGGAAGGCAATATCATTGCCAGAGTCAACATTTTGAACTTTGTTTCAACAGATGCTTGTTCAAGTATCTTAAATCTAGAATGGCCGCCATTCTCCTGTCTTTTGGGGTAAGAAAGTATCTTGAATAAAGCCCCTTGCCCTGATGGCAAGGAGGAACCTTTCCACTGCTTTGCAGTCCAGCAGAGCAGAAACCTCTGCTTCCAAAGCAAGGGCTTCTGAAGGATTTGCAGGTGGAGAAATGCCTGGCTCTCATCTTTGGAAAGTGTTTGAAGCTGAGAACCAGACCCTGGCCTATTACCTCCAGAACCCATCTGTCCGTAGTTAGGGACAGCCAGTTCCGCTGAAATAGGCCAACCTGCCCCCACGTACAGGAGAATCGCCCTGACACCCCATCAGGGTGCTCTGCTTAGCAGCAGCCTTAGGCTGAGGGAGGGGACGGTCTACTTGTGCCACGCCTACCCTGCCTCTGAAGAAACCCTCTGCGAGACAGCAGAGGAGGCTTGAAATTGGTAAAAGGCCTGGAAAGGGCCTGCCCTACCTTCTGGGAGCATGCCTTTGTGGCATGGCATGCTTCTCCTTGGCCTGGGCACTTTTGTAGGTAGTTCTGTATTCATCCTCTTTTTCATATAGTTTTCGTTTGCTCCCAAAAGAGAATTTCCCACTACAGGAAAATCCATAGCCTTTGACTGGGTATCTTGGGACAGATTAGTGCATCTGAGCCATGCCAACCTACGGGAAGCTACAGAAGTAGCCATGACCCTAGAAGAAACATCATTAACATCAACAGCAGTATGAAATTGAACTTTAGAGGCTTCAATGCCATCAGCAGCCACCTGTTCCAACTCACTAGCCAGCTGGCCATGGGCCTGCTTGGCTAACTGCAATACTGTGTCCCACCTAGATTTCTGATATCTAGCTACATAAGCCATATAATTTGCCTGCCTGAGTCCCAAAGAAGCTGCCATATACTGTTTCTTCGCCATGGCATCAATCTTCCTGGAATCCTTATCAGGAGGATGAGGCCAGAGGAATATTAGCCTTGTCACAGGCTGCAGCTTGTACCACACCTACATGACTACACTGCTCAGTAAGGAAGTCTGTATCCGAGCCTGACAAAGTATACCTTCTGTCCATTTTTTTATCTACAGGAGGGACAGAATGAGGATTTTTTAAAATCTTTGTTGTTTGCTTCCTAAATGACTTATGCAAAGGAATAGACAACCTCCTAGACTCTGGAATATCCATCATTTCCACATAATCAGGCTCCTCTTGCTCATCCACAGCCTCCTCTAAAGGAAGCTGGAGGGTTTCTGCAACCTTTTAAAAAAATAAAGAAAGAAGGGTACTCAGACAGAATAGGAGGAGATTCTAAAGGTCTGTCTGGAGAGATGTCCGTTCAATGGGCACGCCCAGACCCCCCAGCCACACATATATTGATCAAATTCCTCCTCCTGTGGTTCATAAAATCCTCAACTTCAAAATCCTGAACCACTGGGACTGAACGAACCAACCTTTTACCAGCTGTTGGTGGTTCTACAGATCCCTGAGACAGTGACTGGACAATCTGAATGGCTTTAGCTATCTCTACAGCAGTTGGAGACACAATTTTGGACTCCAGACCTACTGATTTCCTTGTCTTTTTACTTGGGACTGGTTCATCTGAACCAGCCTTCCTTTTGCCCGAGGAAGTCTCGCCCTGGTCAGAGGGCACTCCCTCTGGTCCAGTGGGTACTGGACCGGGCTGGCCATCCAGGTCAGTGGACTTTTTCGCCTCGCGTTCCCTGAGCCAGCCCAATCTCTTCCCCAGGGTGGCTGCAGGAAATTTTACACGCCTGGCAGTCTGACAGGAGGTGGTCAGCCCTCAGACAATAAACAAGTGGTGTGTGGTCAGCCTTGGCAAGCGTCCCCACAGACATCACAGTGTTGAAACCCAGTGGCCCAGTTTTCTTTTGGGTTTCTCAGACATAATGCCAGCCTAACCAAAACTTGCCCTTTTGATGGCAGTGCCAGGCAAGACACCCTTATGGGTTCTAACACGTGTCGGGTATTTGAAAAAGCGTTATAATTCCGTTTTTAGAACCCGATAAGAACCGAACCGCACTCTAAAACCCACTGTACACTTTTAAAATGCAGAAAAAATCAACCGATCGGGTTCAAACCGAACCGATAATTAATTTTCCACAGACTTAAATTTTAGTACTTACGGTTACCAGGTAGAGCTTTAAAACCGAAATGCGGTAAAATAATAACTTTGCCGGTTCAAATGAACCGAAAATACCGCTGAACCGAGAATGAACCGAGCTGAAGAGCTGATCTCGAGCGACTGTTCAGTGAAGTTGAGTAAAGAATCTGACAGTTTCATTTGAAACTGCCAGATAGAGCTTTGGGCACAGCGCCCTCGCGCTGTAGAACTCCAGATCTTCTGGAGTTAACTCCTTCCTCTCCGGGGCAGTTCAGCTGCAGTGGCTGACTGCTATTGTTATAATATAGCAAGACTTCATGGTGTTTGAATTGTTGGCACACTTCAACTGTTTGTTGGAGTCCAGGTTTATTGGTTGGGTCAGGATCCAAGATCTCTTGGCTGACTTCCCCCGTTCCCGGTGGTAAAGGAACCCTAATGTTGTGTCATGCTTACCCACCATGTCAGATCCCTCAGTAAGCCCTGTTTGGAGGTCCGCTGCTCAGTTTTGCACTTCCATAATGTTTTTAGCATTTTCAGTCATTTTGCTCTTCAGTCGATCCAAAGTGCTACCTAATTTTTGAAGCTGAAAGAAGAGTTGTTTGGAGGTAATTGTGAAGGACTTTTCAGCCTTCTCGTCACTGATGCCGTTCACGTATCCAATGCCATCAAAGTTACTGATGTCGAGCGCTGCAGGCCCTTGCGCCAAGACGGTTGGCGACCATTAGTAGCACACTTGGATTGGATTTGGCAGACTTCTTGCAGGTACACCTATATTTCACTTCCTTCAATTCGATGGGTGCAAATGAGTATTTTATCACTGAGTGGGAGAGCTGCTATAATTCACTACTGCATGAGTTCAAGGAGGAACCGAAGTCCTTTCTTTAGCTTTCTTCCCTTCCATGTGGTCAGAGAATTGATAAGTTTTACCTCGTAAATATTTTTAGAGTGTTTTTCATCAGGAGGATATGATGGACTCTGAGCTGCCTCAGGAGTGCATGTTGTCAAACCCTTTGCAGTGCTGGCAAGTCTAATAATGCAAGTCTGGGATATGCTAATGCCACTGTCTCTTGCCATTGCAGTTGTCCTTTCTGTTTGACCTCCCAGAGTATTAAGTCATGTTCGACTATGCTTCCAAACACCATCAGAATGGTGTGTGCCCCTGTCATTACCATCACTAACAATTGGACTCCTCTTGGAGAGAGATTCGGTAAGCCTTTAGCATATTCCCATTTTCCCTTAGGCTGTAAGTAGTCCTGAATCCAGTTTGCCACAAAGTCCGGCAGTGATTTGCTCTCTATGTTCTCTGGAAACCCTATTGTATGTAGGTTTGACTCCTTGGCACATTTCTCAAGTTCTCCAGTCTACGTTGCAGATGTGTGTTTTTTTTTATCAGTGTGGCTGAAGTTGTGAAAGCTCTGTCAACTGTAACTGCTGCCGCCTTTGTCATGTCATCCACAATGGTTACTTTGCATCCAGAAGGATGACTCTGGCATTGTACTCTTCAGGTTTATGATCAATGCTTTTAATCACTTTCAGGAGAGCCAAATTAGAAGGCTGGCCTCTGATCCAGTGGCTGAGGCTTCATTCTCTTTGTTGGTAGCATTCTAATCTGCCTGAGTCTGGCCCCCTTGCGCAGGTCCATGATTTTGTTACTGCAACCCATCTTCCAAAAAACAAAAACACAAAAACACAAGATTTGCCACATAAAGTTGATATACTCTGATTCAGTAAGTCAAAGGCTTTAAAATTCTGCCATTTTTGTAAAGTTTTTCTGGCAAAGCAGCTGTAGTTCCAGTCAGCTGGTGCACAGCCATGAGACAGAGCTGTTGATCATTCTTCCAATAGCTCCCCCCGACCCCCATGAGTGTTCCTGTTTTACACAGAGGTAGTAAGTGTGACTCTTGTACAGCTGGTTCTGATTAATCTATGCTTTTTGTAATATAAAAATGTGTTATTGAGTGTGTCTCATGAGACATGCTAAATCAGCCTATGGAATGACCCCCCCCCAGGTTTTGGCTACAAGGTGTTACCTGGAAGGCCAAGAGATAATTACAGGCTAGAAGAGGCTTAAATTAGGGATCTCCTGTTTATCTAGCTTATTTGTAGCTTGCCAGCTGCTAAGATGGGAAATCATAAACTTTTTTAACATCTAGAGGAAGAAAGCAGGTTATGACGCTTAAGTGTGAAGTCATAAATATTCTTTGATGTGTCCTGGAAAGAAGAGCTACTTGAGATCAAAGAGGAGATGTTATTTAAAGAAAGTCATATGGGGACATACGTTTTGCTGAGGTCACCTTTATTAATTTATCTCCTGCTGGATAGACATCCTGATTGTATGATTTTAATAAACAGAGGAAGAGCTGGTGACCTCATGGAGAAGGCAGGCGCAAGACAGTGTTTTAATTATGCTGTGAGTGATCTGTAAAGACACACATGTTTGGACTCTTTTGACAACAACATGTGTCTGTCAGCACTATTAGAAGGAATACAGTAGATATACAAGTCTAATTGTCTGGTGGTAGGAATTTTGCACTTTTTTAACCCTTGTTCTTTTAAATGATTGTATGTTTTGTGATATATGGTTCTGTATTTACATTTTAATTTTTTTTTATCTATTTTGAAGTAAACCTCTACTTTAGAGACTACTTGGTGTGCCTTTGAAATTCTTTTCTTGACAAGTGAAGCATGCATGGTTAAAGCTGACACTGTATAAAGCTTACTGGTTTTACCAATGCGAAAGGTAAGAGTTCATTCTGAGGTCTTTAATAGAGTTTTAAGGGTTCATTTTGTATGCCTGGTTAGGTGCCCATAGGCAAAAGATATCTGCCCCCCCGAAGAACAGAATTATCTGAGCCTGTACATTGGGTACGCTAGCAAGAGGTTCACAGTTTGAATCCCTCCAAGACTTGAGACCAAAGGTTGATTTGAACCCACAAAACAGACAGGAGGGTTACCCTGTTTCTGTTTCCTGTTCACAAGACTGCACTCGGAGGTTGGCACTGTGGGAGCAGTGGGCCTGACCTGCTGAATGGGTTTGTGACAGTAAGTACCATTTTAGAACTCTGTGATGTGGTTTATGTCCCTTGCTCAGCTCTGATTGTTTGCACAATGCATCTGTGTTCTGTTACAGAACTCTGGGGTTGAGAGGGACACAAATTATACACACAGTTGTAAAATATCACTTACCACCACAGTGTAAATCAGAAACAGCCAATGAGGCTACTAATATACCCATGTAGTGCAGTTGTTCTTTAAACACTCAGGTGATTAGGCATTACTGGTGGCAGCCCACCTATCTGGAACTCGCTACCCTTTCATGTTAGGGTTTCCCTTCAGTGGAGGCATTTAAGAAGGGCTACAATATTATTTACTTGTACATGCTTTGGTACTGAATGAATTTTTTAACAACTGTACTTCCTCTGTATTAAGTTACTTATTTAAAATGAAATATTTTTACTTGAATGTTTTAAATAGAGATAGAGACCTACAAGTACCTCACAGGGGGTGAACAGAGTGCAGGAAGGGAGTCTCTTTCAAATGAGAAAGAGCACAAGAAAAAATTACAAAGAAGTGCCTTTCTCAGGAGACACCTACAGTCAAAGAATGGAGAGCTTTGTTCAATACTACATACGGCTTAGAAACAATGACATATGCTATCAGAGACCAGGCTGACAAATGTTGAAAGAGATGGCAGAGGTAGCTTCTATGGTTCATGGCATGGGACCCCACTTTTGTTCTATAAAACAAAGGGTGAAGCAGATGAGTGGAAAGTGAGGGTGCAAGAATAGATAATATCTGGGACTAACTGGGTTGCACCCATGTGGTTTGGATCAGTGGTGGATCGAGAGGCAAAGGGACAGTCACAGGCGCCCCATTGTAACTTGCTTGCTGATGCTACATTTCACATTGCAAAACGCTGAATATATTAATTGTAAGAAAATATACATTCAAAACTATAGAATATATTTGTATTTTCTGTAAAACATGTAATGCAAAAGATAATAGCAGACAATCTAATGGATTATTTTTTTTAATTGCATATCAAGTATGCATACCACCCAGCACCCCCATTCTAGAATCCTGTATTTGACACTGGGCTGGATAAACCCTTACCACCTACAATTTGTCTGCATACTGAGATATTTGAAACTGTAAATTCTACCATTGTTCCTGTTAGTTACTGTGCACCTTGATGTCTATACACATGTGCAAAAATTCTAATAAACTACCACTATTAAAAAACAAAAAAGAGAGAGAGAAAGAGCACCAGGGCTAAAGGGCAAGCGATGATGCTGGGGGGGGGCGTTTAAGATGGATGTGAGGAAGTATTATTTTACTGAAAGAGTGGTGGACCCCTGGAATAGACTGCCAGTGGAAATGGTGGAGGCCAGAACAGCAGAGGGGCTTTGAGCATGTGTGGGACAGACATTAAGGTATATTATTAAATAGGCACAGAGGAGGGAGAGTCGCCAGAGACCAGTAAGGGCGTGCAGAGACAGACTAGGCAGGGATCACTGAGGCAGACTGATTGGGCCATCGGTCCTTTTCTGCGAACAAATTCTATGTTTCTGAAAAAAAAAAACTCTTCTGTATATACTGTAGTAGTCTTTTTATGTTTATTATTTTCACTTGATGCAAAAATTACAACAGTACCTCATACAAAGCAATAGGAAAGCAACATACAGTTCTAAGCAAAGTTAATAAACACAGCTCATAGCCACACAGTTTTGTAAAATAGGAGAAACCATGAAAAGTCCATAGAAAGTATTTTAGTTATTGCCAGCCTCTTCAACAGCAGTGGTCAATAGCTGAAGGGAGAACATGCAGTGATTTTACTGCAGTCAGCTGAGACTGCTATTTAACCAGTTAGAAACAGTAAACAATACAGGAAACTGCTCCCACCCAATCCAACATTCCAAATAGCGAAAAGAAAAGAGCAAACAATTAAAACTGAAACTTAGTGGACTTCAGCTCTACAGACCCCCATTGATATGGGAGGGAGATAGATACGTTCCCCTCTCTCTTCAGGTTTCTTATGTTTCTAAATGTACCGATGGCAAAGTATAGAAGGACATTCTACAAGTAGGCAGTCTTGGATTCATATATAGTACACACTGTACCGACTGCAAGGCTGTTGCCGTTAAGCAAGCAATAACTTTCCGGCCCACTGTACACCCTCTCATTACAATAAGAAAATGTCTGATAGTCCAAGTCTTGAAACATAACCGCTGTAAGTAAAACAATTAAAGATCACACCATACTGTGGAATAAATATAGGGTCAATAACATAAATTGCAGTAAGTTATAATGAAAAAGGGAATTCAGCAGTCATGTGCCAAGGCAAGTCTTACGTATTAGATAAGGAAACACGAATTCCTGATTCACTCATCTTCAGAGCTCTCTCCTCGGGGATCCAGTTCAGTATCCTGTTTTGCCTGAAATTCAGGTTCAGTTCTCTCTAACCAGCATCCAGACATCCCTGGGTTCAGAGTATTGACAGTTTTTCATGGTATTTGTGACACAGAAGGGGGTAGCCAATAAAAAAGAACCACCCAGCCTGGAGTCACTGGCAGATGGAGTCAAATCTTTTGCGGTAAGTAGAGGTTTGGAAGGACAGGTCAGGGTATAACTTCACATCTGCCCTTGATGATCAATGGATAAGCCGCCCATGCAGCTGAGACAGTACAGTATCATGAATTTCAGCCCCTGTGGTGCATAACAGTACTTAGCAACAGGCTTAACTCTGTAAGCTCTGTGGAAGGCATGGTAGTCAAAGTCCTCTGGTAGATATACAGTATTCATAATCCAGGAAGTAAGGAACTGCAGCAAATTGCATCCCTCTACCCCTTAGGGGACCCCAACCAACCTCAGATTGCCACCTGAGACTTCATTCTCTAGTGCCTCCATGTGGTTCTATAACTGTGTGTTTTCCTAACTCAGTGTAGCTACTGTAGCAAGGTTCAGTGTCGATCTTTTGTCAGAGTCTGGGACCATGGTGGTGAGTGTCACAAACCCACTCAGCAGGTCAGCTCTCTACTCTCAAAGTGCCAATCTCTGAGCGTAGAATTGTAAACAGTTTAACAGAACAAGGTAACCCTCTTGTCTGTTTTGTGGGTTCGAGTCACCTTAGTCCCAAGTTCTGGAGGGATTCAAACTGATAACCTCTTGTTAGCGTACCCAATTGTCAGGTTCAGACAATTCTGTCTTGGGGGGCCAGATATCTTTGCCTACAGGAACCTAACCAGGTATTTCAAAATGAACCCTTAGAACTCTATGCAAGACCTAGAGAACTCTGACCTGTTTCCCAGTTTGGTATCACAATAAGCTCATGCACAGTGTCAACTATAACCATCTAAGCTTAGCTTATATAAAAAGAAGTTTCAAGGCGAACCAGGCAGTTTCTGTTTTTAAAATATATATCTTTACTTTAAAATAGATAAAATAGGAAAACAGTAAAATACAGAACAAGATATCCTAACACATACAGCCTTAAAAACAAAACAGGTTTAAAAGTGCAAATTCCTACAACACATACACTCAGACTGGTCTTATCTAAGGTCCTTACTTTCTTAATCTTTCAGTGCTTTGATGTTCCTCTTTTCTCAGTCAGAAAATGAATGTTCTTGTGTAAGGTCTGCTCAGTATCTTTAAAAGCAGTCTTGAGCCAGCCTTCTCTCTGAGGTCACCTGTCTCCGCCTTGCTGTATTAAAATGTATATTTTATAACACAGGATGTCCTACTAAGATATTTAAAAAATAATAGGTCACATAAATGTGACTTGCCGAAACCGGTCTGGGGTCTGCTTCACATAGACATCAAAGCCTCTTTGATGTAATTCACTGGATAACCGCAAGCAAATGCATATTGGACTTCCTAATTTAGTCTGGGACCTGCTTCACCCAGACATCAAATTATCTTTGATATAATTACTGGCTATCTTGGGAGACACCCCAACACATGCATATTCTCCTTCCTCCATGACACCAAGTGCAAATCAAAGGATTTCATTGAGGACGTCATTGAATGGATATTTTATTTCCGGCTTCAAAGAAAACTTAACAAAGTAATTGCATTTCAGATATCTGCAGTTTAAGCTACCTCCTGTCCTTTGAACTTATCCCTGGGGTTTGATGTGTCAATTTCAGCAAGACAGTATTTCCCTGACAGACATTCCCTTACCTATTTTATTTTGCAGAAAAATATCCTATTGAAATGAGAACCAACTGTCCATGTGCCACAATCCTCCCCACCTAGACTGAATTTGAGGGTCTATCCCTGCATGGGATAGAGCTTCCCAAATCAGTTCACTCCTCATACACGAGACAGCCCATCTGAGTTCTGATTGGTTGCTCCAGCCCTATGTAGAATGGTCTTGTCATATCCTTGGAAAGCAAGACTCCATCATAATAATCGACCACTGTTTTCCCCATCTGCGTCAGCCAAACCAGGGGTTGTAGTCAGTCTGCACCACAAATGCTGCCCATACAAGTATGGCTTCAATTTCTTCAGGGCTCACACTATGGCAGACACTCCTTTTCTACTGTGGGTATGCTTGCTCCTGGGAAGTAACTTTTTACTCAGGTAGGCTATTGGGTGATCCTTCCCCTGGCTGGATGTCTGACTCAGTACTGCCCCAATTCCCACGTCTGAGGCGTCAGTCTGAACTATAAAAGGTTTGCTATAGTCAGGACTTGTCAGAACAGGAGCACTGCACAGTACCTCCTTTAGTTTGGAAAAGGCTTCCTCACAGGCTGGGTCCCAGGTTATTTTCTTGGGCATCCTTTTCTTTGTCAGGTCAGATAGGGGAGCAGCCAGGGAACTGTAATTGGGTAGAAATTTTCTATAGTACCCTGCTGTCCCGAGAAAACTCCTGACCTGCTTCTATGTTTTTGGTCTGGGCCATGCCTAGATTACCTCCATTTTTATTTGGTTAGGACGGAGCTGTCCCTGGCCTACCACATGCCCGAGGCATGCCACTTCTCCCATGGCCACGTGGCACTTCTTAGCTTTGACAGTGAGCCCAGCCCTCTGAATCCTGCCCAGCACTTCCCTAAGGTGGGATAGGTGTTCCTCCCAGCTGGTACTAAAGATGGCGATGTCATCCAGGTACGCCACGGCATACTCAGCACCATTTAACACCTAGTTCAACAACCTTTGGAAAGTGACCGGGGCATTCTTCATTCCGAAAGGCATGACTTTAAACTCAAATAAGCCTATCGGAGTGATGAAGGCCAACCTCTCCCTAGCTCTGTCTGTCAACTTTACCTGCCAATACCCCTTTGTCAGGTCAATGGTCGTAAGGTAGGTTGCCCCTCCAAACTTGTCCAGGAGTTCATCCGTCTGGGGCATCAGGTGGGCGTCTGACTTTGTGACTGCATTCAGTCCAAGATAGTCCACACAGAAATGAGTCGAGCCATCTGGCTTGGGTACAAGGACTATGGGTGAGGCCCAGGGACTGTGGGATCTCTGGATTACCCCTAAATCCAGCATTTCCTCCACTTCCCTCCTAATGTCCTTTTGGACAGCCTCTGACACCCGATATGCTGTCCTCCGTATGGGTGTCTGTGTCCCTGTCTCCACATCATGTGTCACTAAGGGGGTTAGTCCAGGCTTGGCGTTAAACAAGAGAGCAAAGTCCTCTAAAACCTCCCTCACTTTCTGGATCTGGCCCGTGTCAGCTGGAGAGAAAATTTTACTGCCTCCACAGAGGACTTCCGTTTACTATCTTCCAGCAAGTCCAGAAGGGGGTCTCCTTTGTCTGTCCCCTCCCCATGACTACACACTGCAAACACCATGTCAGCCCTATTTGCATATGGCTTCATCATGTTGACATGGTACATCCTTTCTGTCTGTCTTTGGTCAGGTAACTCCACAATGTAGTTCACATCACTTACCAACCTAGCCACTTTGTACGGTCCTGCCCATTCAGCCTGCAGCTTGTCTTTCCGGACCGGAATAAAGCCCATGACTTCCTGACCCACCATATACGAGTGAGCCCTGGCTCTGCGGTCGTACCACACTTTTTGTTTCTGTTGGGCAGCTGCCAGGTTGCTCTGGGCTGTCCCCAAAAGCTCCTTCAGCTTTCCCTAAACCAAAGGACGTAATCCACAATGGGAGTTCTCTGGGTGGCGTGCTTGCCTTCCCAGTCCTCCCGGATCAAGTCTAGGGGCCCACGTACCCGGCGTCCATATAAGAGTTTGAAGGGGGAAAATCCTGTCGACTCTTGGGGCACCTCCCTGTATGCAAACAACAGGTGGGGAAGGTATTTCTACCAGTCCCACCCATGCTGTTCAGCAAAAGCCTGGAGCATTGACTTTAGGGTACCATTGAATCGTTCCACAAGTCCATTGGTTTGTGGGTGATACGGTGTCTTGCATCTCTGCACCACCCCACACTTCTCCCTTAAACATTTCGTCAGGTCCGACATGAAGGAACCCCCTCAATCAGTGATTATCTCCTGTGGAAACCCAACATGGGAGAAAATCCCAAGTATGCATCTGCCACTTTTTCCGTCTTCAGTGAGGATAGGGCGACTGCCTCTGGATACCAGGTGGCATAATCCACCACAGTCAAGATGAATCTCTTCCCTGAGGAGTTGGGGGTATTTAAAGGCCCCACAATATCCAGTCCCACCCTCTGGAATGGCTCCTCCACTATGGGCAATGGGCTCAGGGTGGCTCGGGTTTTCTTGCCTGACTTCCCTATTTCTTGGCACCGGTGACAAGACCTGCAATACTCCTTCACTTGCTGGGTGAAGTTAGGCCAGTAGAAATTCTGGGCCAACCGCTGCATAGTGCTCATGATTCCTAGATGACCAGACAAGGGAATATCATGTGCAATCTTGAGCAACTGCTCACGATACCCTAGGAGCGACAAGCTGCCTGCCTAGCATCCCTCCCTCTGTCTGTACTGCCTGAGTGTACATAAGTCCATTTGCCAATAAACCTTATGTCTGCTGTCACCTCCTGTGTTCCGTCAGAGTCTGCCCAAGCCTCAGCTTCTCTAAACTAGGGTCACTGCTCTGAGCAGCTGCAAACCCCTCACACAGTCCCAAGGCATGGGACAGGTCCCTCGATCGCTAAACTAGGGTCCCTAGCACTAGCATTAGGGCCCTCAGGATCACAGTCAATCCCAACCCTCTGACAAAGGGTCACCCCTCCCTCTTCGGAGTAACCCTCTGTGGCTGTGTGGTTACTTGCTACTGGGGAAATTTCTACCCCATTTTTATCGGTCTTCCCATCTAGAAACACAGGCTGGGGAACCAGCCTCTCAGTCGTTTCCACACTGGTTTCTGTGGGTTTCAGGGAACTATTTTCCCTTGCCGCTTTGCTAGAGGTAACTGCACATACCATCCCATCCCCTGTTGGAGATTGTTACCCAGGATCACATCCACTGCTAATGTTTTGGCTACAGCCACCTGTTGCACAGTTCCCCCTGTTTCACTCCAGTCCAGGAGAACACTGGCCAGTGCAGTGTTTTCTCTTCACCTGCAAAGTCCTGTACAGTGATGTATTTATTGGGTATAAGCTGACCAGGCTGTACCAGATCCCCTTTTACCAATGTCAGGGATGCCCCTGTGTCCCGTAACCCCTGCGTCTGTACACCATTCACCATGACTGGGTGCATGTGTTCCCTCATGTTCACTGGCATGCTTCCAGGGACACACAAACAACCCACTTCTTTTCTAGCACCGAGTTGTGTATTATGGCTCACCTTTTTGGGACACTGTCTGGCAATAGGCCCAGTTTCCTTACACAACCAACATTCAGTTCTTCTCTCAGAGAAATAGTTTCTCTGAAACCTGGGGCTAACTGGTTTCGGTGGAGGCAGCGAGGGTTTTAGCTGCCATGAAGGCACGCTTTTCCCTTTCTGCACTGCCACACCCGCCCCATTCACTCTCAGAGCAGGTCTGCTCTTGGCATAGCGGTCTGAGAGTTCAGCAGTCTCTTGCACTGTTTTGGGATCTCGGTCCTCTAGCCAGGTTTTTAGCTCTGCTGGGCATGCCCAATAAAACTGTTCTAATAAAATCACATTTTCAATTTTATCAACAGAGTTTGCCTCAATTCCTTCCCACCAACGTTTTAAAAACTGACATTGTTTCATGGCTAGCTCCTCATAGCTCATGTCAGGGCTCCTCCTGAGCTTACGGAATTTAGCTCTGTATGATTGAGCAGTTAATTCAAACTTTTTTAACAGTGCAGCTTTTAGCTTGCTGTAATCATTGCTGTCATTGTCCATTTGACCCAATGCATCCTGAGCTTTCCCGGTAAGTAGCGGGGATAGCTGGAAGCTCCAGGACTCTCTAGGAATTTTAGCCTGAATACAAACTTTTTCAAAAGATTAAAAAGACATCTATATCCTCCCCTCTTTAAACTCGGCTATTAATTTGGAGTTCAATTTGTAACCCAGTCCTGCAGTCCCAGTTAAACCCAAGCCGCTTACCTGCTCTGGAGCCGCTGGTCGGAGTCATATCTTCTCCAGTTCATGTTGCCTCTGGCACTCCTGCTTCTCATGGTCTGCATCTCAGCATTCTCATTCTCTCTTCTCCTCTGCAGCTCACTGGCACTCATGCTCCTCAAGGTCTGCCTCCCTCTGTTGTCACTCTGCCTCTCGCTGTTCCCTCTCTGCCTCTCAGCGTTCCCACTCTGCCTCTTGGTTCTCTTGCTCCTTCTCCTCTGCCTCCCTTTGTTCACTGTCCCTCTCTCTCTGGAACTCCAGCTCCATCCTGCGCAACTCAATTTGCAGCCTGAGTACCTCTGGATTCAGGATACTGGTGGCGTTCCCTTTTGTGGCCCTTCACTGACAGTGGCCCTGCTGTCCTCCTCACCAGATCTGGACACAGCACTGGTCCCTAGCCCTGCCACACTTGAGGTCTGGTCCTTTCCAGTCACGGTCGGTGACTCGCTGCTCTGGGTATCTGCTACCATCAGGGCCTCTATAAGGTTTTGCTTTTTGGCTGTCACCTTGAACGGGACTCATCTGTCCCCACACAACTGCTTTAAGTATTCTGCAGTGTGCCTGCTGTAGTTGGAAGCCATCTTTCTTGACTACTGCTACTCTGACTGGCACTTTAGACAAAAAGAATAAAATGGGTAGGAACTTGACTGTAAGTCAAGGGATATAGTTCTATTTCCTTTTGAACTAAAACATTGCCTTTCTTTTTTCCAAGTGAGCTGAACAGTCTCAAGCTGACACACTGAACAATAAAGCTTATATCACCAAACTTTTATGCCACCGCTGCCAACCAATCTGTCATATACTCACTCAGCAAGTCAGCCCTCTACTCCCAAAGTGCCAACCTCCGAGCATAGAATTGTGAACAGTTTAACAGAACCAGGTAACCCTCTTGTCTGTTTTGTGAGTTCGAGTCACCTTAGTCCCAAGTTCTGGAGAGATTCAAACTGATAACCTCTTGTTAGCATACCCAGTTGTCAGGCTCAGATAATTCTGTCTTTGGGGGGGCAGATATATTTGCCTACGGGTACCTAACCAGGTATTTCAAAATAAACCCTTAGAACTCTATGCAAGACCTAGAGAACTCTGACCTGTTTCCCAGTTTGGTATCACAATAAGCCCATGCACAGTGTCAACTATAACCTTCTAAGCTTCACTTATATAAAAAGAAGTTTCCTGGCACACCAGGCAGTTTCTGTTTTTAAAATACATATCTTTACTTTAAAATAGGTAAAATTGGAAAACAGTAAAATACAGAACAAGATATCCCATCACATACAGCCATAAAAACTAAACAGGTTTAAAAGTGCAAATTTCTACAACACATACACTCAGACTGGTCTTATCTAAGGTCCTTACTTTCTTAATCTTTCAGTGCTTTGATGTTCCTCTTTTCTCAGTCAGAAAATGAATGTCCTTGTGTAAGGTCTGCTCAGTATTTTTAAAAGCAGTCTTGAGCCAACCTTCTCTCTGAGGTCACCTAACTCCACCTTGGTGTATTAAAATTTATATTTTATAACACAGGATGTCCTACTAAGATATTTAAAAAATAATAGGTCACATAAATGTGACTTGCCAAAACCGGTCTGTGATCTGCTTCACATAGACATCAAAGCCTCCTTGATGTAATTCACTGGATAACCGCAGGAAATGCATATTGACTTCCTAATTTAGTCTGGGACCTGCTTCTCCCATACATCAAATTATCTTTGATGTAATTACTGGCTATCTTGGGAGACACCCAACACATGCATATTCTCCTTCCTCCATGACACCTAGAGCAAATCAAAGAGTTCCTGAGGACGTCATGAATGGATATTTTATTTCCGGGCTTCAAAAAAACTTAACAAAGTAATTGTATTTCAGATATCTGCAGTTTAAGCTACCTCCTGTCCTTTGAACTTACCCTGTGGAGTTTGATGTGTCAGTTTCAGCAAGACAGTATTTCCTCCTGACAGATATTCCTTACATATTTTATTTTGTAGAAAAATATCATATTGAAATCAGAACCAGCTGTCCATGTGTCACAGTGAGTTCTTCTAGTTTCTGATCATGGGCTTCCAGCAAATGAGGGTTTGCTCCATTCTGGAGTCCATGGGCATCATGAACTCCAGCAAGGTGTGAAAAGGGAGGCTGCTTTGAAGTAGATGGGCTACTAGCTCTGGCAGTACCCAAGGCTTCTCCCGCCCTTGCTCTGCTGTTGCTGCTGTGTTTTCAGAACGGTCTGTTGCTGCATCTTTGGACGAAGCATGCTGCATTTTTGGATGAAGTGTGCTGCATTTTTGTGTCTAGATGATCCTCTTAAGGTCAGGAATCCTTGTCTGTGGGTCAGATGCTCTGAGTTTTAAAGTATTTTGAGTTTTCACCGTAAAATGTCAGATATATATAGGTGGAGAGTACATGTCAGGCATGTCCTGCCAGGAAGGTGGCTCTCCAGTGCCCGTATATAGTATTCTAACTGTGAAGCACTATAAGCCTCATTAGTGATAGACTCTATTCAAATGTAATTGCCTTGCCTTACCAGTCACTTTCCCCCCTCTTCAGCCATTAGACAAGTAAAACAAATGTAAAGCTCATCAAGGGGTCTTCAGAGAGAGAATTAGTCAGTGATTTGAGCCTTCCGTTGGGCCAACATGTAGTTTTCTGTACATAAGCTTTGGAGCAGACACATGAGGATCCATCCTCAGTTGAAGACACATTTCCATGTTAGCAGGACAGAAACGGTTTTGTTTTCATTAATTCCCTGGTTTATTATTGGGCTACTACTAATGCATGCTTAAAGTGTGATCAGCTGGTGCCATCTTGTGGAGAAAAGAAAAGTTACTCCACTTGAGATATTCTATTTTTATTTACTTGTACATCAGAAAGACCTTTGAGCTATGTGCTCATCTGCAAAGGTTCCAAGTCAAAAGTTGAAACAAACAGATTGTATACAGGCATTAAAATTAGCATTTGTTAATGCATTCATTACCTTGATTATAGGCAGCTCAGGTGAACATTTGTTAGGACAAAGAAACAACTGTACAATGCAAGGCTGGCAACTATGTAGATACAGAAGTAATAAGAAAAAATTACTCACTGCAGCAATCTTCTTTCTTCTAAGGGGTCCTTTAGCATCAGTAACTTTTTTGCACTTAGCTGGCTAGGTGCAACTACCCCGTAGGTGTGCCTTTAAGAGATATTTAAATGAGCGTAGGGCCAAGGAGGACAGGAGGGGGTGGGAGCTAACTGAGGGCTGTTAAATGCTTCAGAATTTTTTCAAGGAAAAACCAGGACAAATGCCCCAAAAAAAGAATCAACAGGATTCAAAAACCATGCAAATGTCCACAAAAATGGAAATAGAAACAACTATTAACTCAACAATAAGGAACTCCAAATTTGGTAAAAGGTGACATAAGAGCCCTTCTCCAAAAGGTGAACCAGGGAGGAAGGGTGGGAGCTTATTGATGCTAAAGGACCCCACGGAAGAAAGAAGATTACTGCGGTGAGTATTTTTTTCTTCTTACCCCAGGAGTCCTTTAGCATCAGTAACTTTTTTGCAGACTACCCAGCAGTACCAAGTGGGAGGCAGAAAAAGGGGAGATATTGCTGATGGGTGATCTGAATATGCCAGATGTTAACTGGAGTGCAGTTGCAGCAGCCACTTCGAAGAGTGGAGTTATTCTAGATGCCCTACAGGGGGCATGCCTTAGACAACTAGTATTGGAGCCCACTCGAGAGGGAGCAATCTTAGACCTGGTTCTCTCAAATGGAGATGGAGGGAGGATCACAGATGTAGAAGTGGGTAGCCATATGGGAACTAGCGACCATCGAACAGTATGGTTCACAATAAACACAGCAATAGAGTCAAGCCATACAAAGGCAAAAGTACTGGACTTTAGGAGGGCTGACTTTGCCAAAATGGGTGAGTGCCTAAGGAATGCACTAGCAAATGGGCAGGAAGGAGGGGTGGAAGAACAATGGGGAATAATAAAAACTGCCATCACAGAGGTAACGAGCCTTTGTGTGAAGCAAATAAACAAAACAAAACGATGTAAGAAACCACTATGGTTCTCAAAGAAGTGGCAGTGAAGGTTCAAGAGAAAAGAAAGCATTCAGGAAGTACAAGGAATCACAGAAGGAGCAGGACAGAGAACTGTATCAGTTAAAGCAAAGGAAGGGAAGGCAGTCAGAACAGCAAAGGCCCAAACCGAGGAAAAGATAGCCAACTCAGTTAAAAGGGAGATAAAACCTTTATAGGTATATCAGGAGCGAAGGAAGACCAAGGGAGGAATAGTGAGGCTTAATTAAGGGAGGGAGGGAGGGAGGGTGGGTGGAGGGTGACTGTGAAAAGGCAGAGATAAACAAATATTTTGCTCAGTATTTACAAATGAAGAGGGAGGTACCTAAAACAAACAGTAGAAACACTCTGGATACAGAAGTTGATACCAGCCCATTTACAGAAGAAAGGGTTATGAAAGAACTCTTAAAACTGAAGGTGGACAAAGCAATGGGGCCTGATGGGATTCATCCCAGAATTCTAAAAGAACTAAGGGTAGAAGTAGTGACACCACTGACTACCCTCTTTAACAAATCATGGGAGGATAGGGTGGTGCCCGAGGACTGGAGGAGGGCAGATGTGATTCCCCTTCACAAAAGTGGGAGCAAGGCAGAAGCAGGAAACTACAGACCTGTTAGTTTAACCTCAGTGATAGGGAAAATGATGGAATCACTTCTGAAGGAAAGAACTGTCAGTATCTAGAGGCCAGAGGGCACAGGACCCAAGGCAGCATGGATTCACAGTGGGAAGGTCATGCCAGATGAATCTGATAGATTTCTTTGACTGGGTGACCAAAGTAGTAGATCAGGGAGGGGCTGTGGACATGGCCTACCTAGACTTTAGCAAGGCATTTGACACAGTCCCACACAAAAGATTAATATACAAGTTAGCCAGCCTGGGAGTGGGTCCCAAGATGATAGCCTGGGTAAAGAATTGGCTGGAGAATAGGACACAGAGAGTAATAGTAAATGGAGTCCACTCTGAAGAAAGGGGGGTTATTAGTGGGGTACCGCAGGGTTCAGTATTAGGACCGGTCCTCTTCAATGTCTTTATAAGCGACATTGCAGAGGGACTGGAAGGAAAAGTATGTCTCTTTGCAGATGACACAAAGATCTGCAACAGAGTTGATGCACAAGGTGGGGTGGAAAAGATGAGAAGGGACTTGGCAAGGTTAGAGGAATGGTCAAATGTATGGCAGCTTGGATTCAGTGCTAAGAAGTGCAAGGTAATGCACCTGGGAAACAAAAACCCAGGGAAAGAGTACACAATGGGGGGTGAGATACTAACAACAACAAAAATGGAAAGAGACCTGGGGTAGTCACATCAGATGACCTAAAGGTGGGCAAGCAATGTGAGAGGGCAGCAAGGAGGGCTGGGGGGATACTGGGATGCATAGGGAGAGGCATCACCAGTAGAAAACAGGAAGTTATTATCCCTCTGTACAGACAGCTGGTGAGACCCCAACTGGAGTACTGCGTGCAGTTCTGGAGACCCAGTCTCCGCAAAGACATAGACAGGATGGAAGCTGTCCAGAGGAGGGCAACTAAAATGGTGCAGGGTCTGCACCGGAAGACATATGAAGAGAGACTTAAGGAGCTTAATATGTATAGCCCCGAGGAAAGGAGGGAGAGGGGGGACATGATAGAAACTTTCAAGTACCTCAAGAGAATCAACAAAGTCCAAGAGGGTAGCATCTTTCAAAAAGGAGGTGTGCAAGAACAAGGGGCACAATTTGAAGATAGAGAGAGGCGGCTCAGAGGTAATTTAAGGAAGTATTTTTTCACAGAGAGGGTTGTGGATGCATGGAACGGCCTTCCGGAGGAGGTTGTGGAGTCAAAAACAGTGGTGGAATTCAAGCATGCATGGGACAGTCATAAGGCAATTCTAGGGGGTGGGGGTAGGAAGAAGTAGGCTGCTGGTTAACTAGGATCTGCAGCTTATCCAGTAGGTAGGGAAATGGGCAGACTGGGTGGGCCAAGCGGTCCTTATCTGCCATCAAATTCTATGTTTCTATGTTTCTATGAGGCGGGCAGAGAACCTACTAAGGAATGAGGCTCTGCAGAACCACCCTGCCAAATTTGGCATCAGATCTGGTCTGCACAACCAAACTGTAGTGTTTCACAAAGGTGTGCACAGATTTCCAGGTAGCTGCTTTGCAGACATCCAGTAGGGGGAATGTCCCTTGCTGCTGCAAGCGAGGCTGCAGTGCCTCTAGTGGAGTGGGCCCTGAGGCCCACTGGAGGTGGTTGACCAGCTTTCTAGAAGAATCCAATACAAGAGACCAACCAACGAGAAACAGTTCTCTTGGTGCCGGTCTTCCTCTGCCTACATCCCGTGAGTGAGGAACAACTGAGTGGAAGACTGTGGACTGTCTAATATGCTCTAAGTAGTGAAAGATGTCTCTTTTGACATCCAAGCTGTGGAGCTTTTGCTCGCCAGGAGCGGATGGCTCAGTAAAGAAGACAGGCAGTGTAATGGACTGGTTCAAGTGAAACTCTGAAACCACCTTTTGCAGAAATGTCCGATTTGTCCTGAGCTCAACTTTATTGTTGTGAGGGATGATGTAATTTGGCTCAGTGCACAGGGCCTGTAGCTCTGAAATCCTCCTGGCAGATATAATGGCTACCAGGAAGACAGTCTTCCAAGTTACAAACTTGATGTGGACTGTGGACATAGGCTTAAAAGGTGGATTCATGAGCCCATCTATTCAAAGGTTCAGGCTGCAAGGAGGAACAGGCTCCCTGGTTGGAGGCTGGAGGTGCAAGAGGCCTTTGAAAAACCGTTTAAAAATGTTGTGGGGAAAAAAAGATTTTTCTTTCATACTGAAAGGTAGGCTGAAATTGCCGCCAGGTGTAGCTTGAGTGAAGATGGTTTCAAGCCCGACGCCTGTAGGTGTACCAGGTAGTCTAGCAGCTGAGGGTCTGAAGCTGATAGGGGTTTGACCTTTTCACTCTTGCACCAGAGGGAAAAGCTTTTCCATTTGGCTGCATAAGTCTTCTTAGTGTTTGGTTTTTTACCCATCCTCGGTATCTTAAGGACCTGTTCAGAGTACTGGGAGGATGGAAACTCCAACTCCTCAAGAGCCAGGCTTTGAGGTGAAGAGAGTGTATGTCTGGGTACTGCATTCCTGTCTGAGGAAGGGTCAGCAGAGAGTGAGTTGGAGGCAGGCGAATGGGCCTGTTGCAGGACACTGAGAGAAGGAGAGGGTACCAGGCTTGCCTGGGCCAGTCTGGAGCCACTAGGATCATGGATGCAGGCTGCTGCCTGAGTTTCAGCAAAACCCTGAATATCAGGGGACAGGGGAGGAAATGCGATAGGAACCTTCCTGACCAGTCCAGGATCAGGGCATCCAGAAGAAGTGTTCCTGGAAGTGGGGGCCTGCAACAGGACTGAGGGAACTGAAAATTGAGAGGCGAGGGCAAACAGATCCACATCTGGTGTGCCCCACTGCCCCAACACTGTTGCTAGTACTTGCTTGTTCAGTGTCCATTCGCTCTGACCTTGACTAATGCGGCTTAGAGCATCCGCCAGAGTATTGAGTTTGCCTGGGAGGTGAATAGCTGAGAGGCTGACTCCCAGGGAGAATGCTAGAGACCAGAGCTTCAGAGCTTCTAAACAGAGTATTCCTGATCTGGTACCACCCTGCTTGTTTATGTAGGACATTACAGTGGTGCTGTCCATTCGAATTTGAACCACCTGCCCTTCTATGCTGGGAGCGAAAGCTTTGAGAGCTACTAAGACAGCTCTGAGTTCCAAAAGATTTATGTGCAACTGTGACTCTTCGGGAGTCGAGTTGCCACTTACTGAGACTAGATGAGCTCCCCAGCCCAACCGGGAGGCATCTGTGGTGATCGCCTTTGTGGGAAGAGGAGCTTGAAAGGGAACCCCTGCCTGCAAATTTGCAGGGTCCTTCCACCACAGCAAGTTTTGGAGGAACTGCTCCAACACCAGTATTAAGTTTGAAAATGTGTTGCTTCTCTGAGAGCAGCAAGCTCTGAGGTAGGCTTGCAGGAGTCTCATCCTGTACCTGACCCCTGGGACTACTGCAGTCATAGAGGCCATATGTCCCAGAAGTTTGAGGAAATGTCTGGCTGGTCTTGGCTGTCCCTGGGCGAAAGAATCTGCCACTGAAAGGAAACTCTGAATTCTTTCCTGTGGGAGGAAAGCATATCCCTTCTGAGTGTCCAGCTGGGCCCCTATGAAGGTGAGCAGCTGGGTGGGTTCCGGGTGAGATTTCTTGAGATTTACCAGGAAACCCAGAGACTCTAGTGTGTGTTCTGTGAGGGAAAGAGATTCCTTGACTTGGCAAGAAGACTTTGCTACTATGAGCCAGTCGTCCAGATAGGGGTAGAGAGCGACATCCAGTCTCCTGAGATGTGCTGCTACCACTGTGAGACACTTCGTAAAGACTCTTGGGGCCGAGGACAGACCAAAGGGCATTGCTGAGAACTGATAGTGACCCGAAGGAAGTTTGAACCTGAGAAACTTCCTGTGAGATCTCCTTATGGGTATGTGGAAGTAGGCGTCCTTTAAGTCGAGGGAGGCTAGCCAGTCACCCTGCTGTAAGGACTGTATGACTAGTGACAGAGTGACCATTTTGAATATGGTTTTTTTCAGATGTTTGTTTAAATAGTTAAGATCTAAGATCAGTCGCCACTCCCCAGTTTTCTTTTGTTTTCAGAAAATACCTGGAGTTGAGGTCCTTGCCATTCTTGTGGGTGGCGACCCTCTCCACTGCTCGTAAAGCCATAAGGTTTTGTACCTCCATTTCCAACAGTGGTATCTGTGATGATGACAGATGTCTTGACATCTGGGTACGCCTGAGGTCTGGCAGCTGCTTGAACTGTAATGACAGACCCTTCTCCACTATCTCCAGCACCCACTTGTCTGACGTGATGAGGTACCAGTGCTGAAGATAGTGAGAGAGTCTGCCTCCAACTGGAAACAGGGAGGTGACCTGGACACTCACATCAAGACTTAGACTGAGAGGAGATGGCTGGGTACAGGTGGCTCTTCTTTGGCCCCTTCTACCCCTGCCTCTTAAAGACCCCCTGTACTGGCTAAAGTCAGATTGGGGATAGGGATTGTAAGACCTGGGAACAAACCTTCTGCCTACCGCCCCTGGGATGGGATCTCTGAGGGGTGGCAGGTTTAGGTTTGGATGAATGGCTCTGCCAGGAGGCCTTGTACTCATCAACTTTTTTTCATGTAGTCAGTGGTTCTTTAATCAGACAACATATTTTGATCACAGGGAAAATCCATGGCCTTGTTCTGAGTGTCTGTGGTCAGACTGGTTGTTCTAAGCCAGGCAAAGCATCTCAGAGATATGGCATGGGCCATTGCCCTAGAGACTGCATCATTATTGTCATCTGCCATGTGGAATTGGTACATAGTAGCTTCCAAGGGAGTTTTTGATGTATCCATCAGCTCCTGCACCATAGAATCTGATCCACTGTGGGCAATAGCCTGGACAGATTTCCAAAGGGCGTTCTGATATTTGGCTGTGAACGCCATGTAAGAAGAAAGCCTGAGAAGCAGAGAAGCTGTGGCATATATTTTTTTGCTATAAAGTCAATTTTCTTGGAATCCTTTTCAGGTGGAGAGGACGACAAGGAGACTCCAGCTTTCTCCCAAGCTGCCTGCTGCACTATACTCTCGTGGCTAGGGTGTGCTGACAGGAATATGGTACCATTTTTAGACAATTTATATTTTCTCTCAAGCCACTTAACAACCCCTAGAACTGGAGTGGGGTGTTGAAGCACCTTCATGGTATTTTTTTCTAAATGCATTATAGATAGGGACGACCAGGGTCTTTGAGGATGAAAGACCCTTCATCTCCCTATAATCTTCATCCTCACTGACATCCTGGTTGGGCTCCTGCGTAGGGAGGTCCAGGGTATCCAGCATATTTTGTATAAATGTAAACATAGAAGAAGGGTCCTCGTGGTCACCCAGGGGATCCCCAAGGCGAGGGTCCGGGGACTCCTGGGGCTCAAGGCCCTCAAAATCCATGTCAGTAGCATCATAAAATTGATCATCATCTGCATCACCCTCACAGTCTACAGAACAGAGAACTGTGGAAGAGTGCTTGCCAGCCCCAGTAAATTGAGGACCCATCTTTTGAAGGGTCTGAAACAGTTACCATGCCTTTTCCATATCTTGCACTGACAGAAGAACCTGCGCAGTTTGTAAGTGTTTCGTTTTTTCTGTATGCTTTAAGCTGCCTGTTGTCTCACTATTGGCCTTCCCAGGAGCAACAGGAGCATATCTGTCTTGACAGAGTTTCTTTTTAGCCACTTCATCAGAGGCTTGATCAAGCTTCCCTTTTTCGTCACTCTTATTATTTTTCAATTTGTGAGGAACTTCATCTTTGGAAGCTTTGTTTTTTTGAGTGGGATCTGGAGGGTTCCTCAGCACCTCTGCTTTTGGTATTAGTACTTTTGAATGGCCCCTCGTCGGAAGCCTTTGATTTATCCTCAGCCATAATTATCAAAGGTTTGTCTGCTTTGTTCGCCAATTAAAGCAAACCAGTTCTGGACCTCTGAACTGAGTGCAGGTTTCTGTGAAAATGCCACCAGCCAGTCCTGCCCCAGTTAATAAACTCTGTCTATTACCAGTGCCTTTTTTTTTGGTTGTAAAACTGGGATCTATACCAGTGCCAATTTTAATAGAAAGCCAGTAATACTCAACTGCGCACAGGTGGTTGCTGGACCCTTACGGACAGTCCTGACACAGACGATACCAAGGTCCAGTAATATAACAAAAAAGATTTCCTCGTAATTGCCAATATAGAGAGAAAACCCCCAGGCACTGTTTAAGTTTGAATTCTACTGCAGGTGCATCGCGGTAAACCCCTCAAGGTCTGAGGTAAAAAACAAGGCAACTGTCCCACATTCGACGGTTCCCACAAGAATTTAGCCAAAAATGAAGGAAACCCTCGAAAATAAACACCAAGCGATAAAATTAGGCTTTAAAGTTCACGGTAAAAATAAAGTCTAAATAGCACGCCACGCTAAAATAGAGAATTTGTGCAGCTAATGAAAAGTAATTTTTTCACTTAGCACTAAAGGAAATAATTTATAGGAAAACTTTACCCAGATAAGCACAAGGAGGCTGTCAACTAGGAAAGTTGGGAGACACCTCAGAGGCAATATTGCTCAGTCCTGCGGAGAAAAAATTCTGAAGCAGTCAACAGCTCTCACTCAGTTCACACCCCCTCCTGTCTTTTGATTGGCTGTCCCTACGTTCATTAATAAATCTCTTAAAGGCACACCTCCGGGGCAATTGCACCTAGCCAGCTAAGTGCAAAAAGTTACTGATGCTAAAGGACTCCTGGGGTAAGAAAGATGGCTCTCGTGACATCAGCTGTGAAGCTTTTGCTTGTCAGGAGTGGATGGCTCAGTAAAGAAGACAGGCAGAGTAATGGATGTGCACTAAAAATAAAAAATGTACGCATCACTAATGAAAAAGTAAAACTTTCACTCAGCACACTAAAGGAAATAATTTGTGAGGAAAACTTTACCCAGATAAACACTAAGAGGCTCTCAACAAGGAAAGTTGGGAGACACCTCAGAGGCAATATTGCTCAGTGTAGTGGAGAAAAAATCCTGAAGCATCCCACAGTTCTCACCCCTCCTGTCTTTTTTGATTGGCTTGGCCCTGCGCTGATTTAAATATCTCTTAGAGGCACACCTCTGGGGCAGTTGCAGCTAGCCAGCTAAGTGCAAAAAAGTTACTGATGCTAAAGAGAGAAGACAGGGCAAAGGTAGGGAGGCCAAATGCAGAGAGGAGCGACCAGCTAGAGGGGTCAAAGGGATAAGACTTTCTTTCAGTATGTAAATGAAAAGAGGAAGACTGGGCAGGGATAGTCTAGCTAAAAACAAACAAGGGGAGATGCTACAAGAGGACAGAAAGAAAGCAGACTTGCTAAACAACTTTTTGCTCAGTGTTCAATAGGAAGGAAGAAGATGAGGGCAGCAGGGCAGGAAAAATAATGGCAGGAGAGGGAAGTGGAGATGAGGCCATTTCTGGTGGAGAAATTTTACGAGGGAACTAGGATGCATGAAGGTGGACAAGGCAATGGTGCGGATGAGGTGCACCCAAGGGTGTTAAGGAACTAAAGGAGATATTGGCAGTACGACTGACTGCACTCTTCAATCAGTCCCTAGAAACTGGGGTAGTGCCAGAAGACAGGAGGCGGGCAGATGTGGTCCCGCTGCATAAGGGGGAGAGGAAGTGGGTAACTACAGGCCAGTGAGCTTGACATCGGTGGTAGGAAAGCAAATGGAGACACTAATAAAAGGCAGGATCACCAGCTACCTGGAGGAAAGCGATCTGATAAATCCAGGGCAACATGGTTTTACCAGGGGCAGATCCTGTCAAACGAATTTGATAGGGTTTTATGATGGGGTCACCAAGGAACTGGATCGGGGAAGAGTGGTGGATGTGGCTTATTTGGATTTCAGGAAGGCATTTGACTCCGTGCCCCACGGGAGGCTGCTGTGTAAAATGGCAGGACTGGGACTGGGGCAGAGGGTAGTTAAATGGGTGGGAAATCGGCTGGGGGACAGGAAGCAGAGGGTCATAATAAATGGGGTGGCATCCAGAGAAGGCAGGGTCACAAGTGGGGTCCCTCAGGGATCAGTGCTGGGACCCCTACTATTCAATATATTTGTAGGGGACATTGGGGAGGGCCTTGAGGGAGGGGTGAGTATGTTTGTGGATGATAGCAAAATCTTCATTAGGGTGGACACGCAGGAAAGGGTGAAACAGATGCAGAGGGATCTGGGGAGGCTTGAAGCATGGTCAAAGAGGAGGCAGCTTGCATTCAATACAGAAAAATGTAAAATCATGCATCTTGGCCACAGAAATCGGAAGGTAGGGTACTGTATGGGGGGCAGAGATCTGGAAGAGGCAGAACAAGAAAGGGACCTAGGCATCATTATATCCAGGGACCTGAAGGTGGAAAGGTAGTGCGGGAGGGCAGTGGCCAGGGGGAGTGGAATGCTGGGATGCATCGGAAGGGGGATCACCAGCAGGAATAGGAAGGTCATAGTACCCTTGTACGCCCATCTAGTTAGACCGCACTTGGAGTACAGAGTCCAGTTCTGGAGGCCATACCTCAGAAAGGATGTGGGAAGGCTAGAACTGGTTCAGAGGAGAGCGACAAAAATGGTAAAAGGGTTAAGCCACCTATCCTATGAAGAAAGATTGAGTGATCTGAACATGTACTCCCTGGACGGGGGGACATGATAGAGACCTTCAAGTACCTTAAGGGTATAAACAGGGTGCCAAGGGAGCATCTTCAAGATGAAGGGAAATCAGAGGACGAGGGGGCATGGCATGCAAGTGGAGGGGGACAGTTCAGGGGCAACATTAGGAAATACTATTTCATTGAGACAGTGGTGGAAAAGTGGAACAAACTCCCAGAGGCAGTCGTTGGAGAGGAAACAGTGGAGGGATTCAAAAGAGCATGGGACAACCACAGGGGAGTGTTAAGGGGGGCGCAGGTCCAAGCAGACAGCTGGACAAATGGGCAGACTTGGCGGGCCTTGCTTTGGTCCTTTTCTGCCATCACACTTCTATAAATCTATGAAGCTAAAGGATTCCTGGGGTAAGAAGAGTGAATGATAGTATTATGGTGTAACCCCCCGTTACCCGGGGTTAAAAGAATCCCAGTTAGACCTAGTGGTAGGCAGGGAAGGCAGCTTGTGAAACTCCAGTTAAATGGATTTCACATTGACTCGCTCTGTTCTCAGTCTCAGCTGAGACTGAGGGACGACATCATTTTAGAACTGTTGCAGCTGCGTAAGCCACACTGGAATGTTGCAGTTGGAGGTTAGAGTAGAACATTGGGGAATTTGAAGTTAGTTCAGTAGAGTATGTTGCAGTCTGTAGTAGAGGAAGGAGGTGTTCTGCTGTAAGCAGGCCCTCAGAGTCCTAAGCTCTGTCAAAGAGCGATTTATTTGTTTGTAGAGGTGTGTGTTCTTACTTGAAGAGTAACACAAGAAGAGCCCAGTGAAGTGGTAGAGACTGCTTTCAGTGGTTCAGGGCCCCATCCCTGCGGGGATGGGGGGAAGGAATCAGCCTGCTTCCAGGGCAACCCCCCTGGTCCGGCTAGGGAAAAAGAAGCTGCCTGAGTTAAGTTCGTGCTGAGGCACCAGAAGTTCTGGATAAGATTTATTTGAAGAGAAAGTACCTGTGGGACACCTGCAACCAAGGGGTGAGTTCGCTCTGCTAAAGGGCCAATGTGTTTTCACCTGAAACAAGATGAAATTAAAGTGACTGTTACCAGGTCAGGGAAAAGACAGCCAAGTACAGTTTGGAAGATGGGGATTGGACTGCTTAACTCTGTGGGGGTCTAGAGTAATGGACAGCCACTTATTAAGTATGTTCAAGTTCAGCACAAATGGGATGTAAAGACAGCAGACTGAATATTAATACATTTAAAGAGAATCTACACAGCAAAGTGTTTTCAAGGATGAGGTGTTACAGTCCAGAGAAATGGCCGGGTATGAATTATGGGAGCGAGAGGTGGGAGACCACCCCATCAGTAGTAACCAAATTCACCTCTATGGATTTGCGTTGGGACACCTGTTGCTTTCTCTCAGGTACTTGGCCAGTGCCTGAGGAAAGTACCCAGATATGGGATTGATGAGGAAGATTCCCGTATGAAGCCAGAAGTGCTCATAGGTGGTTTAGGGAGCCACCAGTAAATGTTTCCATGCTATATGGAAAGTGTCCAAAGGGCTGGCATGATAGCAGAGCCATGGAAGGAAGGTAGTCCAAGTGGCTGGCAAGGGAGCCGAGCCAGGGAAACCCAGAGCAGAGTACAAGTGTAGGCTATGTGCCCAGAGTGTTTCAAAGCCTGAGGGCTAAAGTGAAAGTGAATGTGTTCCGAGCTCCATAAATCTGCATTATCGGGAGTGTAGCCCCGTGGGGGTCCATCTATGCTTTGTTATTCTGTGGGATGTCAATAAAAGCCACACTTTAGAATCCCACTTCTGGTATTGGACATTACAGTTATTGCTTCCTGTGTCCGGAGTTGCTTGGGTGCCCCTGTTGCAGAGTAGCCAATGTGCTGAGTGGCATATTTCTCCCCGAACCCAGCCCACCAGGAACTGCTGTCAAGATGGAAACGGCATACCTGGGGGGAGGGGTTACAATGGGATCTGGTAATACCATCAGTGGATTTCATTGATGGTATTACAAAGAAAAAAAGTTATATGACTTTCAGTAGTATTATTTTCAATATCCATCTAGTACAAATAAGTATTTGTCATGTAACTTTTTACTGTCACTTTAAATCAATGTATTTTTGCACACTCTGGTATCGGCACCTTGCACAGTTTCAGAAAAGATTCAGGTTCTCAGCTAAAGTTAGCAGGACTCCCATATACAAGGATTCCTGTGTTTATGGGGATTGGAGCCATCTACAGGGAAATGCTTCTCATAGACTTGCATTGGTTATACAGGAAAACAGAGCAATTGGATTCCACAGGAATGTGTATACTCTAAAGAAAATCGCGCTGGCATTACAAGGACAATGCCAACATCAGTCTGGGAGCACCGAGTTAGTGAGATGCAGTTCGCCTGGTGCCAATAAATGTGATACTGTAACTCTTACAGCCTTATGAACAAAGGCTTTCAGGTGAACAATCTTTCAATAAACGGTAGGCCATGTATCTTTTGGTAAACACCAGGCAAAAGACAGTGCAACAGCTGTCAGTTGTAATTATAAAGGTCACAAAAATATCTGTCAAGACGGTGATAGATGCCAAAGCAAGCAATGCTGAATTTCCCTAACCTGCATTTTCTTTAAACTCTGTTCCTATTGTATACTGCCCTAGCTGGCTCGAGTCCCAGGTGCCCAACCCAAAGGGAAAACATCCTGGTTCTCCGATCCTCCTGCAGAAACAGAGCCCTGCCCCCTGGCCAGAACTGTTCTAGGAGCTCACAGTCTGTCTTGTGCCTGGCTCTGGTCTAGGCTATGGTTATACCTCAGCAGGTGACGCGGGCCATGCAGCACGCTGCTAGTAGTATTTGACAGTCCCTCAACAAAACACGCATTCCCTTGACCTGCTGGGTCAGAAATAAAACGGGGGCGGGAAGGGGTGTTCCCTCGGCCAGCAGCGCCCGAGCCCTCGCTGGCCAGTACGTAGGCAGCAGCTGTGGGAGGCAGGGCAGCCAGCGGTGACCGAGTGGTGGGAGGGAGTGCAGACCGCACTGCCAGCCACAGAAAGTTCAGTCCTAAAACTTTCTCCCTTACTGTGCGCCTCTGGGGAAGGAAGGCGCAGAACACAGCGACTCGCTGTATAACGGCTGAGAAAAAGCGGCGAGCAGTGGGTCGGCTGCCAGAGGTGGCGAAACACCTGACTGAGGGATCACAGCCGCAGGCTGTGGCGCTGATTGTAACGGTCGTGTCGTTGAAGCCCCCGCGAGCCCACAACGCCTGGTAGCACGCGCCGGCCAGCAGGGGCTGCTGTAAGTGCGCGGTGCGGCGTCGCGCGACCCCGAGTGAGGGAAGGTCACTGAGGGACTCCACTCGCCACCGGCAACAGGGGGGTGGGGCTACTGGAAAGCACAGAGTAGCCCGGTTACAAGGGGGAACTGAAGTGAAGAAACGGTGGCCCCAGGGGTTTCTGAAGAGACGCGACAAGTGACTGGCAGACAAGAGGCTACTGGCTCTGGGGAGAATACTATAATGGTCCACAAGAAGGTGAGCCCTGTCTGTTTCTGGGGGGCTTTCTGGGTTGAGATGTTGGTAAGTGCCTGTGGGCAGGTGTGTAAGCAAAGTCATGCTTGTGTGAGTTAATTATGTTTTAAGTTGTTTATTTTGCGTGCTTCCACCACTACTGTGAAGTCTTCATAGTCCAGGGCGAACTGTACACGTTGCTTTTGGGCTGGAGACCAGACTGAGGCGTTCTGACCGCCATCAGCACCAGGCTTTAACTCTCCATTATATGTGGGCCTCCTAGTCATGCCTTTACCTACCTGTATGTTGGGGTTGGGAGGGAGGGAGGGGTCTCTGATGCAGCTTTGCTTTACCTGACTATAGGTGGGAATCTCTGGCTTGAGGTGTCAACCCAGGCTTCCTTGCACAGTGGAACAGAGCCCTGCTATGGGAGGTTATGCACCAATTTATAGTATATGGTTATCCCTTGTTGTGCATGGATTTCCATCCAGATTAAATAAAAAAAAAACTGTTGTACCACAGTCATGGAATGCTGTTGTGCACTTCTCTTAATTAGAGTGAAGATTTGTGCCAGCTGCTATTACTTTAATTTTCTCCATACGTACAAAACCTAGACTTTCCACTAATACATATTCTGTTGTTTCATCATTTTAAAACAACAGAAACCTACTGCTGGTCCAGGTGGTCTTTCAGCAGGTGTGTAGAGGTGGTGTCAGTTAAAAAGGCAAAGAAACAAAGATTTATTGGGAAGAAAAATGTAGATTTTTTTTTTAAGCTTTATACCCTGTGCTATGCAAAACAAAATATTGGCAACCACTCATAACGCTGCTTTTTTTTCCATCTCAGGGCTCTGGTGACATTGGGCTCTTTTCAGGTTTTTCCCTTGAGGTCCCTGTGGTGTCATCAGAACCCTGAAATGGAAATACAGCCTTGTTGTGCATGGTTGCCCTTGTATTCTTTACTATATAGTACATGATTAGGGCTTACTGTGTGTGAAATGCAGCCAGTTCAAAAAGTTTCCTGTGCACAGTTGAAAAGTTGTTGTGCACGCTCTAAAGATGTGCACATTCTATGATCATTGCACCTGATTTTCCCTCTTTCGCTGACTGCCGCTGCTTCCCTGCCCCTGCTTTCGCTTTCATTCAAACGCTCTGCTCCAGTCGCACACACAATGCTATGATCTCACAACTGCAGCAGTTCTCTCTAAAGAAATGTCGGAATGAGAGAAATTCATACTGGAACAAAAAAATAAACCATACTCTATAGAAATAAAATATGGGTGACCATACATCACTCGCCCTGTGTTTCCATTTCGAGTTGAGATAACAGCATGGACCTCTCGAGCTTCGCTCCCAAGGTTGATATGCTGTTACCTCTAGCTCTGAGTGGAAACACAGGCTTATCGTTTATGGTCACCCATACATTGTTTATAAAATGTGTAGAGAGAGAATCCAAGATCCTGATTGGATGAGGCAGGCTGGCACTCACACATTTACCTCCATCTAATGTCCAGGTAAATAAACATACCAATGCCAGCCTGACCCATTACAAATAAAATCAATGTGCAACTTTGAAATATTAATCTTTTTTTTTGGACCATCATTTAGTTTTTAATAGCATTTTCCCTATTAGTATTTTACACTAGAGTGCTCAGAATCAGAAAAGCCATTCCTTTTGTGCATTTTGGAAATTTTGAGTACAAATCTGATTGCGATCAAGTTTAATTAAGGCACTGGAATGAAATTGTAGATATAACTGGAATTTCCGATTCAGATCTTAAACCTGAGAAAAATCCTCCACCCCCAATCTGGTACACTAAAATGTAAATAAATGTTTGTGCACACATAACATAAACATTCCTCACCCTACCTGACCTCCCCATCCCCCACCCTTGTGTCCCCACTCTCCAACTTTGATTTGTCTCAGGTTTGCCTGCAGTTTGGCTTTGACTCAGTCAAAATGGCTGTGGTCCAGTGGTGGGGGCATGGTCAGTTTGAGGTTCAAAGTAGCTTTGACGTCGATCCAGTGTCACTCCAGTTTGCCATTCTTGAAATTGTGGCCACCGTTGTCCATTCTCATCCTGACCTGTATGGCTGCTAGCTAGTATACTAGAGTGGTGTCTAGCTACTGTTTCCTACTAGCTGGTTGGGCTACTACTAGCCACCCACCCCCAATTGCCTGCCTGCCCGCCCGCTTGCTGCCGCAGCAGTCCCCCCACTTCTGGACAGTCACTCAGTCCATCAGTCTCCCAAGAGGGCTAGGGCAAGGCAATGCAGTCACCTGGTCTGGACTGTTAGTCCTAGTCCACTGCTCCGACTTGAGTACTACTACAACGCAACATGTCATGAGTCTGCTGGGAACATTTTGGCCTGGTCTACTAGCACATAACTTTTAGCCATCGTCCTGACATTGGGCTAGCATAGCTGTGCTGGGTATACCTAGGGCTTGGTGCTAGTAGGCCAGGCCACCCTAAATTCCCAGCAGACTAGGTCAGCGACTCATATCAGTACAGTTTTGATGGACTCACTGAAGGAGGAGGACGTGAAATTTCAGAGACTCAGTGCATGCCTTGTTGCAGGATCTTACTTGGTCAGGCTGACCAGGTTAGTGGAGGAGGGTGGGGATGGGGGACTACCGCCAAGTCATAACTCCTCTCAGCAAAGGTTAATTGCAGCTCATTGAAGTAGCCTAGTGGGTGTGAGACAAGGGCAGATTGGGAAGGGGGGTCTGAACCGAACTGGGCTGACACCAGCACCAGTCCATGAGTGGAGGAGGACCCATGTGAACTAAGCTACACCTGGAACTGGATACCATTATCAGCTGCAGCAACAATCAAGGTAAGTGGCAAGAGAGGGACAAGGGTGGGGGGAGGAAGGAGGATTGGCTTTGATTTTACTAGATCCACCAGGTAGGGGGACATTTTGCTCAGTTTGACTGTACTGCAGACAAATGAGGAATCGATTCGATTTTGATTTTGCATCCGACCTGTGTATTCCTAGAAACATAGAATTTGATGGCAGATAAGGACCGCTTGGCCCCCAGTCTGCCCATTTCCCTACCTAATGGATAAGCTGAAGATCCTACTTAACCAGCAGCCTACTTCTTTCTACCCCTACCCCCTAGAATTGCCTTATGGCTGTCCCATGCATGCTTGAATTCAACCACGGTTTGATTCCACAACCTCCTCCGGAAGGCCATTCCATGCATCCACAACCCTCTCTGTGAAAAAATACTTCCTTACATTACCTCTGAGCCACCCCACCCCCCCATCTTCAAATTGTGCCCCCTTGTTCTTGTACACCTCTTTTTGAAAGATCCTACCCTCTTGGACTTTGTTGATTCCTTGAGGTACTTGAAAGTTTCTATCATGTCCCCCTTTCCTCGAGGCTATACATATTAAGCTCCTTTAGTTTCTCTTCATATGTCTTCCGTGCAGACCCTGCACCATTTTAGTTGCCCTCCTCTGGACAGCTTCCATCTTGTCTATGTCCTTGCAGAGATTGGGTCTCCAGAACTGCACAGTACTCCAGATGGGGTCTCACCAGCTGTCTGTACAGAGGGATAACAACTTCCTGTTTTCTACTGGTGATGCCTCTCTTGCATCCCAGTATCCCCCAGCCCTCCTTACTGCCCTCTCACATTGCTTGCCCACCTTTAAGTCATCTGATATGACTACCCCAGGTCCCTTTCCATTTTTTTGTGTTAGTATCGCACTTCCCCCATTGTGTACTCTTCCCTGGTTTTTGTTTCAGGTTCATTACCTGTAATTCTTAGCATTAAGTCTAAGCTGCCATACATTTGGCCATTCCTCTAACCTTGCCAAGTCCCTTCTCATCCTTTCCACCCCACCTTGTGCATCAACTCTGTTGCAGATCTTTGTGTCATCTGCAAAGAGACATACTTTTCCTTCCAGTCCTCTGCAATGTCGCCTACAAAGACATTGAAGAGGACCGGTCCTAATACTGAACCCTGCGGCACCCCACTAGTAACCCCCCTTTCTTCAGAGTGGACTCCATTTACTATTACCCTCTGTGTCCTATTCTCCAGCCAATTCTTTCGTCTTGGGACCCACTCCCAGGCTGGCTAACTTGTATATTAATCTTTTGTGTGGGACTGAGTCAAATGCCTTGCTAAAGTCTAGGTAGGCCATGTCCACAGCCCCTCCCTGATCTACTACTTTGGTCACCCAGTCAAAGAAATCTATTAGATTTGTCATTAGATTCAGAATTCATATTTTTGGCCTACATAACTGAAATTCTGAATTCCATAAAAAAGGCCAGAAATCTGACAATTCTGATTTTGTTGGATGGATTCTGATCTACTCTATTTTACATTACATGTCCATCATGTACCTCTGTCTTATCAACCAGTCATTGTTATTTATTTTAATATGTATATCCTTGAGGAAAGGAGGGGGCATGATAGAAGCGTTTAAGTACCTCAGTGGAATCAACAAAGTCCAAGAGGTAAAATCTTTCAGAAAAGAGATGTGCAAGAACAAGGGACACAATTTGAAGATAGAGGGGGACGGCTCAGGGCAATGTGTGAAGTATTTTTCTAAGAGAGGGTGGTGGACGCATGGAATAGCCTTCCTGAGGAGGCTGTGGGGTCTAAAACTGTGGGAGAATTCAAGAATGCATGGGACAGACACAAGGCAATTTTTGTGGGGGGTAGGAAGAAATAGGCTGTGGGTTAACTAGGATCTGCAGCTTATCCTCTAGGTAGGGAAATGGGCAGACTAGGTGGGCCAAGTGGTCCTTATCTGCCGTCAAAGTCTATGTTTCTATGTTATTGATTGATTCATCTATTTATTTATTTATTTATTTATTTATTAGTAGTTTATTTTCTTGCACTGCCAACCCAGCCCCCCTCAGGACCGGACCCCCAGCCCCATCACCCAGCTTCCCTGGGGCTTACTTTGCTGCTGCCCAATGTCCTCAACCAGAGGATGGTGGGAGAGCCCAGTCGCCGTTGTGGGGTCTGTGAGGGACCAGTCCGCCATCCTGCCAGGTTTGGGGGTTTTCCACCTTGTTTTTTTGCCTGAGCCCACGTCAGGTGCCTTGATGTGTTGTTTGCCCTCTGCCTCTGTGGATGCAGGCCCTGGTACTGATGGGTGGGTCACCTTCCTTGACACCACGCAGTGCTGCCACCCAGAACCACTAGTGGCAGTGCGAGCAAGGCATCTTGTCCCCCACCCCAAGGGAGAGAGCTGTCTTAGGGACTCTCAATCCTTCCTGCCCAGCCGCCCCTGAAGCAACTCGAGTCCGCTTTCCGAACTCGGGTCACCGGCATGGCAGGAAGTGAGGTGACTAGCAACGCAGCCCTCCACGCCACTGGGCCAGCTGCAGAGTACACTTTTATTTTCAGTTCACAGTTTGCATTAGACCATACATATTAAACAGGGACCCAGTGCTCTACGGCAGTTTCTCCTGATTTCTGTGGCAGGGCTTGTAGGCTACTGTTGCAGCATTTTTTTTTTTTTATTTCTTTATACTTCCTGACCCACCAGTCTGCTTACCCTTGTCGCGTCAGGCATCCTCCTCGGGTCTCAGGCCACCATCTCCTGGGACTCGTCAGCTCCTAATGTGGCTACTCAGCGGCAGGGTGGAGGGAGCTCTCCCCAACTCAACCCCTGGAATCAGGATCCAGTGAACCCGTGTACCCATGGCGCCGAACCAGTCCTCACTGGAGACAGCCATTATGCTGCCGCGACAGGTGCCCCTCATTTTCCTCGTTTTTCTACACTGGCTGGAGGCGTGCAATGGCAGCAAGCGTGCCGTGCAGCGTCTGCAGCGCTCCCAGCCAGGCGTCCACCTCAGAGTCTGCCACATTGTGCGGTGTGCGGCCCCGACCTCCAGCCTCCCGTCCAGCACGGTGACGCCGTGAAACCCTCCTCCTCCCAGAGAGGAAGAGCTGTCCCTCGGACGCTCAATTCCTCTCCTCCCCGCCAGCCCCCAGTGCCCCAAGCTCGCTCCTGAATCTGTGGCACGAGGTGTGGCGTCCAGCGCCTCAACCCTTAGCACCACCAGGCCAGGTGTGGCAGCATTTTCTGATTTCTGTGGCATTATTTACTAATTTCTGTGGCAGACTGCATTCCTGTAAATTAGCTAAAATATGATGTGATGCCATGGATGACATCACATGCCGAGCATAGAGGACGGGATTCAGGTTAAACATGATGGGAAGGGAGTGGGGCACTCTGAAAAAATTGGGCAGGATTCTCAAAAGGGATGCGCCTAGTGCATCCGAGTTGTGCCAGCGCATCCCCGACTTGTACACTTGTGTGATTCTGGCAGGGGGCCAATGCTCCGGTGCATCCCTGATGCGCCAGTGCATTGCAGATGTGCCGCATACCACCCATAATGATATGCGGTGCATCTGGAGGGGCTGTGAAGGGGGCGTGCCCATGCATATGGTGCGCAGCCACATTCACAGCCCAACATGGAGACGCATCCCTGGGGCAGGTCCAGAGATGTGCCTCCCAAAGATAACTCAAGTAGACTTAAGTGGGTGGCCACCCACAGGCAGGCTGCCGTACTGCAGACAGCAGCACGCCAGCCTGCCCACCCTGGCAGTCCTATGTACCCACCTCCCTGCCCGCAACACCTGTGAAAGGGGCTCACTCACGGTGGTGCCAGATAAGCAGAGTCCCCCCTTCCCAGCACCTGTGAAGCCGCTCCTGCGGCAGTAGTGCCAGATAGTAGATCTCCCTCTCCTGCCCGCAGCACCATGAGAATGCCAGTCACTGTGGTGGTAGAGGGATATACTGAAACCCCACCCGGTCACACGAGAACCTGTAGTCCACACACACCCTGGTGGTCCAGTGGACCGCCACCCCTCAGGCACCCTCTCCCGCTCCCCTGTCCCAGCAGGTCCCAATGGTCAGAGGCGGCTACCACCGCATTCCGCCACTGCCACCCGCCGACAGAGCTGTCTGTGAATGACAGCCAACCGTACAACTATAAGCCCTTTGGTGGACCCTGTCAACCAGTGGCTTGCAGTGTGTACTGTACCCTGTCATTGTGAATGACGGTACAGTACACACTGCAAGCACATTAGTCGACAGGGTGCATCAATGGGCTTACAGTTGTACGGGTGGCTGTCATTCACAGACCGCTCTGTCGGTGGGCGCCGTGGCGGAATGCGGTGGGTGCCAGCCGCCGCTGACCATTGGGACCTGCTGGGACAGGGAGCGGGAGAGGTGCCTGAGGGTGGCGGTCCACTGGACCACCAGGGTGTGTGGACATAGTGGTTCTCGTGTGACCGGCCTAGGCGGGTGGGGTTTTGTATATACCTCTACCATCGTGGGTGAGCGGCATTCTAACGGTGTTGTGGGGGGTCCGCTTATTTATACTCACAGCTGCAGTGAGCAGCTTACAGGTGTTGCGGGCAGGAGGGGAGATCTGCATATGTTTTTCTACCGCCGTGAGGGAGTGGCTTACAACCGGGGACTCTGGTTGGGGGTGGCAATCGCCTTTACAGGGTGATGGATATGTGCCTGTACTGTTGCACATGTGCTGGGTGCATCCTCATGGCACATGCAAATGGCCCCATTGCACCTTGCATGCCTAATGGTGCCATTTGCATGTTGTTGGTCCTGAATGGCAATGTTGGGCACAGCACATTGTGAGATGTGCTGCCCGTTGGTTTCCCAGCCCGACCAGGGGGTTGCCCGGCGCATCAGGGCTGGGCACAACTGTGGTATTCACAGAAGGCATGCACCAGGAGCATCCCCAGTGCATTTAAGTGAATACCACAGTTGGTGCTGGCGCATCTCATTTACGCGGGCATCCGGATGATGCTTCCAGTGAATACCCTTGAGAATCCTGCCCTGTATATTTAAATGTGTAACCTCTAGGTGGCGCTATCCCAAGGGCTGCTACCCCTGCCTGCTTGGGTACTGACAGGTTGAGGGGCCTAGGTTCTATGACGGTGCCTCCACCCAGAGGTCAGGGTTGATAGTGGTTAAACTAACTCGGTACAGCCCTCTGGGACACTGTGACCCCACTTTGTTCCCACTAGTGGCCCACACAGTACACGGAGTTACCTTCCCAATACCCACATATGCCCACGTTACACATATAGATACCACTTACCCTCGAGATGGATTCTGCAGCATGTCTCTGAGGACCCCCTGTAAAACAAGGTTAAGCAACATACACAACACAATGCAATGCTGGTACTATACATACTGACAACACAGACAGTATATAGTTCAATAACAAATCTGATTTATTTAGGGGACAATAACACGGGAGGGAGCAATCAGGTTGATTTGGTTTGGCAATGTTCAAATCACAGTACCGTGCATACTTACAGGGTCCAAAAAATCACACTCTGGCTTCCCAGGATTTGGGTGGGGGGCTAGCCAGGTCCATTGCCTGGGGTTGGCCGGCTGGTACAGTTGGATGGGGCCCTGTAGGAAGAAAATATATGCACAACACAAACTTGTAATCCGGAGCCGGATGGCTCAGTTTGAGAAAGAAACACAATAAATCAGATGGCACACTTTTGATTTACAAGCTGTTGCAGGGGGTTGCCCTGAATTGTACTCACAATACCCCACACGGATTGCAAGCTGGACGGTGTAGTTTCTGGGTTGCCAGCATTCAGCACACAACTCACAGCAGAGGAGAAATGGGATCACGGTCCCCACAAGCACTAAACACATTTATATGTAAAAGGAAAATACTGTACCAGGCAGGCTGCTCCTTGATCCTGATTGCAGTTACTGCAAAAATACCCAGGAGCACACACAGCATCAGCAGTTCCTGATAGGCGATCGCGTTCAGCAAACTTTTGGTCTTCTTCAGTTTGAGCCTGGCTTCCACAATTCTGGTTCTTCTTTCTCCTCACAAACTCGGATTCAGTCCGAGCTAGTACTCTAGCGACTGCAGGCAGACTTCAGGGCCTCCACGTGCTTCCCTCGCGAACTACACACAGCAGCAAGAGCAGAGCTCCTTCTCTCTTCACTGTCACTACCGAACTGGCTTTCCAGCAACAGTACAGGGCATTTCCTTCAGGTTCCCTCCAGTTCGGTTGGCTGGTTCGGCTGTCAATCACAGTTTGGCTTCCTCTGTTGGTGCAAAAAGGTACCAAGGTCCAAACTATATTTCCCAGAGGCACTGGTCATACAGTACAGAGGTGGCTGGCTCAAGAATGAGAGTCCAAGTTCTGATTTTCCAGCAGACTCCATTTTAACAATCCCCCCTTCACACTGATTGGTCCAGTTCAGCAGTTCAGGTTCAAAATGGAGGGCAAAACACACAGAATCCAGCTGCAAAAGACAGGTTATACAAACTGCAATTTTACTAATACTCTAAATGAGTTCAGGCAAACAGTGTTCTGAAAGGCTCCCTCTGTGCATATAGCAATGGCAGAAGCAGGTTATTAAACAGCAGCTCGGGCGTGATTTGAGCATTGAACACACAGTCCGCATTCAAACTAATTAAGTCTGCAAGCAGACAGCTCTTAAAGAGACAGTACATGGAGGCTCTGAAAGCACTCACAGTGCCCACATTTAAACAACATTTAGCTGAATGCCACCCAGACTTGGAGCACTCAGACAAGCTCCTGGAAGACTTTTGGGAACCCCCATTTGCAGGGGGATTACAAATGAAAATTCGCCAAGAACAGTGAATTCTGTGGCACTGTGTGTGTGTATGTGTGTGTGTGTGTGTGTATATATATATATATTCTGAGGCATGATGCAAATTATGTGGAAAATTCTGCAGCTGCAGAATCACAGAATTCTAGGGGCCTTGATATTTAACTACACAGCCTTTTACACATGGTGTCCCACTATTCCATTCCCTTCTTTGCTCTTCTTGTTGAGGGTGCTGTGCCCTTCTCTCTTCCATCTTTTGTACTGCATTATTCCCTTTCTGCTGTGACTACATTTTTTGTAAAGTCTAACCTACACCCTCATGATTATTGCCCTAAGTCTAGCCCACATGCCCATGGTTATTGCCGCAGATATTGACGGGAGCCTATTAAAGACCTGTTGCTGTGTCCCTTCAGATTTATTCTCCTGCCTTCTGCATTTTTATACTTTCTTTATTTTCGAATAATGTAGTACAATTTGTTGAAACTTACATGTACATTTTTAACTGTTACATACTGTTGTTTTTTAATTGGTACATTTTATTTACATTTAGTAACTTCTTACGTATTTGTTCAATGGCCTACGCAGCCAGTGTTATGCTTGTGCAACTGTGTTACATGGGTTTTGGCCGTTTGCACTCTCTGTTCCAGAGAAATTACCACCCTGTAGGGGTACCAAAGGCAAGGAACCCTCTAAAGGGTTCCACCCCTAGAGGTGCCGTGGGACGCTTCCCTTGGCTAAAGGTATCTTAGGAAGGATCCCCAAAAAGGAAGTAGTATGAAGCTTATAAGCAGGGCCACTGGAAAACTGCGCCCGCAATTTTTTTTCGGAATCTGCTATTTTCACCATTGTCTGCAAAAACTGACACGTTCTGCAATTTCTTGCAATTTTTGAGTTTTTACATTGAATTGTGTAAAAAGTATTAACATTTTTAATAAACTCTCAAATGTATTGACATTTTTGCATGCAGACTAGGGTAGGGCAAGGGCTTTATGTGACACTGCTTTCTTTTGTTTCTATGACTAAAAAAAAAAACTGACTCAAGTCTGAAAACAAGTTTATAAAACACACAAACTTAATCTGAACATTTATCTTTAACTAAACAAAACCATGGCAGCCAGCGTAAACCAAAGGTAAATTACAGGGTACCCTGACTACTGTATGATACAGTAAAAATATATTGAGATTTTTTTTAATATTTTTGGTAACTGGTAAGACCGCTAGGCACAAGAACCTGTTTTCAGGGCAACACAGGAGCACTGAGGTGGTTAAGTGACTTGCTCAGAGTCACACAGCACACAAGCGGAGGTTATGGAATTGAGCTCTGGTCTATAGAATGGCCTCAGCTCATTCTCATTTGTTACTCTAACCTCTAGTCTGTATTGCCAGCCCCAGTAAACCCCAGATTTAATGTTCAAATATGTGATTTCAAAATAGCGTACAGCACCAACAGCACAAATAAGGAACATTAAACACTTTAACAACATGTTACTAAAACTCTGTTATTCATCACTCTATCTGCTTATTTTTCTTGTACCAGAGTGGGCGAATAGTTGACAGAGCACTGTAAACAGCTGTTGGTTAGGCTTTGTTATGCTACATCCAGAAACAGAAACATTTATTTTTCTGAATTTATTTAACATTGATTTCCTGTTGCTCACTTTATAGAATCTGTTTAGCCCGTATGAGGCAGATGTTTTTAAATTTTGGATGATAGGCGATGCTTACGATAGCTTATCAGTTTAGTATTCATTTTAGGAACACACTTTTCTTTATGTTTTAAACATATTCAAGTGGCGTTGGATTTATTTAGCAGTTTATACAGACTAATACATACTGCAGAAAACATTAAAAGATTTATTATGAAGCACTCAGGGTCTATAGTAGAACCCAATTTTTACAGAAAGCTCTGCAATTCTGAGTAACTTTTTCTGCAGTTTTCAGTAGCCCTGCTTATAAGCAATCAGAGTTGTGAGACATGGTAATAGATAAGCATGAGGCAGCTTGATAATGTAATGGGATGGCATGGTTTGATGGGTTACAAAAGGGATGAGGAACTTCCTAAGGAGAGAGGAGCGGCAGTAGGGACACCATCCACCTTCATCCAACAGCGGATCTTGCTTCCAGAACTAGGAAACACTACACTAACTAATAATTATGACCTGAGACACGGAGGAGAAAAAAAAAAACCTTTGAGGAGGAAATCTCTGGGAGCCAAGGCCTAGTTGCCTTCCCTCCAGGCTTGGGATATTTGATTTAATGACAGCTCTGCTGCTGCAATTGGAAACTCGGTTAAGGAAGTGAAAAGTATTCTAATTTGGAGGAAAGTTCTCACTCTGTCCTTCTAACAGGAATGCCGTGGAGGATTGCGAGTTGCTGCGCTCTGCAACCAACCACCTCCAAGGCGGGAGGAGGAGAGTAATAACCACTGAGGCACTTACCCGGCCTACCGATTTAAAACAAACCAGGTGAACCAGAGGCAGTTATAGGGAGAATAGTTTGAAGGGTGCCTTCACGCTCGGGTAGCTAAATGGTGCCCCCTTGCAAGGTACCCCACCCCTTCACAGCCGAGTCTCAAGTTCTACAACTTGGGGTGCTGTCGGTTTGGTTGACGACTGAAGGTTCACCCGGAGCAAGGACATTCTCAGCTGTGGGCCAAGTAAGAAGGACCCGGCCCCAAGCTTCACGTGCCCAAGCTGCAGACTCTAGGTGCAGGGCAAGATCGAGACTGTCGGCTACTGGGGAACCCTGGGCCAGAATGGTATGGATGGCTTGTCCCAGGGACTGATGAGGAGCTGAATGAGCGTTGAGTGCTGAGACCTTGCGGAGGGCAGATGGCAGGGAGCAGTGAGCAAGGATGGCATAATCAGGGGTTGATCTGGACGTACCTGTAGTTCAGTAAGGCAGGGTAGTTGTTCAGGAAAGCATAACAATAGTCAGACCTGCACGTAGGTCAGTAAGCAGTAGACATAGTCAGACTTGCACATAGGCCTGCAAACATAGCAATGGAAGAACATGAATGAAAGTGGGAGAAGCAGCACTATGACAGTGGGGCAAGCCAGCCAGGCATTCAGAAAGCCAAATGAAGATGACGGATACTCTGAGGATTTTCAGCGGCAAAGCCAGGATTTAGAACAGAAATAATTAGCCACATGGGGCCACGACTCCCCTAACACTTCCCAGTCCCCGCTATAGGAAAATAAGAAAGTGATGGAAGGGTCGAGAACCACGTGCAGATATTAAAGCTAGTTTACAGCATCAGCAGTAGCTTAGCTGACCTCAGAGTAGAACAACAGTGTACAAACAGGGAATAGCATCAGCTCTGAGTGGTAATATTCTTTTTTTTTTTTTTTTTTTGTTCTTTTCTCCCCTCCTCATCCCTACCAGAGCCGCCCTTCGAGTCACCAATGGAACCCCTCCCTACCACCAACACCTGCTACCTAGGGTCCCTCATCCTGCCACAGATTGCCCCCTGGGTGGGATTCGGGGTGGGGCAAACCCCTGTACCTTAGTGTCTTCTCCAGTCCCTACGACAGGCAGTCGGTGGCACATCAGGACTGGGTTCGGCTCTGTCTACCTGGCTGTGGATGCTGTTTTTCCTTGATCTATTAGGATGTTGCTAGCCCATGACATCAAGGCAGACGCTGACATCCGCAATGTCCTCCCCTAACCATGCAGCCCCTAGAGGTGATTGGTTCACCATCCTCCACCCGTGACCAATCAAACCCACGAGGTGCCGACGAACTGTCATGCCCCCAGCCTCCACCAGAGGTCACTGTTCGCTGAGGTGGATCCCCACCTTCCCCCCGGAGAAGGCGAGCTGTTGTCAGACACTCAGCCTTTCTCCCCCCCGGCCAACCCCTGGCGACCCGAGTCTGCTCCCGAACCCAGGTCGCCGGCGTGGTGTGAGGTGTGGTGTCCAGCGCCTCAACCCTCCATGGCACCAGGCCGGCAAGTGGTAATATTCTATAAGCATGGAAGGAGGGAAGCACAATGCTGTGAAAACAGCTGTTACCACAGGGGAAGTAGATTAAGCAGGGAAACCATGATTGAACTACATAGCAAGGTTTCAGAGGAGGCTGGATTCAGAGGAGCTTAAATCAGGTGAAAACAATTGGGCTTGATAGCATGGGGTAATGAGGCTTGTAGCATGGGAAGCAGCTTTGGTCTGTGTAAAAACACAGGTACTGGTTACAATAGCAATGGGAGTAAGTCAAAGCAGTAGCGGGAGCTGCAAAAGAGGCAAATGGTAGGAGCTGAGAAACCAAATCCCCCCCAAAAAAGAAAACAAAACAAAACCAAGACACAAACAGAGAAGAAACAGGGAAGGAATAAAAGGAAGCACATTGCGGAGGCAAAATACAAACAAACAGAGGAACTATTGCAGAGTCCAGCAGAAAGAAGCAGCAAGGCGGGGAAAAGTCAGGGCAGGCACCAACCAACTGCAGAGAGCAATGGACAGAGCCTCCAGCTGGCAAAAGAAAAAGTCGTCCAGAAGGAGGCAAGGGAACTGCTTATATAGCTCAGGAAGTGGGAGTGGCTGGCTTCTTCTCCATCGAACCATAAGGCGGAGCCTTCGGGTTGATTTATAATTTCTTTTCTGTTACTCTCATTATATCTATTACTCATCGTCCTGTAACATTCTCTATATAGAATGATTTTTCTCATTCTGTCTTTAGCTCTTTCCACTGCTGTTGGGGATTCTCCGAGAGGAAGGAATGGTTTCCACTGTGTGGTGTTTCACTTTACTTCACCTTTCCAATTTTCCTATGTAACAGACCTGCCTTCTGCTCCTTATGGGCCTCTTTTCTCTTATTTGTTTTCCGTCTGTCTCCCTACTCCATTTATAATATCCATTTTGTCCACCTTTCCCTGAATTTTCTGTCCTGTCTTGTGTTAGGTATGTTAGTCTTTCCATTTCCTGGATTTCGTTTACTATATTTTTCCATTCTTGTAATGTTGATGGGTCTGGGTTTAGCCATCTCCTTGTGATTGCCTTCCCTATTGCTACTATACACCCTCCTAGAAACATAGACTGTGATGGCAAATAAGGACCGTTGGCCCACCTAGTCTGCCCATTTCCCTACCTACTAGATAAGCTGCAGTTCCTAGTTAACCAACAGCCTATTTCTTCCTACCCCCCACAACAATTGCCCTATGTCTGTCCCATGCATTCTTGAATTCTCCCACAGTTTTAGACCCCACAGCCTCCTCAGGAAGGCGGTTCCATGCGTCCACCACCCTTTCTGTGAAAAAATTATTCCTCACGTTGCCCCTGAGCAATCCCCCCCTCTATCTTCATATTGTGTCCCCTTGTTCTTGCACATTTTTTCTGAAAGATGCTACCCTCTTGGACTTTGTTTATTCCAATGAGGTACTTAAAAGTTTCTATCATGTCCCCCCTCTCCCTCCTTTTCCTTTCCTCAAGGGTATACATATTAAGCTCCTTTAGTCTCTCCTCATATGGCTTCTGTTGCGGACCCTGCACCATTTTAGTTGCCCTCCTCTGGACTGCCTCTATCCTCTCTATGTCCTTGCGGAAATGGGGTCTCCAAAACTGGATGCAGTACTCCAGATGGGGGCTCACCAACTGTCTGTACAGAGGGATGGCAGCTTCCTGTTTTCTACTGGTGATGCCTCTCCATATGCATCCCAGTATCCCCCCAGCCTTCCTTACTACCTTCTCACATGGCATGCTTACCTTTAGGTCATCTCCTCGTTTGTTTTGGTATTTTTTTTCTTTTGTGACTCTATGTAGTCTCTGATTTGGTAGTATCTAAACCTATCTGTCTCTGCCCAATTATAATGATTGTGGCATTCCTCAAATGTCAGCATGGCCTTCCCTCCTAGGATGTTTGCGGGGTATTTAAACCCTTTTTGTATTTGTCTCATACCATGGGTCTATGCTTCCTGGCCTGAATTCTTGGTTCCAAGCTAACCATTTGTATTTCCACCCCTCTTTCTACTCTCCTGTCCTCTGTAATTTAGATTCCACCTTTCCAGAGGCAGAGCATCCATAATTAAAATCATCCAGTGCACTCAGCATGGCTCGCCCACATGTTCAGAATACATTTTAGGCCAAGATGGGAAGAATTCTAATCAGTCTAGGGAGATGTGCATGTGTGTGCCTTTGGAGTCCCTCTCCAGTCCTAATAACATGGACTGAGGTCTGACCACTTTGATACCTGTATTCTCATGTATTGCTTTTCTTATTTCCCACCAGAAGAGGATAGGTTGGAGAATTAAGAAACTATGAATGTAGGTACCTTTCAGTCCTATGGCACATTTTGCATGTTGACAAAATCTCTTGGTGGAATTAAGTATACCACTGCTGGTTGGCAGAATAGTCAATTCAAGAACTGAAATGGTTTCTTTGAAACAGTAACATATGAACTGGCCCATTTGCCCATCCCAAATCTTCAACCATGTCTAGGTATCAGGTTCTTCCTCCAGGTCTTGTTCCTATCTGTCCCTATATCTGCATGGTGGGACTTCCTTCCATCACCCATGATCTTGTACGCCCAGGCATTTTGTTCCCTGTTGGTGTAACCTCTTCACAGCAATAACCTCTCTATATCTGAGGGAGGCTGTAAGCCATCTGAATCCCTGCTTTCCAGCTGTTGGTATCTTCTGACCTGTAAGTACATTTAAAAATGACTCTTGGGGAAACCTGCCAGGTGTCTAGGGTTAGCAAAACTGGTGGGATATGTTGGGGCCCCACCTGATATCTAGCTGACCTCCGGGGCCTAAATATTGCATAGGTGGAATTGGAGCTCCCGCTTCATCTCTCCAAGCCTAGTCATTTCACCTCACCTCTTCCGTTCATTCAGGCCACTATATACCTAGTCTGATATGCCTTGTGACAACTATTAAAATGGGGAAGCCCAACCCGCTTGCTGCGTTGAACTTGCAAAATTTTAGACTGGCCATAGGCCTCTTTCCCACCCAAAAAAACCTAGCCAGACCCCTTTTGAAACTTAGATACATAGATAATGCTGGCCCATCCAGTTTGCTCACCCTGCCTAACTACTCACACTCTACTTGTATCCACGTTGAACATACCCATTGGTAATATCTGAAGTAGAGAAAGAATTTGGCCAGTGCAAGAGGAGCAACGACAATGTGTACCCCTGTTGGCAATCATTGCATAACCAAAGTTTCCCTAGATTGAATCCAGTTCTTAGCGACTACTGCTGCAGATATCAGCCCCATATTCAGAGCAGGCCGTATGCACTACACACTGATTAGTGGTGCATGTGAGGTAACATATGGCATCTTGAGGGCAGAATTCAGACAGTTAGCATGCACACTGTCTGAATATGGGTCTGTGTCGGTGCAGAAGATAATAACTGCTGTGCTGACACAGTCCCCCATTGGAATGTTGCCCACAGGAGCCGAATGGAGATAGCGCATCCCAAAATGGACGTCAGTGCTGCTGTGAGTGATATTCAGCCTTGCATGCTAATAAACCCTTAGGGAATGCAAGGCACTAAGGGGCCATTTGCATGCCTGTTATGGGCTCATTATTAGCATGCCAAGGCAGATGAAGTGATCAGCTACATATGAATCAAATATCAGTCTTTCAGTCCTATAGTGCAGACAAAACCCCCATACAGACAAAAATTCTCAGGTACGATATGGTGTTATGGGCAGACTGAATGGAACTATGGTCATTATCTGCTGTCATGGCCTATGTTTCTGTGTCTTTTCCTATACTGAAAAATTGTTCTTAACCAGTCGGAATGCAGAGTTACTGTCTAGTTATTCTGTGATAACAGGACAGTAGGCTGAATAATGGGACAGTGGTTCAGTATTCTGATTGGCTTAGAACTGTATTGGGACAGTGACTCTGCATTCTGATTGGTTGTTCATTCCTGAACTGGGGTCATTGGTGCTGCAAGCGCTGTGCCAGCGGGCTGGCCAATACCAATTTTTTTCCTTTCTATATAGCTTTTACCGTCCGGGCTCCAGGGCAGTAGAGCTGCAGTCCTTACGTAGAAATCTCAATCTTCCCTGTTCTCAGGGCTTCATTAAACCTGCCTGGTGCCCTATTTTCCGTTTCTTCCCCATTATCCAGGACCCTAGAACATGGGCACACATGCACCGTGACTCGGTGATGGCTCCTTCCTCCCACCTGGCCTAATGCCTGGCTATCTTTCAGATTGGAGCTGCCACCTAGCCTCCACCTAGTGGCAGCCAGAGCTGGGAAAACCCACATCCCTCCTGAGAGAGGAGAGCTGCACCAATCCAGCTCCTCGCCCCCTCCCGGCAGACCCCTGGCGACTAAGGCTCATTCTCGAACCCGAGTCGCCGGTGTGTGAGGAAGTGAGGCATCCAGCACCTCGGGCCTCCACGCCACTGGGTTGAATCCAATACCAAACAAGGTCAGTTATACAGGACACAATAATTATTTAACAGTTTACTCGGTGCATTCTGAAACCAGAGTCATTATGTGAAGCCAGTTCCAACCATTTCAGTATAAACAGGGGAATACCATTAGAGTTCCATAACAGAAGATGTGTACAGGTTTTTATCCCACTTTTGTTAAACAATAACTATTAAAACACATGAACACGAGAACATAAATTCATTAACCAACTTTAAACCAACTGTATATTAGCTTTTGCCATTTCTCCTTCTGTGGTAGGGGAGGTCTCTGCAATCAGGGTGGGGGGTGGCGGGAGGCAAAAATTAAATCTTCTTGCTTAATATGGGTAATAAAATGTAATGTTTGACCAAGATCCAAGACTTGGTATCGTGTATACAATTAATATTACCCTGTCTGTTGAACTTTGCTCACCTACTTCCTGGTCGGCCTCGTTTTACAATGTTCCCCATGTGGTTCTGTACCTCTCCCATTCTGACCATACAGCTGTGTAACTGTTTGTGGAAGGCCTCAGCTTGGACGTTATTCTCTTCATTCTTTGAATGTCTGCTAGGCACCACCTCCATTCTTCTAAGTTCTACCATTGGCATGTCTGCTGAGAGGCAATAAGTGGAGACTCTCTTCATGCCACCATATGCATGAGGAAGTAAAGTATATTTTTTGTGCCCACCTCAATGAAATATGCAGCACCATGTGTTTTAAATTCTTTTGGGAGTGGCTTTCCTCAAGTTATTTCTAACTCTGTAAGTATTCCAGCCCAGTATTCCTATCTTTTTGAAATGACAGTGATAGTTGGTACCCACTTGTCCACAGCCCCACTGACAAAGGTGGGAGATGTTGTCTCCAAAGTGTCAAATTGTGTTAGGGACGTGGAAGAACTGAACACAAATTGTTTTACTTTAATTTTCACCACAATAAGAATGCCGACACTCTCGATCCTTGCTCTCATACTGTATCCCGTTCCTTATCTCTTATTAAGCAGTAATGCATGACAGGGCATGTGTTGTTGTGGGATTTACACACGCCTTGTGTGGTGTGTCACGAGGCGCAGCCGAGTGGCTTTAACCACACAAGAAGTGTGTAAATCCCACTATCTACAACAAATGCCCTGAAGTGAATTATTGTGATTATAAAATGAATTTATTAAAAGTTAAAATAAAAATGAATTGGGTTCAAAGAAAGTGAACATTTGATTACCAGGATCTTTACCTGTTGTCTGTTGCAGGAGTTACACATGGTCATGTGACATGTTTTGACCAGTGAGTTTACAGGATTTTCGAGACCCATTTTATAATGACAATTCCCACTCCTATTTCCAGCTTTTTCTAACTGGTGGACTTTAGTCGTTTCTGAATTGGAGAAGAATGTTATAAAAATCTGAGATGTACTTTCCATCATCTTTCTACTTCATTGCCCACAATATAAAAAAGTTCTTAAGCTTGGTGAGGTCTCTTACTATGTTATCTAGACCGACTTCTGAGAATAAGTACTGACGAATTTGCAAGTATCTGAAATGATCCCCGTTGTGGAGCTGATATGTCTGTTTAAGCTGTTGGAAAACAAACAGAAACACAGAAATATAGACTCTGCTGTCAGATAAGGACTCTTGGCCTGCCTAGTCTTCCCATTTTTTCATGCCTATAGTATCACTGCAGATCCTACTTGATCTTCTTCCTTTTCTCTAAGATTCCCTTTTGCCTGTCCCATGCATTTTTGAATGTCAGCATTGTTTTCACCCCGTACCAACTCCACTGAAAGACTTCCAGGACTCCACCATTCTTTCAGTGAAGAAGTACTTCCTCACGTCTCTCCTGAATCTACCCTCCTCCAACTTCTTATGCCCCTTTGTCCTTGAGCACCCTTTTTTTCTGAAAAATACTTCCCTCTTGTGCCTTGTTTACACCTGTGAGGTATTTAAGGGTCTCTATCGTACCCCCCCTTCTCTTCTAGGTTGCACATATTTAGGTCCTTTAATCTCTTTTCATAGGCCTTCTGATGCAGACCCTGCACCATTTTAGTTGGCCTGTTCTGGACCACTTCCACTCTGTCTGTGTCCTTTCTGAGATGTTGTCTCCAGAACTGGACACAGTACTCTAGGTGGGGTCTCACCAGTGATCTATACAAAGGCAACACCACCTCCCTCTGTCTGATGTTACCCCTCCGTATGCACCCCAGCATCCCTTACCATCCCAATGCCTTATCATACTGACTTGTCACCATTAGGTTATCAATATAACCACTTCCAGGTCTCTTATCTGCTTGGTGGTCATCAGTACCACCTCCCATTATGTACTTTGCCCTGGTTTTCTGTGCCCAGGTGCATTATTTTGTACTTTTTCTTATTGAAATACAGCTGCCATACCATTGACCACTCCTCAAGTTTTCTCAGGTCGCTGCTTATCCTTTCCACACCCCACCTTGAGTGGCCACCCTGTTGCAGAGTTTGGTGTCTTCTGCAAAGAGGCAGACCTTTTCTTCTAGTCCTCTGCATTGTCACTTATAAAGACATTAAAGAGGGCCGGTCCCAGCACTGATCCCTGAGGCACCCCGCTGGTCACCCTCCCTTCCTTTCAGTGAACTCCGTTTACCACCACCTTCTGTTGCTTATCCCTTAACTAATTTCTTACCCAGTTTACCACCTTTGGACCCACTCCTAAGCTACCCAGCTTGCTTACTAGTCTCCTATGTGGAATGGTGTTGAAAGCCTTACTGAAATGTAGGTAGGCTATGTCCACCCCTCCATCCTGAGCTAATTCCCGCCAATGTATCTTTCTCCTTTATGATACCCCTTTTCCCACCCAGAGTTTTTCAGAAAAGTCACATTAGAAACAAAACTGTTGTTCCAAATAGGTTGTGATCTGGAATTAGGCAAATTAAGTTTAAGTAAGTAATGTAGGTGTCTTACGACACTGTAGAGTCAAAAATAATCTTTCAATTGGTTGCTTTAACTGATTTAGTAAAAAATAAAGAATTTAAATCTACACCCTGGGTCCACAACAACTTTGTTTCTATCTCTACCCACTAAGGGATATAGACATTTTCTGCTGGGTATTGTGACCATTTTGAGGGTTGTAAGATTCTTGCTGCCAAGTAGTAAATGCAAAGATCAGGGGCTTTGAGGCCCTCTTTAACTCTAGTTAGTTTAAAATACACTAATCTGATTTTTTTATAACTCCAAATAAATTTGGAAACGTGAGCGTTGAGGCCCTTTATCCAGTCCTTAGTAATATTTATTTATTTATCACAGTCTCTGATTAAAATCACTTGAGCTCAGAGCTCTTTACAATAGGTTCCATGTCAGAAATTATTACACAAATAGGTGGGTGAAGTTGTACAATGAACACACTATACAGGGTGCATAACAGGGATAATATACTGAAACACAATACAAGAAGGCTTCAAATGTTTACACAGGTTACGATGCCCAATGGTGAACTCCAATCAGTTGTCAGCAAAAGCGGAGCTTAAGAAGAGTAATCTAACTGAAGGGGTGACCGGGGGGACGGGGACCCCAAGTGCTGAGATCAGAGAGAAGCTGAGAAGTTTGGGCTAGAGGAAAGGGAGGGTGGGGAAAGGGTGGGAGACAGGGGAAGGGTAGGAGGAAAATGGAATGGGGGGGGGAACAGGAGAGGACTTCCAGTGACGTCATGGCATAGACTGCAGCCTAGAATGAGAGGCTCCCACTGAGAACGATTTAATCGCCTCCTAAATACAGCTTTTAGCTACAAATAAAGAGAAAAACAAATTGCTGGAGGTACTGTAGTGCAATGCCTAAAAAACGAGGGGAAGCTAAACGCAGACCTGCGGAGTGTCAAGATGGGGAGAGATCACTGGATGAAGATTTGGAAAGCGAGGGATCCCGGGCTTCATAGGCCTCCCATCACAGTACTGCACCCAGCGACCAGGTCCCCTATACAGTTCTCCAGTGGCAAATGGCACAAGTGCTAACGGAACTCTGAGATTTCTGTAATGAAATGCGGTCTACAGCTACTGCTTTGCGCACAGACGTCAATAAGCTTGAGAAGCGCCAAGATGCCAGTGAAGCCCAGGCAACGGATACAGACTAGCACATGGATGAGGCAGAGTGGGCCATTGTGCAATTACACCGTAATCTCCAAGCCCTACAGGACTGTGCCAAAGATGCAGAAAGTAGGAACCACCAAAATAATATAAGGCTGTCTGGCGTTCCTGAGGGGCAGAAGGCACAGAGATAATATACTTTATCCAGGAAACACTTCGGGAGATTTTACACTTACCAGAAACCCTGTCGCTCGAAATAGAACGTACACACTGCACCCTGGGCCCCAGGAGCCCGACCCCGAGTAATATTGATCAAATTCCTGCGGCATCAGAAACATACAAACATAGACTTTGATGGCAGATAAGGACCGCTTGGCCCACGTAGTCTGCCCATTTCCCTACCTGCAGGATAGGCCGCAGATCCTAGTTAACCAACAGCCTATTTCTTCCTACCCCCCACAAAAATTGCCTTATGTCTGTCCCATGCATTCTTGAATTCTCCCACAGTGTTAGACCCCACAGCCTCCTCAGGAAGGCTGTTCCATGCATCCACTACCCTCTCTGTGAAAAATACTTCCTCACATTGCCCCGGAACCACCCACCCTCTATCTTTATAAATTGTGTCCCCTTGTTCTTGCACGTCTCTTTTTCTGAAAGATGCTACCCTCTTGGACTTTGTTGATTCCACTGAGGTACTTAAACGTTTCTATCATGTCCCTCCTCTCCCTTCTTTCCTCAAGGGTATACATATTAAGCTTCTTTAGTCTCTCCTCGTATGGCTTCTCTTGCAGACCCTGCACCATTTTAGTTGCCCTCCTCTGGACTGCCTCTATCCTGTCTATGTCTTGCAGAGATGGGGTCTCCAGAACTGGACGCAGTACTCCAGATGGGGTCTCACCAACTGTCTGTACAGAGGGATAACAACTTCATGTTTTCTGCTGGTGATGCCTCTCCCTATGCATCCCAGTATACCCCCAGCCCTCCCTACTGCCTTCTCACATTGCTTGCTAACCTTAAGGTCATCTGATATGATTACCCCCAGGTCCCTTTCCTTTTTTTTTGTTGTTACTACCTCCACCCCTCATTGTGTAATCTTCCCCTGGATTCTTGTTTCCCAGGTGCATTATTTTGCAGTTCTTTGCATTGAATCCTAGCTGCCATACTTCTGACCATTCCTCCAGCCTTGCCAAGTCCCTTCTCATCCTTTCCATGCTTCCTTGTGTATCAACCCTGTTGCAGATCTTTGTGTCATCTGCAAAAAGGCATACTTTTCCTTCCAGTCCCTCTGCAATATCACTCATAAAGACATTAAAAAGGACTGGACCCAGTACTGAACCCTGCGGTACCCACTAGTAACCCTCCTTCTTCAGAGTGGACTCCATTTACAATTACCTTCTGTGTCCTGTTGTCCAGCCAATGTTTTATCCAGGCTACCACCCTGGGACCCACTCCCAGGCTGGTTAATTTGACTATTAATCTTTTGTGTGGGACTGTGTCAAATGCCTTGCTAAAGTCCAGGTAGGCCATGTCCACAGCCCCTCCCTGGTCTACTACTTTGGTCACCCAGCCAAAGAAATCTATTAGATTCATCTGACATGACCTTCCCGCTGTGAACCCATGCTGCCTTGGGTCCTGTGCCCCACTGGCCTCTAGGTACTCAACTGTTCTTTCCTTCAGAAGTGACTCCATCACTTTCCCTACCACAGAGGTCAAACTGACAGGTCTGTAGTTTCCTGCCTCTGTCTTGGTCCCACTTTTGTGAAGGGGAATCACATCTGCCTTCCTCCAGTCCTTGGGTACCACACCATCCTCCCATGATTTATTAAAAAGAGTAGTCAGTGGTTTCACTAGTTCCCCCCTTAATTCTTTTAGAATTCTGGGGTGAATTCCACCAGGCCCCATTGCTTTGTCCACCTTCAGTTTTAGGAGTTCTTGCAGAACCCTTTCTTCTGTGAAAGGGCTGGGATTGACCCCCCTATCAAGAGTGCTTCTGTTAATTGGATTAGGCACTCCCCCCTCTTCTTTTGTGAATACTGAGCAGAATTATTTGTTCAGTATCCCTGCTTTTTCACTGTCCCCCTCTGCCCACCCACCATTCATTCTATTCAACCTCACTATCCCTCCTTTTTCCCTTTCTACGCTCTCTGATGTACCTATAAAAGGTTTTATCCCCCTTCTTAACCGAGTTGGCTATCTTTTCCTAAGTTTGGGTCTTTGCTATTCTGACTTCCCTTCCCTGCTTCCTTCTGCTTTAACTGGTACAGCTCTCTGTCCTGCTCCTTCTGTGTTTCCTTATACTTCCTGAATGCTGTCTTTTTCTCCCTGAGTTTCCCAGCCACCTCTTTTGAGAACCATAGTGGCCTTTTCTTTCATTTTGATTTGTTTATTTGCTTCACGCAAAGGCTTGTTGCCTCTGTGATGGCAGCTTTGATGATTCCCCATTGTTGCTCCACCCCTCCTTCTAGCCTGTTTGCTAGTGTTAGCAGTTGTACAGCAGCGCTCCAATTCAGGGACATCAGTCTCCTCCAAGCTCTCACAAAAGGCCTGGAGTAATAACATGAGGGATTCCAGATGCCAACAGGGAGCGGAAACAATTCAGAAGATTATGGGTACACTGCAGACCAGTCAACAGCCCGTGGAGAAGAAGCACAAGCTGCGGAAGGCTGAACAATAGCAAGTATAAGAGTAAAGGACTCTAGAATGTGTCTGTGCCCCTGACTTAAGGGGAACTAAATAGAATTTAAATATAATTGTAGTATAAATGGGGAGAGATGCCCTGGAGCTGGTTGGCTGGGGGTTGAAGCTGACCACATACTGCCCGTCTCCATGGGCATTTGCGATTAAGCCAAGATAATTGGTTATAGCCCATTCCCGTGAAATTTCTGAACGCTGTCCTCACCTATGCAGGGGAAATGGAGTGGCCATCGGGGTTGGGGGATCTGGGCTCGGGTTGAGATGAGACTAAAATTATACTGCCCGCCTACGTAGGGGTTTTTAGACAAAGACAAGGTAGTTTAAAGGAATCTGCTGGCATGAAATTTCTGGATCTCTACCCCCAGCTACACAGAGGAGATAAGGAGGCTCACTTCCGGGGGGGGCTGAGCCCCAGCCTGTCTTTACGTCTCCATTGCAACTAGTTCGAGCTATTAGTGACACCGGCCTTGGCGGAGAGGGGTTACCCATAGTGATTGGAAACCATGATGCATCTAACATCCGCCACAGAGCAGTCCTGAGGGAGTTAACGGGGGCAGACTGCGAGGCCTGAGCTATAGGGCGGAGTATGACGTGGCTTTTGGACAGTTAAAGCCCAATCCACCTGGGTAGGTGAGGTGTAGAGATAGAGTGGGAACACCAAGAAGCAATGGCGGCACGATTGTAGGACCTATGGGAAATACAAAGGGAGGCTCAATTTTAATTCGGAGTCCCTGGACTGCGGGGTTGTGGGACTTGGTGAAGGGGCAGGGTAAATAATACACACCAGAGGCCATGTCCAGCTAACATGAGATTGGTGGGGGGGCCGGGAGTGGTCCTTTCCCCTTCCCCCTCCTTCCCTTCTCTCCTCTCTTCGCCCCCCTCTCCTCTCCCCCCTGAGTCGGATTCTGGGGGCTACCCCTGAGCAACCAGGCTGGGACCCAATGCAGCTACTTCCCCCACTCGAACAAAGGTGATTACATCTGTGATCACTCGGCGCATCCCCCAGTTTTCCTTTGATCTCAAGAGGGAGCCTGGCATTCGACCATAGATGTCGCTCACCCCACTTACCTTTTCCCGATTGGGCACTAAAAGTGCCAAGTGACCCTTACTTGATAAGGGTCATGAAGTAAGGATCAAACCTTACTGAAGGATCTGGGTTCAACCCTGATCAGTGGAAGTACAAGTTTGTTACCATTCATTAAGGAGACCATGTTGGTCACCTCTGAGATTCAAAAGTGTTTGCATCAGTTGTTAGATGTCAGAATTTGTTGTCATGTTATTGTTACTGTCTTAATAGAGTCACTAGGTCTTACTATTGCTTCATACAAATGCTTAACCTAACACAAGTAAGGGGAACTCCCCCTATGAAATGCAGAGGGTTAAGCAACCCCCAGATTATTAAAATTTAGGAATGTATTCTCCCAAGCTGAAATTAATGTCCTTGTACATTAACGGGTTGAAGTCACCAGTCAAACAGTCAAAGGTGTTGGTTTATATTAGAAGATCTAAGTCTGATCTAGTATATCTCCAGGAAACACACCTAAACACCACTGAGCATGCAAAACTTGCCAAACTAAGCAGGGGCCAGGACTACCACTCCTCTAGTAAAGGAGGCAGGTGAAAAGGTGTGGTGATAATAATACCCCCACACACCCCATTTAAAGTAAACTCAACTTGGACGGACCTGGAGGGCAGGTTAATTATAATGCAAGGAGCACTTAATGAGGAGCAAGTTACTCTGGCTAATGTGTACCTCCGGCCGGGCCTGCCCATCCCACAGCTGAAATCCTTGTTAGACAGGATAATACAGGAGACTAAGGGGATCCTGTTAATGGCAGGGGACTTCAACCTTACGACGGACCCCACCATGGATACCTCCTACACGAGACCCCCTAAGCAGCCAGCTGCGCATAAATTCTTCAGAAGAGTCGTGGTGGAGGTGGGATGGTGTGATGTTTGGAGAAAACTACATCCAAAAGCAAGAAATTACTAGTATTACTCCTCCACACACCGACCCTATTCCCGCATTGACCACACGTATACACAGGTGGAGAATCTGGGAGCTCTACATGATGTTCAGCTGGGGGACATTTCCATCTCTGACCATGCACCCTGATCTCCACTGGGATATGGGTCTTCAACCTAAAACACATGATGGAGACTGAATCCATACTATCTCCGTCTTAAGCAATTTGAAGAGTTTATCATGGATAAAATAACCAAAATTATAGCAGATAACCCCTGGCAGACACTACCCCAGCTATTCACTGGGATACTATCAAATCAGTTCTCAGAGGCCACATCATAAAGCATACTATGGAGATGGGCAGGCAGCGAGGGAGCAGAGGACCAGGTTGGAGGACTCTCTCCATTTTTACAGATGGCCCATAAACAAGGCGATGCTTGGTATATTCTCAGTTGCAACAAACTAAGCTAGACCTGGACACGCTCAATCCAAACACAAACCGAAATAGCTCTGACCATTTTAAGGCAGCAGTATTAAGTAGGCCCTCGGGCTACCGGCTGTTAGCCTACCAGATCCGGAAGCAAAGAAAGTTAGCCACAATTTTCTGTCATCCGGAAAGGGCCAACCCTTACCAAAATACAGGATATAGCTGATGCCTTCACTGCATTACTATACTAATTTTTGCACCCTGGCAAACCCCATCCACACAGCAAATAACGGACTACCTGCAAGCAATTACCCTACCACAACTTAAAGAAACCCACAGAATCCCTTTATTGTCCCACTACTGAATGCAAAGTAATTAGTGCCATTGCTAGTGCCAAATCCCTTAAATCACCTGGACCAGATGGATACAGCTCCAAATTCTATAAAGTGACCAAGGCCCAAGTTACTCCTGGGCTTCTTAACCTGTTTAACTCAATTCTTAAAGGAAAACCCCCTTCCTCTTCTTGGTCCTATGCAGTTCAGTGCTGGAGCCGCCAGTTAGCCAAGGAGCCCTAGTTTAAAAGGCAGCCAGTGGCAGATGTCCTGTTTCAGGAAGGTCCAATCAGCGGAAGGCAGAAAAAGTGGCAGCCAATCAGGCAAAAAGCCACAAATGCGAGAGAGTCCCGGGACACACCTTGCAGGTAGCCAGTGATTGTAGCCCCTAAGGTGGGCAGAGAGAGGCTTGAAGAGTCGGGTCGATGGGATAGCGCAGCACCGACCACACAGGCGAAGCCCAGTTCACGGGCAGGTTCCTACAGGAAAGAGAGCGAGGTTAGCAAGATAAAGGCAAATAACAGGAGTGGCTTCAGGACAAAAAGGGAGGGAGGAAGAGATGATAGGAATGGTGATCTCAGGTCATCTCAGGTCCCAAGCGAGGAGAGGGTGTGCTGAATATCTGGCACCTCTGAGAATTAGCAATTAAGAGGGAGAACAAGAGAGGAAGCTTCAAATACGGCCGTATGGAGCAGTCTGTCTGATTACCAGGACAAAGCAAGTCTGGGGAGGGAGGGGTGCAAAGTGAGCAGTCAGAGTTGGAGCGAGAGATAGATGGATAGAAAGGGATGAGGAATTAGAACAGTGTGGGAACCCTGTGAAACCTCGAGTCACCGAGCACAGGGTTAAGCCAAAGGAAAGTGGTTAAGAGCATAGGGGTGGGACATGTAGAGAGGGAAGAGAAAACAGACAGAGTAGGCAGGGTAGTTAAAGGATAGTCAAGCGAGAGAAATAATGCAGTATAAATCAAGCAGATCTTACTTCGAGAGGGTTCCTGCAGTAGGTCTTCACATATAGGACTGCGCCCCCTGACTTCCGGTTCCAACGACAAACTTGTAGCTAGGAATCATCGGGGGGACCGCCCCCGACGTCAGGCCAACTATAAAGGGAGGTCCCGCCTGCCCTCCAGTTCTTTCCGCTGTCTTCTCAGTTCTTTTGGCTCTTGTGTAAGAACAGCAATCAAACGCCCGTGTTATTCAAAGTTTTTCTCTTCATAAACCGTTTCAACATCCATCACCGACTGAGTGTATATCGGGCTCGCCCAAAAAGAAGTGCTCTAAGTGCGGAGCTCAAGTCCCTGCGGGCGACCATTCCGCTGCCTTCTGTGTCTAGGGTCCCAAGCACAACTCGGACGAGTGTGCCATCAGTCAGGGCTTTAATCAGGCCACCCAGACCAGATGCAAATGGACCCTCAAGGCCCACCTTCTTACCCGACGGCTGGCGTCGATGGAAAAGAACTTCAGGAGCTAAGGAAAGGTCATCATCGCTGGCCCGAGAAAGAAGAAGATAGGAAAAGCGCCGGGAGAGGTCCATTGCCGTGGAAGGCCTTCCATCTCAAAACTGTGAGGACTTCTTCTTCAGGTACCCGTCACTTCTCTGGGCCAGGCACCTTCTCCCTCCTGCCAAGGTGAGCGGCAGCCAGGGGTAGCCCTCTCTCGGTGTCTGTTGCATCTCCTCCACCCAGCACTACCGATAAGTAGCCCTCCGACCCTGTCGATGAGGCGCCGGCCCGACCGTTAAACCTAGCGGCGGCCTCTCGGCTAGTACCAGCCCGGTCAGGTCCGATAAGTTGGGCGACGTATCCACTGTCATCCGCCCGGACTCTCCTTCTCACCCGTGAGGACCCTGACGTTGGCACAAGCGTGCTGGTAGGAGACCCTTCATCCCTTCGGGTGCTTCACCCTAGGGATTCGCCACCCGATCCTGCCTTGTCCTTGCCTTCAGGATCATTCTTGGACCTTTCGTTGGGGTTTCTACCCGAGTTATCCACCTCGCCGTCTTTTGCCGCCCACGGACAGGAGTCAATGGCCGTCCCAGGATCCTTCTAACATGGAGCCCCTTCCTTCGGGATCTTCGGGGGCCTTTCCTGATCCCATGCCACCCAGTGGCCCTCCAGCATCTCCCTGGCCGTCCCTGCAGAACCTTCAGGGGGTTTTCCGGGGCCAGATCCCCATTATCCACCAACGGGAGGGCCTCCATTGGCACCACATTACCCGACGCCAGGCCCTGTGCCGATGCAGGATACCTGGCCGGATACCCTGGGTATTTTCCTTATGGTTACCCTCGGGATTGCCAGGATTCCAGTACCCTTTATGGCAACAACTACAATACCTAGGCTACCAGCCTCCTCCTCCACCGCCGACTGATCAGGATGTGATCCCGGCATGGTGGCAGGATGCCAGGACCCAACTTATCTCCGAACTATGGCATCATCCGGTGGGTGACATTCCTCTGCCTAGAGCACCTCCACTACCAGTTCCTTCGGGACGAGTCTTGGGTTCCCTGCCAGTGGGCTTCTCTGGGGTGGACCCGTCCATCCCTAGTGGCTCCGAACCTTCGCACTTGGACATCGACTCCGACCCTTCAGACTCTCAGTCTCCAGTTGAAGTCCCGCCTAAGGAATTTCCCAAATCACCAGAAGATCCCTCTTTTGGTGACCTTCTGAGGACTAGTCAGGCAGCAGGAGGCTGACCCTCAAAAAGTAGATCCCCAGTGCAAGAGGCTGGAGAACATCTAGATCTGGCTACTAAAACCCTCTACCCTCCCTGGATGGGTACCCATCAGGATTTGGTCACAACCATCTGGCAACAGCCCTCCAGAAAAGCCGATCGCACATACTTCCCCTCGGAAGGGATTCCCCATCTAACAACTCATCCTAAGGCCGACTCCATGGTCATTATGGCCACTCATGACTGGTCAGTACAACCCAAACACCTGAGCTCCTCTTCTCCCAATAAGGACAAAAGGCAATTGGAACAATTTGGCAGGAAGACATATTCCTCTACTTCCTGTGCCATCCAGTCTCATAACTTTGTGTCACATATGATGGCCTTCCAGAAGGCTTCCCTCTCTGAGCTCAAGAGGGACCTCCAGTATATACTGGATGAGATGCTCAGAAATAAGTTACTGGACAAGGCCCATATGAGCAAATCTTCTTTTCGTCATGCTCTTAGAGACACGTATGACTCTGTAGATTCGGTGGCTAGGGCTGCCACTATGGGGATCTGCATCCGGCACCTTTCCTGGCTGAGGATCACAGGTTTGGCACAGGACATCCAGTCTTACCTCCTGGACGCCCCTTTTAGGGGTTCCATCCTTTTTGGTGGCGACGCCAAGGACATAATAACTGGGCTGCAGGAGAGCGGATGATCCCTGCGGGCCGTACGCTCCATGTATAAGACAGGGCAAAAGAAGCAGCCTTTTCGCTGCCAAAGACGATGGAATAAGACCCAGGGCAAGCGTCAGGGCAAATGACATGCCCCTGGATCTGGAGCCCAAACCCATCAGGCAAAATTTCCCAAGCCTGCCTCCGGGGCCAAAGCTCCTCTCCCCTCGGTGTCCTGACTCCTTCCCCCTCCTCCTGCTACCTCCAGTCATCAAGGAGGAACTGGTAGGAGGGAGGTTCGGCCTCCACCTGGAGGGATGGAGGGCCATCACCACAGATTTATGGGTTCTGCAACTCATTCAACGAGGTCACTCAATAGAATCCACGGAGATCCCTGCATCACACCCTCCTGGACGGTCCTTTTATCAAAGGAATCAGATCCCCATAGTCTTCGAGGAGATTCAGGCTCTCCTGCAAAAAGCGGCCAGAGAACCCGTTCCTCAAGATTAACTGCGAAGGGAATTTTACTCCCACTTTTTCCTGGTACCAAAGAAGATGGGAGATCTGAGACCGATCCTGGATTTCAGCATGCTCAGCCTCTTCGTCGAGTACAAGAGATTTTGCATACTAATCCTTCAGGGTCTTCTTCCCCTGCTCCAACCAAACTCATGGCTGTACTCCCTGGATATGCAGGATTCTTACCTAGATCCCCATCCTTCTGGCCCACCACTGCTTCCTTCATTTCTCCTTCCAGGAGAACCATTTTCAATTCAAGCACTACCCTTTGGCCTTTCCTCGGCTCCCGGGTTTACAAAGTGCTTGGCAGTAGTAGCACATTTCTCGCCCGCAAGGGCATTTACATGTTCCCATATCTGGACGACTGGCTCCTCTCAGCACCCTCTCCAGACAGCCTGAAAGAGTCTCTCTCTCTCACTCTGGACTTGTTTGTCCAGCTGTGCATCTCAGTCAGTTTTCCCAAGTCCCAGCTAGTACCTTCTCAGCACCTCCAATTCATTGGGGCAGTACTAGACACAGTGCAAGCAAGGCTTTCCTGCCATTAGATTGAGCCGAGACCTTAGTTTCTCAAGCCACCCTGGTGGCCCAGGCTTGACGGATCCCAGCACATGCTGTGCTCCATCTCCTGGGACTTATGGCAGCGCCATCTCCACAGTACCCCTGGCTAGATTACATGTGAGGGTCACCCAGTGGTCTCTTCGAGTCCAATGGGACCAGAGGAACGAGACGACATGAACCAACGGGTCATGATCTCCAACAACCTCCAAAAAGATCTTCGCTGGTAGCAGGATCTTTCATACCTGTTAGTGGGAGCTCCCTTCCACTACCCAACCCCCACCCAGATTCTCACCGCAGACGCTTCAGACATGGGTTGGGGAACCCATCTGGGGGACCACAAGACACAAGGGTCCTGGTCCACTCAGGAGCATCTGCTCCACATCAGCGTCCTGGAGACAAGGGCAGTTCTCTATGCTCTCCAGGCATTCCAGTCGCTTCTTCTTCCGGGATCACTTCTTATCCAGATGGACAACATGTCCACAGTCTGGTATATCAACAAACAGGGAGGAACTCGCTTGTACCCTATCTGCAGAGAAGCAATGAGAGTGTGGTACTGGGCAATTCAGCTGACCTATTCCTGACAGTAGTCCACATCCCAGATGTAAGCAACGTCCTGGTGGACAGTCTCAGTCGACAGTGGCCAGGGCTCACAAGTGGGAATTAAAAAAGGAGGTAGTCGAAGATCTGTTTCTTCAATGGGGTCGGATGGAAGTAGATCTATTTGCCTCCCCATTCAATGCAAAACTGCCCAACTTTTGCTCGCTCGTTCCAGGGCGTTGTGCTTTTTGGGGAGACACACTCTTTCTCCTGGACAGGGAGGTTTCTATATGCTTTTCCTGTCATTCAGAAGGTTCTGTTGAAACTTCAGGCGGAAGGAGCACACTTGATTCTGATTGCCCCTCTGTGGCCCCATCAGATTTGGTTTCCACTGTTACAACAGCTGTCTCTAGAACCTCCGGTACTCCTGCCATTGTCTCATGACCCTCTGATACAGGAGCAGGGCACCCAGGTGCATCCGAGTGTTCAATCGCTCCACCTTCATGTGTGGCACCCGTGGACATAGCGGCTTCCCGCTACGGAGTCTCCTCCCAGGTTGCTGAAGTCCTGGTGGAAGCCAGAAAACCATCTACCAGATCCACCTACGCCATGAAGTGGAAAAGATTTTTGATCTGGGCCATAGCCAGGAGTTTGGATCCCTTTTCATGCTCGGTCACCCAGGTGTTACAGTACCTCGTACAGTTTTCGGAGATGGGCCTTAGTTATTCCTCCATCAAGGTCCATCTCTTTGCGGTGTTGGCCCACCACCTCCCGGTGGAGGGCAAAGCTTTAGCTCAACTGGAGGTTACCATAACCTTTTTGAAGGGTATCCTCCACCTAAAACCTCCAGTCTGGAACCCCTGCCCCCCCTGGAATCTTAATTTTATGTTAGAAAAATTTACTTTTCCCCCTTTTGAACCAGCTTCAAATTGTGACATACGCTTCCTCTCCTGGAAGACATTGTTTTTAATGGCTGTCACTTCAGCCAGATGGGTCTCAGAGCTTCAGGCATTTGTCTGCAAGGAACCTTATTTGATCTTTCATAAGGACAGAGTGGTCCTTCGGACTAACCCATCCTTTCTTCCTAAGGTGGTTTCGGAAGCCACTGTCAATCAGAGTGTCGAACTGCCGGTCTGTTATCCTCAGCATTCCAACAGGGGAATATCTTTTGCACACCTTAGATGTGCACCGAATCCTAAGGTATTACACAACCCGGACTAAAGAGGTCTGTAAGTCAAATCAGCTCTTTGTGGCCTTTGCCCCCTAGTGACAGGGTAAGGCCATTTCTAAACAGACCATATCTAGGTGGTTGGCTAACTGCATCCACTTTACTTATCAAAAACTTGGAAAGTCCCTTCTGGGGGTGGTTAAGGGTCACTCCATTGGGAGTGTAGCTACCTCTCCCACTTTTTTCAGGAATGTGTCCATGGCAGAGATATGTGCAGCGGCCACTTGGTCGTCTGTACACACCTTCACTAAACATTACAGTCTGGACATTGCCTGTAGGCACAGACCGATTAGCCTTGCGGTCCTGCAAGGTCTTTTGTCCTTAGACAGTACTCCGATTGGCAGACACTTCCTCCTCCCGGAACCTCGTCTCCGAATTTTCTTTTGGACTGGTGGGTATTCAGTACTTTATGTGAAGACCTACTGCAGGAACCCTCTCAAGTAAGATATTGCAGTTATGTAAGAACTTACAGAATATAGATCTTCAACAGAGATCTGCAGTAGGTCTAGTTTCCCACCCACCTTCCCCCAGCTCCTTGAATGTTTCCTTTATTTTTCATCCTGCCTAGCCCTTGGGTCTAGATAGGAAGCATGGTCCTAGGAGTTATCACTCCTTCCTTTCTACTTACCTTTCTTTAGGTCTCCGGTGGAAAAAGAACTGGAGGGCGGGCGCGGGACCACCCCCTCTTATAGTCGGCCTGACGAGGCATCACCTGACGTTGGGGGCAGTCCCCGCTGATGATTGCTAGCTACAAGTTTGCCATTGGAACCTGACGCCAGGGGTGCAGTCCTATATGTGAAGACCTACTGCAGGAAGCTCTCTCGAAGATCTGCTGTTATGGTAAGTTCTTACGTAACTGCAATCTTTTACAACACAACAGAATTTGTAGCAATATCTATGAACAAGCAGGTCACACTGCAATCAAATAATTTCTGGCTCATAGGAAATTATCAAAAATGTGGCAATTTGAGCAGAAATACTGGTAAATTGCAGGAGGCAATATGGCAATTTGAGCAGAAATACTGGTAAATTACAGGAGACAACATGGCAATTTGAGCAGAAGTACTGGTAAATTAAAGGAGATAATATGGCAATTTGATCTGAAATACTGGTAAATTACAGGAGGCAATATGGCAATTTGAGCAGAAGTACTGGTAAATTACAGGAGGCAACATGGCAATTTGAGCAGAAATACTGGTAAATTACAGGAGGCAATATGGCAATTTGAGCAGAAATACTGGTAAATTACAGGAGGCAACATGGCAATTTGAGCAGAAATACTGGTAAATTAAAGAAGACAATATGGCAATTTGAGCAGAAATACTGGTAAATTACAGGAGGCAACATGGCAATTTGAGCAGAAATACTGGTAAATTAAAGGAGACAATATGGCAATTTGAGCAGAAATACTGGTAAATTACAGGAGGCAATATGGCAGTTTGAGCAGAAATACTGGTAAATTACAGGAGATAGTGAGTAAAGCGAAACAAAGATTCAGTGCTGGAGCCGCCAGCTAGCCAAGGAGCCCTAGTTTAAAAAGGCAGCCAGTGGCAAATGTCCTGTTTCAGAAAGGTCCAATCAGCGGAAGGCAGAAAAAGTGTCAGCCAATTGGGCAAAAAGCAGAAATGTGAGAGAGTCCCGAGGGCGTACCTTTCAGGCAACTGGTGATTTGTAGCCCCTAGGGCTGGCAGGAGAGGCTTCAGAGTCGGTGGATGGGAGAACACGGCACCGGCCGCACAGGTGAAGCCCAGTTCATGGGCAGGTTCCTACTGGGAAGACAGCGAGGGTTAGCAAGATAAAGGCAAATAACAGGGAGTGGCTGCAGGACAACAAAGGCAGGGAGGAGGAGGTGATAGGAATAGTGTTCTCAGGTTGTCTCAGGTCCCAGATGAGGGAGGGGTGCACTGAATGTCTGGCCTCTGAGAAATTAGCAATTAAGAGGAGAACAAAGAGAGAAGCTTCAAGTATGGCCGTGAGGTAATCAGTCTGATTACCAGGACAAAGCAAGTCTGGGGGAGGGGAGGGTGTGCATGAGTGAGTGCTCAGAGTGGGAGAAAGAGATAGATGGATAGATGGGGAGGGAGAATTAGAACAGCGTAGGAACCCTGTGAAACCTCGAGTCACTGAGCACAGGGTTAAACCAAAGGAAAGCGGTTAGGCACATAGGTGTGGGACGTGTAGAGAGGGAAGGGAAAACAGACAGAGTAGGCAGGGTAGTTAAAAGATAGTCAAATGAGAGAAATAGTGCAGAATAAAGCAAGCAGTTTTTACAACACAACAGGATTCGTAGCACTGTCTATGAACAAGCAGGTCACACTACAATCAAATAGTTTCTGGCTCGTAGGAAATTAACAAACATTTGGCAATTTGATCAGAAATACTGGTAAATTACAGGAGATGGTACGGAGTAAAAGCCAAAACAAAAGATTCAGTGCTGGAGCCTGCCAGCTAGCCAAGGAGCCATAGTTTAAAAGGCATCCAATGGCAGATGTCCTGTTTCGGGAAAGTCCAATCAGCAGAAGGCAGAAAAAGTGGCAGCCAATCGGGCGAAAAGCCACAAATCGAGAGAGTCCCAGGGACGTACCTTTTGGGCAGCCAGTGATTGTAGCCTCTAGGGTGGTCAGGAGAGGCTTGCAGTCAGTCAGTGGGAGAGTGCAGCACTGGCTGCACAGGAGAAGCCCAGTTCACGGGCAGGTTCCTTTCAGGCAGCCAGTGATTGTAGCCCCTAGGGCAGGCAGGAGAGGTTTGCAGAGTTGGTCGATGGTAGAGTGCAGCACCGGCCACACGGGCAAAGCCCAATTTATGGGCAGGTTCTTTTCAGGCAGCCAGTGATTGTAGCCCCTAGGGTGGGCAGGAGAGGCTTGCAGAGTCGGTCAATGGGAGGACACAGTGCCAGCCGGATGGGCAAAGCCCAGTTCACGGGTAGGTTCCTTTCAGGCATCCGGTGAGTGTAGCCCCTAGGGTGGGCAGGAGAGGCTTGCAGAGTCAGTCGATGGGAGAGCGTGGCACCGGCTGCATGGGCAAAGCCGAGTTCACAGGCAGGTTCCTAATATGAGACAGTTGATGGGAGAGCGCAGCTCTGGTCGCATGGGTGAAGCCCTGTTCATGGGGAGGTTCCTTTCAGGCAGCCGGTGATTGTAGCCCCTAGGGCGGGCAGGAGAAGCTTGCAGAGTCAGTCAGTGGGAGAGCGCAGCACCAGCCACATGGGCAAAGCCCAGTTCATGGGCAGGTTCCTAATATGAGAAGGTAACATCATAAACAGATAAAGAACCCATGGCAAGATATTCATCTTTATAGTTTCTAATCTGCCTCACATCCCCAAGGGCAATTTGTTCTCCAAGGACTCAAGAATATTTATTTTAAGTGAGGCAAGATTTTTCAAGACTGTTTAAGCTAAGGTCATATATCATGATTTCACCGCAAGATAACTTATGCAGTCCTGTGCCCAAGTTAGACCATGTCTCACAATATCTTCTTTTACACAACCTATTAAGAAAATGGAAAGTAGATTTATCCATATTGAGCTTATAGCCTGAAATATTCCCAAACTTCTGCAGTACTTCTAGGATCCTTGGGATACAAGTGCCTTACTCTGAAACTGCAATAAGTAAGTCAGTCAGAGTATACAGAGGTATGCAGCTCTCCCTTCTAAAGCAGCAGTGCAGCAAAATTGGGCAAACAATGTGACCCTATCTTTTTCACTATAAAGATTCCAGGCATCTTCGGTTTCATGTGGTGGTACAATTTTCTAATTCCACCAGTATTTGAGAATCTTATAAATGTTTTAATTTAGTTTTTGCTCAAGAAAAAAAGATGGCCTCCACATTTTGCATAGAAATAGCATTGTAGATTTAGCAACAATTAGGATTAAGAAAATAAAAAAGGCTCACGGTGCGCAGAATAGACTGTACCGAGACATGTAGTTATGGTAGGTTTGCTAATATTTTTATTAACTGTAGCTGAAACTAACTTTTTTGGAAAAAAACAATTTTCATTGCACTACTGCTTTAATTGTGATACTCTTTATTTCTTTATTGTATGATTAAACAACAGGGGAGAAAGAGGGTAACCTTGCCGTGTGCCTCTCTTAACCTAAAGTAAGGAGATGTCTACATTTGTAACTATTGCTGAGCTAGAATTGTTATACAGTATTTTAATCCGACTGATAAATTTATCTGGAAATTGGTAAAGTTTCATCACTTCAAATATGTGGAGCCAGAGAATACTATTGAAAGCCTTTTCAGCATTCAGTGTCTATTGGATTTGCCAGCAGACTCTATTATATGAAATATTTTCCTGGTAGTATCGCTAGAGATCCGACCTATCATAAATCCTGTTTGTCGAAGTGTAATTAAGTAGTGTATCACTTTTTCCAGTCTAATTGCCAGAACCTTAGTCAAAAATCTGATGTATGTATTTATAAATTAAGGGGCCTGTAATTGCTACAGCTTTGGGGATCCTTCCGAGATTTATGAATTAGAGATATTAATCCATGGGTCATATCACAGGACAAGATGACTTTAATCAAGGCATCATTAAATACTTCTTCAAGATAGGAGTACTAATTATTTACTAAACCTAAAATAGAAATTAGATGAATATCCATCAGGGCCTGGATCCTTTCTTTTTAAGCACTTTTGGCTTCTGCAGTCTCATTTCTGAAATACAGTATCCTAACTGAGCTGATCTTTGAGGTTCTGGGGTACTGTAGGAATCTGTGTATTATTACAGAAATCTGATAATGAAAAATTAGTGGTTTTAATTCTGTATCATAAATATTTTTGTAGAATTGATAAAACTCCTTCTGATCGTCTGTGTCCTGAAATGATGTATTGTCCTCAGGTATGTTAAGTGCTGTAATGCTGGTTGCAGAATTGTCCTGTTGTAATCTTATTGCCAAAAGTTTGGAAGCCCTGGAGAATCAACATCATTTAGTTTACCTTTCCTAATGGAAAACTCTGCCTTGGGTCTAATAGTTTCATCATATTCAGTTTTAGCTTCAACCACTGGTCCCAGGGTTCCTTAGAGTTACTGATAAGTAATTTTTTCTCAGTATCGTGAATTTCTTTCAAAAGATGAGCTTGCTTCTTAATGCATTGTTTTTAAAGAGCAGCTGACACCTTCAGGAGAACTTTAACAAAACACAATATTTAGACACAGTTCAGCTTGTGTTTTGCATTAGTACTGTATTCTTCCTCCCCATCATTTATTACATAGGTCATGTGCTTGAAACCAGGATCTTTGCTCCTGATGAGTTCATCTGTTCTTGTTGCTTCTCCTACCTGAGTTCATAATGCTCTGCTTGTGACATCACAGTTACTCCCATGGCAACAGATTGTGATGTCACAACAGAGCATTTATGTCTAAGGAAGTAAGATAGAGAGGCAAATGAAATCTAAGGGGTAAATATCATATACTGATGCAAATTTAGTCAGTAATAAGAAGAGGAATATATAGAATATATATGGAATGCAAGCTAAATTGTACCTAATTATTATGTTTTTCAAAGTTTTCTTTTTGGTGTCAGTAGCTCTTCAGTTGAAGAGGACATACTAATAAGAAACCCCCCTTAACCAGCACTTTAGACAGTCCCATGTGTTCCCCATGACGTTTTTTTCAGGCTTATTAACTGTGAAGTACTCAACTATTTTTTTTCTGATTTTGGATGTTATATCAGCATCATTTAAAGTGATTTATGGATCGTTGTCATAGCAAATGGGCGTAGTAACCTGTAGAAGTTGTGAATCAGTCTCCTACCATTCAAACTGCCAAAAGTACTGTTTTCCATGAAAAATTATCCTTTGTTTCTGTGCTCCATTTCGTTTGCATATCTCAGCCTCTTTTCCACAGTGCTGCAACCCCAACCTTTATTTTATATCACCAAAGTTATATTAAAGGAACACTTTCAGTTTTAGATGACTCTTTACATTGTTTGTAAGTAGCTGTATCCAGCATTATAACGTGTAGAAAAATTCTAGTGATTTGATTGGCTGAAAGCAGCTGAAGCCGTGTAATTATTGACCCATAATTATACTCCTGAACTACTTACAGCCATTCAAGCATTATAACATAAACATAGAATACACTCCCATATTCTGGCAGGAGCTGTCACTTCACCCGCAGGCAGTAAAAGTGAAATATCTACACAGAATGGCAAATGATCTTTTTGGCCTGCTTGCATCACAAAACATATTTTCAGAGGCTTTTCTACAGGCTGTAGTGCTGTAGACACTACCGAAATAGGAGAGTGCACTTTGTTTAGGGAAATAGAAAAAAAACAGCTATTTACTGTACCCACAATGCCTCAGAATGGTCTGACCAGGGGCCTCAGCTACCTGATTGTTTCTGGAAGACTTGGGCTGGTCCCACCCCTGGTCCATTATTTCCTTTATACCAGGGGTTCTGACATCACTTCCTCAAACGGGCAAAGGATATGCACCTGTCACAGCAGAAGCAGACATCCAGGAAAGGAACAGCACCAAGTGAAGAGGTGACTGCTATCTCAGTGGAAGGGAAGTAACTGCAAATCTAGGAGCTTTCATTGTTACTTTTTTGCATTGTTATTGCATAGGGGAAAGGAGGAGTAGGAGTTTGAAGAAGGTTGTGCAATAGCTACTTAAAGTCTCTTTTTGAGTGTGGATAGGAAGGACAGGAATATAAAAAGCAGTTGCTCAGTCTATCTAAACGTGTACAACAAAGGGGGTAAGGGAAATAAAGAAAATAATGTTTTGCACTGATGGGTGGGGAGAGGGGAGACTTGGGGAGTGTTTGGTATCCTGCATCTGGAAGGGTGGGGATCGCTGAAAACTACAGCAATGGGTAGGGTGGTAGGCTGCAACAACTCCGGTGCACCAGTCTTTCTAAAAATTACCTGGAGTGTGGGAGGATGTTTAGCGTGCAACCACATAGAGAAACTTAGAAAGGAGATCGAGGGTCTGCAGGAGGAACTAAGACAGGCAAGGCAGATTGGGGGTGGGTTTAGCCCAATACTGGAGGGAGGAAGAAGGGAAGATGGAGGGAGGGCGATTTAAGCCAACAGTGGTGAGAAGAGGGTCAGAAGAAGGGAAGCAGAGACAAAGGGACCCAGGCCAGGAAGAACGATTGCTGGGAAACCAGGTCAGGAGACAAAAGACAAATGGAAGGAGGAGATAGGGACTTGTGAGGGAGGGAAGAAGTAGCAAAAGTCATGGAGTGGAAAGCAAAGAACAGGTTACTAGAAGAGAGAGGGAGCCGGCATTTGTGAAGGGTCTTCAGAAAATAGTTTTGCACTGCTAGAGAAGAAGAAGGTGGAGGAGGAAATGATGAAATTAGAGGAGTAATTGATAAATGCCTGGACCAAACTGGGCGGGGGAAGTTCTGCTGGGAGAATTGCAACAGGGGCAAAGGGAAATAATGTGCAGGAGGAAGAAGAGGAGCTGTAAATGAGAGAGGGAGATGAATGGAAGCAAGCAGGGAGTAAGAGGGGTGGAATCTTAGTGCTGGGGGACTCAATACTAAGAGGAGTCAGGTGGGGTAGGAAGGGGGAGAGACATAGTCGCATTTGGGTAGAAGCCATGCCAGGAATGACAGCAGAAAGGGTGGGACAGTCTGTTCTGAAATATGCTAGAAGGGGTAGGGACAAGCCTCATTTAATTGTACATCTTGGGACAAACAACCTGGCTGACAAGACAGTAGATATAGTTCAGAGGAGGTTTGAGGAACTAGCACAATTATGTGAGGGGGCAGGAAGATCAGTAACTTTTCAGAGATACTTCCAGTGCCCAAGGCAAGCACAACAAGAAAGCTGAGAATAGAGGAATATAATGGATGGCTAAGAACTTGGTGTCATGCTAAAGGGTATGGGCTGTTGGGAGGGTGGGGAGGGACCTGGGAGGACAGTAGTCTCTACGGCAGGGACAGACTACACTTGAGTGAGGAGAGAAAGAAAGTGTTGAAACAGAGGATGGAGGAGTACATAGAGGAAGCTGGGAATTTAAACTAGGACTGGGGGGTGGCAACTGGGCAAGAGATATGCAGAGACCACAGGTTGGGAAACCATATGAGCTTACCCCCCATAACAGTGACAAAGAACAAATGGCAAGTACTATTGGTGATGCTAGTAAAGGAGGGCAGGATGGGAGGGGATGGAGGGTGGAAGGTGGTTACCCTTAATGCTAGGAGCCTTGGGAGAAAAACTGCAGTTACAGGTGTCATGGCAGAGGGAGAGGTGGACATTGCAGCCATCACAGAAACATGGGCCACCCAATACAATGACTGGGACCTGTCTGTACCAGGGTACAGGTTATTTTGTAGGGACAGGGTGATTGGGAAAGGAGGGATGTGGCACTATATGTGAAGGAAGGACTGAAGTGTATAAGGGAGGAAGGGGAGGAGGATAGTACGGAGTCACTTTGGATGCAAATCCAGGATTCCAAGAATAGGATTCTTAGAATGGGAGTGGTGTACAGGCCACCATCTCAGACGGAGGAGTTAGACAGGGAACTAGCGGACAGATAAGGAGGACCTGCAAGAAGGGTAGGTGTGGTGATTGTGGGGACTTCAACATGCCAGGAGTGGACTGGAGTACCCCAACAACCAAGGAACAGAAGAGAGCAGGTACTACTGGATGCCTTCCAGGACAGTTTCCTGCTGCAAATGGTCCGTGAACCAACCAGGTTAGGGAATACCCTTGACCTTGTGCTGGCAAATGGGGACTTTGTGAGAGAACTTACAGTGAAGGAACCACTGTCAGGGAGTGACCACCACTCAGTATGGCTCACATTGGATATGGGCAAGGAAGGAGTGGAATCTGGCACAAGAGTGCTGGACTTCAGGAGGGCCGATTTTGGGAGGATGGGGGAAGTGGTAAACGGGTACCTGGCCAGAATTCAATCTAGTATGGACACTAACCAGAGGTGGGTGCTCATAAAGCTGGGGATAGTGGAGTCGATCAAAACCTGCTGCAAGGCCCAGAGAAAGAAGGCTAGGGCTAAGAAACCGAGCTGGTTGAGCAAGGAGGTCATGGATAAGGTAAAGAGGAAAAGAGCTGCCTTTAGGAAGTACAAGAAAACAGGGAGGGGGGAGGACAGGGAGGAGTACTTGACAGAATCGAAGGAGGTGATAAGGGCAGTAACGGGAGCCAAAGCATCTACGGAACTCAGGCTGGCACAAGGCATTAAGAAGGGGGAGAAGGACTTCTTTAGGTACATCAGGGAGAAAAGGAGCTGTAAGAACCATATAGTAAGGCTTAAGAAGGAGGGGTTGGGTGGAAGCAGGGTGATAAGGCAGAAGCACTAAATGAGTACTTCTGCTCAGTATTTACTAAAGAGAAAGGGGATGACACCCAAGGGGAGAAGTGGCAGAAACGGAGGGAGGGGGTGACAGATGGGAAATCATGGAGGGCAGAGTTCAGGAGGGTTTGAAGGCACTGAGGGTGGACAAGGCGCCAGGCCCAGATGGCATCCACCCCAGGTTACTGAAGAAGCTGGCAGAGGTCCTTGCAGGACCTTTGGCAGACCTATTTAATGCCTCACTACATTCGGGGTGTGTACCTCAGGACTGGAGGATGGCTCATGTGGTGCCCCTCCACAAGAGTGGTCCCAAGGATGAACCGGGAAACTACAGACCAGTGAGCATCACATCCATCGTGGGTAAGCTAATGGAGACTATCCTGAAGGAGAGGCTGGTGGCCCTCCTAGAGGCCAGAGGACTACAGGACAGCAGACAGCATGACTTCATACAGGGCAGATCCTGCCAAACCAACCTGGTGGAGTTCTATGACTGGGTAACTAGGCAACTGGACAGGGGCCATGCAGTGGATGTCCTGTATCTGGACTTCAGTAAGGCATTCGACTCGGTGCCGCATGAAAAGCTGGGAAGGAAGTTAGTAGGCACAGGGGCAGGTGCAAAACTGGTGAGATGGGTAGGAAACTGACTTCAGGGAAGACAACAGAGGGTGATGGTGGGTGGGGAGCTCTCACACCCAAGGGTAGTGATGAGCAGTGTTCCACAGGGCTCGGTGTTGGGACCAGTGTTGTTTGGGATATTCATTGCAGACATATCATGGGACATTGAGAGCAAGATCAGTCTGTTTACCGATGATACCAAGGTAGGAGCGGTGGTGGATGACCCAGGGGGATGGCAGGGGTTTCAGGATGATCTGGCAAAGCTTGAAACCTGGTCAGACACTTGGCAACTGGGGTTTAATGCCAAAAAGTGCAAGGTGCTGCATTTTGGGATGAAGAACCCAAGGAGGAGTTACCAGCTGGGGTGTGTGCAGCTAGCCCAGACAGAGGAGGAGAAGGATCTGGGGTGCTCATTACAGGGTCAATGAACAACTCGGCACAATGCAGGAAGGCAGCTGCAAGGGCCAACAAAATGCTGGGTTGTATTGCAAGGGGTATATCCTCGAGGAGGGAGGAGGTGATTCTGCCACTGTATGGGTCATTAGTTGAGCCGCACCTGGGTACTGCGTGCAGTACTGGCGCCCATATCTGAAGAGGGACATTAAGTTACTGGAGGGTGCAGCGCAGGGTGACAAAGATGATCAAGGGGCTGGGGACTTATCATACGAGAGGAGGTTGAGGGAGTTGAACGTGAACTCACTGGAGGAGAGGAGGGACGGGGGGACATGATTGAAACCTTTAAGTACATGAAAGGAATAAACAAGACCGGTACAGAGGGGCTGTTCAAAGTAAGGGAGGGGAGGGACACCAGGGGCCATGATATGAGACTGGAGAGAGGAAGGTTCAGGAGGGATGAGGAGACACTTTTTTACAGAGAGGGTGGTGGCTGGGTGGAATGCATTACCTGCAGAGTGGTATCCAGTAGAACAGTGGCCTGCTTCAAAAGGGGATGGGACAGGACAAGGGGGAGGGTCAATGAAGGGGAAGGGTGGAAGGGAGGGGCAACTGCAGAATAAGGGGTGCTGGGTGCACATTCGAGCAGACTTGATAGACCTCTAGGTCTTTATCTGCTGGCAAATTTCATATGTTCATAATGTAAATTAATATGCAGTCTATTATATTTTTGTATTCACTACAGAAATAGGAAATTATGTTTCTCAGTAAAGAAATCTTATCAGATACTGTATGCACAATGCTTCATTTTGGAAATAAACATATGAGAGCTTATATTGTTGTAGCTATTACAGAAATAGGAGACTGCACATCACAGTAAAGAAAATGGAAAACAACTTGTATTGTACTCATAATGCTTTGCTGTGTACATCTATATATTAGGTGGTATACTGCAGTCACTGCTATGAAAATAGGAGAGTGCACCTATGAGTAAGGAATATTCTAGGGACATGGATATGTTGTTCACCCACACTGTCTGGCAGGTTCCTTGCTGCTTTAAATCTTGCCGGAAGGTCTTCAAGCTGGCTCCTCCCACCCACCTGGGTGATAAAACTCTTGGCTCCTCCCCATGACATCAGATCTTCCTTACCGCTTGGAAGCTCAGGTTCCCTCCTTAATGCTCTGCGTGTAGACTGTATCCTAACTCTTCGGTTCACCCGAAAATAATTTTAAAGTTTTCAAGACTTCGGTCAAATTCTTCCTTCGCGGCTGCGATGGACAAATCGACTCCCAGTTTTCAGCGGTGCCCATGCAGGCAGAAGATGTCCAGTACGGATCCGCACTCCACGTGCGTCTACTGCCTCAGGCTTGACCATGACCCGCAGGCCTGCGAGTTGTGCATGTCTTTTTTGGCCAGCGTCCTTGAAGACCACGTTGCCTGGCTACAACTTGGGCACCCCGAGAAACGTTATCCGCCAGCGAAGTCCAAGGAGGCCCGTTGGGCGGTGTCTGCGGCGGCTGGCTCGGCTGAGCAACTTGAGCAGATGATCGCCCTCGAGGAGGAGGTGGCCCAGGCCGCATCCTCATCTTCCTCGGTCATGGCATTTATCCCGCTCTCTTTGGGATCCTCCTACACAGCTTCTTTTAAGGAGCTTTGCCAATCCCTCTCCACGAAGGGTGAGGGGCCACCGGGATACTCTTCTCTGTCAAAAAAGAAGGACTCGAAGGGTAAGTCCCACCATCGACATTCGTGGGAGTGGAAGAGGTCCCCTTCCCCGGACAGTCAACACTTGACTTTGGTCGAGGTTGCGGCTAAGGCTGCTGGCTTCACGGTGTCCCTGTCTGGTCAGCCGGCCGAGACACCCGTCGACGCGGTCAAGATTTTTCTCAACCCGCCGGACAGGCTGTCGACTGGTGAAGCCAACAACCCTTCATCTCCGGTTCCCCCGGTGGAAACAGAGGACTTGCCTGCGCCTCCTGTGCCAGAGTCCCCGGTCAAGGCTCCAGCCGAGGGAGGCGCGGTGTCCCCGCCTCCTCCCAGACCCACCGGAAACACCGAGGGTCTCGTCTCGACCCCGCCTCGGTCCATCCAATCCTGCCAATGTCGGCGGTCTCGGGTTCTGCACCGAGGAAAGCGGCGCACCGCTTTGTCCTCGCCTCTCATCAGAAGAGGAGAGGCTTCGCCGCAAATTGCATCGGGCTACGAGGACTTAATGTGGCAGCAGCTCCTTTTGTCCAGGAACAAGCCGGCGCCATCATCTTCCCCGGCCATTAAGTGGCTGTCACCTGAAAGGCTGAAACAACCCCTCGTGGTGGTCGAGGTGCCCAAGCCTGGGCCGGTTGTTCGGCCGAAACCAGCTGCCCCACCGATTGTGGTGGAACCTCCGCCTCCACAACCGAAATCGGGGGCTCCGACCAAGGATTCTCGGTCGGGTCAGGGTCTGCCCCACGGTTGTCTGTCACCCCCACTCCTGACTGCCTCTGCAGGTGGAGGGTGGCTCAGGCCCCAGGTAGCTCTTGCAGACTCCTCGAGTCTGACGACCTCTCCTGTTTTCCAGGCCCCTTGACCTGGAGCCTCCAGGAGGCAGTCGGCGGACGCAGAGCCCATCATCGCTCATGGGTCTGCTTCGCTCATCTCAGAGTCCACCAGGATGCAGCTCGAGCCCATATCCAGCGGGCTGGCATCTCTCCAGGAGATACTGGACCAAGGGGATTCTCCCATGGAGGCCTTCCTGGCTGAAGCTATTGTTGGCCCAGCCTTGGAGCTTTGGCAGCAGCCGGCTTCCTGTCCTGCACCTTTGGCCAGGATGGCCAGGAAGTATGCGGTCCTTCCGCTCTTTGTCCGGTTGTTCGAGCACCTCTCGCGGAGGGTTTGGTCACCGATAGCATTTCTCCGCACTGGGAATGCTAGGGATGTGGGATAAGCCCTCGGCCAAGGAGTCCAAAAGCTGGACTCCGCGCCGGCGCAGGTATACGCCACCTCCTCGGCCTCCGCCAGGCCAGCTCGGCTGTACTGATGGCGACTTCAAACAACATGAAGTCTTGCCATATTATGACAATTGCAGTATGACCGCAGGTTAGAACTGCTCCGGAGGTGAAATAGTTAACTTCCATGCAAGGCATGGAATCTTGAGCGCGAGCTCGGTTAAGGAAGCTCTGTCTGCTTGGTTTCAAACCAAAACCGTCAGATTCTTAACTCCGCCTCACTGAACAGTCGCTCCGGAGATTTCTCCTTTTGCTCGGTTCATTTCGTGGTTTAAAACAGTTTTAAAAAGTTTAAAATTCGTCTTTATTTAACCGCAACCATTCAGTTCAAGCTCTGTCTGTGGTAACGTAAGTAATAGATAGGTTTTACATACGAATTCTGTGTGGAACTTGTAAAACATTTATCGGTTCGGTTTGAACCGATTAGGTTGCATTTTAAATTGCTAGTCCTTTTTAGAGTGCGGTTCCCGGTTCCTATCGGTTCTAAAAAATACGGATTTCTTTACAGTTTTTTCCACGACCCGTGACACGGTTGGGAACCGATAGGGAGTCTTGCTTGGTGGATTGCCATAAACGGGCAGGTTTTTGGTTAGGCTGGCATAATGTCTGAGAAACCCAAAAGAAAAACCGGGCCCACTGGGTTTCAGCACTGTGAGGTCTGTGGGAACCTTTGCCAAGGCTGACCTCACACCACCTGTGTTTATTGCCTGGGGTTTGACCACCTCGATTCAGATTGCCAGGTTTGCAAGAATTTCCTGCTACCACCGCTGAAAAGAGAGTTGGTAGGCTCAGGAAAGAGAGCAAAAAGTCCGCTGACCGCGATGACAGCCCGGTTCGTGCCAACCGAACCTGAGGGAGCCTCTGACCAGGGCCATACTTCTCGGGCAAGCGAAGAGCTGGCTCCAAGGGCCAGTTCTTGCAAAAGGACTAGAAAGTCTGCTGCTGTGGAAAAAGCCCTTTCCCCAACAGCTGAAGAGATAGCCAAAGCAATCCAAATTGTCCAGTCTCTTTCCCCGGTTCCTGAACCGTCCCCATCTGGGAGACGTTCAGTTCATCAAGCCCCATCGGTTCAGGATTATGATTTTGAGGAATTTTATGAACCATGGTGGGGGAAGGAGAGTATGAGGATAGTAATTATGGTCTGAAGATCTGGACGCTCCTATTGAGCCAGACACCTCTCCAGACAGACCTTTGAGGTTCCCCCTAGGCTTTCTGAGTCCCCTGCTCATTTTATTTTTACAAGAAGGTTGTTGAACTCTTCAGCTTCCTGTTGAGGAAGCTGTGGATGATCAGGAAGAGCCTGATTATGTGGAAATGATGGATATTCCAGAATCTAAGAGACTGTCTATTCCCCTTTATAAATCTTTCAGGAAACAGTAAAAGTTTTAAAAACTCCTCATTCTATACTTCCTGTGGATAAAAGGATGGACAGAAGGTATACCTTATCAGGTTCTGACATAGAGTTTCTCACACAGCAATGCAGCCATGTGGTGTAGTCGCAGGCTACAGCTTGTGACAAGGCAAATATCCCCTACTCACATCCTCCTGAAAAGGACTCCAGGAAGATTGATACTATGGCAAAGAAACAGTACATGGCAGCATCTTTGGGGCTCAGACAAGCAAATTACATGGCTTATGCTGCCAGATACCAGAAATCCAGATGGGATACTGTTCTGGCTCTAGTCAAACAACTCCCTGACAAGTTTGCCAGGGATCTGGAACAGGTAGCCTTAGATGGTATCGAGGCATCAAAAATGCAATTTCATGCTGCAGTGGACTCTAATGATGTATCTTCTAGAGTTATGGCTACTTCTGTGGCTCTTCGCAGAATGGCCTGGCTCAGATACCACCATTGTCACAGGATACCAGTCAAAAGCCATTGATTTTCCTGAGATTGATAATTCTCTGTTTGGGGAGCAAACAGAGAATTATATGAAGAAAATCGATGATTACAGGACCACCCATCGAGTGCACAGGCCAAGGAAAGGCAGGCCACTCTCAGAAGCAGCCCCCAGGGGCAGAGGCAGGCCTGTTCATAGGCCTTTTATCAGGCTCAAGCCTCCTCTTCCGCCTATACCCAGAGGGATTAGGGAAGGGGGCAGGAGGGTTCAAGCAGGCCTGCTTCCACTCCTCAGCCCAAAGCTCCTGCCAAGCAGACACCTGATGGGGTAGCCAGGGCCTTCTCCTCTACCGTGAGGGGCAGGCTGGCTTACTTTGTCCAGGACTGAAGTCTCTCACATCAGACAAGTGGGTCCTGGAAGTAGTAAGTTAGGGACTGGTCCTCAGCTCAAAAATTTCCAAGCTGAGGGCCAGATCTTTCCTCCTGCATCTCCATCGGAGGCACTTGCCCTAGAGGCAGAGGTCTCTACCCTCCTCGCTCTCAGAGCTGTGGAAAGGGTTCCACCCCTACACCAGGGCAAAGGGTTGTACTCCAGGTACTTCCTTACCCCAAAAAAAGACAGGAGAATGGCAGCCCATCCTGGATCTCAGATACCTAAACAAGCACCTTTTAAAACCAAAGTTCAAAATGGTGACTCTGGGAATCATTTTACCTTCCCTAAGGCCAGGGACTGGCTAGCATCCCTGGACCTCAAGGATGCTTACATATCCCATCAGAGCTCCCACCAAAGTACCCTCAGGTTCCAGCTGCCCTCAGGCTATTACCAGTTCAGGCAATGCCCTTCAGACTTACTTCGGCTCCAAGGATTTTTACCAAGTGCCTGGCAGTAGCAGTAGCTTGCCTAAGAAGGCAAGATTTCCATCTTTCCTTATTTGGACGATTGGCTCATTGTAGGACAATCCCAGATCAGGTCAACCTACATCTTCAGATAACCCAGCAACTGCTTACGCCACTAGGTTTCCTTCTGAATCTCTCAAAGTCAGTACTGGAGCCTGTCCAGCTCCTAACCTTCATAGGCGCGAGAGCTGAACACCCAGGAAGCCAGGGCCTTCCTCCGTCTAGACAGGCAAATGCCCTGGTCTCCCTGGCCTCTTCATTCACCCTGCAGATCTCTCTCGTCAGCAAGGCATTTTCTGAGCTCCTAGGGCACATGGCTGCTTCCACAGCAGTAGTGCAAGGAGCAAGGTTCCAAATGAGAGACATTCAGTTCCATCTGAGGGCCTTTTGGTCTCAAAGAAAGGATCCTCTTACCAAACTGATCCCAGTTACCGAACCCTGATCCAAGCCCTTCAGTGGTGGCAGGATCAGAGCAATCTGAGACAAGGATTCCTTTGTCACTCAGCCTCACTCATTAATCCTTACTACAGATGCATCCCTCTTGGGGTGGGGGCCCATCTGCCAATTCACTCCATTTTTGCAGTCACTAGGAGTGCAAAGGAACCTATCTGAAAGATGTAACTGTTTGCCAGAAATCATGTAGAGTAATAATGAAAATACAGTTTGTCTAACCTGCTTTCTTTGCAGTCAGAACTGTGTTTGCCTAGTTCCCCATTCTAGTTTTGAACTGCTGAACTGGACCAATCAGTGTGGGATAAGGTAGCTCTAAAATGGTGCCTTGGACGAATCAGAACTTGGACTCGTAATCTGAGCCAGCCACAAGAGGATTGTATGGGCAGTGACTCTGGGAGATATAGTTTGGACTTGCGCCTTTTGGACCAACAGGGCAGTCTATTGTGAGTGACAGCCAATCCAGCCAAGAACTGGGAGGAACTCAAAGGAAGTGCCGGTTTTGTCTGCTGGAGTTTCAGTTGAGCTCTGGCGAGTGAAGGGAAGGAGCCCTGTGCTTTTTCGTGTGTGCAGTTTTAGTCAGGAAACGTGTGTGTAAGGCCCAGAGTTCCGGTCTGCAGCTTGTGTAACTGCTTGTTAGGACTGAATCCGTCCTGTGAAGAGAATCAAAGGATATCTGAAGAGTAGAAACCAGGCTCACCCTGTGAAGACTGGAGAAATTGCTGAATTGCACTCGGTCTGTCAGGAACTGAATCTGCTGTGTGTTCTCCCGGTATTGTGCAGTAATTGTGATCGGGATAGAGAAGCAGCCTGCCTGGTATAGTACTTTCTTTTACCATATAAATGTGTGAGAGTCTCATGGAGCTCAAGAGTAGCCCTGCTGACGCTGAAGGACCCTATCTTGTTTGGAGGTCGTGAGTACTAATTCAGAGTCTCTCCTGTTGAATTGCCACATTGAATCCAAATGGAATTACTGTACTGCTGACTGTTTAACTAATTTTTCTTTCTCTGTGTGAAAGGGCCCTGCCAGCTGCCACGGTTTGGACTAGCCACTAGGGCTTGGGTACCCAGGGACAGTAACTGGTAGGATAGGCCTGTGCACAGAGCCATAGGTAGATAGTAAAGTGATAAGCTAATTAACCTGATTTCCCTGTCCTTGTTATATCCCTAAATAAATCAGAGCTGCTTGTTTCAGCAAAGTTATACTGCCTGAGGTATTTGTCTATATTAAAGTATTGTACTGTGATTGTTGCACTGTATCTTATTTACAGGGGTCCCAGTGCCTGAACCAGTCCTGGGGTAAGTGTATACTGTGAAGGTAATTCTGATATACTGTGTGGGCCACTAGTGGGAAGAAAGGGGTTGCAGTGTCCCAGAGGGCTGTGACCAAGTAAGTTTAACTATTGCAAACCCTGACCTCTGGGTGGAGGCACCCGCCATTGGATCCAGGCCCCTCAACCTGTTAATGGCAAATCAGGCAGGGGTAGTAGCCCTAGGATAGCACCATCTAGGGGTTACATCTTGGAGCTCACAGCTGGAATTGTGTGTCCTCAAGTGGCCCTATTTACAAACCACTGTTAAGAAAAAAAAAATAAATGGGTACCCCGACAGAAGTGGCTGTGCACCGGCTGGTGGAGTGGTGTACTGGGGAGGAGATCGACCCCCAAAATGCTATGCTTATCCTGGACATCCCCCTGGGTATCAATACGGACACTGTACAGGGAGTACTTTCCAAGGTGGAAGGTTTACAAAACCCTGTGGTGGTGGGTCGGCATGCTAATCTACTCACCCACACTTTCCTGGCCCTAGTAGAGTTTAAGGATCCCATAGATAGCTCCAAAGTGCCACAGACCATTACCCCAGAGGGAGCCCTCACTGCTTGGAGAGTGATAACTAAGGACAGTAAAGACCTGGGGGGGAATGAGCCCCCACCACTATCTGAAACTTTTGAGGAGAATTTGCTAAATGGTTGCTGGGGAAGGAAAACTGTGGAGGACTTGAAGAAACTATTCTTGCCACCTGGGGTGTTCCTCTCCCAACACCCTCTCCCACTCCAGTACCGTAATGGTGGCTGAACCAATGCAGACTCCTATTTCTGCACCTGCCATTAGTCACGACTCTTACCAAAGGTTGAGGATCTTCTCTGGCACCTCCCACCCCTCAAGGGAGGATGACTGGGAGACCTGGATAGACTATGTTGCCCCCAAGTGCTAGAATGGCAATGCCTGAAGCCGTGCTTAAAGAGGGTTAGTGAGAGCCTCCGAGGTCCTGCCCTGGCTACCATCCATAAATGGGCCAGTAACCCTGAAGGCGACTGCACGGCCTATCTTGAGGCCTTGGAGAATGTGTATGGGAGCCCAGATTCTGATGAGGACCTATGGTGGAGAGTAAGAAATGCACAACAGTACCAAGGGGAGTTGTTGTCTGTGTATGTATCTCGGCTGGAAAAATTGTTGCAAAAATGCCTCAGAAAGGGTAGTTTGCCAGCGATTGAACCGGACTGAACCAGGCTGGACAGGATCCTTAAGTCTGCCCCCTTCTCAGAACTGCTGTTGCTTCAGTTACGCCTGGAAAATCAACTGGAATCCCCACCCTCCTATGATGAGTTAATGAGAGAAATTCGAGGAGTTGAGAAAAGGCGACCTCGGGAGGGACCTGCACTAATAGCTGCGGCTATGACCCGAGTGACTGAGGGTGACCCATCAAGTGAAGTTCAGGGGCAGAGGTTGGCAGTCAATGAGTGCTCTGACAAGGAAAAAGATATGCCACAATGGGGCAAACTGTTGAGAGAGATCCGGGAATTCAAAAACAGTCCCTTTATGAAGGCCACGCCTGCAAGTACGGGCCCTGACCTATATCCGACTGCATCTGCTATGGGGGTGGGGGTACCCACCCATGTATCTCCTGCTGATAACGGCTCCAAACTCGATTCCTTGACCATGGAAGTGGAGAAATTGATGAGATGTCTCCAAATGCTTATCACGCCGCAGACAGAGATGGCACCAAGGTTTCCAGTTAGTAATACCCCCGCCCTGGCTCCCAGTGTGGCGCCTCGGCCAGCTCAAACTCCAGAAAGTATGTTTTGCTATAATTGTGGGAAGGATGGGCACATGAAAGGGAATGCCGGTCCCCAAAAGACACTGACAAAGTTGCATATAGGCTACAAGGAGAGCTTTGGAGAACAAATCAGTGGTTAAGAGGTGCACGAAATGATCCCAGTGAGGGCACCAAAATGCTAACTCACGTCCTTTTGTGGCAAGGTCAGTTGCCCAGGCCCCCTACTATCGCCTCTCAGACTGGTCCAGAATAGTGGGTCCCTCCATGGAGACCACTGTGAAGGTGAATGGAGTGTCTACAAGAGCTGTATTAGACAGTGGCTCCCAAGTGACAATTATGTTCCAGGATTGGTATCAGAAGCATTTGTCAGGCGTACCCTTACAACCATTAGAAGGACTGCATGTATGGGGTTAAGTGAGAAGGCCTACCCCTATTCGGGTATATCCGAATTTGGCTGTCTTTCCCCACCTCCGTGGCTGGAGTGGCGAACAAGAAGAAGACCCTAGCCTTAGTGTGTCCCCCTACTGGACTGTATGATGGTGTCCCTTTGTTGATTGGAACAAATGCTCATATGTTCGGAAGGCTGGCACAGTTGTGTTATGAAAACAGGGTCAAAGACTAGTAGAGCTTTAAGAGTTCGGCTTTAATTAAGAAGGCCTATGAGGCACAGAGAGATGCTGAAAAATAGAACCAGAGGAACCGGTGGAATTGTATGGAAGAAGGATCCTGAGTCTCTGATCCTGGCGCCAAATGCCCAGTGTACCTTACAGGAGAGGTCCAGATCAGAAAGGATGTTAAGAATAAAATATTAATGTTGGATGCACCAGGCGATGGAAAATTGCCAGAGGGACTGCTGGTCAAGCCTAGTATTTTGCCCACTAGAGCCCATGCTTATGCCAGAAGGGTAATGGTCCAAGTTCATAATATGTCTGAAAGAGACATTCGAGTAAATAGAGGTTGCATCCTGGCTAATGTGCATTGTGCAGACACTGCAGTGCTACCCAGCAGCAAGAGTTCGAGGAAGAATGACGGAAGTAGCGCCCGACTTGTTTGATTTCGCGTCTCCCGTTGCCAGCTGAATGGAAAGTGAGGATCAGTGAGAAGCTTGCCCAGAGAGACCAGGTGTTTTCTTTAAAGGAATGGGATGTAGGATGCATGCAAGGAGCTGAGCACAATATCCGCTGCATGACGAAAGACCATTTCGTGAGAGGTCTCGAGCCTGGCACCTGCTGACATAGATGATGTGAGACGGCATCTGCAAGAGATGTTAGCTGCTGGTGTAATACAAGAATCCAGAAGCCCTTATGCTTCCCCCATTGTGGTAGTGAGGAAGAAGAATGGGACAGTAAGGATGTGCGTGGATTATCGCACCTTAAACCGGTGGACTATCCCTGATCAGTACACAATGCCCCGCATTCAGGATGCTTTGGACTGCCTAAACGGGAGCAAGTGGTTCTCTGTGTTGGATCTCCGCAGTGGGTACTACCAGATCCCGATGGCCCCAGAGGACCGTGAGAAGACAGCCTTTATCTGTCCACTTGGCTTCTATGAATTCATGAGGATGCCTCAAGGGATTTCAGGTGCCCCAGCCACTTTTCAGCGATTGATGGAGTGTGCAGTGGGGGACATGAACTTACTAGAGTGCCTGGTATACCTAGATGATGTTATTGTGTTTGGCAGCTCACTGGAGGAACATGAGAGCAGATTATTTAAGGTATTGGACCGACTGGAGGACTTTGGCCTTAAACTGTCCATTGATAAGTGTCAATTCTTTCAAACATCAGTAAAGTATGTGGGACACATAGTATCCAGCGAGGGAATAGAGACCGACCCAAGTAAAGTTGAGGCCTTGACTACCTGGCCACAGCCCAAAAATCTAAAAGAACTGCAAAGATTCCTGGGATTCTGTGGTTATTATCAGCGTTTCATCAAGGACTATTCAAGAGTGATCCGCCCTTTACTTAACCTTACTCAAGGGTATCCCCCAACCCACAAAAAATACCAAAAGTCAGCGTCCCCTCAAGACTGAAAGAGTGTATTTTTGTCCGAGTGAAGTATTTGGGGCCCGCTGGACTCCTGATTGTGAGACTGCTTTTCATGAGATCATATATCAACTTACCCATGCTCCAGTGCTGGCCTATGCCGATCCAAGAAAACCTTATCCTGCACACTGATGCTAGCTTGCAGAGGGTTGGGGGTGTGTTGTACCAAGAGCACGAGAATGGCCTGAGACCAGTGGCCTTTGCCAGTAGAAGCCTGACCCCATCGGAAAAGAACTATCCTGTACATAAGTTAGAGTTCCTAGCTTTGAAGTGGGCTATTGTTGACCAATTCCATGAGTACTTGAATGGGGCTAAAATACTAGTAAAAACTGACAATAATCCTTTGACCTATGTGCAGACCTCAGCTAAGTTGGATGCCACTGGCCATAGGTGGCTTTCTGCATTATCTACATACGACTATGCTCTCGAATACCGAGCAGGTCTGAACCACATAGATGCTGATGCTCTCTCCTGGAGGCCTGTTCCCCAGGATGATTGGGTCAGATTGGCAGAACCTGACATTCGGGCACTCTGCCGGAAGTTTGACAGGGAGGAACAAATGTCCACGGACGCAGTAGACTGCATGGTGGATTGCTTGGGACCCTCTGAGAATTGCATACCTGCTGCTTATTGCCACTTTTCTGCAATAGACATTGGTGCACTGCCTCAGCTGGACAATGACAGTATTCGGCGGGCTCAGTCCCACGATCCCATGATCAAATCAGCTTTAGAAGCCCTCTATGCAGGAAAAGATGTGTCCAAATTACGCTCCACTGATTTGAGAACTGCATTGTTATACAAAGAAGGTCCTAAGTTGAAACTGATCAATAAACTGTTATACAGAGAAACAGTAGACAGAGGGGGACAAGTAGACAAACAACAACTAGTGCCGCCCACTGCCTTCGAGACTCAGTATTGAGGTCCTTGCACAACCACATGGGGCACCTTGGTATAGACAGAACACTTGACTTGGTGAGATCCAGATTCTATTGGCTTAAGATGGGGCTGATGTGGAGCAACACATTCGAACATGTAGTCGCTGCTTACAGAGGAAAGCTTACCCCAGAGGGCTGCCCCTTGTTAACATCACCACCAGTGCACCCATGGAGCTGGTCTGTATTGATTTTCTGAGTTTGGAGTCAGATCAAAGAAATATCAGTAATGTGCTGGTGGTCACTGACCATTTCACGAGATATGCCCAAGCTTTCCCCACCAAAGACCAGAAAGCATCTACTGTGGCCAAAGTACTTGTAGAAAACTTTTTTGTTCACTATGGGGCTCCACAAAGAATCCATTCTGATCAAGGGAGAGACTTTGAGAGTCATCTGATCAAAGAGATGCTTTCTCTGTGGGGAGTGCGAAAGTCCAGAACCACTCCTTACCACCCCCAGGGACCACAGCCTGAACGTTTCAACCGCACTTTGCTAGATATGCTAGGCACCCTGCACCCAAAGGACAAGCCTAGATGGAGCCAACAAATTAGCACCCTGGTACATGCTTATAACTGCACCAAAAGTGATGCCACTGGGTTCTCCCCACCGCCTGATGTTTGGAAGAGAAGCTCGACTCACCGTAGATGTGTGTTTGGGGTCTCTCCTGATGGGGTTCAAGCTGACAACTATTTACAGTATGTGCAAAAGTTAAAGGCCCAGCTAACCCATGCGTACTAACTGGCTCAAACCATGGCTGCCAAAAGAAATCTGGCCAACAAAGAAAGGTATGATAAAAGGTGAAAACAGGAACTCCAGGAGGGAGATCAGGTATTGCTAAGAAATCTGGGACTGCATGGCAAACACAAGATTGCTGACAGATGGCACCATCTCCTCACATTGTAGTGGGCAAACTAGATGATCTACCAGTGTACAAAGTAAGGCCTGAGAATAATTCAAAAGATGTAAAAACAATGCATAGAAATCATTTACTGCCCATTGGACAAATCTTGATTGAGTCTGAGCCCCAGAAGATGCCCCTCTGGACCAGTGACTAGAACTGCTGCTAAGAAAAGATCAAGAAAGTCTGCACCTACAGAAGCAGAGTTAAAGTGTTCCCTCCACAAGTCCCAGTTGAGCATGACTGTCAGTCCATATCAGAAGAAAGTGAGAGTGACTTTGAATACTATCCTTCTTACGAACTGAGTCAGTTGTTTCAGGGCAATCCCTAGTCAATACTGGAGATAAAGCTGGGCCTTCTGGACTGTCTAAGCCCTCAGCTCGTCCCTGGAGCTAATGCTCCCAGAAAGTGAAGTGCAAAGCATCAGATCAGATGAAATGGAATCATTGTGCATGGTTGAACTGTTTGAGCTTTCAGGGAGAAAATGATGGATGGGGCAGACTGGTGATACACCAGAACAAGAAGAGTATTTTAGTACCCTGACAGTCCACTGCCAGTGTCCGAAAGCTCTCCATGCAAGCCAAATGTTGTGGACTCAGAAACTGTAACTCCTGGAGCTGAAAGTGCCCCAAGTTCTAGCCTCTCTACCCCCATGGAGACTCCCCTGACAAGTGAGGACAATGCTGAAAATGAGGCTCAGAGTGCAGAGACTGTAACAGTTCCTCCTAGAAAGACTGGTCGAGCTGTAAAGCCTGTGGTGCACCTCAGTTATGATTCCCTTGGGAGGCCTGTGGACTTGCCTCTCAATGTTGTCCATAAAGGAGTGTATGTGTCCCAGAGCTCATTGCCCAAACTGAGCGTCAGTGCTAACTCCAAGTTACTTGTGTTGCCCTCTAAGTATGGTGCCCTTGCCCGTCCAACCCCAAGGTAACTGATAGGAAGGGCCCCTCTCTTCAGGTTTCATGTACAAGAGGTAATAACTTGAGTTATGGTACAATGTGTGTAATACTGTGTAAAGAGGACGTACTGCAATGTTTCAGAAATGTGTTGTTGGTAAAATGATATATTGACTGATGATTACATGTGAGCCTAATGCTAATGTATATGGTTGCAGTTGAAACTTATGGGGTACTTGCTTGACGCTGGACGCCAAGCTTTCCCAGGCCAGGAAGGGTGTAACCCCCCTGCAAATGGGGGTTCCCAAAAGACTTCCAGGAGCTTGCTTGAATGCTCCAAGCCTGAATGGTGTTTGGCGTTTAAGCCATTTATCTGTGAGTGTTTTTAGAGCCTCTGGTACTGTCTCTTTCAGAGCTGTCTGCTTGCAGACATAATTAGTTTATATGGGGGGACTGTGTGTTTCTCTGCTTGAGTACCACTCGAACTGCTGCCAATTCACTCCATTTTTGCAGTCACTAGAGTGCAAGGGAACCTATCTGAAAGATGTAACTGTTTGCCAGAAATCATTTAGAGTAATAATGAAAATACAGTTTGTCTAACCTGCTTTCTTTGCAGTCAGAACTGTGTTTGCCTAGTTCCCCATTCTAGTTTTGAACAGCTGAACTGAACCAATCAGTGTGGGATAAGGTAGCTCTAAAATGGTGCCTTGGACGAATCAGAACTTGGACTTGTAATCTGAGCCAGCCACAAGAGGATTGTATGGGCAGTGACTCTGGGAGATGTAGTTTGGACTTTGGCGCCTTTTTGGACCAACAGGGGCAGTCCATTGTGAGTGACAGCCAGTCCAGCCAAGAACTGGGAGGAATTCAAAGGAAGTGCCCGGTTTTGTCTGCTGGAGTTTCAGTTGAGCTCTGGCAGTGAAGAGGGAAGGAGCCCTGTGCTTTTCGTGTGCAGTTTTAGTCGGGAACGGTGTAAGGCCCAGAGTTCCGGTCTGCAGCTTGTGTAGCTGCTTGTTAGACTGAATCCGCCCTGTGAAGAGAATCAAAGGATATCTGAAGAGTAGAAACCAGGCTCACCCTGTAGAAGACTGGAGAAATTGCTGAATTGCACTCGGTCTGTCAGGAACTGAATCTGCTGTGTGTTCTCCCGGTATTGTGCAGTAATTGCGATCGGATAGAGAAGCAGCCTGCCTGGTATAGTACTTTCTTTTTACCATATAAATGTGTGAGGAGTCTCGTGGCGCTCAAGAGTAGCCCTGCTGACGTTGAAGGACCCTATCTTGTTTGGAGGTCATGAGTACTAATTCAGACTCTCTCCCTGTTGAATTGCCACATTGAATCCAAATGGAATTACTGTACTGCTGACTGTTTAACTAATTTTTCTTTTCTCTGTGTGAAAGGGCCCCTGCCAGCTGCCACGGTTTGGACTAGCCACTAGGGCTTGGGTACCCAGGGACAGTAACTGGTAGGGATAGGCCTGTGCACAGAGCCATAGGTAGATGAGTAAAGTGATAAGCTAATTAACCTGATTTCCCCCTGTCCTTGTTATATCCCCTAAATAAATCAGAGCTGCTTGTTTCAGCAAAGTTATACTGCCTGAGGTATTTGTCTATGTTAAAGTATTGTACTGTGATTGTTGCACTGTATCTTATTTTACAGGGGTCCCAGTGCCTGAACCAGTCCTGGGGGTAAGTGTATACTGTGAAGGTAATTCTGATATACTGTGTGGCCACTAGTTGGGAAGAAAGGGGTTGCGTGTCCCAGAGGGCTGTGACCAAGTAAGTTTAACTATTGCAAACCCTGACCTCTGGGTGGGCACCCGCCATTGGATCCAGGCCCCTCAACCTGTTGAGTGGCAAATCAGGCAGGGGTAGTATCCTGGGATAGCGCCATCTAGGGGTTACATGTGAACGTGCCGGATTTGTGGGCAGCGGTATTAATAGACCATCCCTCCTTCCACAGAATCTTAGCTTGTGTAATTTCTGTCACTGTCATTCCTCACAGGTCACAGGACCACGAGGATCTTTGGAAAGGATTCCTCTGGAATTTGTTTTCTCTTTATACAATTCTCTAACTCAGTAAATGATCTCCTCATGTCTTCGGAACGAGCTCTCCATATTACAACGCACACAGTGGTCGACTCCACTCGCTAGTTGAGTGTTTGGCTATGGATTACACTAATTGCAGGTCCCTCCAAGCAGGAGGTGGAGGGATCCAGGGATCTGGCCCTCAGAGCTGCATCAATCTTGGCTTCCTGGTCAGCGAGGCCAAGTGAGACTCATGCCCTCGCAGATGATCAGCTTCATCAGGGCAGAGCTTGGCTCTTAGCGGACAAGGTGGAGGTTCTCTCCTCCTTTGCCCAATCATTTCTGGTTGAGCACTTGCACCCTGCTCAGGGCTTCCTGTGCCTTCTGGGTTACATGGCGGCCTGCACCAGCATGGTCCGATGGGCCTGTTGGCATATGCGTCCATGCAATGAAAGCTGGCCAGCCACTGGTCTAAGTGCAAAGGTCACTTTGACCAGCTGGTCACTGTGACCCAGAGGATGTGGGACACACTCCAGTGGGGGTTAATCCCAGAGCATCTGCAGGAAGGGATTCTGTTTGTCCGCCTCAAGCTGATGGTCATCCTAATGACCAACACTTCTCTCACAGGCTGGGATGCCCATCCAGGGGAACACAGAGTCCATAGGCTCTGGACCCCCGAGGAGTCCCAATACCACATCAACCTGCTTGAGCTCCGAACAGTCTGGCTAGCGTGACTGCCTTGCTCAGTTTGTTTGGGGTCAAGTTGTCCAAGTCCAGACAGACAATACCACGACCATGTACTACTTCAACAAGCAAGGCGAAATGCACTCCCTGCCCCTGTGCAAGGAAGTCCTCCACATTTGGACTCTTGTGCACAGCCTGGAGGCAGATCTCCAAACCATCCATGTGGCAGAAGCCTGCAGTCAGATGGCGGACACCCTCAGTCGGATGGGTGAGGCATCTCATGAGTGGTCTCTCCATCCGGAATTAGCTCACAGTCTGTTCTCCCAGTGAGAACACAAAGCTGAGGCTGTATCACGCTCACCCCCCCTCAGCAGGGAACGCTGCAGGGGATGTCTTCTCAAGGCCTTGAACCCCAGGCCTGGCAGCCATCTCTGTTTACCAGGCACGGGCTGGTCAGCAGTTGGCACAGGAGGTGATCTGGTGCTTTTTCAAAGGCCTAGATCACATTTCCCCTCTGGCGCGTGAACCACCACCACTACCACCACCAACATGGGACTTGTTGATGGTTTTGGCAAAGCTCATGGGCAAGCCATCCCAACCAATGCAAGGTGTGACATGTCTCACCTGTCATGGAATACCACCTTTCTGGTAGCTATCACGTCAGCCAGAAGGATCAGTGAGCTGCAGGCACTCTCAGTGGAGTCTCCTTACCCGGTCTTCCACAGGGACAAGGTTGTCCTGCGCCCCAACGTGAAGTTCCTCCACAAGGTTGTATCGGAGTTTCACCTGAATCAGGTGATGACTCTTCTGAATCAGGTGATGACTCTTCTGGTGTTCTTCCCGAATCCGCCTCAGAAGCCGAATGTAGCCTCCACATTCTGGACCTAGGGCGAGTACTCATTTACTATAAAGAATGCATGGCTGAAGTTTGGGAAGAGGTTCACTAGATGTTTGTCACCTACACTGAAGCTGTACCTGGCAGACCTGCAGCCAAGTGGACGATTGGCAGGTGTATCACTTCCAGCATTGATCTCTGCTATAGGCTGGTGGGTAGGGAGCCTCCTGGAGGGCTTAGGGCTCATTCCACCCGCCCTACCACTGTGTCGGTGGTTGCTTCTAGGGAGGTCCCTATCCAGGAAATCTGCAGGACTGCTACCTGGAAGTCAGCACACACCTTCACTTCCCATTACCACATTAACCTAGAGTCATGCCGGGATGCTGGTTTTGGGGCCTCAGTTCTCCAGTCTCTGTTTCCTAAGTAGGGAGTGTGCGCCTTGCCTCCCTCCTCCAGGAGAACTGCTAGGAGTCTGCCAGACAGTGTGGATAGAACATCATATCCATGTCCTGAGAAACACAGGTTACTCACCTGCAACAGTAGTTCTAGGAGAGGTGTGTGATGTTCATCCACACAAACCCACCCGACCTCACCAGGCTCAGGCGCACAACCTTTGCTCCCAGCTGGCAAAGATCTGGCATCATGGGGCAGATCTGAGGGTTATACCATCTGGGTGGGTGGGAGGAGCCAACTTAAAGACTTCTGGCAAGATTTAAAGGGGAAGGACAATGCCAGACAGTGTGGATGAACATCATATACCACTCCTATAACTACTGTTACAGGTGTGTTTTCCACCATGGTGAACGTTGCCCTTAGGATAGGAGACAGTAGGCCTTGTAATGCTTTTTTGCCAGTGACAAGGGTGTGGTCATACAGCCTTGTGTCAACGGCTGCCACTGACTCTGCTATGAAAAGAATAAATGTGGCTCTCAATAAGGCTTCTAGGCTTGTCTCTGATGCCACAAAGTTCACACACCTGCGATCTCTACGTGCAAACTCTTTGGTTAAATCTCTAAGGTAGGGTCACCTACAGGATTTGCCTTTTACTAAAAATTAGCCTTGACCAAACCCAGTCAACAAGTGGCCCAGATAATTTTTAGGATTTAGAAGTATTTACTACTACCTTCTTACACCTGGTAGTATGTTCATCCTAATGGTAGCACTGTCATCCACTGACCCATCTTGTACCCCCCACATCTAAACCAAGTCTCAATCCCACTGGACGCCTGCAGTCGCTGACTGTCTTATACTGCTGTGGAGTCATACTGTGACCTTATTGTTAACATTGACATGTTGCAACAGTCCTTCTAACCAGCCAGAGAGCAACTCCTGTCCCCCACCCCTGCAGGTTCCAGTGTAGTGCCATGGCTGCTAGCATCTCATGGTACTGCCAACTTACCACATACTGTAAATTTGCAGGGCAGAAAAAAACTTCCTAAAATCGGAAAATGGGAGTATTTCAGTCAAAAATGGTAGTAAAATACTCCTTTATTCCCCTAATCTGTTCCTTGCCACCAACCACCCTGCCCTTTTGCTACCAGCACAAACCCCGCTACACACATGAATCCACCATTACAAAATACCAGGTCCTTTTCTGCGGACCACTGGGCAGTGATCCTTTAGGTTTACAGCCTTCTTGGATCAATAATCACCTCTCTGAGATCAACAGGCACCCTACTCTGGTCCCTTTAAAAGTAGCTTCGTCAGCACCTGAATTTCCTCAGAAGGTGCAACTGCCCCTGTAACAAATCAACCCCCCGTGCCCCCTTGTAACCCCCAAGCTTAGCTCCTGTTGTCCTAGACCTGAGCCTCTGTCCTGAGCACTCTCCCCCTCTTTATCCCTGACCTCAGCATGCACCCCCCATAACCCCTACTCTGTATTGACGATGTCACCTTAGACTGCACCAACGCTCATCTCACTTTTCTCCCCATCTTTCCCTTCATTCCAGCCCTTTCCTTTTCCTACACACCTCCATCTTCTTTCTAGCCAATCCTACTCCTTCTTTTTCTACCTCTTCTCCTCTTCATCCCTGCCTTGCACCGTAGCCCTGCTGCCAGCCCCACCCTTCTACTTCTTGCTGCAACTCCCACATATCCTTGACTTCTGCCTTTCTTTTCTCTTACTCTCCTCTTCTCTCTTCTCCTTGTACCACATATGTATTCATGGCTACTCTTAAGCCCTGTTCACACTAGACGGTGTGAAAGGGTTCTGGGGCGTTAAACCATTTCAGATCCATGCCAGCACCCTTTGCATCCGCATGTATTCCACTTTGGGACACATTTTAAGGAATCGTACTAAAACCCTAATCAGACCTAGGCTATAGCATGGTTCCTGAAAACGTTTGAATAAGCAAATCGCTTTTACTCGCAGTGCGAACTGTCTTTTTGCTTAATCCGTGTTAGGTGGATCCGTGTTGCCAGTGCCGTCTGTCTTGACCCCTGGTATGACCCCTAATACCCGTGCTACACAGACCCAGAATACTTGCACCAGTGTGAACAGCAAGCACGCTTGCAAAGAAATGTTTTAAGAAACAGATCGGACAGTGCGAGTGCTACAGCGTGGTAAGGTTTAATATGTTTTAAGAAACGTTTCTCCTTACTGTGCTATAGTGTGAACAGGGCCTTCTGTTTTCATGCCTTTAACCATTTGTAAATACCCTGAACTTATGTATTCCTAATTATGAGCTGTAACTCATTGCTGTAATTGTAGTTTAATGTATTGTTTAACTCATCTTATCTTCTATGTTCATCTGTGATACCTTTTTTTTTAATACTATTTTTATTCCCAAAATCAGATTTACAACATTAGGAAACTAATACATATGAATAAACAGTATATGAATACACAGAAAAACACATTAGCTATATTTTTACTTAGTTTAAAGGATTAATATTAATCTTAATCATTTCTTTGTCCTATCTGTGTTACCTGTTTCTTTAGAAAATTGGCTTTTTATTTACTGGGCTCTGATTGGCTAGTACCCCTGCCAGGGAGGGTACATTAACTTTCCATTGATGCCCAGCAAATAAAAAGTGCCACTAACCTTACCCCGTCAACACCTAACATATCCCTTTGCCCACTCTGCTTACTCATTGGGCAAAAGATCCTCTGAAAAGTCAAAATCGCCACCATTTTTGCGCTTAGCGAGTGTTACTGTCCCCAAATACACAATCTAACACTTTCACCCCAAGACAGTTTCTTGAACAATGTACTCCACAGAACACTTTTTTTAACTCCCAACTGTTTAATTGTGGCACACAGTCGAATTACTTTACTTTCTTGAGTGGGGCCCCGCTCCTTCCTTCCTCTCCCCCACCCCTGTCGTCCGTCTGCATTCATAAATAAACCAAACCAGTAAAATGGTCTGTCTGCCTGACTCAGGCAGTCTGGTTGGAATGCTTTGCATGTTTTAAAGAGCTTACATTTATTGTTTCTGCCAGTAAATGGTGCCCGCTGTCTTCTCCATCTATCCTTCCGAAGACTTCTTACTCGCGCTTCCCACCTGACATAGCAGGACACACAGCAGCTTCCAAATATAATTTTGCTCGAAACGCTTTCTTCCAATCGCGCTACCGAAGACAGTCTCACCCCCCCTCAGTCTCTTACAAAAAAAAAAGCCACAGAATGACAGACAAGACTGAATCTGTTAAAAAACAAAACAAAAGGGACACAAGGCAACGACCTCTCAAGCAGGGATAAAGGCACTTAAAATCACGGCATGCAAAACAAAAGCGCCCATCTGCTACCAGCTACACAGCAATACCACTACAGGGACTACTTTGCAACAAAACACTTTTTATTAATTTACTCCAATTTTTTAAGCACATTAGTACCACTTTGAAATTATTTTATAAAACATTTCACAAATAGCCCATTTTCTAAGCACAATAATGCCCTCCAGGGTGGGTGGTGTGGGCAATACCAGACCTTCCAGGGGCTATAAGGCTTTCTGCCTGCAACGTCAGGCCTCATTACGCCCCTGGGCGGTCTGGTATGGCCCAATACTGTGCATCCTGTCGGGCATTATTGCTTGTGTATTTTACTCCCAGTCTCTGCTTGTACTTGACGCGGAACCTTTGTAAAAGAACCCTTGGTTCGAAGCTATTGTAATCCTAGCAGTAAATAAACCAAATGAAAATATAGCACACAGGAGTGTGTGTCATTCTTTTGGCCAAGCACAAAATGGCAGGCCCTGTTGAGGAGACCCTTGATCGTGGACACCTCCTAACAAAGCCTGTTAAGGGGAAGCGCTGGGGTGTAGCTGTTACATGGTGATTTTCATGTAGATCTGTGATGAACTCATTAAAAGTCTGTATTTTGCATTCCGTTGATTGATTGCTTTCTGTGCACGGCAACATCATTATAGCGAACATGTTCATGTCAACAACATCGACAGTTCGCTGTAATGGTCCGCTCGAGACTCTGGCACTCTGTCCCCCAGTCCTGCACCCTCTCCCCAAGTCAGCTCTGACTCAGAGTTGATAATCCTTAAGTTTGGGGGTGCAGGGGGCAGAGTAATGCTTGTAAAGTTTTTTCTGTGCTTGTACAGGAGGCCTAGTCTTGCGTTTACTGCTTTATACAATATGTGCACTGTCTAGTATTATCCCGAGGTATTTAACAGTTTGGACTTGTTGAAGCGGGCTTCCAGTTGCTGTGGTGATGGGTAAGACAGGGGATATATGTGGAGCTTGGTACAGGTACCAAAAAGCATGCATTTAATTTATTTTGGCATTCATTATCAGCAGGCTGGTAGTGAACCATTCCTGGATGGCACTGAAGTCCGATTGCCGTCTCAGCTTCAGTTTTTCCAGACTTTTGTCATCTGCAGAGTCGCACATCAGGTGACTCGCTGCTTATGAAGAGACTGAAGAGGATAGGTCCAAGAATTGACCCTTGGGAAACACCTACCGCTACCAGCCTATGATGGGAAAGTAGGCCGTGGCATTTAACTGTTTGGGTCCTGTTTGCTAGGTAGCTATTGAACCAAGAGACAGTGTTCGGAGAGGCCCAGGTTAAAAAGCTTCTGGTATAGGAGGACATAGTTCACAAGATCAAAGGCCTTCGTAAGGTCTATGTAGATGGCCCCAGCCAATTCCCCTCTGTCCAGGGCACAATGAGTTGAGTCCGTGGCCTCAAGTAGTGCCATCATTGTCTATTAATGGGGTCTATTAGAGTGGAGGGATTTTCTGTGGGGAAGATTTAAATAACTTTTCTGAAAGGGAGGGATAATTAGATTATTGATGGTGTTTATCCCTTGCTGCTTATAATACCTTTAAGGGGCTTAAGGAAATCTAAGATACTTTAGGAACTTTAGGAATGTATTGCATTTAAAGGTGGAAGGGTTTATAGAAAGGGTTATAGAGGTGTTATACTGATTAAGTAACTATTGAGGACTTTGGAAAATTATAACACTGTTACAAGCTCTAAGAGAATACTGCATTTAACCTGATTGATTTATGGATTCAAGCGGGGCACAGGGTGGGGGAAGAATGGTACTAAAAGTGCAGGGGGGACCTTGGGCGGCAGCAAAGAGTAGAGAGCCAGAGGTCCAGTCGATAAATCTCACCAGTGCTACAGGAGGCCAAGGGGAGATGGGGGGAATGAAGCAAAACCATGAGGCAGGCGAGGACCAAACAAAAGCAGGATAAGGGTCTGGACACTAGGGTGGAAAGGACAAGACAGGAGAGGGAGCTCACTGCAAGAAATGGGGATGAGGGGTAGGAGGTGAGTGGTAGGATTCAGGATTGGGGACTGTGGGACTGCTACTGGGAGTCCAGGGTTAGCCCGTGGAGGGACAAGCTGTGTGGCAAAGAAAAGGAGTCCAAAGTGAGGAGAGGGACTTAGTGACAGGAGAGGAAAGATCGTGGGGGTAGAACCAGCAGGGAAAGGATCCAGTTCAGGAATGGTGGAAAAGGTCTTGATTGTCGAGGCTTCATAGTTAGGGGAATGGTTGGGGGAGGTCTAGGATAGCTGCTTGCTAGGGATGGCAGCTGCAGAGGTAGTTCATTACATCCCCTCCTGGGGGAAACATTTTATTTATTTTCATTTATTGGGGTCTTGGATTACACCAGTGAGCAGAGGCTCATTTATAGGTTACACAGACAATACAATACAGATGACAGGGTTATATATGGTACAGGTCTGTTACAGGGTACAACAGCATTAAACAGCTTGGGCAGTATAGCAGCTAGCAGGCATCAAAGGATAACACCCTACTTGGAAGCTCTCTGAGGCAAGAAGAGGAGGTTGCCAACATGGGTAGAAGGAGTAAGGTATTGGGAACATTTCAGGGGTAGGAAGTGGGAGCAATGTTATGACTGGGGGTAGGTGTAACCAAAAGTGCTTGGATTGGGGTCCCTCAACCCAATGAGTTGTCAGGAGGTAAGTGAAGGTAGGTGAAGTCAGATGAATCTGATAGATTTCTTTGACTGGGTGACCAAAGTAGTAGACCAGGGAGGTGCTGTGGACATGGCCTACCTAGACTTTATCACGGCATTTGACACAGTCCCACACAAAAGATTAATAGTCAAATTAACCAGCCTGAGAGTGGGTCCAGGGTGGTAGCCTGGGTAAAACACTGACTGGACAACAGGACACAGAAGGTAGTTGTAAATGGAGTCCACTCTGAAGAAAGAGGTGTTACTAGTGGGGTACCGCAGGGTTCAGTATTGAGTCCAGTCCTTTTTAATGTCTTCATAAGTGACATTGCAGAGGGACTGGAAGGAAAAGTATGCCTCTTTGCAGATGACACAAAGATCTGCAACAGGGTTGATGCACAAGGAGGCATGGAAAGGATGAGAAGGGACTTTGCAAGGTTGGAGGAATGGTCAGAAGTATGGCAGCTAGAATTCAATGCAAAGAAGTACAAAATAATGCACCTGGGAATCAAGAACCCTGGGGAAGAATACACAATGGGGGAGGTAGTAACAACAACAAAAAAGGAAAGGGACCTGAGGGTAATCATATCAGATGACCTTAAGGTTAGCAAGCAATGTGAGAAGGCAGTAGGGAGGGCTGGGGGTATACTGGGACGCATAGGGAGAGGCATCAGCAGCAGAAAACAGGAAGTTGTTATCCCTCTGTACAGACAGTTGGTGAGACCCCATCTGGAGTACTGCATCCAGTTCTGGAGACCCCATCTCCGCAAGGATATAGACAGGAGAGAGGCAGTCCAGAGGAGGGCAACTAAAATGGTGCAGGGTCTGCAAGAGAAGCCATATGAAGAGAGACTAAAGGAGTTTAATATGTATACCCTTGAGGAAAGAAGGAGAGGGGGGACATGATAGAAACGTTTAAGTACCTCAGTGGACTCAACAAGGTCCAAGAGGGTAGCATCTTTCAGAAAAAGAGACGTCCAAGAACAAGGGGACACAATTTAAAGATAGGGGGGCGGTTCAGGGGCAATGTGAGGAAATATTATTTCACAGAGAAGGTAGTAGATGCCTGGAACAGCCTTCCTGAGGAGGTTGTGGGGTCTAAAACTGTGGGACAATTTAAGAATGCATGGGACAGACATAAGGCAATTCTTGTGGGGGGTAGGAAGAAATAGGCTGTTGGTTAACTAGGATCTGCAGCCTGTCCTGTAGGTAGGGAAATGGGCAGACTAGATGGGCCTAGAGGTCCTTATCTGCCTTCAAAGTCTATGTTTCTATGGTTGATGCTCCGGGAGGGTGCTAATGGTAGCAGTCACATTTACTAGATTTTACTAGGTGCTGCCGGTCTGCATTTGAACGATCCAATAGATGTGGCATTGATAATGTCGGAGGCAAGCCACTGGTCCACGGTCAAAAGGATAGCAAAAGGCACATTGTGCCAGGGCTATGTGGTATCTGGGAACTTTGTAGGTCTGGTGGAGGAGTTCCTTACAGCAGGACGAGAGAATCCACCTGATGTTCCATTTGGGAACCAATGACCTTGCGGGGCACAGTTTGTTGGAGGTGCAGGCAAGGGTTGGAGCACCAGCAAGTTTCTGCAGCAGCCTGAGCTTAAAACCTGTGGCATTCTCAGAGGTACTGCCAGTACCGAGAGCTAGTTCAGAGAGGAAGCAGAGGACAGCACAGTTCAACAGCTGGCTGTCTGCATGGTGTGCTCAGAAAGGCTTCGGACTGGTGGGCAGTGCCGGGACCACACGGCAAGATAAAAAAGCCTCTTCGTCCCAGATAGGTTACATTTAAATAGGGAGGGTAAGTAGGTGCTGAAATGGAGGCTACAGGAGTTTGTTAAAATACATTACAATTTAAACTGAGTTGGGGGAATGTTGCAAGTTAAACCAAATGACAGTGGAGCTGACAAGGGGGGGCAATCAGCCCCAGAAAATAAGGCACTCAGTTGGGACTATGAGTTGTAGTGTTGGGACGGTGAGGACTGTCAGAACAGGGGAGGGCAATAGAGAAGCTGGAGTCTTGAGGGCAGTGTGCACCAATGCCAGGAGCCTGGGAAACAAAGTCCCAGACCTAGCAGCAGTCATGGCCGAAGTGGACGTTGATTTGGTGGGGATCACTGAATCTTGGTGTCATGAAGGGCAGGATTGGGACCTGAGCATACCGGGGTATACACTATTTAGGAGGGACAGTGTCGAAAGGCGAGGGAGAGGAGTGACACTCTATAGAAACATAGAAACATAGACTTTGACTGCAGATAAGGACCGCTAGGCCCATCTAGTCTGCCCATTTCCCTACCTACAGGATAGGCCGCAGATCCTAGTTAACCAACAGCCTATATCTTCCTGCCCCCCACAAGAATTGCCTTATGTCTGTCCCATGCATTCTTGAATTCTCCCACAGTTTTAGACCCCACAACTCCCTCAGGAAGGCTGTTCCATGCATTCACTACCCTCTCTGTGAAATAATACTTCTCACATTGCCCCTGAACCGCCCTCCTTCTATCTTTTAAATTGTGTCCCCTTGTTCTTGCAAGTCTCTCTTTTTCTGAAAGATGCTACCTCTTGGACTTTGTTGATTCCCTTGAGGTACTTGAAAGTTTCTATCATCCCCCTCTCCTTCTTTCCTCAAGGGTATACATATTAAGCTCCTTTAGTCTCTCCTCATATGGCTTCTCTTGCAGACCCTGCACCATTTTAGTTGCCCTCCTCTGGACTGCCTCTATCCTGTCTATGTCCTTCGGAGATGGGGTCTCCAGAACTGGACACAGTATTCCAGATGGGGTCTCACCAACTGTCTGTACAGAGGGATAACAACTTCCTGTTTTCTGCTGCTGATGCCTCTCCTATACATCCCAGTATACCCCGCCCTCCTACTGCCTTCTCACATTGCTTGCTAACCTTTAGGTCATCTGATATGATTACCCCAGGTCCCTTTCCTGTTTTGTTGTTGTTACTACCTCCCACCCATTGTGTATTCTTCCCTGGGTTCTTGCTTCCCAGGTGCATTATTTTGCACTTTTGCATTGAATCCTAGCTGCCATATGTCTGACCATTCTCCAACCTTGCCAAGTCCCTTTTCATCCTTTCCACGCCTTGTGTATCAACCCTGTTGCAGATCTTTGTGTCATCTGCAAAAGGCATACTTTTCCTTCCAGTCCCTCTGCAATGTCACTGATGAAGACATTAAAAGGGACTGGACCCAATACTGAACCTGCAGTACCCCACTAGTAACCACCCTTTCTTCAGAGTGGACTCCATTTACAATTACCTTCTGTGTCCTGTTGTCCAACCAATGTTTTACCAGGCTACCACCCTGGGACCCACTCCCAGGCTGGTTAATTTGACTATTAATCTTTTGTGTGGGACTGTGTCAAATGCCTTGCTAAAGTCTAGGTAGGCCATGTCCACAGCCCCTCCCTGGTCTACTACTTTGGTCACCCAGTCAAAGAAACTATTAGATTCATCTGACATGACCTTCCCACTGTGAACCCATGCTGCCTTGGATCCTGTGCTCCACTGACCTCTAGGTACTCAACTATTCTTTCCTTCAGAAGTGACTCCATCACTTTCCCTACCACAGAGGTCAGACTGACAGGTCTGTAGTTTCCTGCCTCTGTCTTGGTCCCACTTTTGTGAAGGGGAATCACATCCGCCTTCCACCAGTCCTCGGGTACCACACCATCCTCCCATGATTTATTAAAAAGAGTAGCCAGTGGTTTCACTAGTTCCTTCCTTAATTCTTTTAGAATTCTGGGGTGAATTCCATCAGGACCCATTGCTTTGTCCACCTTCAGTTTTAGGAGTTCTTGCAGAACCTTTCTTCTGTGAAAGGACAGTAGCGACCCCCTATCAAGAGTGCTTCTGTTAATTGGATTAGGCACTTCCCCTCTCTTTTGTGAATACTGAACAGAAATATTTGTTCAGTATCCCTGCTTTTCACTGTCCCTCTCTGCCCACCCACTGCTCATTCTATTCAGCCTCACTATCCTCCCTTTGTCTTTTCTACCGCTTGATGTACCTATAAAAGGTTTTATCCCCTTCTTAACTGAGTTGGCTATCTTTTCCTCAGTTTGGGCCTTTGCTATTCTGACTTCCTCCCTGCTTCTTTCTGCCTTAACTGGTACAGCTCTCTGTCCTGCTCCTTCTGTGTTTCCTTATACTCCGAGATGCTATCTTTTTCTTCCTGACTTTCACAGCCACCTCTCTTGAGAACCATAGTGGCTTTTCTTTCGATTTTGATTTGTTTATTTGCTTCACACAAAGGCTTGTTGCCTCTGTGATGGCAGTTTGATAATTCCCCATTGTTGCTCCACACCTCCTTCTAGCCTGTTTGCTAGTGCTTTTCTGAGGCACTCTCCCATCTTGACAAAGTCAGCCCTCCTAAAGTCCAGTACCCTCACTTTTGTATGGCTTGACTCTGTAGCTGAGTTTAACGTGAACCACACTGTTTGATGGTCACTTGTCCCCAGATGGCAACCCACTTCTAGATCTGAGATCCTCTCACTGCCCCCATTTGAGAGTATGAGGTCTAAGATTGCTCCCTCACAGTGGGTTCTGAAACTAGCTGTCTAATGCCTGCCACCTGTAGGGTGTCAAGAATGCCCTGCTCTTGGATGTGGCTGCAGCAAATGTGCTCCAGTTAACATCTGGCATATTCAGGTCTCCATCAACAGTATCTCCCTTTCTCTGCCATTCTAAGAATGCCTTCCATCATATCCTTGTCCATTCCTTCCCCTGACATGGGGGTCTGTACACAACCCTGTCCAGATTGTGGTGCCTTTCCAGTCTCCAAGGTGACCCACAGTGCCTCCTCTCCTCCTGTTTACTCTTTTGTTCAGTTGCTTTTATCCCTTCCTTTACATGAGAGCTACTCCTCCCCTCTTCTCCCTGCCTGTCTCTCCTGTAGGTTATGTACCCTGGTATGTTAACATCCCAGTCATGGTTCTCTGTGTACCATGTTTCTGTGACTGCCTAGATATCCAGGCATCCCTCTTCCATTAAGGCCACCAGCTCAGGAGCTTGTTGCCCAGACTACGGCATTGGTACTCATTACCCTCCATTTCCTGATGGCCTTACCCCCTTTTGCCCCATCCCTGTCCTTCTTGCCTTTGTCACTTTCTCCATTTACCCCTGCCCTTCTCCCTATCGACACCTCTATGTTGGTGTTTGCCACACTTACTACCATGATTGTTTGGGGGGCTAGGATTTTCCTGCTCCTTTCCAGTGCCTCCCCCCTTGGCTAGTTTAAAAGCTTGCCAATGAAGCATTTAAACCTATCACCTAGGATCCTGGTTCCCCTCCCGGACAGATGCAGCCCATCATGCCAGTATAGGCTTGCATCACTCCAGGTGGACCCCCAGTCCCCAATGAAGCCAAATCCCTGAGCTTCACACCAGTTTTTCAACCACTGATTGAATCCCATGGTGCGGAACACCCTAGCCTCTCCTATGCCATAGATGGGTAGCACCTCCGAGAAGGTTACCGTGCATGCTACTTGACTAAGGCCCCTCCCCAATTCCACAAACTCTTCCTGCACTTCTCTAATCCCTTTCTTAGCCAGGTCATTTGTCCCTAGGTGGACAATGACATCCAGCTCCTCCCTGTGCAGCTGCTCTGGCAATCCTGAGATTCTGCCCTGTCCCTCCAAGCCATGGCGCCAGGCAGGCACTCACCTCCTCTCCCCTTCCTTGCCCAGTTCTACCTTCCTAACAATGAGTCCCCACCAGGAGTTGTTTCCTTCCCTGCAGGGTCCCCTGCCACCCTCCTGTGGGTCTCCTTTGTGGAGGTTCCCAGCATCCTCCTTGGTCTCACTGTAGGTGCCTCCATAGAGGAACCACACTTTGCCAGAATGGCATAGGAATTGTGGAGAGGTACAACTGGAGGGATGTGCCTCTGTTCCACCACCCTCACCCTCCCTGGGCCCACTGTGGTCCAACCGCTCCTCTTTCTTGGCAACCTCTGAGGGCAACAGCAGTGGCACTGGTGGTCCCTGGATGGAAGAGGAGGTCCCACAAATCCTGGCCAACTCAGCCTGAGATGAGCAACCTCCTCCCTCAGCCCAGAGGTGCCTGCAGATGGGACAACACCACATCCTCCAGAACATCTCCCGGAAGACTGCTGCTCCACAGCCACTGCACTGCACCACTCCAATCATGTCTTATTTCTGGCCCCTTAACTGTTTGCAATCCTTACTCTTTCCTCTGTTTTTTCTCTCTCCTTACTTTCTGCCTGTGTTCCCTTTAAGCTCCTGATTGTCCTGTTCTGAGACAAGAATATCCTATATTTCTCAGTAGACCACTTACTTGTTCAGAGGCAGACCTCCAGCAGCTAGAGGGGGCCGGAGAGCTACTTTTGCCCTTCTAGGATGGTGGGTCCTTGGTGGTTCTGTGATCACTCACTTCCTGCCCCTAAACAGGAAGTTCCTGTTGTCAGTCAAATCCTGTGCCTATAAAAATAGAACTAGCTTTGGGAGGGAAGGAGGGCAATATAGTCCCAGTAGAAGTTCAGTCACAATCAGTCCTTTCTCCTGGTGTCTTCTGCCAAGCTATTAGCAGAATCTTTCTAAGGCAGTCTTTAAATGTAGCTTCCTTCTAGCTAAGCCCTCCCCTACTTACCAGATCTTTCTAAAGTAATTTAAACCTCACAGCAGTTAAGTCCTTTCAGTCACCTGAGATTTACACCTAGATGACTTTTCAGTTACCCATTCAGTTCAGTTAACCCAAACACACACTTTTTTTTTTTGTTTTTTTTGTATGTTAGTTTTTTTACCCTAAATTAAGGTCCAAATACAAAAGTTCTTCTACTTTAGTCCCAGCAGAGAAGTTCAGTCACACAGCAGTCCTTTCTCCTGGTGTCTTCTGCCAAGCTAATTAGCAGAATCTTTCCAAGGCAGTCTTTAAATGTAGCTTCCTTCTAGCTAAGCCACTCCCCCTACTTACCAGATCTTTCTACAAGTAATTTAAACCTCACAGAGTTAAGTCCTTTCAGTCACCTGAGATTTACACCTAGATGACTTTTCAGTTACCCATTCAGTTCAGTTAACCCAAACACACACTTTTTTTGTTTGTTATGTTGGTTTTTTACCCTAAATTAAAGGTCCAAATAAAAAGTTCTTCTACTTTAGTCCCAGCAGAGAAGTTCAGTCACACAGCAGTCCTTTCTCCTGGTGTTTTCTGCCAAACTATATAAGGGAGGAGATTAAGGCAACAGAAGTAGAGGGCAGGTGGGGGAACACAGAAGCACCGTGGGCCTTGTTGACCATGGGGAGGGGAGAGGTGCTGTGCACTGGAGTGGTATACAGGCCACCAGAGCAGCAAGAAATGGTGGACGACCAGATGATGGAAGAGATCCTAAGGATGGCTAATAAGGGAGAGGTGCTGCTGATGGGGAACCTCAGCCTGATGGATGTGTATGGGGCACACCATCAGAAGCCTCAGTCAGAAGCAGGGCGATTTTAGATTCCCTTCAAAGTGCCCAACTCAAGCAGATGGCCAGTGAACTAACTAGGGACGGAGCGTTGTTCGACCTGGTGCTAACACATGGTGACTGTGAGGGAAAACCTCGGTACAAGCTATCACAATACCATGTGGTTCACAGTACGCACATCGGTCGCCATAAACAGGACCAAGTTGAAGGTGCTTGCTTTCAGACTAGCAGATTTTAGCAGGATGAGGGAATATGCTCAGCAGACACTAGAAGGGTTGAGGAATCCTGGGGATGTGGAAAACGTGGGCTATGATAAAGGGAGCCACCGTGGGGGCCACAGATCTCTCTGTGAAGCGGGTGATCAAAAACAGGAGGAAAAGGAAGCCACTGTGGTTCAATAGGGAAGTGGAGGCCTGCATCAGAGCTAAGGGAGAGCCTTCAGGAGCTTTAAAGTGATGCGGGGGGGCAGGAATGGGAAGAATATCAGACAAAGCAGAAGGAGGTAGGGAGGGTGGCCAGACGAGCAGCAACGGAGGACAGCATTGCCAAGGCAGTCAAGAAGGGGGACAAGACCTTTTTTAGATATATAGGTGAGCAGAGGAAAACAGCGAGACAGATACCTAGTCTGTAAACGGGCAGGGGAGCGGGTGGTGGTGGACCATGAGAAGGCTGAAATATTGAATAGTTATTTCAGCTCTGCATTCATGAAGAAGAGGAATGGAAGGAGGGGTAACCCTTGGCCAGCAGGGGACATAGAGGATAGGGTGGACGTGAGTCCCTTTAGGGTGGAGGAGATCCTGAGGGAACTAAAGAGCTTGAGGGTGGACAAAGCCATGGAACCTGATGGGGTTCACCCACGCGTGTTGAGGGAGCTGAGAGAGGTACTGGCAGCTCCTCTGACAAGTCTAGTCAATGAATCATTAAGATCAGGGGTGGTACTTAAAGATTGGAAACGCACGGATACAGTGCCCCTTCACAAGGGGGTAGGAAGAGGGAGCAACTATAGACTAGTGAGCTTGACATCTGTGGTTGGCAAACTCATGGAAAAGCTGCTGATGTACCGTATTGTAAGCTACATGAGGCTAACAGCCTATACAAACCAAGGGCAGCATGGGTTCACGGGCAGATCCTGTCAAATGAACTTGGTTGAGTTTTTTGACTTGGTTACCCAGTGGTGTATCACGGTGGGGGGGTTGGTGGACGTAGCCTACCTTAATTTCAGGAAAACTTTTGATCCAGTGCCGCACGTGAGGCTATTACATAAAATGAGTTGCCTGTTGGGGAGACAGGGGTCACCAGCTGGGTTCCCCAAGGGTCGGTATTAGGACCACTGCTCTTTAACATCTTTGTAGGAGACATAGTGGAGGGTCTAGAAGGGAGGGGAAGGGGGAGTCTATCTGCAGACAATGCAAAGGTCTGCAATAGAGTGGACACACAGGAGGGGGTTGAGATGATGCGTAGAGATCTGGGAAGTTGGAGAAATGGTCTAGGGAGTGGCAGATTTCGTTCAATACCGCAAACCGTAAAATCATGCACTTAGGCAGGAAAAACGGGAATGCAGAGTACAGAATGGGGGGGTAGGCCCCTGGAGGTAACCGAGGAGGAAAGGGGCTTTGGCATCATTATTTCACAAGACCTGATGGTGGCAAAGCAGTGTGGATGGGCAGTGGCAAGAGCCAGTAGGATGTTGGGCCGCACAGGGAGGGGGATCACCAGCAGGAGGAGGGAGGTCATGATTCCCTTGTACACCCAGCTGGTCAAGCCACACCTCGAGTATCGGGTACAGTTCTGGAGGCCGTACCTAAGCGAGGACGTTGAGAGGGTGGAGCAAGTTCAGAGGAGGGTGATCAAGATGGTGAAAGTGCTCAGACTTTTACCATACAAGGCGAGACTGCAGGACCTGAACATGTACTGTCTGGAGCAGAGGAGAGGGGTGACATGACAGAGACATTTAAATATTTAAAGGGTTCAAATGAAGTGCAGGTGGGAGCCTCTTCAAAGTAAAGAGGTGGCCTAGGATGAGGGTCATGAATCCCAAATCAAATGGGGACAGTTCAGGGATGACATTAGGAAGTACTTCTTCATCGAGAGGAGGTAGACAGTTGGAATGGGCTGCCAAGGGAGGTGGTGGGAGAGAGAAGTTGGGTGGGTTCAAGAGAGCTTGAGACAGGCACAGAGGGCTGTTGGCTAAGGGGAGGGTTAACAGAACATGTCTAGTAGAGATTTAGGCAAACTGGGCAGACTTGTTGGGCCTGGCGGTCCTTTTCTGCCATCACATTGCTATGTTCTTATGCTATAGAGGAGAACACATTGGAAAAAGTGATTTAAATCACTAGGAGTATAGGTGCTGGCCAGTTGGTAGAGTTGGTACAGTTTAAACAATGTGCCTGTTAGGTAATTACAGCATGAATAGAGAGCTAGCACATGGGGGAGGGAGGGTAAATGGATACACAAGCAGAGTAACAGGGGAGGATAGTGTGGAGTGCAACAGTTGTGGAGCTGCAGTGTTTATGGGGACACTGGGAATCTAGGGGCTGTCCAGTGTGCAGGAGATTGGACAATTTAAAAGTGAGATATGATGACTTACTGATAAGTTCATGAGCTTGTTGAAGACTGGTGGGCAAGGAACTCAGAGTAAATGGTGGCGAGGAGAGGACAGAACCAAACAGCTGCACAAGGTGCCAGGAGGGCAGAAAAGAACCTTGCAACAGCAGAGAGTCAGATTAGTAATATATCTCCAATGGGAGGACCTGTGAGAAAGGGTGGCAGACAGCAGTAAAACCAGTGAAGAGGGGTCAGGGAACCCTTGCCTAAGGGCCTCAGGGCATGAGGAAAGCATACTCTTTAATGTGCCAATTACAACAGATACAGGGTGCTAGAAAGATGGGACTAAGGGGCAAAGGAAGGAGGAGTAGTTGAAGTGCCACCAGTAAGGGGCAATGAGGGAGGAGGGGCAGGGATGGAGAAGAAAACAATTCCCAAATTTAACTGAGGGGTGGAGGAGGAGACAGTAGGAAGGAGAGCACTAAGATACAGGGGGGAGACAAGGAAGAGGGCAGACATAGGCAACCTAGGTGAAAGGGAGGAGTCCAAGGGCCAGGAGAGAAAGGGACAAGGGGAGGTGAACATCCACACGGAGACAAGGACGATGAAGGGGGGGCACTGAAACAGGTATGAAAAGCAGGGCAAAAGGCAGGGAAGTGATAGAGGAAAGGATCAATGGCTTCATGAGAGAGGAAAATGGGGAAAGGGAGAGACGCACCAGAAGAACATCCTTCTGACATCTGACATGAACCTGCTGCAATTCACACTTCTCACCGTCTTACTGCCAGCTTGCCTGGAACCGACAGACTCCTGTGCTACTGTGCTCGTTCGGGACCAAGAGCGCCTTGTATTCCTCTCTGCCACCCACTCCTCCCTTTCGCTACCTTCTATGCCCTACACCTTATCTTACATGGGAACTATCCTCACTAGGGCCTATCACACTGTCCTTTCTCTCAAACCTGGAACGCCGCCTGCTCAGACACTACCTGGCCTCCCTCTCCTGCTTTCCCTCCGATCCCTTCCCTATTATACACTCCTGCTATCCCTCCTCCTCCTAGCCGGAGATGTCGAAAGTAACCCTGGGCTACCAAACTCTCACATCACTTCTTCCTCCAGCATCTGGGCAAATGCTCCTGGTCTAAAGATTGTTCACATCAATATTTGCAGTCTTCCCTCCAAGTTCCCAGAACTGGAGGCATGGATCACGCTATACAAGCCCCAAGACTGGCACTTTCAGAGACGTGGCTAAAGTCCCACCTGTCGCCCATATACAATTACCTGGGTACTCTCTCTGCACCTTGACAGGCCATGCAAATTAACAGGGTGGTGGTGGTGTTGCACTTTTCACAAGGGAACCTCTATCACCTAACATTATCCTCTGCTCTGATCTCAAATCACCAGTGAATGGCCCTCTCAGAACTAACCCAAGGCAACAGCAAGAAACTGATCTTAGGTTGCTGCTACAACCCACCCGCTGCTGGAACAGAGGTCTAAACAGCTTCTTCTCGGCCTCGCCTCATTATCCCCTCAAAGAGACTCCATTCTCCTTTGGAACTTCAACTTAAACTGGCTGAGTACCCACCAACCAGACTACATTACCCTTCTAAAATAACACAGTCTGATCCAGACAATCACCTCCCTGCCAGACAAAGTCATGCACGGCCTCCCAGACTCTTCTGGACTAGTCTTCAAAGCAGGTGATACTCTGCCCATGGACAACTATTATCCCATCTCCATTCTCACCCACCTTAGTAAACTACTAGAAGGCCATCCACCATAGCTCGCTGAGTACATGGGGAAACACAACCTCCAGAGTAGCCAACAGCATGGCTTCCGCAAGAACCATTTCACCACCACTGCCCTCCTGCTACTGACTGAGCACATACCATTAAACATGGACCATGGTGATGCCACCGGTGTGGTCTTCGTTGACCTCTCAAAAGCCTTCAACATGGTCAGTCATGCCCTCCTCCTCCTCCACAATCTACAATGTCTCAGCTCCTCTCAAGAGCTTACAAACTGGTTCCTGAGCTGCCTCTCTGGTCGCACCCAATTTGTGTGTATTGGACCCACCAGCTCCACCACCCTGCCCATCTCAACAGGTGTGCCCCAGGGCTCCATCCTGGGCCCCCTTCTGTTCTCTTTATTTATCAACTCCCTGCCCTCAGACAGCCTGAAATGCCACTCCCTCCTCTATGCTGATGACCTTGTGCTTTACGACAGCGACAAATCCCCTGCCCTCATCTCCTCTGTTCTTATTCATAACTATGCGGCAGCCCACTACTGATTTGCAGAAAACCTCCTCCTGGTTAATGCTAAAAAACGCAATCCATGCTGTTCAGTTCCAAGCCATTTCTAGCCAAATCCCAAATTCTGCCTGCTCTGTATCATCTCCTGTGGCCAAGCCCCAGGGCTCTCACTAAGATTTTTTTGTGGAGGAGTTGGAAAAAATGGGTCAAGACAGAAAATCTGGGAGTCCTCATGAAATTTTTGGGGGTCTCCATTCAAATTAACATAACGAGTCTGGAAAGTGCATTTCAGTGTTTTTTATTAATATGCCCATGTATTTTTTATATTTCTGAGTCATTTTACTAATAATGTCAAAAAGTTTCTTTTTTTCCAGCAGTGTTGCTTTGCATTCCATTTACAAAAGTACCAGATGGCTAAAAACCACAGCAGTGAATGATTGCATAATTACAAATAAAGAATTCACCTGTGATGACTGTTATTCATTCATTCACTGTCACAAGTTAATTGTAGGAAAAATGTACTTACAGTTTTGCAGTTCTTGTACATTGATTGAATTTGGAATTCTGCTGCTGCAGTTGAGTGCAGTGGCCCAATTTGTTCTTTGCCAACCTGCTACAAACAAGCGTTTGCCATTAGATTAGTACTGACAGTAGAAGATGTAAACATTAATAGACTAACAGTCATTGCTGACAGTCACCTAAGTCTCCCAGTCACCTCTTGCACAAAATACTTCTCCTTCGTTCTCTCCAGCACATTGACATTTTAGTTGCAATTATAATCTAACAGCCCCCCATTTCAGACTCCCAGAGCCTACCCACCACCCAACTCTAATAAAACATTGCAGAAACCTCCCTCCCAGCTCCCACCCACCAATGATGACTCAGGCTTAGAAAGATGACACTGTTTGGTGGTGGTGCCATCTGCGTGGCAAATAATTGCTATTTTGTGTCTTGACCTGGCATAAAAGTGATTATTTCTTCCTACACCCTCCTGCCCACAACATCTCAAAAACACCCTCCTGCCCAAAACTTCTCCCTGCTACTCACCTGCACAAACCCTTCATAAATAGTAAGAATCCCTGGCTGTATCAGAGACATGGATTTGACTGGGGTGACTAAAAAGCCCCCACATTCCCACCCACCCCACACTTTTTAGGCTTGACAGCTGTCACAATCTGCTGTTAAGAAGACAGTGGCATAATCTGGTGGATATGGAACCACTCAGTCTGCAGTGTCTGCTTTCTGTGTGTCGATCTCATGGTACCTTATATGCTGGCAATCTCTCCCTAACACCCTCCTGCCCATTAACTTCTCCTAACACAACGCCCTGCCCATAACATCTCCAACCTGCCTCCTGCACATTTTCTTACCTACCCACCCACAACCTACCTTGGCTCAGCAGGTCTCCCAAATCTGTCCGGTTTAAGACAGTGGCACAATCTAATCTGGTTGGTGGCATGAAATCTGCATCAGTCTGCTTTTCTAGTGAACTTTTTCGTGGCATTTGATTGCCACTTTTCTGTGGCAATTTCCTAACACCTCCTGCCCATAACTTCTCCTAACACCTCCTGCCCATAACTTCTAACACCTCCTGCTCATTAAACATCTCCTAACACCTCCTGCCCATAACTTTTCCTAACACCCTCCTGCTCATAACTTCTCCTAAACACCCTCCTGCACATTTCTTAATTGTGTGTGTGGCAGCTGAAAGAGAACTAATGCCAGTGTTCATGACTGGATAACACAGTGCGGTGACTAAAAAGAACCCTACCCACAACTTACCTTGGCTCAACAGGTCTCCCAAATCTGTCTGGTGCATGGCACAATCAGGCAGTGCATTGGCATGAATTATTTGCACCACCACTGCCAGTCTGCTTTTTCTGTTTGAACTTTCTTTTTCATGGCATGCCATGTTTTTTGTTGCAATATCTTCTCCCAATACCCACCTGCCCATAACTTCTTATAACTAATCTCCAAGCTCTCCCTCCTGCACATTTCTTAACTGTTTCTTGTGCTACTGTTGATGACAATAATAGAAGCCACTGTTGTAGACAGACTGTGGAAAGTGCAGAATGGGTTAGGTAACTACATTGATAATAATCTCGACTGTCCCCACTAAAAAGCACAGGGACTGCATTGGGGCCATATTTATAGTTTACATCCCTCACCAGATCATCTGAACTTGTTAGACTGTGATCCCCCAACAAAAAAAAACATGATATTAAATTTAGTAGAATGGTGATATTAATGGCCAGCCACGCACCCCAACCCTGGGAAATTGAAATCTTGATTCGACCCCCCACCAGAAGTAGCACTGGCCTTAAGTTGGGACTAAAATTGTACTGCCCCCAAACCCCACCTTTGTTGGAACAAAACATTTTGATATTTACCTTTTTCTACTCCTGTGCCCAAGTTCCTCCATCATCCTGTCTCTGGGTCATTGTCGGTTGTGAGAATTGTCTGAAATGAAAAAGCACAATTAAAGACAATTATTAACATTTTAAATGTAAAATTATTTTCTGCACAGTCTTTATGGCCTTAAATTTCTTAAGTGCAGGATGAGGGTCATAGTCTTCAAGTTCAGCTCCTTCTTGGGCAATCTTCATGAGTTTGCTCACAGTGTTAGCTTTTAGGAAACAGCTACATTTTGTTTTTATTTTGTTTTGTACAGAAAACCCTCTTTCACATGCCACTGATGTAACAGGTGGCACAAGTAAAATATCGGTCATTGTGACACAATCTGGGAATACATCTGAATAGTTCTCAATTAAGTCTTGGCAGACAGTACTGAGCAAAGTCAGTCCTTTTTAGATTTCAGAACAAGTTTGAATTGTCCGTAATCTTTCTCAGCCCTGCTTGGTCAATAAGTGCTGGCAGTGTTTCTTCTTTGAAGGTTGTTTCTTGGAAAAAAGTGCAAACATCCTTGAATTCTTGTAGTCCATGGTCCATTATGTTGGAGTCACCTGGGAGACACTTTGGATTTAGAAGAACTTTTAAGTTATGCAGCAGCTGCACTGAAGTTGTCTCAGATCTTGTGAGAATGTTTTCAGTGAGTTGCGTCAAATATTCCTGAGATGCTGTCTGACACTGCATTCGCAGTGCTGGCTTGTCATTCATTTTTGATCCTGCCACATGCAGGATGTTGATCAAGTTCCTGAAATGTCTTCTGTAGCTCTACCCCATTCTGCTCTTTAAACTGTTGCAGTCTAGTAACTGTGGCTTCTATCATGCTGTGCCGAAATGTCAACACTGTCCCGTTGCATGACTAAAGACAGTTTATTCACCACGTCTAGGACATCCACGAAAAGAAGTGCATAAGATAAAGCAGACTGATTTCAGTTTTGTGAAGGCCCGCTGTTCTTGGGCACCTTTTGCTGTAGCATCGTGCTCTAGGGTTTGTAAAAGTGCAGGGTATGATCTGTGAGCTGCTTGAACTGCAGCATGCAATGACAGCCACCGAAAACTTGCAGATTCTTTTACGACAGATATCTGATATTTTTATCACTGAGAGTTTCTGATGAAACGTATACGTTATACCATGCCTGCAGAGTTGCTGTAGTATCTGTCACATGTTTGATGGTTACTTGACATTCATTGAATACAGGGTTGTCCTGACATGCTTGTCCTGTGCCAGTGCATGGGCAACACAATGGATCTGAATCAGCCTTGGGTTCACTTGCTGTCTTAACTTTGCACCCAACCCACTGTGCATTCCAGTCATGACGCTGGCACCGTCACTTGCTAGTGTGATGATCTTGATAGGGTCAACTGCATTAGCAGAACACACACACGTAACAGTTCCTCCACAGTTGTGTCTGCTTCCCCCAATCAGGTATTGCAATACAGTCAGTGAAATTAATTTTAACTTGTGCATTGTGTACGCACTTCACATAAATGTTCAGCTTTTTGTGAATGGTTACATCACTAGTTTCATCCACTGTTACCCCAGGGAACTGAGAACCTGCTAAGTGAGCTTTGATTTCTTCCTGTAGGACTTAGTTTATGGAGTCGAGCATGTCATATCTTGCATCCCAAACAGAGTAGACTGTGCCACTGTCTTTCTTGCAAGCCTGGACAGCCTTTTTGTTTTCTGTGGATGTAAAACACCACCTTTAGTGTCAATCCATAAGCAACAGCCGCCCTGTACCCCGTCCCGAAAGATTCCGTTCCTCACCTGTAGAGCTATCAGTGTTCCAGACTGGTTGAGTGATTGCCCTTGTTTGGTAAGGTAGTACATTGTCATTAACTGAGCAACTTTACTGTCATCCTTTGCCTCAGGACCCGAGATCTGCTTCTCAAATGCCACTGGCAGAGACCGTTTTCTTGTTGTTTTCTTTCCAGTGTGCACCAGCAAATGTTCTCTGTTTCTTTCATGTCTGTAGAAAGCAGACACTTGCAGATTGGTGTGCCAGTTGTGGCAAATGGATTGTTTTGCCACCTCTTTACATCAACTGCACTTCCCAACAATATTCCCCTCTGCTTCCTCCTTACAAGCCATGGAATAACTTTGTCCAGCTGTCCCTCCACAGCCTTCATTTCTTGCTGCTTTTAGCAGATGCAGTCTGTTCAGACTGATCATCAGTTTCAACATTCACAATGTCAGCTGTCTCCTGGAATGTGTAGTCACTCAGAGGATGTTGTTGTTTGTTCCTTATCCTTTGGTGTGGAGGATTCTCCCCACCAAATAATCAGTAAGGCTTCGTTGAGACATGCTGTGTGCCGCCATGAGGCTTCCCTCACCCAGCTTCTTCACTCTCCTCCTCCTCTCCTGGCTGCAGTGCACTCTTGACTTGGCCCTGCACAAAAAAGCACAAAAAAAGACACAATATGAACCCTAAGCTCACTAAACTATTGGCCAGAAATAGTTGCGATGCCCTAACTGCCTGAAATAATTGTAAATTGAAAAATGATGCTGTCTGTGTTAAGAAAACACGCTGGTGCCTCCAACGAATGTGTGCAGCCTGCTTGCCACACAGATACACCCATGCACCACCTTCTTCTCCTTGGCGACTGGGGCGGACTGTCCGACCGCGCTTTTTTTTTTTTTTAATTTAAACACTTTTTCTTTTGTCTGCTCTTTCTCTCCTTGCCACATTTTTCCATTGACAGCAAAATGGCTACTAAGAGCCTGTCGTTCCTCCAGCTCTCATCCCCTGGATGAACCAAGGCAGCGCCTCCAAGGGGGAAAATGATTGCGCCCCCCCCCATGAATACTCCTGCTGGCAGCTCTTCCTCCTCATTTCCCCCCTCCTCACCTCACCTGGTGGTGCACAACTCCCAAGGCACCGAAAACACAGGTGGCAAAGGAGAGGAAGGAAAAAATAAATTAGCATTTCATGCATCGCAATTCAAAGCCTGCTCAGGACTCCTGGGCCTGTACTCATGGAGAGTCTCAGGGACTCTCGGGCTGGCAGGCAGTGTCCTGAGCACAAAATGTGTGTAAGGACATGGGTGCCAGTGTCCCCAAGAGCCCTGAAGCCCTGGAAGAAGCTGCCACCTTTAAATACCTTGGTGTCCTACTCAATCCCTCCCTCTCTTCAGCAGACCACATCTACTCTCTGGCTCTAAGATTCCACCAAAAATTAGGTGCAGCCTGCAGATTTTGGCAATACCTTACCCCAGAAGCCAGACTGGCCATCGTCCAGGGTAACCTACTACCAGTCTTGGACTACTGCTCTCCCATCTATGCTAGGATGACCTCAACCCTGCTGTCCAAGCTCTCTTCTGCTTACAACAGTGCATGTCATTTCACCCTGCTAGCCCCGCTTTCTACTCACCACTGTGTCCTCTACAATACGCTAGGATGCTCCCACTGCAAGGCTGCTTCTCCCTCACCAGCTTGGTTGACTCCACCATCCAGACTGGCCAGAAGTCCCCCCTTGCAGCCATCCTCTTGGTTCGTACAGTTCATCATCGCCTACGCTCTCACAGTATCCCCCTCTGTATATTCCCAGGGTATCCACAAATATGGGCAGTAGAGCTCTGTCGGTAGCTGCCCCGATGTTATGAAATCAACTACCTGCCAAGCTCTGCTCCACCGACACCCACGGCCACTTCAAATCTTGCCTCAAAGAGTGGCTCGTGGCAACCTCTGGGTGCCGAGGTTTCCTGGCTAGTCCATATACTGCTGTGTATAGCATGCAGTGCCTCCCTGGATAGTCCATATACTGCTGTATACAGCATGCATTGCCTCCTGGTTAGTCCATATATTGCTGTATATAGTAGGCATTGCTTCCTTGGATAGTCCATATACTGCTGTGTATAGCATGCATTGCCGTCCTGGATAGTCCATATACTGCTGTATATAGCATGCATTGCCTCCTTGGTTGTCCATATACTGCTGTGTATAGCATGCATTGCCTCCCTGGATAGTCCATATACTGCTGTATACAGCATGAATTGCCTCCCTGGATAGTCCATATACTGCTGTATATAGCATGCATTGCTTCCTTGGACAGTCCATATATTGCTGTATATAGCATGCATTGCCTCCCTGGGTAGTCCATATACTGCTGTATATAGCGTGCATTGCTTCCTTGGATAGTCCATATACTGCTGTATATAGCATGCATTGCCTCCTGGATAGTCCATATACTGCTGTATACAGCATGCATTGCCTCCCTGGATAGTCCATGTACTGCTGTATATAGCATGCATTGCCTCCCTGGATAGTCCATATATTGCTGTATATAGCGTGCATTGCTTCCTTGGATAGTCCATATACTGCTGTATACAGCATGCATTGCCTCCCTGGTTAGTCCATATATTGCTGTATATAGTAGGCATTGCTTCCTTGGATAGTCCATATACTGCTGTGTACAGCATGCATTGCCTCCCTGGATAGTCCATATACTGCTGTATATAGCATGCATTGCCTCCTTGGTTAGTCCATATACTGCTGTGTATAGCATGCATTGCCTCCCTGGATAGTCCATATACTGCTGTATACAGCATGCATTGCCTCCCTGGATAGTCCATATACTGCTGTATATAGCATGCATTGCTTCCTTGGACAGTCCATATATTGCTGCATATAGCGTGCATTGCCTCCTGGGTAGTCCATATACTGCTGTATATAGCGTGCATTGCTTCCTTGATAGTCCATATACTGCTGTATATGGCATGTAAATATTGATGCATTTGTGTTTCTACCAATACAGGTATAAGCTTTGTAGATGTGTGTATTACAAACCTTGTACCTTTGTGGAACTCTGCCTCAAGCTACCCTGTATTCTAGTATACCATTGTTAGCTGCTTATTGTAAACTGTACATTGTTTGTAATCATGTTTTATTGTCTGTCGACAGTCTTACGCATTGCTTTTTGTAACTGTGTGCCACTGTATGGTACATAGATACATAGACAGTGTCGGCAGATAAGGGCCTATGGCCCACCTAGTCTGCCCATTTGAGCTTGTAAGTTCAGTTTGTTTTCCCAGAAATCTATTTCCCTACCCTGACCTCTAGAATTCCTTTATGTCTATCCCATGCATTCTTAAATCCCGTGATTGTTTCAGCCCCACCACTTCCTCTGGCAGGGTGTTCCACTTGTCCACCACATCCGCTCTGTGAAGAAATTCTTTCTCATGTTTTCTGAATCGTCCTCCCTCCAACTTCATCCCATGCCTCTAGTCCTGAAACATCTTTTCGCTTAAAAATAGTGTTTTCCTGCACCCCGTTCCTCCCTGTAAGATACTTGTATGTCTCTATCATATCCCCCTCTCCTCTCTCTTCCAGGGAGTACATGTTCAGTTCCTTCAACCTGTCTTCATAGGACTTGTGATGCAAACCCATGCACCATCTTTGTTGCCCTCCTCTGAACCTTCTACTCCCTGTCTATGTCCTTACGTAGGTATGGTCTCCAGAACTGTACACTGTACCCAGGTGGGCCTCACTAGTGTCTTTGTATAGCGGACTATGACCTCCTTTCTGCTGGTGATGCCCTGCCTATACCTCCCAGCATTCTATTCCTTTACTTTACATGCCTTGTCACACTGTTTCCCTATCTTGAGGTCATCAGAGATGACAACCCTAAGATCCCTTTCCTGCTTGGTGCATGCTATATCCTCACCCCCAACTGATATATTGTGCCAGGGTTTTGTAGCCCCATATGCATTATCTTGCACTTCTTTTGCATTGAATTTCAACTGCCAAACCCTTGACCATTCTTCAAGTTTCTGCAGGTCCCTTCATTCTGTCTACACCTCTGGTGTGTCTACTCTGTTACAGAGCTTTGTGTCATCAGCTTAACAGTGAAATTCTGCCTTCTATATCCTGTGCAATGTCACTGATGAAGATGTTGAATAGACCGGTCCCAGAACTGATCCCTGTGGTACCCCACTGGTCACTTTCTCCTCTGTGGAGTGACAGCCATTTACCACCACCCTCTGTGTCCTGCCACCCAGCCAGTTACCTACCCACCACTACACTGTCCTGCCCACCCATATTCCCCAGTTTGTGTAACAGTTCTAGTGTGGCACAGTGTCAAAGGCCTTGCTGAAGTCCAGATAGGCTATGTCCATTGCTCTCCCTGATCCACCTCCCTAGTCACCCAGTCAAAAATTCAATGAGGTTGGTCTGACAGACCTCCCCGGTGAAAACCATGCTGCCTTGGGTCCTGTAGTCCATTGAAAATCAGATGTTCCACTGTCTCTCTTCAGTAGTGCTTCCACTGATCTTCCCATCACCGAGGTGAGAAGCTGACTGGTCTGTAGTTCCTTCGCTTCCTCTCTTTGTTCCACTTTGCACAAGGGGACTCACATCTGTCCTCCAGTCTTTGGGTACCTCCCTGTTTCCAGTGATTGGCTGAACAGGATAGCCAGAGGTTCAGCCACCACCTCTTTAGTTCTTTAATGACCCTGGGTGCACCTCATCTGGCCCCATTGCTTTATCAGCTCTATTACTTCCAGTCTTTCAGGACCCTTTCTCGTGTAAAGGGACTTCAGTCCATTTCTGCACCATTTCACCCCTTGTACCCCTTCAGACCCATTACCCTCTTCCTTAGTAAAGACTGGAGCAGAAATACCTGTTCAATATGTCAGCTTTACTGTTGTCATCCTCCACGCTGTGTTCATCCTCCTCTCAGTCTCACTATCCTCCCTTTGTCCTTTCTTTTTCACTTATGTACCTGTAAAGTTGTTTTGTCCCTTTAACCACTGATTTTGCAATGTGTTCTTCTGTCTGAGCTTTGCTTCCTCATCTGACTTCCCTGCCTCCCTTTGTTTCTCCTGACTTCTCCCTATCCCTTCTGCCTGTGTCTTTGTATTGCCTGAATGCAATCTTTTGGCTTTCATACTTTGCCACTTTGGAAAACCATAATGGTCTCCTCTTTTCTTTTCCTCTTTGCTAACCTGCTTAATGCATAATTCTGTTGTTCTTATAATCCCCATTTTAAATACTGCCCACTGTTCCTCAATCCCGATTCCTGTCCCATTCCCCATCGCCTCTTTCAAGCATCTCCATTTTCCCAAAGTCTGCCCCCTAAAAATCCAGGATACGTGTTTTTGTGGTTTGGTTCGCCTTTTCTGTGATTTCAAACCACAATGATCAGGTCATCACACTCAGGTGCTCCCCCACTGTTACCCCCCATCACACTGTCCCTGTTTGTGAGCACAAGGTCCAGTATTGCCTTCTGCCGAGTTGGTTCCATGACCAGTTGCTTGAGGAAGGCACCCTGAAGGGAGTCCAGGATAAATCTGCTCCTAGTTGATGCTGCTGCTGGGATGCTCCAGTCCACGTCTGGTATATTGAAGTCATATATTGGTGGCCCGGGTCATGCCTGAAAACGGTCCCTGGGATCAGCACACTCCCCCGGTTACCAACGGCATAAATAAATAAATAAGAAGCAACATAATAATCATTGGAGATTCTATAATCAGCGGTATAAAATGGGGAAGAGGGTTGGACCCCCCAGAACAAAACAGTAGTAACTAGCGTGCCGGGATTGGTGGCAGCAAATACACCACTAAGGGTAAAACATCTGCAGAGTAAGCAGGGGAGCAAGCCAGACCTGGTGCTGCACGTTGGTACCAATGACCTCGCAGGGGAGGAGGTGGAGGGGGATGCAGGAGAGATTTCGGAACATAGCAAGGACATGCAGGGAGTCAGTTAACTTGTTGGCATTTTCAGAAATCATCCCTGTCCCAAGGGCAAGAATGGCTAGGAAAATGAGAATAAACAAATTCAACGTATGGCTGGAGGACTAGTGTAGGGAAGAGGGGTATGGTTTTATAGGAAAAGGGGGTGATATATGGTCAGACAAAAGATTATACAGCCATGACAGACTTCACCTAAATTGGGAAGGTAAGAACATTTTAAAAGGCAGATTGGGAATCTACATGGCAAAGGAGCTGGTTTAAATTGCTATGGAGGAGGAGGAGGGGAGGCCAGACAACCACCCCTCACATAGGCAAAGAACTCTGGGAGGGTGGGGGAAGAGCTGTCAGAGAGAGAACGAGGGGAGGGCAGGAGGATGGGGGGGAAGTGAGGGACATTAAAATTAACACAAAAAGCAGGGATACAGTGGGGACAAAGTGGATGGTCATTTTACTGAATGCACGTAATATTGGGAACAGAATAGCAGAACTGCAAACCCTCCTGGCAGAGGGCGTGGTGGATATGGCGGCCATTACAGAGACCAGAGCCACAGCACATCGTGACTGAGATCTGTCAATCCCAGGGTATAAGCTGTTTAGACAGGACAGAGTAACAGAGAAGGGGGGGGGTGCGGCTTATATCAAGGAGAGAATAGTGTGCACAAGGGAGGAAGAGCTGGGGGGGCATTGAAACCCTGTGGTTGCAACTCCAGAGCAATAGGGGCAGGAAAATCAGGTTGGGGGTCATAGATAGACCACCAGATCAGGGCGAAAAGTTGGATGAAGTACTATGTTCTCAGCTGAGGAATGCAGCAGGGAGAGGAGAGGTAGTAGTGACAGGAGACTTCAATCTGCCCAAAAAAGACTGGGGCACTCCTGCCACATCCTGCGCAAGAAGCCAAACAATACTAAATGCCACCCAGGATGGCTTCTTGATGGAGTATGTGACGAGTCCTACCAGAGGGGAAGCCCTCGTGGACCTGATGCTCACTAACGGGGAGCACATCAAAGAGGTTGACGATTGGGAGCCCCTGGGTGGAAGTGACCCAAACTCAGTGTGTGGTTCAGGATAGACATGGGCAAGGAAGACACCCCATCAAAGACTAGGACACTGGATTTCAAAAAGCAACTAGCAAAATGAGGGAAATGATTAGGGAGGACCTGGGAGCATAGAGGAGGGAATGGGGTGGAGACTGTGGGAAACCATCAAGAAGGCCATTCATAAAGCATCAAGCAGTTGCATGAGAATGAGGGGCAAGAAAGAGGGCTGACAACCAAGCTGGTTCAATGGGGACGTTGCTAGAATAATATGGGAAAAGAGGGCAGCATACAAGAAAAGCAAAATAACAGCTGGGGAGGAGGACATAGAGGAATTCCGGAGGCTTGCCAAGCTAGCAGGCAAGGAGGTACAGAACGCCAAAGCATGGAAAGAGCTACAAATAGCTAAGGGAATAAAGAAGGGTGAAAAAGCCTTATTTAACTATATAAAAGAAAAGAGGGACAGAAAAGATGACATAGTCAGACTCAAGAAAGGGAGGATTGGGTCACAGATGACAGGTCCAAGGCAGAAGTTTTAAACCAATACTCTGCTCTGTCTTCATTAAGGAGAAAGAGGGACCAAATGCCAGAAGTGGGAAAAGTGGAGGAGGAATGGGGGTGACCCAATTGGGAACATGGGGTCAGAGGGCGAGGGAGGGCTGATGGCCCTGAAGGGAATAAGTCTCTGGGGCTGGATGAGATACACCCCAGAGTGCTCAGGAGCTGGCTGACAAAGTGGCAGGCCCTTAGCAGCCCTATTCAACAGCTCCCTGGACTCGGGGGTGGTACCAGAGGAGTGGAGAACTGCGCACGTGGTGCCACTCCACAAAAGTGGACCAAGGGAGGATCCAGGCGACTATAGGCCAGTCAGCATTACCTCAGTAGTGTGTAAGCTTATGGATTCAATAATAAAGGAGGGGTTGGTGTGGTACATGGAGGGCAATGGCCTACAGGACAATAAACAGCTCGGGTTTGTGACAGGCAGATCGTGCCTAACAAACTTAGTGGAGTTCTTTGACTGGGTCACAAAGGCAGTAGACAAGGGGCAGGCAGTGGATGTTATATATCTAGACTTTAGCAAGGTCTTCATTTCGGTGCTGCACAGGAGGGTAATCGCAAAACTGAGGGGACTAGGGGTAGGGAAGAAAGTAGCAAGATGGGTTGAAAATTGGTTGGGAGGGAGAATGCAGAGGGTACTAGTCGGTGGGGGGGAACTTCTAGTGCAAAGGAGGTCACCAGTGGGGTTCCACAGGGGTCAGTGTTGGGGCTGGTACTATTTAATGTCTTCATAAGAGAAATAGAAGGCTGTTTAGGGCAAAATGTGCTTGTTCGCTGACGACACCAAGCTCTGTGGGAGGGTGGATGCACAGGAGGAATACAAGAGCCGAGGCGAGACTTAGCCAGACTGGAGAAATGGTCAGGAATTTGGCAACTGGGATTCAGGGTCAAAAAGTGCAAAGTGATGCACATCGGGGCAAAGAACCCACAAGCAGAGCACTACTTGGGAAAAGTACAGATAACTGGGACTGAGGAAGAAAAGGACCTGGGGGTTATAATTACAAATGACGTGAAACAAACGGATATACTATGTTATCTGAAACTCGGTATCCTGACGCTCAGGATACCGAGTCCAAATGGCCAAAATCCAGAAACCCAACGGACCACTTGGCCCAATGTAATGTCAGGCAACACAGCAGCATATGCCTCACATCTTCCTTTATATGGGGGCTGTGGCCCCCACACTCTGTAACTAAAATGTCTGACTGAGGGGAGTGACCTCACCCCAGAGTAAAATGTTAAGTAGTTACAGGGGTGCACTGTGTAAAATGATGTGACCTGGACAAGAACCCGGGTCACACACAGCACACTGGCCAACATACCGGTGATTTACCCCTCCACACCATCCAGGCAGCTCAGTCAGCAACCCCATCCAGCTGTCCTTTCTTGTACTGTAGAAGGGGTAAGGTAGCATTCCGTCACATCCTCTACCTTGCCCTGTTGGGAGGAATACCATCGGGTTTATTACCGCTGGGATATCCCATGTATCGGGCAGTGCTGACCAGGGTACTGGTTGTCGGATAGTGAGCTTCAGGATAAGGTAAGTATACCAAACAAACATCTCAGTGCAGAAAGGCAGTGGCAAAAGCAACCAGGATGCTGGGATGTATAGCAAGGGGTTTAGCAGCAGGAACAGTGAGGTAATCATGCCTTTGTATAGGTCACTGGTGAGGCACACTTGGAGTATGGAGTGAGGTTTTGGAACCCATACCTAAACAAGGACATCAAACTGCTAGAAGTTGTGCAGAGGAGGGCAACTAAAATGATCAAGGGTCAGCAGGACAGATCATACGAGGAAAGGTTGGAAACACTGGGGATGTACTCCCTGGGAGAGAGAAGGCTGAGGAGGGACATGATTGAGACCTTCAAATACTCAAAGGGTGTAAATAAAGTTGAGTGTGAAAGTCTCTTCTACAAAAGAGAGAACACCATTACAAGGGGGCATAATCTAAAGCTGGTGGGGGGGTACAGGAGAGGCATGAGGAAACATTTCTTTACAGAAAGGGTGGTGATGGCCTGGAATGAGCTGCCTGAAAAGGTGGTTGAAGCTAAGGCAGTTGGAGCGTTTGAAAAGGCCTGGGACAGGCACAGAGGGAAACAAGGGTACAGGGATGGTGAAGTGAGAAAGGGGGAGGACAGAAGGGGGGGCATGAGGCACTGGTGAAAAGCCGGGTCTTAACAACAACATGAGCAGCCAAGTGGTCTCCTTCTGCTGGCAACTTTTGTATGTTCTTGTGTCACAATGCTGGAATGTTTCCTGAGACCACGTCGCTCATTTGCCAGTAACTCATGCTGCGATAGGTTATTGAGATAATTGATCAGTTACTACCCTTTCTAAAGTTTTTGATGGGGGCGTGGCTAAGATGGAGATCGGGCGGTAGTTAGATGGCAGACTGTGATCTCCCTCTTTGAACAGCGGGGTCACATGGGCTTTTTACCATGACTCTGGTACTTGCTCAGTGGACAGGAACAGATTGAAAATTATCTGTGGGGGAACGTGACCTTGCTAAGTACTAGTTTGAGTAGTTCCATGTCTAATTTGTCAGGGTTAGTCCTAGTTTAAATTTTTGTTCTTATTAGGTAACCAGGCACTTCAGCCCAAGTGGGCTTTTTAAAGTAGAAAGAAGGCCTGGCAGGGTGGTCATTTGTGACTCGTTCAGTGGGGCGGTGAGTTGGGGGGCCTGGAGTGTATGCCGATAGGTCGCTGAAGGATTTGTTAATGGAGTCAGCAGTGTTCTTATCTAGATTGAGGAGCCCGCCTCTACAATAGAGTAGGGCAGGGATCCTTTGGATTTGCCCAGTGTTTCATTTACGCCACTCCACAGTTGTTTAGGGTGGTTGAATAGTTGTTTTTTTTGCTGGGTTTTGTGAAATGCAGCCTTTGCTTCCCTGATGCAGGAGTTTACTATGTTCCCTAGTTCTTTGTGTTGTATGAGGTATTTGTTTTGTCTCAACTCTTTCTACAGGACCCAAGCTCTGTCCCTTTCCCTAGGCAGGGACTTGATGACAGGCGTGAACCAGGCAGAGGGTCTTGAAAGGGGCAACTATGTCACAGATCCTGTTACTCTAGAGGATGAAATGCTCCAGGGCGATGTTGGGCTCCAGGGCGGGGTTGGGCTCCAGGGCGAGGTCTGGGCTCCAGGCGATGTTGGGCTCCAGGCCGAGGTTGGGCTCCAGGCCGATGTTGGGCTCCAGGCCAAGGTTGGGCTCCAGGCCGATGTTGGGCTCCAGGCGCTATGTTGGGCTCCAGGCCGAGGTTGGGCTCCAGGGCGAGGTTGGGCTCCAGGGCGGGTTGGGATCCAGGGCTATGTTGACATCTCTTGTACCGGCCAAGAAGGACCAGTCAATTTGTTGGAGTAAGACTTGGAAATAAGTGAGCCTGCGGGTGTGGAATACTCTGGCTTTTATGCTGGAGGGCTCACTTTGACCACCTTGGCGGACCATCTGTAGGTGACTGGGAGGTGGTCACTGAGGAAGTCAGGCAGGACAGCGTGTAAGATGACCCTCTCAGGTTAGCTAATAAGGATCCAATCTAGCAGGGCGGCAGTACCAGTTTTGTAGTTAACTCTAGTAGGGGAGATAATCACCTAGGTTAGGTATCTAACCCTGGCGCCATTATTCCAAGGGCTTCTACCCCTGTCTGCCTTCCTAACTGCAGGTTGAGGGGCCTGGGTTCGTGACTAACTGGTACCGGGGTCTCCCTACCAGTGGTAATACTATGATTATGGTGCCTCCACCCAGAGTAGTGCTCAAGTGAGTAACTGTCACAGTAGGTACTGCCCTCTGGGAAGCTAATACCACCCACAATCCCGCCTAGTGACCTTTTTCACTTAGTTTTGCAACTGCAATTCTTGACCCCTATAACACAGATTAATACCAGCATTAATGATATGATCATGTGCAATCCACTTACCCACAGTGTTCAGTCTCCTGGCATTTACCTGCAACTCCTGTAAAAGACAGCTTCAATACAACCATGTGCATTCGGAATGCTTTGTGATTGCAGCAACCTTATACCAGGTAATGATGTGCTCACAAGCCGTTAACAGTAAAACAATAAATCAGGTCTATTGAGGGGACGTGAACAAGGGAGGGGCGAGACTCTAGGTTAGTGATTACTTTGCTGTGCTGAGACAGGTTTCATTTACTTTGAATCACTTGCACTTTATCAGTCAGTGCAACTACTGAGTACCCAGAGTGGAAAAACAGACATGCCTGAATGGTGCCGTGGGTTGGCCGGCATTGCAGCTGTAGTCAGGGCCCTTAGTGGAAGAAAGGTGATTAAATATGAGCAACAGACTTGTAGAAGCATAAACCCTTTGTAACCCTGGTGGATGGCCCAGTCACATTTAAACACATTAAACTGGCAAACTGAATCAGATAAGGGAAAGGGGAAATTGTTTAACCAGGAGAGGCACAGTAAGCCGAAGCTTGTTTACAGGCGTGACCTGGGAGCATAAGGAAGTTAAGTGGCTTGCTCAGAGTCACACAGTATGCAAGTGGGGGCTGTGGGATTCAAACCCAGGTCTCCAGATTTGCAGCTCTGAGCCTTAAACCATTGTGCTATACTGCCTCCAGATGGTACCTTTAAACATTTAATTGCTTGGTTGAAGGGAGCTACCCTGGTTTTACTCACTGTACCCAGATGGATAAAGTAAGGCACTAGCGACATCAAGACCTGTTGCTTCCTCGAGTTGTACTCACTGTACCCAGATGGATAAAGTAAGGCACTGGTGACATCAAGACCTGTTGCTTCCTCGATTTGTTGGTGGGGACTGGGGCTGACACGACTCACCTCCACTTCACGGCTTTTCCGTGTAGGTGGCCGCAATGTGCATTCAGTTGCTGTGCAGGGCTGATACCCCAATACTGGTTTCTCGCCAGGATGCTGGTGATGATACAGAAAGAGTCTGAATGGGCCTCTGGTGGCATAGGCCCAGATGAGGAAAATGTCTTTTGCAAGTCTGCATGCTGGTGAACCCTCAGCTGGGCTTTGGCAAAATCCTTTCACAGGATTGGCTTCTGGTTTGGCACGGGAGTCCCAGGATCAATGTTTCCACACACACGGTAGGCAACAGTTGCAGTGGCTGAAGTACAGCAAACTTTCTACTTTTGGTATCTAACTGGTTTCCCATTTCTAGCTCTTGGCTACAGAAACCTTTTGGTCCACTTCTTTCCTGCTGTTATGCGGTCCTGGAATCAGTCAGTCCCCTTTTTTGGAACCAAGCTGGGTCAACATGAGGCAAGACAGGCCTCTCCCTGTGGAGTTTCTCTCAGCCCACAAGCAGGTTGTTTCCTTCTCGATGGCTCGAGCAGACTGAACTGCCATGAACACAGTTATTACTGAAGAACTGGGGTAGCTGGATTCCAGTTGGCTACCCTTGCTGTCAATCACAGTTCGAGGATCCTCATTAGTTAGTTTAGGTGCCAACCTGAAAGTTCACAGTTTCACCCATAAGGCATTGTAATTAGGACCCCTTGGTTCCGACTGGTCCACAGTGGAAGTCCAGGACCAAAGATGGTGGCTCCCATCAGGGAAACGATACTGGCATACATAATAACGTATGTATTTTGCTAGGAACAAAGCTTTGAAGTAAATGTTTACGGCACATGCTGGAGCTGCCTCGCCCCGCTATTCGACAGCAGAGTGGAGCAGATCAAGGTAAAGCCGGGCTGGTCGTGAACCTCGTTATACTCGGACCCAGCCCAGGCTGCTTACACACTGCATGGCTCTTAAAGGGATAGCGTGACGGCATACCAAGGTACACCCACATAGATCACAGCACAGCAGCACTGGACTTGGGTTTAACCTCCTTAGCTGGATGTCTACCAGGCAGTGGGCATTACTGGAGCCCAGGGAGATACTACCAAAAAGTGTGGATTGACACTTGCTTACTTTTACCTTTTTCTTAAGATTTAAATTCTCCTTAAATTCACTTGAAATTGTATTTATTCCACAGACGTTCTTGTGGTAATTTCTTATCTTACGAGTGGCTTACTTTTGGCTGTGTACGCAACGGAATATGCTAATTTTCAATCCTATTATTTTTGGCTGCAAAAAAAATGCAAAACTGCTTCTTTCGAATGGATTTATTTGTACTTATTTTGGCTTTATTTGAAGGTAAATATGCAAATTTTTAATCCTGTATTACTTTGGATTTTTAATAAATGTAAAAATGTTTTTGTTTAAGCCAAAGAACTCCAGATGGATTACCTGTGGCTTATATTTGGCTGCATACGCAACAAAATATGTAAATGAGCAGGTTTTGCTTATATTTGGATTTCTTTTTAGAAAGATTCTATTTACACTGTAAATGTATTATCCATGGATTTAATGCATTTACAGTATAAATAGAATACTCCTAGAAAGAAAGTCTACTGTAACCAGAACTTACTGATTTACATATTTTGCTGCATATGCAGCCAATTGTAAGGCATAAATAATCCATTATGATTTCTTTTGGCAAAAAACAAGCTTAGCTGTATCTTTGTCCCTTTTTTTGTGTAACAATACTCAACAAATTATTGTTTTTAATGAGTACCTAGCCATGTACTATCTCTGCTACCACATAAAACTGTCTGTATAGTTGTACTTGTTTATTAACGGACTGTAAGTAACTCTGGGTGCTCCTGAAAATGGGGCGCCAGTCTCAGTGAGCCAGACCAGTCAACAAAGTTCTATAAATCGGTCAATGAATGAATAAATAAATAAATAAATATGGGGACAACATCTGGTCAGCACCATAAAACAGAACAAAATTATAAAATGTTTGTAAATGTGAGCAAAGGTAAACTTACAGATAGCAAAATACCAGCAGTTATGGGTGAGCACATCCCGAATAATAATTCCAAATATCACAAAATCCAACTAGCATCCCAAGTATTTCCCATTATTCATGGTATTCATACAAGGGAATTAATTTAAAAAAGACCCGGTCCTTTCCTAGGTGACAAGGCTAGTCCCTAGGCCACACTCTCCACTTACACCATCACACCTTCCCTGTTCTGCCACACAGGTAACAAAAAACTGTATACTCTTGCCATTTTAAAAGCCCCTCCAGCCAACCCCCACCCCCAAATCATCATTATTTATATATGCTAGGTCCCTACTGAACCACAAGCCATGATCTGGGGCAACATGTAGCAAGATATCCAGGATAACCTGTCCCCCAACCCACAGCACATTCAGCCACCAGCTCTTTCAATCCACAAGCTGAATGACAGAGTGCAACAGTGTGCGTGATCGGGAGGGAGGAGGCAGAGTGAGTGTAATTCATGAAGCTGTACATAAATTGATCTTCCTAGCCTTATCAATGACACTCACCACTCTGGACACTCCCTCTCACTCACTGGCACCTTTCTGCTGTATTGAGCAGCTCACTAACAGAGCAGGCGGTCACATGCCGTGGGTTGGGGGTGGCGACTGGGCCTGAATATCAATATAAAGCCGATTTCTGCAGTGGTTTCTAAAACCAGTAATCCACCTTTTAGGACTGTTCAGTGAAAATAATTCACCATTTAGAACATGAATTACTTCTCTGAACAGCTGCTCTAATCACACTCATGGTCCAGCAAACCAGACACTGGGCCTGGATTAGAACAGATAACAGGGAAACCCTCTCAGGAGTGCACATTTCAAAACAGGAACCAGTAAAAATAACTTTCAAGTACTGGGTGCCATTTTGAAATCAGCACTCATGAAATTGTTTGCCCGTCACCTGTATGTTGTAGAAACAGCCTCTCATATCATCACATGTAGTGAACCAGTCTCCTTGCAGAATGCACTGGTAACCTCGCACCTCGTGAGGTTAGTGACATCATGAGAGCACTCAAGTCTCATGCTCACGATGTCACTAACCTCAGTCATTGTAAGGTTAACAGTTTGTTCAGCATGGAGTGTGGCTCAGTATTCCCTATCTGTGCCTGCAGCCATACCACCTTGGAGCCTTCTACTATAAAATGTCATAAGTAAACAAGGTCAGATCTGTTTGGTGGAGACCTCCAACAAACACCAGATAGGGAAAATGCTGACAATAGATCTTTTCTCCAAGCCAAAAAATACACAAATCAAGTTGCTACACATTACAAAGGCATGGGTACCTTGTTATATGCCTCTTGCCTTACAGGCAGTTAGGTAATTAAATAGGACTTAGCTGCCCCATCAGAGTCAGGGAGTCCAGAGTTGGGGTGTTCTCGGTTTGGGGAATTCTGGTAGGGCCTGAAAGGGAAGAACAGAGAAGGTTGAGAAGACGCATTAGGTCAGAGGTCCTAGAGGAGAGATTGGGGGATGGTAGAATTAAATTAAGATACTTATCTGATTGATGTACAGTCTGGCCAGACCTGTAGAATTAGAGAGAAATAACAGATTAGTACAGAGAACATATAGTAGCAAGGGACAAGCGGGTGCAGAGGAGCAGTAGGGTCTGAGGACTTGGGTGTGACCAAAAGTATAGTAAATAAAAAAAATAAAGTAAGGGGTACAGTACAGCAATGGAGTAAAAGAAGGAGTTTTATATTGAAGGCTCAGCAAACCTCTTAGTGCCCTCACGTGCCTGCTGGTGGCCAGCAGATTTAAGCAGTAGCTCTAATGGGCTAGTAGGATGCTCCTGGGCTAGTGGTCCCTGCATTATTTAAAAGGAACACTTGTGATTGAGGGGTCTTGAGTTGTCCCAGGAGGCCAGTGTTGGTATAAGCGTGGCGGTGTTGTAGGCCAACTGCCTCATGGCCAGTGGCAAATGGTGTTTTTTTTTTTTTTGTTATTCTGTTTAACCTTTCCCTGGTATCTAGTGTATGGTGGTGGTGGTGGTGGGGGTCCTGAGCCCTGATATGTAGAAGGCAGGGAGGTTGGTTGGAAAAGCGCGGACCAGAAACTCTGTCAATGTTGCTATGCAACCATCAGTTTAACGCTACTGCGCAACAATGACAGTGCTGGCAGGCACTTTCAACTCACAGCCCACACAGAGTTCAGGATATAGCCTGCTCCATGTGGGTGGGGAAGAAGATGGAGATTTTGGGGAGGGGGAGAAGGTTGGGGCAAATATGCCTCTCTCTACCGATCAGCCACAAAGTGGCTCTGTAAAGAGCCCTCAAGGGGCTGATTAAAAGGGTCCAGAGGTCGGGCAGTCAGCAATAGGTGGCAGGAACCGCCAGCTGAGTCACATGGTGGCAGACTGTAGGTGCCCAGAGGGACCCGGAAGAAATGGACTGGGAAAGCAAACACACAGGACAGGGGCCATAATGGACAAGCTGCACTGCAGCAGAAGGCCAATGCCTGGAATGGACTTAAAAGTAGCTGTGGGTGGAAGGCAGGCAGGTGGGCTCCCTCGGGGGAGCGGAAACAGCAAGCACTGCATACAATAGAGCTACACAGCAGCTAATGTCAGGGCACCAGGGGCTAACTAAAGGATTGGGTGGATGGAGGAAAAGAACCGCATAAGGTCCAAGAGAGACCAGAATTAAAAACACACAGCAGAAAACAGAGCGAGCCCCGACATGCTATAACTATAAACAAGTTTATGCAACAGGGGTAGACATAAATGGAGTGTGATAAATCCCTTTATCTGTGTAACTCTGTGCATGAATGCAGAATCGTACATTTATACACAGTTATTACTATGTTATCCTCCAGTAATGTACACAGTAGACTGCCCGCTGTCTGGCACTACATACCAGTATCTCGCCTTTAGTTTTGTTTCTTGCAGTGTTCAGGTTGCCCATCCCTCACCCACACCACCTGCCACTTAGTCATCAGTACTTCTAACTGTTCTCCCAACTACCATAAAGTAATAATTTTTTCTGTTGACAGTTTTTTTTTTGGGGGTATTTTTATTTTTGCCTTTATCATCAAAGCTTTGTTCAACTGGCTGCTCCAAACTGCTCCAGCTGTCATACTCCTCTACATGCTGCACTCTGTCCTCTCCGCACCTTGATATACAAAGTAGACACACATTTTTTTTTTTTTTTGATGCTTTGAAAAGTGGACAAGTGATAATCCCGCCTTGGCTTCCCAGCCTTACTACAACTGCCACCAGAGCCCCCCAACATTTAGAAAACTGTCACACGTTTTTCCAAACTGCATGCTCAAACCCTGCTTGTGATGACCCCTCACTCCCTCTCTCACAGTTCTGCTTTGGTTTCCGATCTCACTACAACTGCCACAGAAGCTCCTGGCAGCACACAGAACTGTCTAGTAACAAAAATGGACACAAGCATTTATTCAAACAGCTGCCTACTTACAAACTCCACAAAGGACTCTGTTCCACTCGGGTTTCCCCCGAAGCTTCAACAACTGCCGCTACTCCCCCCAGCAGTCTGCTCTCTCCTTGTCCACTGGTAACTAAACTGTAGGAAACAAAAAAGTAGATCAATTATGTTATTTTAAAATAAAACAAAAACAAAAAGAAAAACAATGAGAGCTGTAAAAAAGCAGTGTCACTAACCCACAGAAACACGGAATCTGTCACCAGAAAAAGAATCACTTGCTCACTAAGTCTGCCCAGATGTTCCCTGTCAAGTCCTTCCCCGCAAACCCTAAATGGTCTTGTGACCCTCCCGCTTCCCTGCTTATTTACAGATATTCCCCATGTCTATGCCACACATGCTTTAAGCTCCCCCACCATTTTTTCACCTCCACCACTACTGCTTTCAGTCTGTTCCAAGTGTCTACTACCCTTTCAGTGAAGTAGTAATGCCTCACATCCCTCTTACCCCCCAAGCTTCATCACATGCCCCCCATCCAGGTGGTCTTTCTCATTTGAAGGAACCCCCTTGCACCCTGTTTACCATTGTTAGGTACGTGTGGGTTTCCGTCATGTCCCCTGTTGAGCTCCTCTCTTTTAGGGTGTACATGTTGAGAACCCAGTCTATCCTCACAGGGCTTTTGGTGCAACCCATACACCATTTTAGTTACTCTTTGAACTGCCTCAACTCTACGGTTTTTCTGGGTCTTACTAATGAGTGATACACCTGCAACACCACCACCGCCACCGCCTTCCTCCTCCTGCTGAAAGTATCCCTCCCTATGCACCCTCACATCTTGCTAGTATTACCCACTGCTTTGTAACACAGCCCTGCAACTTTAAGATCATGTAATAACCCCAAGGTTCCTTTCCTGCTTAGTGACTGTCAGTACCACCCCTCAACCCTATAAAGCAGCTGCTGGGTCCTATGCCCTCGGTGCACGACTCTGAACTTTCTGGCGTTGAACACCAACTGCCATGATCTTGGCCATTCCTCTAGTTTCTCCAAGAGCCATGTGCACTCTCTCTCTCTGCTCTTCTTAGTGCCCACCTTACATATTTTGGTATGGTTGTCTGCAAAAGCATTACCTTCTCTGCCAGTTTTTCTGCAGTGTCACTTATGAAGACACTGTAGAAAACCAGTCCCAATACTGAGCCGTGCTGCTCACTGACCCTCAGCTACTACTTTTTGTTTTTTCACCTGCATCTCTTATCGGCTCCCTTCTGCACCGCAGCACCATCACACTGGCATCGACCAGGACTTGCTCTGCCGTAGAATAGATCCAGTATGTGGAGGAGCTGCCTGGGTAGCCAGGATAGTCTCACATGTTCTTCCATCCCCTAGGATGTGAGCAGCAAGGGTGCACAAACATGTCCACAGATGTGCATAGATGTGCATGGCGAAGCACCAGCCAACATCTTTCCACCCATGAGTTGCTCCCGACTGCACTGCTAACTTGTGGTTACTCAGTTGGCAGTACAACAGCGGAGCTGGCAGTTCTCCCTCCCTGGAGGACAGCATCTCCTAGATCACTTGATCCTCCTCCTCCTCCCCTCAGTGAGCCCCCGACAATGAGAGCTCGTTCTTGAACTTGGGTCACCTGTGCCTCGGGCTGTAGCACTACCACTGAGCTGAAGGGCTGTCTCATTAAACCAGTTTCTATTAAATTCACCACTTTGGATCCCCCAGGCTGCTCATTCCTTAATCACTCTCCTGAAGGGCACTATGTTGAAGGCCTTACAGTCCAGTTAGCAGCACACTGTTTCAAGGCAGCTCTCTCACAAACAGCCCACAGACAAATAGAAGTGCAGAGTGTCAGTTCTTTAGGATCCCCCATTGTCGTACTTCCCTAAAAACAAAGGTCATTCGCACATAGAGCTCCACTCTGAAGAAGAAGCTGCAGCAACATCTAGTTGCTAATGCTAGCTGTGACTGCTTCTGCTAACCTTCCGTAACCTCTCCTCCCCACTGACTTGCTGCACGTCATCCTCCAATAGCCCCACTGCCTTCTCCCACTTCCCTTTTCACCTGCCTGGCTCCCATCTCCCTCACACATCTCTCCCCCGGCTCTCTTGCCTGCCCTCTGTACCTCCTCTGTCCCCACTCCTACTCACCCCTCACCCTCCTTCTGCCCCTAATACCTCCACTACTTCCCCTCATCTCTGTACAATACCCCACATGTCCACCCCTGTGTAATCTTTACTATCTGCTACCTCTGCCTCCTTCCTTCCATTGCCCTGACACTCCACCCTCTGCTCCACCCTCAGTCACTCCCGCTCTTCTTCCCTCCTCCTACCCTGCTTACCCCTATGACAAGGTCCCCGGCTGATTCCCTACTCTCCCTTCACTGCCCACCTACCAACTAGGCCTACTGGGCTGATCCCCCCGTCTCTCTCCTAGCTGAACAATCCGCTACCCACTAAGCCATGTGTGTTTCTCTTCCCTCCTTATGTCTGTTCCTCCCTATTTACCCCACTCCCCCCATGTGTGCCACTATTGTCCATAAAGGATTGTTCGCTGTATGTCGCCATCGTATGTGTGAAACAGTTGTTTGTAACTGGATGTTGCCTGGCCCTTTGCCTATCAGAATAGATTGCTTAATGTACTGCCTTATCACCACCATTCATTGTAAATGTTGCTAGCAGCATACTCTGTACCTCTCTGTAACTTCCTTGACATGGAACCTATGTAGAGATTCTAGCTCAATTAGTGTCTCCCAAGATTTTTCAATAAAAAATACTATTTATGCCAATTTAAAGCAAACAAATGGTAACCTACCTGTTGCTTTGGTATGTCATGTCCGGATTTATCTGTGGTTCAAGAAGAAGTGAACCTAAAAAAGAGGATACATCATAAAATATTATTCAGACACAAAGTTTATTTCAAATTCATGTAGCCACAGCAAGACTACTTGTGCTGTTCCTACTGCCACACAATATGCATGACAAATCTGTTCCTGTACAGTTGGGTCAAATGGTAGAGGGGAATCAGAATGGGGGCACCAGCAGTAAGTATGGTTGGATCTTTTTTTTTTCTTTTTTTTTTTCTCAATAAATAATTTCATTCCTCGGCAGCAGAATGCAATGACCTGGCCACGGTGTTGAGAAGCAGAGCTAGTAGCATCAATGGGTTGGAGCCAGTGGCAGTAGGTCAAGCCACAATAGAGCAGTTTGGGAAAGATCCCCTTCCACCAACTTCTCAGAAGAAAGACCACAGAAACATGCAAATTGATGCCAGATAAGGACCGGTGCTGTCCAGGTTCCCCACCACCCTCTGATCCCTGGCCTTGGTAAAATTAAGGCTATCCCTGGTGCCTAGTGCCCCCCCACCCTCCGATCTCCAGCCCTGGTAGAAGTAAAGATCAGGAGTTGATAGGAGGCCTGTGCCAGTCCTGGTTCCTAGCTGTCCAGAGTGCCATACACTAAAGAAAGTGTGGTGGGACAGGGTTGTTGGATGTGAATTAGAGGTAGGAAGGGCTGTTTGTCGGAGGGGCAGTGGACCAACAGGGTATACTCTAGAAAAGGGCAATGGGTGGGGGGAAGGGTGACCCAGTGGATCATCAGGATATTATACCATTACAAGGACCAGGAGATTAGGGTGGATGACTGAAGCCCCCCTGCCTTTGGAAGGGCACAGCTAAGCACCGAATTAAGTGGAAGTTTTTGGTGACTGTAAACAACTTTGCTTAGGGAGTTGTTCAGTACCACCAAAAGTACTTCCCACTGCACTAGTATTCTAGAGTAGACAGCCTCATTTACATAGAAGCAGTGTATTGCAGCGCCTTGGCTTAGAAGTGCACACGGGGCTCGCAATACCTGCAACAGGTGTGCTGCCATTGTAGTCTTTTCTTTCTAGCAGTGAAAAGCTTCATCAGTTGATGGCTATAAAGAGAAAATATTGACCCTGACGGATGAACAATGACCAACAATAGTTATGACTATTGGTATTCAATAGTTTGTCCCAAGGAGTCAAGATTTTTCCATTATATACCCTACAAATTCAGGTCTGACCATCATAGCCACCATTATTTGGTGCCTGGAGGGCCAGCCCCATGGTGCTGAGTGTTGAAGCATTGGGCCACACCTGCACTGTGCCAGCGACCCAGGTGGGGAGGCCAAGGAGCAGATCAAGCCGTGACAAGGCAGCTCTCTCCTACTAGAAGGGACTGGAGCTCCCCTAGCCACTGACTGGCCACCAACTAATGGAGGATGGAAGGGTCGCCGACTGGGAGATCCGGCGATGGCCATAAGGGGTGGAAAGGGTTGAGCTGGCATCACGGGCATGCGTGCGCCTCCACGCACGTGACACCCAAAAAGCTGGGGCCCTAGGGAATGGGAGAAAATAGGCACAAAACCAGAAAACTATAAGTAAAAAATCTGGTGCTTGGATGAACCGCCACACCACATGGCCAGCCACCCTCCACACCACTGGATCACCCTTCCAGGAACCAGATCAAGCTCTCCTCTCCAGCCCACAATCCACCCTTTCTGCCCTAGCTTTCCACAAGTTGGGCATACTCCCTGGAGCTACACCACCCTACAGCCCAGCTGCTTCTCTCAGGTGACCAGCCTTCCTGTATCCGGACCAGCATCCAGATTTGTTTCAATTCCATTGCGCTACCAAGGTGATCACTGTGGTACCATGTGTCAGTGGTAGCATAATGAGAACACACTGCAGTGTTAATAAATGGTTTTATTCCATGCCTTAGCTGGTGGTACCACAATGGTCATGCAGCATGGTATCAAATGGTCATGCATGGTATCACAATGGTCATGTAGCATGGTACCACAGTGGTCATGCAGCATGGTACCACAGTGGTCATGCAGCATGGTACCACAGTGGTCATGCAGCATGGTACCACAATGGTCATGCAGCATGGTACCACAATGGTCATGCAGCATGGTACCACAATGGTCATGCAGCATGGTATCACAATGGTCATGCAGCATGGTATCACAATGGTCATGCAGCATGGTATCACAATGGTCATGCAGCATGGTACCACAATGGTCATGCAGCATGGTATCACAATGGTCATGCAGCATGCTATCACAATGACCTGCTTAGGTCGCTGGTGTCACAATGACCACATTTTAGGGGGGAAACCTGCTAGTGGAGTGATCCAAAAGAATAATTAACAGACATCCAACAAGATCAGACATCTACACATCTTTAATGTAGCTGCCATCCAACATCAGCCTATCACCAGCTGTGCATTGGGAATCCCACCAAAGTTATCCATACACCAGTCATGCCCCTAGTCTATCCTACATGCTGTCCACCTAGCCTCACAACATGGTGCCGAAACATGTAGCTTTAATGCAGTAACCCTCCTTGTTCACATGGAAAGCACAATGTGACCCTGTGGGACACACTTTCTCCCTACAAAAATGAAAACAATAAAGTAAATGGCCCTGGTTCTACCTTTTCCCAGATGTAGGAGAAAGGTCTTCCTGGGAGTGCAGACAGTTTCTGTAAATCCCGGCACTGCCACCATGAGTTACTCCAGTGACATCTCCTCGAAACACAACTAACACAGCAGCTCAGCTGAGAAGTGACTTTCCTTTAGCATGGTATCCTCTACTTTGCTGCAGGTGGGGCAAGAATTATTAGAGATCACGACCCCATGCCCCCCTTTACACTGTCATATCCATCAACCCCATGCAAGTCATCAAACCAATGGACCCTATAACGTCATGTACCCTGTCACACCTCACAATCCCATACCCCCATGAATGCTGTCCTTCCATGCCCCATGAATACTGACACCTCAGGATTCCATACCCTCATGCCCGTACAGGAGATGGACAGTAGAGAACCCCTGGCTGGGAGCGACCAGAGCACAGTGTGGTTCAGTATAGACATGGGTAAGGAGGACATCCTCACTAAGATCACAGCTAGATTTCAGGAAAGCAAACCTCAAAGAGAGGAGAGAAGAGACTAAGGAGGACCCGGAGGCATAGACGAGGGCATGGAGGTGGGCAGAATATCGGGCACCATTAGGGAAGCTATTCAGCAGGCAACAAGCAGCTGCATAAAGATGAGGGGCACGACTGCCATGCTGGTTTTATGGGGAAGTGGGCAGAGTTGTCATAGATAAAAAGGCAGCCTATGAGAAATAAAACCAAAAAACAAAAAAAAACAGCAATGAGGGATGAAGAAGAGTACCAGAGGCTAGCCAAGATAGCAAGAAGGGAGTACAGCACACCAAAGCCCAGAAGGAGCTCCAAATAGCAGAGGGAATAAAGAAAAGTGAGAAGGCATTCTTTCTCTATAATAATAATAATCTATTTTTATAACGCAATTCAGTAATCAAAGCACTGTACAAAATTTATCAATAAAAACACATTAAAACAAACAGAATAAAACAATCCAATTTCAGAATACATACCGATATAATTAAGACAATTTTATGGTATTCCTGAAAGCAAGGTGGAGCAGATCGGTCTTTAGGGCCTGCCTTGAAGCTCCCCATGATCAGGCACTCATGAATCTGATGAGGTGGAGAGTTCCACAGCATCGGAGCATGGGAATATGAATATTCTAATGTGTGAATATGAATATTCTACTGTGAGAATATGAATATTCTATCATGGGAATATGAATATTCTACATGGGAATATGAATATTCTAATGTGGGAATATGGATATTCTACGTGGGAATATGAATATTCTAACATGAGAATATGAATATTCTATCGTGGGAATATGAATATTCTAGCATGGGAATATGAATATTCTAATGTGTGAATATGAATATTCTATCATGGGAATATGAATATTCTACATGGGAATATGAATATTCTAGCATGGGAATATGAATATTCTCGTGTGAGAATATGAATATTCTAGTGTGAGAATAGGAATATTGTAGTGTGGGAATATGAATATTCTCGTGTGACAATATGAATATTCTAGCGTGAGAATAGGAATATTGTAGTGTGGGAATATGAATATTCTAGTGTGAGACTATGAATATGACTAAATAAGCTGTAGTGGGCATATGAGGATATTAAAGAATGTTCTGGAACTCCCTATTTATGATATGATATGATATGATATGATATATGATGAAAGTGTATTTTTATTTTACACATTTTAGAGGAATTAGCCTCTATTTTAAATAAGTAAGCCCTGTCTTTAAAACACATACAACATTCGTAACACTAATCTAATTTTGACACACTTTCACCATAAATTACATAATCTCACATAAAAACATTTAGAACTTTAAGCAGGTAATATACAAGACTCCCAGAACTGCAATGGTTTCATTCTAACAAGCTCGAGTACAAGAATTACACTGGTTTTATAATCTTTTTCAGAGCTGATTGAAATTCCTTTACAGAATGTTTTACTTTTATGTGTACAGGAATAGAATTCCACGTCTTTGCCAGACAAGTCTGCAGCATCACATCCCCATACCTATTGCATATTTCTAGACAAGTGAATATCTCCATTTGTCTAAAAGAATATGTTATATTAGTTTGTGTTGCAGACGACACTAAACTCCTTATCTACATGCACACACAGAGTGCCTAGCACACAAAAAAATGGCTGACAAGGATCAGGTTTGTTAACTAGGGAGTTTTGGATGATCAGGGTTCTACTGTAAATAAGGGTGGGGGGGGTACTAGTACACAACAGGGATACAGGACACTGACCGGCGGGTTGGGGTGCCAACAGACCCCACGGAAACCTTGGCGTCTCACTCTTCTCACTTCAGATGGCAGTGCGATTTCAGCTGTGGCTGCAGAAGTCAAGAAATTCCAGTTGTTCTCATACAGAGAAAGCAGTGGAAGGTCCCTTTCGATAAGCTGGGCTCTCAGGATTTCGGGTACCCAGAAAAAGTATTTCTGGGGCTAACTGGGACAAACAAACACCCAAATCTGGCCAAACGGGGCCTGTTTAGCTAGGTTCTGGTGTTTGTTTTGTAAAATGACAACATTTTATGCATTTTCCATGCTTTTTAGTTGGTGGGAAAAAAAACCCAAGACGGTGGCTCACAAAAAAGGAATTTTTCCTCACGAAAAAGGATTTTGTTCTTGCAAAAAAGAAAATGCTCTCACAGGACTAAATACATTTTGTAACATCAAATCCTTTGTTGAACTTTATATATCTATCCTGAAAAATGAACTTGCCATAGGATATAATGGGAAATTAAAGAGCTGCTGACGCCATCTGGCCAAAAGTGCTACACTGCAGAATTAGAATAAGCATTTCCATAGTAAATCTCATATCAAAAAGTAGATTTCTAGCTGTCCCAGTGGCAGTGAGGATTGAGGCACTGGATGCCACACCTTACGCCACGCTGACAACCCGAGTTCGGGAGCGAGCTCGGGTGCCATGGGTTGGCAGGGAGGGAGATGGATTGAGCACAAACTGGGCTGCTCTCCCCTCCTGGGAGGAGGGCGTGGGACTGCTCGGCACTCTGGCAGCCCCTGGTGGAGACCAGGGGGTACCACAGAGTGTCTGAGCTGCACGTAAGGGAGCGTGGCTGACACAAGCAAGGTTGCCGTGCGCCACAGCATCAGATGTGCACCACGCACATGGGGAGGAGGAGGCACCTACAGGAGGATAAAGGAGAGAAATACTCCTCCAGCCTGAATAGGCGTCGGCCCTGCCAGTGCCACCGCCACATGTCAAAAGCTGGTTCCCCACTACTGCCCCCTGTGGTCTCTCCGGGTTGCAGTCACCCGACCCAGGGAACGGAGATGAACCTGAAGATGGCGGGGGAATACAGCGGACGGTAGAGCGAGTTGGTGAGAGCAGTGGCCTGAGAGAGTTCCGAGCTGGAAGGCCAGAAAGATAAGTGAAAAAAAAAAAGTAGATTTCTGTGTTACTTCATTCTAAAGTTATTAGCCATTCTGTAATCCTGATTTCACTACCTGTTCAAAGAAAGCCTGTTCCAGTGAAGAGCTGCTGCTGATGTCATCTAGGGACCTTACAGTTTATTCTTCCATGTCAGCAAGCTTATAGGACCTGTTTCTCTAAAACTGTAAAGGTCATGTGCAATGGTTTTCATAAATAAAACAGGCAGCATAAGTTAGTAAACATTGCTTTAAAAACTTTGTGTTTCAGGCTTTGTAACAAAAGTGACAATATTTTGTCTGGATGCCTTTTTATTGAGGTCCTTTTGTTGAATGCTGGGTCATTATAGCACACTGTGAGGTTTGCAGACTGAATATGTTTCTGATGAACGGCTGAGCTCATTCACACCTATCAGTCAATTGAGACAACTTCTAAGAATGGCATTTTAAAACAATTATCCCATCTCTTTGTTAATAGGGGTGGGGCAGACTCATCTATGTTCTACTCTAAATTACAATGCTCATTTTACCAGAGCTAACACATCCACCCCAGTAGGAATTAATACATATAAGGCCCCTATTAAAACATATTGTAAAGCAGACAATGACAAACAGCAGTAAAATTAGTAGCACTCTAACTGACTTGTATCCAGCAACCCTGGTGAAATGGACCACACAAAAACAGCATTAAATAATACAATGTTATCCACTTTGTTACAAAACCTGGAACATATATAGTATTTATAGCAATGTTTACTGACTGGTGCTGTCTGTTTTACTTGTGAAAACCATTGCACACGATCTTTACAACTTTGGAGGAATGGGTCTTATAAGCTTGCTGACTGGGATTACTAGACTTTGAGCTCCCTACATGACATCATCAGCAGCTCTTTACTGACACCTGCTATTATTGTACATGTAGTGCAATCAAACTTACAAAATGGCTAATAACTTTAAAACCAAGTAACGTAAAAATCTAGGTTCTGGTACGAGATTTACTGGGAGTATGCGTATTTGGATTCTGCAATGTAGCACTTTTGGCATTAGTGGCTCTTTAAAACCTTAATAACTTTTCAACAGTTTAATATTTTTGCACCAAACTAACAGTGCCAGTTCTATTACCCAAGTTCATTCTACCATAAAAAATCAAAACAAAATTCCACATCGTCTGGGCGCAAGATGATGAGGAAAAAAATTGCAAAAATTGTGACTTTTTGCTTTTTTTCACTATCTGGATCTCAAAATCCTCACATTCGACCAGAACGAAACTTGCCATGTCAAGAGATCTACCCCACAAGACAGTGCATACCAAATTTTGTGCAAATCCACTGATCGGTTGAAAAGTGATTAAAGTGCAAAATTTGAGGTTTTACATTAAACAGGCTACTCAACCCTAACTATAGGGCACGAGCATGCTCTAATATATATATATATATATATATATATATATATATATATATATATATAATTATTGTGTTTCTTCTGCCTTCTGTCCGCTGTCTCCTAGCATCCCCTCAACGTTATTCCTGACCCATATTGTGGACTTACAGGTTAGCCACAACTTCTACAGAGCCATATTTGGTAGGTGGTCTGCCCAGGTAGAGGTCATCGCGACGTTGTGGGATGTCGGGCCAACGTGGCAGTATCCTCTGTTTTCTCCCAGGGCATCTGCATGTGACATGCGCACATGGTGTTGATGCACATGTATGCTGCGTCAGCTCTTGCCGCCACCGAATCTGCTGCCCCCATCGGTACTGGCAGGCAAGTGGCGGTACTCTGAATCCCCCTCACCGGGGGAGGACAGCCCTCTTAAGATGCTTGATCCACCTTCACCCAGCTGACCCCCGAGCAACCCTGATCCATTCACAAACCTGGGTCGTCAGCGTGGCAGGAGGTAAGGTGTTCAGAGCCTCATCTCTCCATGCCACCGGTTCAGCTGTGAGGTAAAGAATACCAGCCTTTTTGGTTCAAGCTTGACACCAAACCGTGTCGTGTCCTTGTTCTTTACCACGAGGGAGTTTGGTGTCTCACTTACATGAGCCACATGTTTTGGTCCCAATTAGACTACCAAGGCCGGCTCAGAAAAATAGCAACTGTGGATGTTTGCAAATGTTTTTTCACATTTAGTTCTTGTGTCCTTTAAAAGACCAATTGGTTTTAATTTCAAAGTGTATTAGTAATTTAATACACAATTCTGTTTGGGATGGGTTTTTAAATGTGGTTGTCTCCATTATGTTTGCAGACAGATGGGTGGGTGCCTCCATTTTGTTTGCAAATGAGTGTGTGCCTCCATTTTGTTTGCTAGCAGGTGGGTGGGTGCCTCCATTTTGTTTGCAGCCAGGTGGGTGTGTGCTGCTCTCCTTCAGGCCAACTTATGTGTAATGTGCTTCTTCTCTCCTCCATTGTTACACGTGCAATATTGTTTGGTGTCCAGTATTACAAGTACAATCTTATTTGGTGTCTACTGTTATACATGGAATGCTATTTGGTGTCCACTGATACACACACTTAACACTGAAGGTACTTTTTCGCAAGTCTGTGTTAGGGAGTTATCTCACAACATGGTCCCTTTTTTCATTCTTAGGTCACGTGTCTTGAGAAGCTTATGAAAACTGATCTGCTCTGGATTTGAAAAACTGACTCTGATGTCCCACTTTGGTAACCTTTTGTCATGCACATATCCAGCTTTGCATAGGCACTGTCACTGTTTTTGTTTTTATTTTGCCTTTTAATCTCTGAATCTTTTACATGTTATGACCAGTGCTGGTCAAAGGTCCTTCCGTTACAGGGCTCCACTCTGGATAAACTCAATCCCTGGACCTACCCTATCAATCCCTAGACTGGGACCTTTTAAAACTGAACTTCACTACTACGTTATGTCCATCTCTAATTGTGACTGCACATAACCCATTTCCCTGTGTTGACAAGCTCCTCTGCAGATTAAGTACTGGACTATATTGTATGTTTGCACTGTGCACACCTATGGTGTTACTCAACGTATCGGTTATGCACTACGCCTCTGTATTTTATCCTCTGCATTTGTCCTCATTCTCTGTATTCATCCTCATTCTCTGTATGACGTTGAACCTTTGTAAATGAGCCCCTGACTCAAAGGGTTATAATTCCTAGACTTTAATAAATAAATAAATAAAAATAAAATAAACATTTCCTACAGGGCAAGTCTATTGTTTGGGAGTTACACACTGCTTGTTGCACTAATGTGCATTAATAATCATATTAAAAATATTTACAATGTGCAAAAGCAGCCAAGTTAGAAAACAAATGCCATCCATACAAAAATGTGACAGCTGTAAGAGGAAAACAGCTGGTCCATCGGCGCACCAGTAATGTTACAGCTTAAGACGACAGCTACTTGGGAATGAGACTGGTCGACGGAGGGTCGGCAGGTGGGAGGAAGGTTGAGGTTCCCACAGGACACTCTCCTCCAAGGAGGGTGTGGAAACATAAATGTCATGCAGCTGCCAGCTGGGTGACCACAGATGCCAGTGTAGGGGATGGCGCCACAGACACCGATTGGCTGGAGCTGGTACCGACACATGACGTGCTCATGCCTGCTTTCAGCTGGCGTCTCCGTGGGGGGGGAGGTGTAAATGGAAAAAGAATCCTCAGTTGAGCAGAATGACAGCCCTGTATCACTGCTGACCCCTCATCCACTGACCTGGTCTCTCCCCTGGTGATACTTCCTAAAGTTGTAATGGTGCAGGGCCTACATCAGAAACCATATGAAGAGAGACTGAGAGAGCTTAATATGTATACCCTTGATGAAAGGAGGGACAGAGGGGACATGATAGAAACTTTTAAGTACCTCAAGGGAATCAACAAAGTCCAGGAGAGTATATCTTTCAGAAAAAGAGATGTGTAAGAACAAGGGGGCACAATTTAAAGTTGGGGTGGGGGGACAGCTCAGGGGTAATGTGAGGACGAGAGTGGTGGACGCATGGAACCACCTTCCTGGAGAGGTTGTGGGGTCTAAAACAGTGGGGGAATTCAAACATGCATGGGACATACATAAGGCAATTATAGTGGGGGGTTGCAGGAAGTAGGCTGTTGGTTAACTAGAATCTGCAGCTTATCCAGTAGGTAGGGAAATGGGCAGACTGGGTGGGCCAAGTGGTCCTTATCTGCCGTTAAAGTCTATGTTTCTATGTAAGTTTCTGAGGGGCTTTGCCTAGCCTAAAGGCCCCATCACTAGGGGGGCGGGAGGGGGTTAAACCATGAGAAAAATGCGGGGGATAGGTAAGACCCAGGAAAAGGCGTGGTGACAGGGTTGGGGTGATAAAGGGGCCTGAAGGAAGGGCCAGAAGCCAGCCCTGAGAGGCGACATAAATAACAAGCATTTGTCAATGCCGAATATTTGCCGCTGGTATTGATGTTGTACTGAGTCTTGCTTGTACACATTTTTACTATATATTTACCCAGGATAGAGCAGATGAGATGCAATATCTCATTTTCAGTGGTGTCCTGCTTTTACACATTGTTAGACTGTAATTACCCAGGACAGGGTAGCAGAGAGGCAATATCTACTTTTCAGTGGGCTCCCAAGTTTTAACCCCAAATGTCCAACAGTCATTTTATGACCTGATGTTATGATCAAGTCAGATGAAATTTTTAAAATCCCTTCCAAAAAGTGATTTCGCTGTGCGACTGTGGAAACAAGTTTCAGAGAGGATTTGAAAAATGACACCTGCAATGTTCAGGAGGTGGGTAACACAAGGGATATTTCTGGTCTGAGGAAGGAGGTTGTTCGTCTCCATGCTGACCTGGCAAGGATTCAGGAAACCTGCTCCCCCACCCAGGGACCACCTAGGCCACCGCCACTACCTTAGAGGTTGCCATGAACGAGGAGTGGTTGGACCACTGTGGGCTCAGGGAGGGTGAGGGTGGTGGAACAGAGACGCATCCCTCCAGTTGTGCCTCTCCACAATTCATTCGTCACTCTGGCAGAGCATGATTCCTCTATGGAGGCACCTGCAGTGGAGACCAAGGAGAATGCTGGGAACCGCCACAATAGAGACCCACAGGAGGGTGGCCCAGGACCCCACAGGGGAAGGAAACAACTCCTGGTGGGGGACTCAATTGTTGGGGGTACAACTGGGGGAGGAGGAGGAAAGGGAGGTAAGGTGCCTTGCCATGACTTGGAGGGACAGGAAGCAGATCCTCAGGATGTGGAGCAGCTGCAAGGGAGTGAGCTGGATGTCATTATCCACCTAGGGACAAATGACCTGGCTGAGAATGGGATCAGAGCAGTGCAACAGGAGTTTGTGGTGTTGGGGAGGGGCCTTAGACAAGTAGCACACATGGTAACTTTCTCGGAAGTGCTACCTGTCTATGGCATAGATGAGGCTAGGGTACTCCACGCCATGGGATTCAATAAGTGGTTGAAAAACTGGTGCACAGCTCAGGGATTTGGCTTCACTGGGGACTGGGGCTCCATCTGAAGGGATGCAGACCTATACTGATGCGATGGTCTGCATCTATCCTGGAGGGGAACCAGGATCCTAGGTGATAGGTTTAAATGCTTCAGTGGCAAGCATTTAAACTAGCCAAGGGGGAAGGCACTGAAGAGGAGAAGGGAAATCCTAGCCCCCTAAAAAAAAATCAGGGTAGTTAGTGAGGTAAACACCAAGATAGAGCAGTTGATAGGGAGAAGGGCAGGGGTAAATGGAGAAAAAGACATAGGCAGTAAGGACAGGGATGGGGCAAAAAGAAATAAGCCCATAAAAAATGTAGGGTAATGAGTACCAATGCCTGTAGTCTAGGCAAAAAGCTCCCTGAACTAGTGACCTTGATGGAAGAGGGTTGCCTGGATATTGTGGCAGTCACAGAAACATGGTACACAGAGAACCATGACTGGGATGTCAATATACCAGGATACACAATCTACAGGAGGGACAGGGAGGGTAAAAGAGGAGGAGGAGTAGCTCCCTATGTAAAGGAAGGGATCAAAGCAACAGAACTAAAGGGTAAATAGGGAGGAGATGAGGCGCTCTGGATCACCCTGGAGACAGGAAATGCCACCACAATCCGCACAGGGGTTGTATACAGACCCCCATCTCAGGGGAAGGAAATGATAGAAGGCATCCTTAGGATGGCAGAGAAAGGGGAGATATTGTTGATGGGGGACCTGAATATGCCAGATGTTAACTGGAGCACCTTTGCTGCAGTCACATCCAAGAGCAGGGACATTCTCGATGCCCTACAGGGGGCATGTCTCAGACAGCTAGTTTTGGAACCCACTCGGGAGGGAGCAATCTTAGACCTGGTACTCTCAAATGGTGACAGAGAGAGGATCTCAGATCTAGAAGTGGGTAGCCATCTGGGAACAAGTGACCACCAAACAGTGTAGTTCACAATAAACTTAGCTGTAGAGTCAAGCCATACAAAAGTGAAGGAACTGGACTTCAGGAGGGCCAATTTTGTCAAAATGGGAGAGTGCCTCAGAAAAGCACTAGCAAACAGGCAAGAAGGTGGGGTGGAGCAACAATGGGGAAACATCAAAACCGCCATCACAGAACCAACAAGCCTTTGTGTGAAGCAAATAAACAAATCAAAACTAAAGAAAAAACACTATGGCTCTCAAAAGAAGTGGCGGAAAAGGTTAGGGAGAAAAAGACAGCATTCAGGAAGTATAAGGAAGCACAGAAGGAGCAGGACAGAGAACTGTACCAGTTAAAGCAGAAGGAAGCGGGGAAGGCAGTCAGAATAACAAAGGCCCAAACTGAGGAAAAGATAGCCAACTCGGTTAAAGGGGGATAAAACCTTTTATAGGTACATTAGGGAGCAAAGAAAGACTAAGACAGGGATACTGAGGCTGAATAAAGAGGAGGGTGATTGGGCAGAGAGCAACAGTGAAAAAGCAGGGATACTGAATGAATACTTCTGCTCAGTATTCACAATGAAAGAGCAGGGAGAGGGTGCTGTGGAGCTATTAAGACCTGTACACGTTTGTCTGGAGCTCCGTAATTTTGCATCAAGAACTCAGTTTAAATCTGTTTTTTTGATTGAAATTCATATTCTAGTTACTGGGTTCTTAGAGGAGAGTAAATGGAGAAGTTTGTCTCTCCCAAGTTACACGGAAGAGGAGCTGCATTGTGAGGGCCTGAGGGTTCTCTAGTCATTGCCGCAGCAGGAGCCTCTACCGGAATGCAACTGTGCTCTGATCCGGGCACGAAGCCCAGAGCTCAGGCAAAACCAACTCTGGCATCTATCCAGTCCCTTCTGGCAGAATTCTAGACAGAGGTCCGTCAGTCAACACTTCGGATTGAAACCTCGCTCGCTGAGATAAATAATAGGTGTGCAGCTATGGAGCTGAGGATTGAGAATGTGGAACAAGTTGCTAAAATGAATGAAAAGGAATTAAAATTGATTTCAGGCAGAACTCTTACTTTGGAAGGTGCAGTAAATGCTGCATTGCACAAACAGATATCACAGGCAACTAGGTTGGAGCGGTTAGAGAATAATGCTCTTAGAAACAATTTACGACTTATTTGGCTCCCTGGAACTGTTCTTGCAGCTGATTTGAAAGCTACTATTGAAAATGCATTAACAGTAATGTTTTCCTTACAATCCCCATTTATGTTGGAGAACGTATATAGACCTCCATCTCGTTTACCTAAGGATTCTACCACTGAGATTGAGAAGGCAAGATTTGTGATTCTTACTTTTACAAGTATCTTAGAACGGAATAAAATTCTTCAACTAGTGCGTGCAAAAAAGCAATGTTTCTACGAAGGCCACCGTTTACATTTATATCCTGACTTCTGTGTTTATACTCAGCGAAGACGAAAGCACTTTTTGCCGATAATGTCGGAATTTAAAGAAGCAGGATTAGCAGTTAGTCTTCTCGCTCCTGCATGCTTGCGGGTGCAATTTCAAGAGAAAATGTACTATTTTGAAGATTTAGATACAGCGAAAACTTTCTTTGAGACAAACATTAAGTTGCCAGTGGATATTGGTTCTGATTTGGAGAAATATGATGCCGATCTCATGGAATATCATCCAGTTGATATTTGAAAAAACTATTGGGGAATGAAAACTATTGGGATTGGTTGTTTAAATTTTCATTTGTTGATTTTTTTTTCTTTCTTTGTGTGTGATGTGTTCTTTGATGCCTCTGTAATGGATTCAGTGGGGGAGGTACAGAAAACTTATATATTGGGCAAACTTTAATACATTGGATTTGATTTAAGGCTGGGAAGTAGAAGCTTGGAGCACTCTCAAACTTTATTTAACAAAGACTCTTTATTAAGCTCTGTGAAAAAACTTATTTTGGGGTTTTCTTTTTTAATCCCCTTAAAAACTAAAAATTTCCTTTATGCTTTATTGTGTATTATCTGTTTGTAATAGTCTTTACTTAATGTCTTTTAAAGGATGTAAATTGCCTTTTTGTTCTTTTTTTTTCTTAAGGAATTAAAAAAAATAAAGTATAAAAAAAAAAAGAGCCGGGGGAGATACCTAATCCGGTCAATAGAAGCACTCTGGATAGGGGAGTTGATATTAGTCCTTTCACAGAAGAAAGGGTTCTGAAAGAACTCTTAAAACTGAGGGTGGATAAAGCAATGGGGCCTGATGGGATTCACCCCAGAATTCTAAAAGAACTAAGGGAAGAACTAGTAACACCAATGACTACCATTTTTAATAACTCATGGGAGGATGGGGTGGTACCTGAGGACCGAAGGAGGGTGGATGTGATTCCCCTTCACAAAAGTGGGAGCAAGACAGAGGCAGGAAACTATAGATCTTTCTGTTTGACCTCAGTGGTAGGGAAAATGATGGAATCACTTCTGTAGGAAAGAACTGTCGAGTACCTAGAGGCCAGTGGGGCACAGGACCCAAGGCAGCATGGATTCACAGCAGGAAGGTCATGTCAGACAAATCTAATTGATTTCTTTGACTGGGTGACCAAAGTAGTAGACCAGGGAGGGGCTATGGACATGGCCTACCTAGACTTTAGCAAGGCATTTGACACAGTCCCACATAAAAGATTAATAAACAAATTAGCCAGCCTGGGAGTGGGTCCAAGGGTGGTAGCCTGGGTAGCAAACTGGCTGCACAACAGGACACAGTAGATAATAGTAAATGGAGTCCACAGTGAAGAAAGGGGGTTACTAGTGGGGTACCGCAGGGTTCAGTACTGGGGCCGGTCCTTTTTAATGTCTTTATAAGTGACACTGCAGAGGGACTGGAAGGAAAAGTATGTCTCTTTGCAGATGACTCAAAGATCTGCAACAGGGTTGATACGCAAGGTGGGTTGGAAAGGATGAAAAGGGACTTAGCAAGGTTGGAGGAATGGTCAAATGTATGGCAGTTTAGATTCAATGCAAATAAGTGCAAAGTAATGTACCTGGGAAACAAAGACCCAGGGGAAGAGTACACAATGGGGGGTGAGATACTGACAACAACAAAAATGGAAAGGGACCTGGGAGTAGTCATATCAGATGACCTAAAGGTGGGCAAGCAATGCGAGAAGAAAGTAAGAAGGGCTTTGGGGGATACTGGGATGCATAGGGAGAGGCATCACCAGTAGAAAACAAGAAGTTGTTGGCCCTCTGTACCGACAGTTGGTAAGACCACATCTGGAGTACTGCGTGCAGTTCTGGAGATCCCATCTCCACAAAGACATAGACAGGGTGGAGGCTGTCCAGAGGAGGGCAACCAAAATGGTGCAGGGTCTGCACCAGAAGACATATGAAGAAAGTCCAAAGGAGCTTAAGATGTATAGCCTCGAGGAAAGGAGGGAGAGGGGGGACATGATAGAAACTTTCAAATACCTCAAGGGAATCAACAAAGTTCAAGAGGGTAGCATCTTTCAGAAAAAGAGATGTGCAAGAACAAGGGGGCACAATTTGAAGTTAGAGGGGGGACAGCTCAGAGGTAATGTGAGGAAGTATTTTTCACAGAGAGTTGTAGATGCATGGAACAGCCTTCCTGAGGAGAGTCCGTAGAGTCAAAAACAGTGGGGGAATTCAAGAATGCATGGGACAGACATAAGGCAATTCTAGTGGGGGGTAGGAGGAAGTAGGCTGTTGGTTAACTAGGATCTGCAGCTTATCCGTTAGGTAGGGAAATGGGCAGACTAGGTGGGCCAAGCGGTCCTTATGTGGTGTCAAATTCTATGTTTCTATGATATGTTGCACATTAGGGGCCAAACTCTGCAAAAAACAAAGTTATGAGTAAATGTTGGAACAATTTATTTCCTCATAACTTAGTTGGTTTTTCACATTTTTACCCAAATTTTCAACATGACCTTTTTATGACCACTCCTTCTGAGCATGATAGCTGTCATTTATAAAACAATGGCCAAAAGGTCATTTTGTGCCACAAGTGTTGAAACACATTTTGGATGGGATCTTGAGAAATGACAGCGGTCACACTCGTGAGGTGGTATGAAAAAATGGCTATTTGGAAAAGTGAGGGTCAATATATTGAAAATTACCAGTTATGAGCACTGAAAAACTGCAACGTAGACTCACAACTTTGTTGTTTTCTCATATTTTTACCCAAAAGTTTCAACATAGCCTTCTTATGACCCCACATAGACGTCTTATGAACCCACCTCATGAACAATGGAAGTTTTCAAATCCTGCCCAAAAGGTGATTTTGTGCCACAAGTGTGAAAACAGATTTTGGCCAGGATTTAAAGTGGGAAAAGGCACAGTTTTATTTTATTTTTTTTGTCAGTTGTATTTATCCTCCTGTGGCGGATCGACTTCTGCGTCCGCAGAGCCTACCAAACTCGGGGTCCTTCGGGGACTTGTAGCACCATGCATGCCCCGGCAGATCCCCAGAGTCAGTCCGGGGGCATCATCCACGTCGGCCCCCATGATTTTCCTCTGTCTCTCCCGTGGCTGCTACCCCGGACCCACGGAAATGGTGGTGCATGCACGTGCAGGTGCACATGCGCACCACAGCTCCAGACCGGGTCCCTTCTGCCCTCCCCATCGACCTTACTTCAGAGCTCCTCGCGAGTGGCACCGTCCCTCTGGCCTCCACTAGGGGGCGGCCAAGCTCCAGAGAGCTGAGGTTCTACTCCCGGTGGAGCTGCCAGCCGGCAGCGACTCACATTCTCTCCCCGCGGCTGGCCTCCGGTGACCCTGGCTCATTCTCGAACCTGGGTCGCCGGCGTGGAGCAAAGTGTGACGTCCAACGCCTCAATCCTCAGCACCACTTGGCCAGCTTAAAAGCACAGCTTTACCCAGGCGCTACAAACATGCATGATTAGTGCTTTCAGACAGCAACGTATTTTTTTATTACCTCTAATTGCTTTTTAGTGATTTAAACAGTGGCCTTCAACTTTCACTTTCTATTGCTGGCAGACACCATCTCATGAGCAGCAGAGAGCTTCTTGAGCTCACTTTATGCTAATATGTCCTGCCAACCAATAGCAGAGGTCAAACTAACATATTAGCATACAGTGAGCTCAGGAAGCTCACTGCTGCTCATGAAATGGTGGCTGCCAGCAACAGAAAGTGGAAGTTGTGGGTAGCTGTTTTAAATCATTTAAAAAAGGTGTTACTGTCTGAAAACACTAATTAAGAGTTTATGTAGTGTCTGAGGAAAGCTGTGACTTTTCCAGTGTTTTCCTTTAAAAGCTGACAGCTGTCACATTCATGAGGTGCAGTGAAGAAATGGCTATGTTGAAAATTTGGGGTCAAAATATTGAAAATTACCAGAGTCACGACGAGCAGCTTTGGTTTTTAATATTAGGCTCATAACTTTGTCGTTTTTTAAATATTTTTGCACTAACCTTTAAACATAGCCTTCTTATGGCCCCATCTCATGAACAAGGGCGGAGGAAAGTTTCAACTTCCCCTCGAAAGGTGGTTTTGCACAGTGACTGCGAAATCACCTTTCAGGACAGATTTGCCTAATTTCACTGCCATTGTTCATGAGGTTGGGGGGTCCCAAAAAAAGGTATATTGAAAATCTGGGGCAAAAATATTAAAAAAATGGCCAAGTTATGCCACTAAGTTCAAAACCCCATTGAAATACGTTGAACTGTATACCTGATTTCTTTAGTTCATGGTCCAGCGTGAAGAATACTGGACCCCTGGTGGGTAAGTAAGGCTCGTGGGTGCTGGTGGGAGGGTTGGGTGGGGGGAATACAGCGGCAGCAACCACATCGATGGACGTTTTCTTTAACAGGTTATATTGTTTAAAAAACTATGGAGGACAGTTTTCTCTATTTCAGGTGGCACTGGGCACCCCAGTGTCCGTGTTATGTTTGTGGTGGTGGGTGCTGAATGGGAATGGAGGGAGTCACGACGGCAGCAGCAACAGACGTTCATGGATGTTTTTCCTTTTTACAAGTTATATTCTAAAAAAAACTATTAGGGACAGTTTTCTTTATTTCAGGTTGGCAACACTGGGAGATTAGTCACCCTCTGTGTAGGTATTATGTTTGGGGGGGTTTGGGGGGAGTGCTAAGTGGGAGGGCCAGGTGTGGGGGCAGTAAGGGCAGTAACAGACATCGATGGACATTTTTCTTTGTCACAGGGTGTAATTCAAGAACAGATGACTGATCATGACTGATCAGCAGTGCCTGCTGGGTGGCTGTTATGTAGATCAAAGGAAAGAGATGACCTATGATTGGGTTGGCTCTCTCCTTTGAACTACACACAGTTTCTGCTCAGCAAGCCAGAACAGTGTCATGATCAGCCTGGCTGATGATTGGTGTGACACTGACGAGCTCCTTGCAGACCACTCTGCATTAGACTGACAGTGTCACACCCCTTAATAGCCATTCTGCTAACAAACATGTGTGCATGGCGAACATAAAAAGTAAAAAAAAATAGGAAAAGAGCCAAGTTGCATGTAATGGTTGTTCATCTAAATATGTGTTATCTTAACAGAAACATCAGAAGCATTTGGAATAGGAGAAGCTTGGACACCACGTCAAGGCATGCTCTTTCTGCTAATCCAGAGACAGTGCCCGGTTTTTCTGAATGACCGACAGAAATACAATTAGCTAAGGACAGTGCCCTCAACTTCTAGAAAATATTTACATTACAAATGGAAAATTTATTTTGCCATGTTAAACAAGACATAATTGGCAATTCCTTGGCCCACCCAAAGTAGGGCTCTAAGAACTGACAGATCATCAAAACAAAATCTGTCAAGAGCACGGGCACAGGAGCACTCAGGACACTTTGTCAAAGGCCTTCTCAGTATCCTAACCCACCAAGAAGGCATCGTGTTTATATGTTTCAAATATTCCAGATTATGAATTGTTTTCCTACTGTTATTTGGGGCTTGTCTATTTGGGATAAAGCCAGTCTGATCAGAATTGATAATATGGGGGAGAATGTTCTATACTCTTTTAGCCAGTATGGCAGTTAAGTGTCTTGCAGTCAACCCCTGCTATCGAAATGGGCCTATAGTATGAACCCTGTGCAGGGTCTTTGCCTTCTGTAGAAATTGCTGTTAGGATTGCCTAGTCCCACATTAATATGACCCTTTCCTCTCCTAAGGCGTTACTAAACCTCCATTCACGCATCCTCCTTTTAGGTTCCAGAGCATTACAAGAACAGAAGTTCTAAAACTGCTACTCTCCGTTCCTGACAGCACCAGCTTGGGGTCTGATGGTCTGGAACCTAGGCTCTTGAAAGCTGATGCCCCTCTCATAGCCTCTCCCCTAACCAAAATATTTAACCTATCTCTATGCCATGGTACAGTTCCTAATATCTGGAAAATAGCTAGTCACACCCATTCCTAAAAAGGGTGATCCTAAAGAAATCAAGAACTACCATATCATAGCAATTCTCTCTGTGCTTAGCAAAATCTTGGAAAAACTAGTGGCCACCCAATCCACAGAATATCTTCAGAAGCATAACCTTCTCTCTTGTTCCCAGCATGACTTCCGCAAAGGCTACAGCGCTTCCACCGCCCTCCTAAAACTCACAAACGACATCTATGCTTCTGTGGACTCGGGCCTCCTGACAGGTACGGTTTTCATCGATTTAACTAAGGCATTTGACCTGGTTAACCATACCCTTCTTTCTAAACTACGCTCCCTAGGCTTCTCCACTGATGTAGTGGCCTGGTTCAAAAGCTATACCTGGTAAAAACAACTAAATAAATAAATAAAAAGCGATCTGTCCAACAGAAAACAGGCTGCAGTTTTCAATTCAGCCATATCTGACCTTTCATCTATACACGTGTAACCCCCTCACAAATAGGGGTTCCTGAGAGCCTTCCCGGAGCTTGTCTAAAATGCTCCCTGCCTAACTGGTGTTCGGCGCAATGCCGCCTAAATGTGGGTGTCGTGAGTGCTTCCAAAGCCTCCAGTACTGTCTCTTTAAGAGTTGCCTGCTCGCAGGCTCCAGCGGGTTGATATGAAAGGGGGGGGATGGTGTTTCCCTATTCGAATCCTGCCTGAGCTGCGGTGGAACCGCTCCCGTTTGGCAGTCGCTATATGCACAGGGGAAGCCCCTTTTGAAAGATGTAACTGTGTGGGTATAATTAGTTAAACTGTTGGTGGGGTTACAGTTTGTCTAACTTGCTTCTTCTGCAGATGGGACTGTGTGTGCTGTGCCCCTCCATTTTGGACCAGGACGTTCTGAAGGATCCAATAGGGGTAGGGGGTGACCCAAATGGAGTAACTGGTGACCAACCAGAATGAGGGCTCTCTAGAGAGCCGACGGACCAATGGAGATGCAGCTCGTAATTGTGGGAAGTGAAGGCTAGACCATGGTGCCTTTTTCACACCACTGAGAGCAGGACTAAGTGACTGGCACCTGTAGCCAGCCAATGGGATCGGGTGGCGCCCGAGCTAGAGGATTGCTCCACACTGCCAAGGGGCAGAGACGTTGTGGCTGTGGACAAGGAAGGAGCTCTGGGCTCTTGCACCATTGAGTTTTCGCGTGGGAAGCGCGTGAGAGGCCAGATTCGGCCGTTTGAGTAGCCGGCAAGCTTCGGACTAAATCCGAGGGGCAGCGGTCAGAGGAGGCTGTGTAAAATCACAGCTACCTACCAGGCTCACCCTGTAGAGAACTGGAGAATCTGCTGAATCGCGCTCGGTCTGTCAGGAAGGTGAAGCTGCAGTGAGACTCCCGAGTAACGGTGTGTGCGGTCTGGCCATAGGAGCAGCTGCCTGGTATGGTACCCCTCTGTTGTTTTCCAGATAAGTGTGCGGAGAAGTATCTGGAGTGCAGGCTCAGCCCTGTGAGTGGTGTGAGAGCGGTTTTCTTCTGGAGTTGTGAGTACTAAAGCAGGGTAGCTCCCTGTCCAGGTTTCTAGCAAGGGCAAGATCTTCAGGTTGCTTTGCCGACTGCACTAACTGAGCCTGCTGGGCTCCATCAAAACTTCGTAGAAATTAAACGCTCATTGTGTCAGGGCCCCAACCAGCTGCATCGAGGAACTAGCCGTTAGGGCTTGGGTACCCATAGTCAGCAACTTATAGGTTAGGCCTGTGCACAGAGCCCTAGGTAGATACTCATATATTGTAGTGGTAAGCTAATCATCCTGATTCCCCCTGGTCCTTGTTATTTTCCCCTTGAATAAATCAGATTACTTGTTTTGCAACAGTACACTGGCTAGTTTGTGTATTAATAGTGACTTACTGCACAGTGAATATTGTGTAATGGTACCTTACTTTCCAGGGGGTTCCCGGAGTGAGCTGAGTGGTTGGAGCTGTGGGGTGAGAGTCGATGGTGAGGACACTGCAACTAAACTGTGTGGGCCACTAGTGGGAAGAAGGGGGGGATTGCAGCAACCCAGAGGGCTGTGACCAAGTCAATTTTGACTGTTCTAACCCCGACCTCTGGGTGGAGGCATCCGCCAGCGGATCTGGGCCCATCACCCTGTTACAGTTAAGGCAGGCAGGGGTAGTAACCTTTAGGATAGCGGCCCCGGGGGGTTACAAATTGGAGGCACCACAGGGATTAGCGTCCTCTAGTGGCCAAGTGGGCGAAACGCATAACTATGGATAACTTCAAGGAAAAACTGGAAGGGGATATCATGGCTAAGATTAAGCTGGACCCTATTAAAATGATGGTACATAAATTGATGTGGTGGGGTGAAGCCAAAGAGCTGGACTCTCAGAGAATTGTGTTACTACTAGATGTACCTCTGGGGACAATGACCGCTGACATTATTTCTGCCGTGGAGCGTGTCAAATGTTTGGGCAAGGAAGAGGTGAAGGGGCGTATGGCTGACCTGTTCGATCAGACTCTGCAGGTGTTACTCTTGTGTAGCATAGCCATCGACCCTGAGAGGGTAACACCCCCCCCCCCGTGATTTACCCAGAAGGTGCCCAACTGGGGTGGAGGGTCATTCACATTCAAAGTGGGTCGGTCACCCCCGGGGGGTCTCCCCAGACTAATAGTTTCAAAGATAAGCTGCTTAAATTGTTAGCTGTGGAAGGGAGGACTACCCAAGAGCTAATGCAGGCTTTGGATCTTTCCAGTGAACCTACCCCTCAGGCTTCCCCTGGTACTTGTCCGGAGCCCCCCAAGAGTTCTATCTTGGCTCCACCACCCCTAGTGGCTCCCTCTATACATCTGGATTCTTACCGTAGGTTAAAACTTTTCTCTGGCACCGTGCCTGTGCCCTCAGGGGAGGATGATTTGGAGGCGTGGATGGATTACGCCACCCCCCTAGTCCAGGAGTGGCAATGCTCTGAAGGGGAGAAACAAAAGAAACCGATGGAGAACCTGCGGGGTCCAGCTTTAGAAGCCATTCGGTTTTTGCGGGCCACTAGCCCGGAAGCTACCGCCGCAGAGTATCTTTCTGTTCTAGAGAGAGTGTTTGGGAGCACAGAAACTGGGGAAGACTTGTTATGGAAATTCAAGTCTGCTAAGCAGTGGAGGAATGAGAAGCTGTCTGCCTTTGTCACCAGGGTGGAAAGGGCTTTACAGAAGGCCTGCCGAAAAGGGGGGATCGCTGCCCCAGCCTTGAACCAGGTTAGGTTGGAACATGTTCTAAAGTCTGCCAGATTTTCCAGTGTGATACTGTTAAAACTTAAGTTGCACGATCAGCGGGCTGCCCCGGCTGAGTACTGTCAATTGATGAGGGAGATTAGAGAAGTGGAGACTGATGAGGAGGGGTGGGAACCCTATGTGGGGGCTGTGAATTTGAGCCAAACCCCTGAGTTTAGTGAACCCGATGAGACCCACCCTTCAGGAGGGCCTGATGTATCCCCAGAGATACAGGGAGGGGTGGGGGTGCGTGCCATTTCCTCTGATCCCCAAGTAGAAAGTGAATTGAGGGCCGAGGTCAGGAATTTACGAGAACTGGTGAGGGACTTGAAGTGATCCACTACACACCCTGTTAAGTCTGGGGAACCTGAGTTATCTAGAAACCCATGCCCTGGCCCAGGGGAATCCCTCATCCCCAGAGGCCCCAGCAAATGAAGTATCCCCTCAAACAGAGACCCCGGGACCCCAAGTTCTGTTACCATTGTGGGGAGGATGGACATTTTCAGACTGAGTGCCAGTTGCGGAGAATTTAAGGAAGGTCAACAGCAGACTGATCACTTGGCATCGTGGGGCCCGTCTGACCCCCCAGGAAGGGTTTTGTGACCTGGGCCAATGCCCAAGCAACTGTTAATGCTGTGCCCCTGAGTGGTCTGATGTGTCGGGCCCTCGATGGAAGCCCTGGTGTAGGTAAATGGGATTCCCACCCGAGCTGTATTGGATAGTGGCTCTCAGGTGACCATTATGTTTCAGGACTGGTATCAGACACATCTACCTGAGGTGCTGCTACAACCCTTGGATGGTCTACATGTATGGGGGCTGAGTGACAAGGCTTATCCATATTTGGGGTATATCCGGATCTGGTTGTCATTTTCTACTTCTGTGGCTGGAGTGGACGAGCAGGTGGAAACTTTGGCCTTAGTCTGCCCCCCCACTGGACTGTATGATGGGGTACCCTTGTTGATTGGGACCAATGCTCACATGTTTGGCCGATTAGCCCAGTTGTGTTCTGAAAAGCAGGTCTCCAGGACTGGGCGAGCTCTTAGGATACCCGTTTTGATCCAGAAGACCTACAAGACTCAGAGAAAAGCTAGTCAGGAGGAGCCTGAGGGCCCAGTGGGTGTTGTCAGGAGGAAGGATCCAGAGCCGTTGCTATTAGCTCCAAATGCCCAGTGTGTCTTGCAAGGGGAGGTTTGACTTAAAAGAGATGTCAAAAATAAACTATTGATGCTGGATGCGCCTGGGGAAGGGAAGTTGCCTGGAGGACTGCTGGTTAAACCCAGTATCTTGCCTGTTAGAGCCCATGCTTATGCCAGGAGAGTAATGGTTCAAGTTCATAATGTGTCTGACAAAGAGATTCGAGTAAATAGGGGCTGCACCCTGGCTAGTGTGCATTGTGTGGATACCGCAGTGCTCCCTCATAGCAAGGGTTTGGGGAAGGATGACAGAGTCACGCCAGACTTGTTTGATTTCGGTGACTCCCCGTTGCCTGCTGAATGGAAAGTAAAAGTCAGTGAGAAGCTTGCCCAAAGAGACCAGGTTTTTTCCCTGAAGGAATGGGATGTGGGTTGTGTGCGGGGGGGCCGAGCACCACATTCACCTGCATGATGAACGGCCTTTTCGAGAGAGGTCTTGGCGCTTAGTCCCTGCTGAGATAGACGATGTGAGGCGGCATCTGCAAGAGATGCTTGCTGCTGGTGTGATACAAGAATCCAGGAGCCCTATGCTTCCCATTGTCGTAATGAGGAAAAGAATGGGGCTGTTGGGATGTGTGTGACTACCGTACCCTGAACCGGCGGACCATCCCTGACCAGTATACCATGCCACGCATACAGGATGCCTTGGACTGTCTGAACGGCAGTAAGTGGTTCTCTGTGTTAGATCTCCGCAGTGGGTATTATCAGATCCCAATGGCTCCTGAGGACCGAGAGAAGACTGCGTTCATTTGCCCCCTGGGTTTCTATGAGTTTATCCGGATGCCTCAAGGGATTTCAGGTGCCCCGGCTACTTTTCAGCGCCTGATGGAACGTGCTGTGGGGGATATGAACTTGCTCGAGTGTTTAGTTTACTCGGATGATGTCATAGTGTTTGGCAGCTCGTTGGAAGAACATGAACGTCGATTGTTCAAGGTCCTGGATCAGTTGGAGGATTTCGGTCTTAAGCTATCTATAGACAAGCGCAATTTTTCCAAACTTCTGTGAAGTATGTGGGCCACATAGTATCCACCGAAGGCATAGAGACTGACCCCAGCAAGGTGGAGGCTTTGACTACTTGGCCTCAGCCAAAGAATTTGAAAGAACTGCAAAGGTTCCTGGCAGTTTATCAAAGACTATTGTCGAGTGATCCACCCCCTCCTCAACCTCACTCATGGGTACCCCCCACCCACAAAAAGTATAAAAAAGTTGTGCTCTCTGAGATGGAGAAAAAGTATTTTCATCCGAATTATGTGTTTGGAAACCGCTGGACTACTGAGTGTGAGGAAGCTTTCTATGACATTATATATCAACTTACCCATGCCCCTGTGTTGGCCTATGCTGACCAGGCCAAGCCGTACGTTCTCCATACTGACGCCAGTCTACAGGGATTGGGAGCTGTGTTATATCAGGAGCACCCAAACGGGCTAAGACTTGTAGCTTTCGCCAGCAGAAGTCTGACTCCCTCAGAAAAAAACTATCCAGTGCATAAATTAGAGTTCCTGGCCCTGAAGTGGGCCATTGTTGATCAATTTCACGACTACTTGTACGGTGCCAAGATATTGGTAAAGACTGATAACAGTCATCTGACATATGTGCAGACCTCAGCCAAGTTGGATGCCACTGGCCATAGGTGGCTCTCTGCCTTGGCCACCTACGACTGTGCTGTCGAATACAGAGCAGGCCTAAACCATATAGATGCAGATTCTCAGTCTCAGAGGCCTGTGCCCTGAACCGACTGGGTTAGGTTGTCAGAACCTGACATAAGAGCCCTTTGCCAAAAATTTGACAAGGAAGAACCGGTGTCTCCTGATACTGTGGACTGCATGGTGGATTGCTTGGGGCCATTCGAGAACTGCATACCTGCTGCTTACTGTCATTTTTCTGCATTAGACATTAGTGCACTGCCCCAGTTGGACAATGATAGTCTCCAATGGGCTCAGTCCCGAGACCCCATGATAAAAACTGCTTTGGAGGCTCTGCAAGCCGGGAGAGACGTGTCCCAACTGCAGTCCGCTGAATTGAGAACTGCCCTGTTATACAAAGAAGGCCCAAAAGTGAAATTGAACAATAGACTGTTATACAGGGAGACTGTGGACAAAGAGGGGAGAATAGACAAACAACAACTGGTACTGCCCACTGCTTTTAGAGAACTGGTGTTGCAGTCCCTGCATGATCACATGGGGCATCTTGGCATAGACCGAACTCTTGACCTGGTACGGACTCGATTCTACTGGCCACACATGAGTGCAGATGTAGAGCAGTATGTCAAGACCTGTGGTCGCTGTTTGCAAAGAAAAACCCTACCTCAGAGAGCAGCCCCATGGTCAATATCACTACCAGCGCCCCTATGGAGTTGGTCTGCATTGATTTCCTAAGCATAGACCCTGATCTGAAAAACATCAGCAACATATTGGTGGTCACTGATCATTTTACCCGGTATTCACAGGCTTTTCCTACTAAAGATCAGAAAGCAACCATAGTGGCTAAGGTGCTTGTTGAGAACTTCTTTGTCCATTACGGGGCCCCTCAGAGAATCCATTCCGACCAGGGAAGGGACTTTGAGAGCCGCCTGGTTAAAGAAATGCTGTCCTTGTGGGGAGTACAAAAGTCAAGAACCACCCCGTATCATCCCCAGGGGGATCCCCAACCTGAAAGGTTTAACCGCACATTGCTTGATATGTTGGGCACACTGCAACCTAAAGACAAGTCTAGATGGAGCCAGCAGATTAGCACCTTGGTACATGCTTATAGCTGCACCAAAAGTGATGCCAGTAGATTTTCCCCGTACAGACTGATGTTTGGGGGAGAAGATAGACTGCCAGTGGATGTGTGTTTTGGGGTTTCCCCGGATGGGGTACAAGCAGCAAATCATCTACAGTATGTACAGAAGTTGAAGGCCCAATTAAACCATGCCTACCAACTAGCCCAGACCATGGCTGCTAAGCGAAACCTGGCCAATAAGGAGAGGTATGATAAGAAAGTGAAAGCAATGGAACTGAGAGAGGGGGATAGAGTGCTACTGAAGAATTTGGGACTGCATGGCAAACATAAGATTGCTGACAGATGGCATCACCTCCCTCATATTGTCGTGGGAAAACTGACAGATCTACCTGTATATAAAGTGCGGCCTGAAAACAATTCAAAAGATGTGAAAACTATACACAGAAATCACCTGCTGCCAATCGGGCAAATTTTGATAGAAGCTGAACCTCCCTATGCCCCCCTTCCCCAGGCCTATGACTAGAGCTGCCGCCAAGAAAAAACCCAGACCACTTGATTCCTTAGCAAGCAAACTAAGAGGGCGTTCTCCAACCCCCTCTGATGAAGATGATTGTCAGTCTGTGTCTGAAGACAGTGAGAATAACAGTGAATACTATCCCTCTTATGAACTGAGCCAGCTGTTTCGGGGCAATCCCCTAATTAACTCTGGAGACGAAGTTGGGCTTTCTGGACTGTCTGAGCCCCCAGCTTTGTCTCTGGAGCCAATGCTCCCAGAGGATGAAGAGCGTGGCCCCCAAGCCGAGGCGGTGGGGTCCTTGAGCCTGGCTGAACTATCTGACTTTTCTTTTTTTTTTTTTTTTTCATTTTATTCTTTTCTCCACCTGCCCTAGCTGCGGCAGCCCGTTACTGTCAGCCGGTCTGCAGACCACTGACTTCACCCCCATATCGGCCTCAGGCCCTCCGATACCATGGCTTACCCCCCACGGTGGGGCTGTGGCACTCTGGCTGCATGCCGCAGTCTTTGGACTAGGTCAGAGGGCCGGCCTGGGGGGCTAATTGAAGCCGTGGCAAGCTTCATTTAGGGCTGCCGGCAGCTTTATCCATTTTCCTTTTTCAGGGGAGGTGGGGTCATGCAATGACGCGGAGCGTCCTGCCCCACCTCCAGTGCGTGCCTGTGCCGGCAGCTGCGTGACTCCTGGCCTCCACCAGGGGTCATCCGAGCTCCGGACACCTCCCCTCCTCCCCGGAGAAGGAGAGCAGTCCCTAGGCGCTCCATCCTTCTCCCCGGCAACCCTCAGCAACCCGAGTCCGTTATCCGAACCCGGTCGCTGCATCGCATCGAAATCCAACCGCTGCGCCGGCGGGCTGGACCACTATCTGACTTTTCTGAAGAAGGAAGTGATGTGGGGGAGCAAGCCAGCGATATGCCAGAACCTGAAGAATATTTTGAGTGCCCTGATAGTTCCGTGCCAGTACCCGAACTGTCCCCAGCTGAGCCAAGTAGTGTGGGTCCTGATATAGAGGGTCCTGTCCCCGAAAGTACTATGGGCCCGGGGTCCCTTTCTCCTGTAGAGGTTCCCTCTGCTAATCTAGACGAAGCGGCAATGGAGCCAGGACCCATAGCAGCTTTTAATGAGACCCCTAGATGCACCGGCCGAGAAGTACGGCCTGTGATAAGGTTGAGTTATGAGTCCCTGGGTCAGCTGCTTGACCTGCCTTTGAATGTAGTCCATAAAGGGGTGTATGTGTCCTCAAGCTCCTTGCCCAAGCTAGCTTTGGGGAATGACTCCAGACTGTTAGTATTGTCCTCTGAGTAAGGTACCCCTGCCCCAGTTAGCCCGCAAGTGGCTGATAGGAAAAGGCCCCTCTTTCCAGGTGTCATGGGCAGGAAGTAATGACCTGATTTAGAAAAAAAAAAGAGAAGGGGTTGTCTATGTGTAATATTGCATGAACAACAGTAAACTGTAAATACCGTGCCAGTTTATGTAACAAAAGGTCTAATGTGCTGTCAATCTAAACTGTTTGCCTTAAAGTGATTTAAGGGGGACTACTTGGCGTGGACGCCAAGTTCTTTCCAGGCCAGGAAGGGTGTAACCCCCTCACAAATAGGGGTTCCTGAGAGCCTTCCCGGAGCTTGCCTAAAATGCTCCCTGCCTAACTGGTGTTCGGCGCAATGCTGCCTAAATGTGGGTGTCGTGAGTGCTTCCAAAGCCTCCAGTACTGTCTCTTTAAGAGTTGCCTGCTCGCAGGCTCCAGCAGGTTGATATGAAAGGAGGGGGATGGTGTTTCCCTGTTTGAATCCCACCTGAGCTGCGGTGGAATCGCTCCCATTTGGCAGTCGCTATATGCGCAGGGGAAGCCCCTTTTGAAAGATGTAACTGTGCGGGTATAATTAATTAAACTGTTGGTGGGGTTACAGTTTGTCTAACTTGCTTTTTCTGCAGCTGAGACTGTGGCTGCTGTGCCCCTCCATTTTGAACCAGGACGTTCTGAAGGATCCAATGGAGTGGGGGGTGCCCCAAATGTAGTAACTGGCGACCAACCAGAATGAGGGCTCTCTAGGGAGCCGACGGACCAATGGAGATGCAGCTCGTAGTTGTGGGAAGTGAAGGCTAGACCATGGCGCCTTTTTCACACCACTGAGAGCAGGACTAAGTGACTGCCACCTGTAGCCAGCCAATGGGATCAGGTGGCACCCGAGCTAGGACTGCCCACACTGCCAAGGCAGAGACGTTGTGGCTGTGGACAAGGAAGGAGCTCTGGGCTCTTGCACCATTGAGTCTTCGTGCAGGAGCGCGTGAGGGCGGATTCAGCCATTTGAGTAGCCGGCCAGCTTCGGACTAAATCCGCGGGGCAGCGGTCAGAGGAGGCTGTGTAAAATCACAGCTACCTACCAGGCTCACCCTGTAGAGGACTGGAGAATCTGCTGAATCACGCTCGGTCTGTCAGGAAGGTGACGCTGCAGTGAGACTCCCGAGTAACGGTGTGTGCGGTCGGGCCATAGGAGCAGCTGCCTGGTATGGTACCCCTCTGTTGTTTTCCATATAAGTGTGTGAAGAAGTATCTGGAGTGCAGACTCAGCCCTGTGAGTGGTGTGAGAGCGGTTTTCTTCTGGAGTTGTGAGTACTAAAACAGGGTAGCTCCCTGTCCAGGTTTCTAGCAAGGGCAAGATCTTCAGGTTGCTTTGCTGACTGCACTAACTGAGCCTGCTGGGCTCCATCAAAACTTCGTAGGAATTAAACACTCGTTGTGTCAGGGCCCCAACCAGCTGCATCGAGGAACTAGCTGTTAGGGCTTGGGTACCCATAGACAGCAACTTATAGGTTAGGCCTGTGCACAGAGCCCTAGGTAGATACTCATATATTGTAGTGGTAAGCTAATCATCCTGATTCCCCCAGGTCCTTGTTATTTTCCCCTTGAATAAATCAGATTGCTTGTTTTGCAAATGCACACTGGCTAGTTTGTGTATTAATAGTGACTTACTGCACAGTGAATAATGTGTAACCATACCTTACTTTCCAGGGGGTCCCCGGAGTGAGCTGAGTGGTTGGAGCTGGGGGTGAGAGTCGATGGTGAGAATACTGCAACTAAACTGTGTGGGCCACTAATGGGAAGAAGGGGGGTTGCAGCAACTCAGAGGGCTGTGACCAAGTCAATTTTGACTGTTCTAACCCCGACCTCTGGGTGGTGGCACCCGCCAATGGATCTGGGCCCCTCACCCTGTTACAGTTAAGGCAGGCAGGGGTAGTAACCCTTAGGATAGCGGCCCCGGGTGGTTTCACACATTGGCGTGCCCCGGGGCTCTATGCTTGGCCCCTTGCTTTTCTCAATCTTCATTAATGACATCCCGCTGCTGCACCTACCTGCTCATCTCTGCTCTATGTAGATGGCCTAGTTATTTACCACAGTGCAAGAAATATCGCTGACATAAACCACCCTCTTGCCTCGGACTTCGCAAGTATTCAATCCTGGCTAACAGAGAACAAACTTGTTCTCAATATAAGCAAGACATACTCTATGCTCTTTGGCTCACCTGCCAGACTTAAAGCGAACCAAAATGCCCTCAAAATCTCATGTGCGGACGGCTCCCCACTGGATAGTGCCAGATCCTTTAAATATCTGGGCATTACTCTTGACGAATCTCTAGATTTTGACCTGCACATAACTACCACCTGTAAATCTGTCAATGCTAAGATAGGAGGTGCCTACCGTACTATCTATGCCCACACCCCATCGGCTAGACTAGCTGTGGCACAAGGCTTTCTGCTCCCAGCCCTGGCCTATGGCTCAGTCACTTACCTATCAGCCTCAAAGTCCTCCCTCCATAAATGGGACACCACCTATAATAGTATCTGCCACTACGCCTCTGCATCCCCATGCTACAAACACCATTGCCAGCTCTATGCTGACCTAAAATGGCCTTGCCCCTCCGCCCATTGACTCCAGTCCTATGGCTCACTGATTGACTGCATTGCCAGATCAGGCCTCCCCCAGTCCCTCGCCTCTCTGCTGCACTCACAACCTCTCTCCTATGGGCTCCGATCTACTGACCAAGCCCCTCTTCACATCCCTAGATGCAAAACCAATATAGGTGCACGTGCTTTCTCATACATGGCTCCAAAGTACTGGAACTCCATACCTCAAACTATTCATCGAGCTCCCACCCATGCTAGTTTTAAAAAACATCACCGTGATCATCTGCATGCTACTAGCCTCTGCACTTGCTTTCATCCGACTTAGACCATCCTTTCTCTCTGCCCTGTTTTCCCTAGGTAATCTACTTCGCTTATACCTCTTCTCCACCTCTCTTAATACCCTCCTTACATGTTTCTCTCTCATCCCTTACCCTCTTCCTCTGCTTCCCACCACTCTCCCTTTTCCTCTCCTCCGTTTTCAATAACCACATAATGGCACTTATTGTATTGTCTGTGTATACTTTTCTCTTGCAATGCCTGTTTTTCTCACATTGTTTTCTAATCTTGTTTTTTTTTCACTTTGTCCAAACTGTATTGACTGCATTATACCGGACAATGTTTCTCTACACCCTAAGTTTGGATTGTATGCGATTCCCCTCCTCACTGTGTTACATATCTCATGTGCTGCGTCACATGTATGCTCATGTATTTCAAACTGTATTCTCCCGGGTCGGGCCTGAAATAGGCATTCTTATGCCTAGTGCACCCACCCCGTTACTAAAAGCAAATAAATAAATAAATAAATAAAGATGCACGTTTTCCCTGGCAGGGAATCTGACTGTATCCTTACAAGCCTTAGAAAATTTGCCAGAATACCTACCCGTGCTTGGAGAGTTACGGCACCTGCCTTCTGTGTCTTTACTGCCAGTGAAATTCCCTGTTACTTGATGGGACCAACACCTCCTGGGTCAGTATTTGTGTTATTAGGGGCAACTGTAATTTGATTAAAATATCTAACTTGTCAAAGTGGACTTCTACTGCAGTCGAGTATACTTGCATGTAATATTGCATGACAACCACATAAATCTGCTCTCAATTTCTTTTCCATCCATTATTACAATAGCGATGAAAGTTCTATGGCCCCGCAGTCTATGTGCGGAAAACTTATGGGCTTTTGGGCCACCCTCATAACATTTCTGTCTTAGGAATTTTGTTCTGTTTTGTAGTTTTATAGTTAAGGATCTTGTTGAGATCTCTTCTTGCTGCTCATAAGTCCTGGACTTCAGGAGGGCAGATTTTAAAGAGATGGGAAAAAGACTCAGAGAATGCCTCAAAGGGGGTAGGCAGAGGGGCAGTAGAGGTACAATGGAGAAAAATTAAGAAGAGTACAGCCCAGTCAATGGCATGCTGTTTGAAGGAAGTGAGTAAGGGAAAGAGGAGGAAGAGGTTGCTATGGTTCTCTAGGAAGGTGGCAAAGACACTGAAAGAGAAGAAAACAGCACTTAGAAAGTACCAGGTGTCCCAGAAGGATTAAGATAGGGAGGGATATCTGGCAAAACAAAGGGTGGCAGGAAGGAGGGTGAGGCCAGCTAAGGCACTAACACAGCAGAGGATTGCTAAGGAGATAAAAAAAGGGGACAAGACCTTCTTTAGGTATGATATGTGGACGAAGAGGAAGACAAGAGGAGGGGCAGTGAGAATCAGGAGGGCAGGGGGGACTGCACAGGGCAAGAGCCAGAGAATGCAGAAAAAATGACTGATTACTTCTGTTCAGTCTTTATGGTAGAGGGTGGGGGGAAATGGACCAGCATGCTGCGGTAAGCAAAAGGGAGAGGGGCAAGTGGACATAAGTCCATTCTCGTTGGAGAGGGTCTGGAAAGGACTGGAAGCCTTAAAGGTGAATTAGGCAATGGGACCGGATGGGATTCATCCAAGGGTCCAAAAGGAACTGAACACGGTGCTGGTTGCCCTTCTGGCACTGCTTTTTAGCACCTTCGTGGAGATTGGGGAAGTTTCAGAGGACTGGAGGAGGGCCGATGTGGTCCCTCTGCACAGAAGCAGCAGTAGGGAGGATGCTAGCAACTACAGGCCAGTCAGTCTCACATCAGTGGCAGGGAAGTTAATGGAGACACTACTGAAAGAGACACTTGTGGAGCACCTGAAGGCAAAAGGGCTGCAGGATCACCAGCAGAATGGTTTCATGGGGGGAGGTCACGTCAAACAAATCTCATAGATTTCTTTGACTGGGTTACCAGGGAGGTAGATCAAGAGACAGCAGTGGACTTGACCTATCTGGACGTCAGTAAAACGTTTGACACTGTGCTTCACATGAAGCTAGTTAAACTAAGCAGCCTGGGGGTGGGGTAGAAAGTGACAGGCTAGATATCAAACTGGTTAAAGGATATGAGGCAAAGGGTGGTTGTAAACGGTAGCCACTCGGGTGATAGGACAGTGAATAGTGGGCTGCCACGGGCTTCAGTGCTGGGACCGGTCCTCTTCAATGTCTTCATAAGCGACATTGCAGAAGAGCCTAAGGGTAAGGTGTTCCTCTTTGTAGATGATACAAAAATCTGCAAGAGGGTTGACACTCTGCAAGGGTGGAAGAGTGCAAAGGATCTGAGGAAACCAGAAGACTGGTCTAGGAATGGCAGTTGGGTCTCAATGCCAAAAAGTGCAAGGTTTTGCACTTAGGGCTGCAGATCCCATAGGCTATGTATAAGATGGGGGGGGGGGGTGGAGCTTACAGTCACCAAGCAAGAAACAGACCTAGGGGTCATCATATGTGATGACCTTAAGGTGGCTGGGCAGTGTGACAAAGCAGTGGAAAAGCTAGCAGGATGCTGGGTTGCGTGGCAGGCGGATTTGCAGCAGGAGGAAGGAGGTAGTGATGCCCTTGTATTGCTCACTGGTGAGGCCCCACCTGGAGTCCTGTGTACAGTTCTGGAAGCCGCACCTCTGCAAGGATATTGAAAGGGTAGTGGCGGTACAGAGGAGGGCAACCAAAATGGTGAAGGGCTTGCACGAGAAGCTGTCTGAGGAAAGGTGCAGGAACTCAACATGTACTCCCTGGAAGACAGGAGAGTGCAAGGGGACATGATTGAAACCTACAGGTACCTCACAGGAATGAACAAGGTGCAATTGCAGGGTTTCCTTCAGAGAAAGGAAGGCACTACTAGAACAAGGGGGCATGAAATTAAGCTAAGAGAGGGAAGTTTAAGAGAGATGTGTGGAAACACTTCTTCATGGAAAAGGTGGTGGATGGCTGGAACAGCCTGCCAGAGGTGGCAAAGACTGTGGGGAGCTTCAAGCATGCATGGAATAGGCAGAGGGGCATATTAGGTAGAGGACGGGGGAGGGAGTGACACCTATGACCAACTGGGGTCAGCGGTGACAGAATTGGCAGGGACAAGGGAGAGACTGGACGAGCCTAAAGGTCTTTTTCCACTGACATAATCTATGATTCTGTTTCAATAAAAATTTGTCTATCTTGTCACGTTTTGGTTCCACTAGGTTTTTAGTTGTGCTATCCTGCTTCCAGATCCCTGTGGTTAGCTGCTTACGCCCACTTTGGCTGGACTTGTAGCTGATTAGTAAGAGCAGCTGAATGGAACTGAAGAGCCTGGGTTTAAATGTCCGTATGTTCACGCAATTTCTTTCTCAGAAAACAAAACACAAACCACACCTGGAGGCCCGCAGTGGTGGTTTGTATCCTCTTGAAAGCACAATGTGCCAAAAATCCAAGGTTCTTGAAACCCCATTGCCACTCTGTGATTGGCTGGTAGGGGTGGGGTGGACATGTGAATACTGCTCTGTGATTGGCTGGTGGATGGTAGATGCATTTGAATGCTGCTCTGTGATGGACTGGTTGGGGGTGGGGCATGTGATTTCTGCTCTGTGACTGGCTGCTGGGGCGCGGCATCTGAATGCTGCTGTGATTGGCTGGTGGAGGGTGGGGCACTTGAGTACTTCTCTGTGACTGATTGGTGGGGGGGATATGTGAATGCTGCTCTGCGACTGGCTGGTAGGGTGGCACATAGGAATGCTGCTCTGCGATTGGCTATTGGGGTGGGGCATGTGACTGCTACCCTGTGATTTGCTGGTGAGGGGTGAGGGCATGTGGTTACTGGGCGGCAAACACCTTTTCATCTCTCCCTGGGAATTGAGCAGCTCCACTTAACGGTGACCTGGTGCCTAGTTGGCTCTAGGGACAGAGTCTGTTGCTTGCCCATAATGGCCCACATGAGTTATGATTTATTTACCCAGGTTAGCCTAGCTGAGATGCAGTATCTCATTTTCAGTGGGATCCTGTTTCTACCCATTTCCACAGCTGGGTGGACTGGAGCAGTGGTGGACTGAGTGACTTGCCCAAGGTTATACAGTGAGTATCTGGCTCTAGCCGGGATTGAACCTGTGGTGTTCAAGTTCCAAAATTAGTGCTGTGCCCACTGGACCACACTGCATCAACACACTGCCCAACGGACTCCAGAGTCAGAGTCTAATGCTCCACCTGATGCCTTGCACAGTGCACCTAGTGCCCAACTGGCTCCAGGGTCTGGTTCTGATGCACGACTCAATGCCACGCACGATGCACCTAGTGCCCAGTTGTCCCCAGGGTCTGGTTCTGATGCATGACACAATGCCATGCACATTGCACTTAGTGCCCAGCTGGCCCCAGGGTCTGGTTCTGATGCACGAGTCAATGCCATGCACATTGCACCTAGTGCCCAGCTGGCCCCAGGGTCTGGTTCTGATTAATGACTCAATGCCATGCACATTGCACCTAGTGCCCAGCTGGCCCCAGGGTCTGGATCTGATGCATGACTGGATACCTTGCATGATGCACCTGGTGCCCAGCTGGCTGCAGGATCGGGTTCTGATGCACGACCCGATGCACCTAGTGCCCAGCAGCTCCAGGGTGGGGTTCTGATGTTCAACTCTATGTCCCGTGTGATACACCTAGTGCCCAGCTGGCTCCTGGGTGGGGTTCTGATGCTCAACCCGATGCCCCACATGCCCAGCTGGCTCCTGGGTGGGGTTCTGATGCTCAACCCGATGCCCCGCGTGCCCAGCTGGCTCCTGGGTGGAGTTCTGATGCTCAACCTGATGACCCGCATACCCAGCTGGTTCCAGGGTGGGGTTCTGATGCTCAACCCAATGCCCCGCATGCCCAGCTGGCTCCTGGGTGGGGTTCTGATGCTCAACCTGATGACCCGCATACCCAGCTGGCTCCTGGGTGGGGTTCTGATGCTCAACCCAATGCCCCACGTGCCCAGCTGGCTCCTGGGTGGGGTTCTGATGCTCAACCCGATGCCCCGCGTGCCCAGCTGGCTCCTGGGTGGGGTTCTGATGCTCAACCTGATGACCCGCATACCCAGCTGGCTCCAGGGTGGGGTTCTGATGCTCAACCCAATGCCCCACGTGCCCAGCTGGCTCCTGGGTGGGGTTCTGATGCTCAACCCGATGCCCCGCGTGCCCAGCTGGCTCCTGGGTGGGGTTCTGATGCTCAACCTGATGACCCGCATACCCAGCTGGCTCCAGGGTGGGGTTCTGATGCTCAACCCAATGCCCTGCGTGCCCAGCTGGCTCCTGGGTGGGGTTCTGATGCTCAACCCGATGCCCCAAGTGCCCAGCTGGCTCTAGGGTGGGGTTCTGATACTTGACCCAATGCCCTGCAAATGCTCCTAGTGTCTAGCTATATCCAGGGTTGAATTCTGATGCATGACATGGTGCCCTGCATGATGGGCCTGTTGCTTAGCTGGCTCCAAGGTAGGGTTCTGCTGCTGCGCTCTGTCCAGGGTGCAAATGTGATGTGCAACTACTGTACCAATGGGCCTCTGACCCAGCAGTTCTGGTTTATGTACTCACCATAGGGGCGCCTCGGTGGCCGATAAGCAGTGGTTTGGGAGGAATCTGCTCTGTCAAACAGGGCGGTGAGATGCGGGATGAGATTACCAGGGGAATCAGGTAAAGAGCCACCATAACAGCCGCATATCCATCGAGGATAAGAATCTTCCATACTGAAAATAAACAAACAATTATTAGAGATGTAAACGGGACTGATGGCAAGACTCACCATACTGCTGTACTTGTGTGGTAATTAGGATGTGAGAAGAAACATTTCTACAAAAAAAAAGACTCTCCAAGAACCAAATCAGTTCCATCATTTAGAACCAAGATCTTGCTCCTTAAACCCAGTTTGTGTGGTTCAAAATGCAAATTAGTCATTACCATGCAAATGATATGCACAAGCCTAAAAATTACTAGGTTTGATAACAAGAACATTTTAAGCCTTTCTGGAATCTAATTGTAACTGCCCATGGCTCTACGATAACCAAGGGCTTGCAGTTATGGGATGGGGGCCAGTCAGGGACAATGGGGCACACTGGGGGTAGTGGGGTATGGGGCAACACAGTACTTAGTGGGTAGTGGGGTATGGGAAAACACGGTACTTAGTGGGTAGTAGGGTATGGGGCAACATGGTACTTAGTGGGTATTGGGGTATGGGACAACACGGTGCCCAGTGGGTGAGTGGGGTATGGGACAACACGGTGCTTAGTGGGTAGTGGGGTGTGGGACAACACGGTGCTAGTGGGTAGTGGGGTATGGGACAACACGGTACTTAGTGGGTAGTGGGGTATGGGACAACACGGTACTTAGTGGGTAGTGGGGTATGGGACAACCACGGTACTTAGTGGGTAGTGGGGTATGGGACAACACGGTACTTAGTGGGTGAGTGGGGAATGGGGCAACACGGTGCCAGGTGGGTAGTGGGAATGTGGCAGCCACGGTGGGTAGTGGGGTTGTGAGGCAACACGGTACTTAGGGGGTAGTGGGGTATGCGGCAACACGGTACTTAGCGGGTAGTGGGGTATGGGACAACCACGGTGCTTAGTGGGTAGTGAGGGTATGGGACAACACGGTGCCAAGCGGGTAGTGGGGTATGGGACAACACGGTGCCTAGTGGGTGGTGGGGTATGGGACAACCACGGTGCTTAGCGGGTGAGTGGGGTATGGGGCAACACGGTACTTAGGGGTAGTGGAGTATGGGACAACACGGTACTAGTGGGTAGTGGGGTATGGGGCAACATGGTACTTAGGGGTAGTGGGGTATGGGACAACACGGTACTTAGTGGGTAGTGGAGTATGGGGCAACACGGTACTTAGTGGGTAGTGGAGTATGGGGCAACACGGTACTTAGTGGGTAGTGGGGTATGGGACAACACGGTGCTTAGTGGGTAGTGGGGTATGGGACAACACGGTACTTAGTGGGTAGTGGGGTATGGGGCAACACGGTACTTAGTGGGTAGTGGGATATTGGGCAACACGGTACTTAGTGGGTAGTGGGGTATGGGACAACACGGTACACTTAGTGGGTAGTGGGGTATGGGACAACCACGGTGCACTTAGTGGGTGAGTGGGGTATGGGGCAACACGGTACTTAGTAGGTAGTGGGGTATGGAACAACACGGTACTTAGTGGGTAGTGGGGTATGGGGCAACACGGTACTTAGTGGGTAGTGGGGTATGGGGCAACATGGTACTTAGTGGGTAGTGGGGTATGGGGCAACACGGTACTCAGGGGGTAGTGGGGTATGGGACAACACGGTACTTAGTGGGTAGTGGGGTATGGGACAGCACGGTACTTAGTGGGTAGTGTGGTATGGGGCAACACGGTACTTAGTGGGTAGTGGGGTATGGGGCAACACGGTACTTAGTGGGTAGTGGGGTATGGGACAAAATGGTACTTTGGGAGTAGTGGAGCATGGCACAGAAGGGTACTTAGGGGGTAGTGGGGTATGGGACAATGGCATGGGGTCATAATGTCGAAAGACACAACCATGCAGCAATGTCCCATGCTGTAAATTCAGTGGATACATTGCTGCTGCACAGACACAGTGCCGAAATGCATTTCAGCGAGGGAACATATAGGTTTTTGTTGTCTGCGGAGCTGTACCCTCCTGCATGAGGACTGTGCCCCAGTCCCCAATAAAATAATCAACGGGGGTTCAACATGGGGACGGGAAGAAACACCGTGGGGAGACATAAAAATAAACCACACTGTCGGTTTCCAAAAGTCTGGGACCAGGATTCAAGCCCTGGTCCACAGATGCACAGCAACCTCCTGTACTGCCACGGCTCATTCCACTGAGCCATGGCAGCAGCTCAGTGGACCACCTCCCGAATGGAGATGCTGCATCTCTTCTCCCTCTGTACCTCTAGATGCTGCATCACTACTCTTTTCTGTACTCTAGATGCTGATCTCTTTTCCTCTCTGTACCTCTAGATGCTGCATCTCTTCACCTCTCTGTATCTCTAGATGCTGCATCTCTTCTTTCTGTACCTCTAGATGCTGCATCTCTTCTCCTCTCTGTACCTCTAGACACTGCATCTCTTATCCTCTCTGTACCTCTAGATGCTGCATCTCTTCTCCTCTCTGTACCTCTGGATGTTGCATCTCTTCTCCTCTCTGTACTTCCAGATGCTGCATCTCTTCTCCTCTCTGTACCTCTAGACACTGCATCTCTTATCTTCTCTGTACCTCTAGATGCATCTCTTCTCCTCCCTGTACCTCTAGACACTGCATCTCTTATCCTCTCTGTACCTCTAGACACTGCATCTCTTCTTCTCTCTGTACCTCTAGATGCTGCATCTCTTCTCTCTGTACCTCTAGACATTTCATCTCTTCTCCTCCCTGTACCTCTAGACGCTGCATTTCCTCTCCTCTCCTCTCTGTATCTCTAGAGGCTGCATCTCTTCTCCTTTCTGTACTGCTAGACACTGCATCTCTTCTCCTCTCTGTACCTCTAGATGTTGCATCTATTCTCTTCTCTGTACCTCTAGACACTGCATCTCTTCTCCTCTCTGTATCTCTAGACGCTGCATCTCTTCTACTCTCTGTACCTCTAGATGCTGCATCTCTTCTCCTCTCTGTATCTCTAGATGCTGCATCTCATCTCCTTTCTGTATCTCTACATGCTGCATCTCTTCTCCTCTCTGTACCTATAGACGCTGCATCTCTTCTCCTCTCTGTATCTCTAGATGCTGCATCTCTTCTTCTCTCTGTGTCTCTAGATGCTGCATCTCTTCTTCTCTCTGTGTCTCTAGATGCTGCATCTCTTCTCCTCTCTGTATCTCTAGATGCTGCATCTCTTCACCTCTCTGTATCTCTAGATGCTGCATCTCTTCTCCTCTCTGTACCTTTAGATGCTGCATCTCTTCTCTTCTCTGTACCTCTAGATGCTGCATCTCTTCTCCTCTCTGTACCTCTGGATGCTGCATCTCTTCTCCTCTCTGTACTTCCAGATGCTGCATCTCTTCTTCTCTCTGTACCTCTAGATGCTGCATCTCTTCTCCTTTCTGTACTTCTAGATGCTGCATCTCTTCTCTCTCTGTCCTCTAGACATTTCATCTTTTCTCCTCTCTGTACCTCTAGATGCTGCATCTCTTTCCTCTCTGTACCTCTAGATGCTGCATCTCTTCTCCTCTGTATCTCTAGATGCTGCATCTCTTCTCCTCTCTGTATCTCTAGATGTTGCATCTCTTCTCCTCTCTGTATCTCTAGATGCTGCATCTCTTCTCCTCTGTATCTCTAGATGCTGCATCTCTTCTCCTCTCTGTACCTCTAGACACTGCATCTCTTCTCCTCTCTGTATCTCTAGATGCTGCATCTCTTCTCTCTGTACCTCAAGACATTTTATCTCTTCTCCTCTCTGTACCTCTAGATGTTGCATCTCTTCTCCTCTCTGTATCTCTAGATGCTGCATCTCTTCTCCTCTCTGTACCTCTAGACACTGCATCTCTTCTCCTCTCTGTATCTCTAGATGCTGCATCTCTACTCTCTGTACCTCAAGACATTTTATCTCTTCTCCTCTCTGTACCTCTAGATGTTGCATCTCTTCTCCTCTCTGTATCTCTAGATGCTGCATCTCTTCTCCTCTCTGTATCTCTAGATGCTGCATCTCTTCTCCTCTCTGTATCTCTAGATGTTGCATCTCTTCTCCTCTCTGTATCTCTAGATGCTGCATCTCTTCTCCTCTGTATCTCTAGATGCTGCATCTCTTCTCCTCTCTGTACCTCTAGACACTGCATCTCTTCTCCTCTCTGTATCTCTAGATACTGCATCTCTTCACCTCTCTGTATCTCTAGATCCGCATCTCTTCTCCTCTCTGTACCTCTAGATGCTGTATCTCTTCTCCTCTCTGCATCTCTAGATGCTGCATCTCTTCTCCTCTCTGTACTGCTAGACACTGCATCTCTTCTCCTCCCTGTACCTCTAGATGCTGTATCTCTTCTCCTCTCTGTATCTCTAGACACTGTGTCTCTTCTCCTCAATCAACCACATCATTTAGAGGCAGTGGATGCAACAAAAGCATTTCATACTTTAAATAGAGAATTTAAGTTTGCATGCATAAAAGAATTTGGCGTAACAGAATATTTGTACTGGATGATTAAGAAGATTTATGCCAAAACTCTGGTTAGCTTCTCTATTAATAGTTATATAACTGATCAAACGGAGAGGTGTAATGGGGTAAGGCACGGCTGCGCCATGTCGCCAATACTGTGTATAATGTCTTTGGAGCCCTTTTTAAATCACATTAAGATGAATAATAGGACAGAAGGCATTCAACTGTCAAGGGTACACCGAAAAGTAAATATTTTTGCTGATGATATTTTATTTTACTTTAAAAACATTAATTTAGGGATGCCAGTCTTACTGGAAGAAGGAAAAAGATACTGGCAGAATTCGGGATATTGTTTCAATAGAACCAAATCCATAATAATGGCTGTTAATGTACCTCAATACACTCTTAACAATGAAATTAAACACGATTTTCAAATTAGCACTAGTTTCAAGTACTTAGGAATAATCATATGTAGTAACCAAGAGAGTTAATTAAGGTAAATTACAATAAAGCAAAAGGCCAAAATAGAGGGTTTATTAGATAATTGGATAACTCTTTCCTTGTCCTCATCAGGGACGTACTGACACTATTAAAATGATGGTTATGCCAATATACTATATATCATTCAAGCAGTCATAGGGTGCCCAGCTTCCAGTTGGTATGACTCAAGTAAGAGGATCTCTAAAACATTTTTATGGAGGGAGAAAACCTTGAATTCCATGAAACAGTTAACAACACCTAAGGAATTAGTAAGATACAGCTGCGAGATCCATTGAAACATGAAACAGCCTACAATTAAATTATGGTGGGAATCAGCTTTTGTGACTCCTGAAACAGATTTCATTGACCAACTGTATTGGATATAAGGGAAAAATATGGCACAATTCCTTGTTGTGGGGACGCTGTGGAGGATGAAAACTCCAGTACTTTTCTGAGCCATTGGGTGTAAAGTGAAGGGAAATACAAAGGTTAAGATTAAATCAGTACTTACCCTGGTTGATTTTTAAAATAGACCTGACTGATGCTCCCAGGACCTCAGAGACTCATAGGACAGTAGAAATGTTAAAAAGGAAGGTATGGGGCTAAAAGGACAAGGCCATCAAAAATGGAGGGTGATGAGTACCAGTGCCCACAGTCTGTGTAACAAGCTCCCTGAACTAGTGGCTTTGATGGAGGAGGGACACCTAGATATCATGGCAGTCACAGAAACATGGTACACAGAGAACCATGACTGGGATGTCAACATACCAGGGTACACAAGCTACAGAAGGGACAGGGAGGGTAAAAGAGGAGGAGGAGCAGCTCTCTATGTAAGAGAAGGGATCAAAGCAATGGGACTAAAGGATAAGCAGGAAGGAGAGGAGGCACCGTGGGTCACCCTGGAGACAGGAAATGGTACCACAATCCACATAGGGGTTGTATACAGACCCCCAACTCGAGGAGAGGCAATGGACAAGGAAATGATAGAAGGCATCCTTAGAATGGCAGAAAGAGGGGAGATATCGTTAATGGGCGACCTGAATATGCCAGATGTTAACTACTACCTCTACTGCAGCCACATCCAAGAGCAGTGTTATTCTTGATGCCCTACAGGAAGGCATGCCTCAGACAGCTATTGTTGGAATCCACTCAGGAGGGAGCAATCTTAGATCTGGTACTGTCAAACGGGGACGGAGAAAGGATCTCAGATTTAGAAGTGGGTAGCCATCTGGGGACAAGTGACCACCAAACAGTGTGGTTCACAATAAACACAGCCATAGAGTCAAGCCATACAAAAGCAAGAGTACTGGACTTTAGGAAGGCTGACTTTGGGAAAATGGGAATGTGTCTCAGAAAAAGCACTAGCAAATGGCTAAGAAGGAGGGGTGGAGGAATAGTGGGAAAAAATGAGAACAGTCATCACAGAGGCAACAAGCCTTTGTGTGAAGCAAATCAACAAAGTAAAACAAAACGGAGAAAAAAACCACTATGGTTCTCAAAAGAGGTGGAGGGGAAAGTTAAGGAGAAAAAGGTAGCATTCAGGAAGTATAAGGAAACACGGAAGGAGCAGGACAGAGAACTGTGCCAGTTAAAGCAGAAAGAAGCAGGGAAGGCAGTTAGAATAGCAAAGGCTCAAACTGAGGAAAAGATAGCCAACTCAGTTAAGAAGGGGGATGAAACCTTTTACAGGTACATTAGGGACCAAAGAAAGACCAAGGGAGGGATACTGAGGCTTAATAAAGGGAAGGAAGGGTGAGCAGAGGGTGACAGCGAAAAAACAGGGATGCTGAATAAATACTGCTGCTCACTATTCACAAAAGAAGATGAGGGGGAGGTACCTAAATCAAAGAATAGAAGCACTCTGGATAGGGAGGTTGATACCAATCCATTCACAGAAGAAAGGGTTCTGAAAGAACTCTTAAAACTGAAGGAGGACAAAGCAATGGGGCCTGATGGGTTCATCCCAGAATTCTAAAAGAACCAAGGGTAGAACTCGTGACACCACTGACTACTATTTTTACAAATCATGGGAGGACGGTGTGGTACCTGAGGAACTGGAGGAGGGCAGATGTGATTCCCTTCACACAAGTGGGAGCAAGACAGGGCAGGAAACTACAGACCTGTCTGCTTACCTCAGTGGTAGGGAAAATGATGGAATCACTTCTGAAGGAAAGAACTGTTGAGTTTCTAGAAGCTAGTGGGGCACAGGACCCAAGGCAGCATGGATTCACAGCAGGAAGGACATGTCAGATGAATCTAATAGATTTGTTTTGACTGGGTGACCAAAGTAGTAGACCAGGGAGAGGCTGTGGATATGGCCTACCTAGACTTTAGCAAGGCATTTGACACAGTCCCACACAAAAGATTAACATAAAAGTTAGCCAGCCTTGGCATGTGCCCCAAGGTGGTAGCCTGGATAAAAAACTGGCTGGAAAACAGGACACAGAGGGTAACAGTAAATGGAGTCCACTCTGAAGAAAGGGGGGTTGCTAGCAGGGTACCGCAGGGTTCGGTACTGGGACCGGTCCTCTTTAATGTCTTCATAAGTGACATTACAGATGAACTGGAAGGAAAAGTATGTCTCTTTGCAGATGACACAAAGACCTGCAACAGGGCTGATACAGAAGGTGGGGTGGAAAGGATGTGAAGGGACTTGGCAGGTTGGAGGAATGGTCAAATGCATGGCAGCTTAGATTCAATGCAAAGAAGTGCAAAATAATGCACCTGGAAAACAAAAACCCAGAGGAAGAGTACACAATGGGGGAGGAGTGAGATACTAACAACAACAAAATGGAAGGGACCTGGGGTAGTCATATCAGATGACCTTAAGGTGGGCAAGCAATGTGAGAAGGTAGTAATGAGGCTGGTGGGATACTGGGATGCATAGGGAGATTATCACCAGTAGAAAACAGGAAGTTGTTATCCTCTGTACAAACAGTTGGTGAGACCCCATCTGAGTACTGTGCAGTCCTGGAGACCCCATCTCCACAAGGACATAGACAGGATCGAGGCTGTCCAGAGGAGGGCAACTAAAATGGTGCAATATCTATACCAAAAGACATATGAAGAGAGATTAAAGGAGCTTAATATGTATACCCTTGAGGAGAGGAGGGAGAGAGGGGACATGATAGAAACTTCAAGTGCCTCAAGGGAATCAGTAAAGTCCAAGAATGTACAATCTTTCAGAAAAAGAGACGTGCAAGAACAAGGGGGCACAATTTGAAGATAGAGGGGGGACAGCTCAGAGGTAACGTGAAGAAGTATTTTTTCACAGAGAGGGTTGTGGATACATGGAACAGCCTTCCTGAGGAGGTAGAGGAGTCAAAAACAGTGGGGGAATTCAAGAATTCACGAGACAAATGTAAGGCAATTCTAGTGGGGGGGGGGTAGGAAGGAAGAAATAGGCTGTTAGTTAACCAAGATCTGCAGCTTAGCCATTAGATAGGAAAATGGGCAGACTAGGTGGGCCAAGCGGTCCTTATCTGCCATCAAATTCTATGTTTCTATGTTAATAAGGTGATACCAATTAATTACAGTGGAAGAAATCTTTATACCTTTTGCTGAGTTAAAAATGGAAATGGCGGAGGGACTTAAAATTTCATATTATACAATGTTTGTCACTGAAAATGATGTTTGATGACTTTCAGGGGGTGAATCTAAATATTCCACCAAGAAATAGCAAGCAGAAAGTAATACAGCAATTAAAACTGGTTAAGGTATGAGGTAAAAAATGACTCCATACTATTTACAATTGTATAAATACTCGGGATAAGGATCCTTGGGGAAGAACAAATAAAAGATGGAAACAGGAAACAGGTATACAGTTAATAAGCCAATAATGGACACACTTGAGAGCCAGAATCTACAAGGATTATATATATTCTAAAAATAGTACAATACAAAAGAAAATTATAGATAGGGCTTCCTATACTCCTGAGATGCTGGGATACATGTTAAAATCAGGGTCTAAAGAATGTTGGCACCAATGTAAAAACAAGGCAGACCCTACTCACTTGTCTTTGAGTTGTCCAAAATAAATATACTGTGATTAGAGACAACCGAAAGTATAACGGAAATCATCGGAAAACAATACCAAATACATTTGAAGTGATGATTTTAAATGGCTCGGAGGGGCTGAGTTTAAGTCCCAAACAAGAAAACATTTTATACTTAGGAATCATGTGCACTAAAAGACATATACTGGGCAACTGGAATGCACAGGAGATCGGACCATTGGTAAAAAAAATGGAGGTATCAACTACAAGAATCCTTATTATCTGAAAACTTTTTTTTTTAAATGTGGAGAACGACTATTGGGAAACTAAATCTGAGAGAAGGCTTTTACCTTTATGGGAGATGGAGTAAATATTGTTATATAAATGGAGGGGCACATTACGAATTGTAAAAATTACTTGACTTTTGGTTTGTCTATTTTGTATGAAAGTTGTTTTTCCCTTTCTTGTATGTGGTTATCAAGTGAATAATGGTATATATATAAATAAACCAAGAGTGTTAAACAACTGTATTTTTCATGTGACAAGCATATAATATTCAAAAAATAATAAAATATAAAAAAAACAGGATATCCTTTAATAAGTTGAGCCAGTCCAAGTTATTTTCATGGGATTTGCATATGCTTCCCATGATGATTGCATTGTTAGGTATGTGCAATTTGTGTTTTGCTTAATACAGGCAGCACAAACATCTTACATTTGAGAGTCTTTCTTTAAAATCTCAATAGCTTCACATATCTCCGTAAACAAAACATTACTCTCTTTTTATGAGCTGTCTTTTCCTGGAAGTTTTAATTCTGCATCCTGATTGTTGTAAGTTGCATCTTCTGTTTCTCACAAAACATACCAGACCTTTATCAGTTTCTTTCCAGAGGCCAGCCTTGTGAGCACATCTAGTCTTTAACAGGTGCAACAAAACAGAACATTCTGTCCCTGGACTGGTCTGCTGTTGACCATTCTGTTAACAAGCTTGTGGAGGTCAAACTACATCCCAAGGTCAACCCCCCTGTGTTCCAGATGAACCTCTCCTCTAATAAATCCAAACAGCTTCCTGCAGTCATTTCAAACTATATAATTATATAGATTTCCAAACCAAGGGATCCCAGTTTCACATAAAGATTCATGTATATTGTTTAACCACAGAGAAGCAAGGGGAGACAGAAAGAACAGAAACATCTAGGGGACAAAATGAGATAATGGGGGAAATTGTGGGACCTTAGGAGTGGCCAATTCCTAGGTGCCACGAGAAAGATTTGAATGTGCAATTAGACAGTCAAGTCAAAGAATAGAAGAGGACACAATAAATCCTTGCTTTTATCTCTCTCTGCATACCAAATGGGATAGGGTCTACACAACCCGCTCCAGAGACAACAGGGTTGTGGGGTATGAGACATCAGGGTACTTAAGGGTAGTGGGTATGTGAAACAGGTTAGTTAGGGTAGTGGTGTATGGGACAACAGAGTACTTAAGAATAGCAGGGTTTGGGACAACAGGGTACTGAGGAGTAGCAGGGTATGGGACAACAGGGTACTTAGGGGTAGTGGGGTATGGAACAACAGGGTACTTGGGTAGCGGTATGGGACAACAGGGCACTAAGGGTAGGAGGTGAGAGACAACAGGACAATACAGGGAGTAGGCACTCTGGCAACAGTGTTACTTTAACACACAGATTATCCGCAAGCAGCTTTCAGATTATACCAGCAGGTAGTCCAGCCCTTGTGCATGCCTGCTAGGAACAGTACAGGCACAGCACACAGCTCATTCTTTTGTTAACAGGATCCGTGAGGGCTCTAAGTAAAGGGATTTCAGCTTTAATTCATCACACCAGATTCAGGACAAGTCCTACATCTGTCCTCTGCAAACTCACAACCCCTGTATAGCTAACATCTGCCCTGGCACAGGAGGGGACCTCCACTTTTGAAGAACCCACAGTGAGCCCCACCTCAAGTATGAGGCACTTAATATCTCATTCTCTACCACCTCCATTCTTCCGATGATCGCCTTTTCCACACCCTTCAATGCAAATCTACAGCTGTCCAGTCTGCCTTGTCTACCCGCCTTCTAATGGGGTGAATAAATCTCCATCTTCCTATCTGATTGGATTCTCATCTGTAATTTAGAAGCTGACAGAGCAGCATTTGTTGTATTATGAATCCAGGCACCATGCATCAATAATATTCAAACTGAAAGAAGAGGTTGGTGTTTATTTGGAATTCTACAGGCATTCGAGTGCAGAGCTGTTTTGGAGTTTGAGCTTGTCTCAATGATGTTCCGCCTGGCAAAATAAAGATTTTGATTGATTGATTGATTGAAAATCAATCAATAAAATTCCTTGTTGTAAAAGGCTGTTGTGCAATTGGCCCCCACCTCTGACCCCCGACAATGCATTCCGCTTCCAACCGTGGTCTGAAGGCCCAGCCACGTGAGCTTACCCTTTCTCGCTACAGACCCCCTGTATACCATCTTTCCTCTGTCTCCAGAGGGCCCCAGTTACGTGAGCTACCACTCCTCACTACAGCCCCCTGTATACATTCCTTTACTGTCTCCATAGGCCCCGATTACGTGAGCTTATCCTCCCTCACTACAGAACCCCCTCCCGGTGCATTCCACTTCCAATCCTTACCTGTAGGCCCCGGTTACACAAGCTACCCACCTCACTACAGAGCCCCCTCCCCCGTGCATTCCACTTCCAGTCCTACCTGTAGGCCCCGGTTACACAAGCTCCTCCTCACTACAGAGCCCCTCCCCAGTGCATTCCACTCTCCAATCCTGATGTGTAGGCCACAATTACACAAGCTTATCACTCCTTGCTACAGGACCCCCGTGCATTCCACTTCCAATCCTGATGTGTAGGCCTAGTTACATGAGCTTACCACTCCTTGCTACAGAACCCCCTTCCTGTGCATTCCGCTTCCAGCCCTGATCTGTACACCCAGTTACATGAGCTTATTACTCCTCACCACAGACCCCACCCCGTGCATACCATTCCTTTCCCATGTCTGCAGTCCCACTTACAAGAGCTCACCACTCCTCACTACACAACACCATCCCCCCCGGTGCATTCCACTTCCAATCCTGATCTGTAGGCCCAGTTATATGAGTTTAGCACTCCTTGCTGCTAAACACCCCCCCCCACTATGTGTTCTGCATCCAGTTCTGATCTATAGGCCCAGATGTGTGAGTTTAGCACCCTTCATTACTGAACACCAACCCTCATTGTGCATTCCGCCTCCAACCCTGATCTATAGGCCCAGATGCGAGAGTTTAGCACTCTTCGTTGATGAACGCCACCCCCCACTGTGCATTCCGCCTCCAACCCTGGTATGCAGGCCAGTTACAGGAGCTACCACCCTGCTGCAGTTGTTTTGTTACGATTGCACCCTTCTCCCTGTATGGTTCACTAGCTCATGTTTGTCTGTGTGGCAGAATGCTCTCATGTCTACTGCTTTATCATTACTCTTTCTGTACCATTTCGTTTGTTGTTATATCATAAGCGCCAGTCTTTACTGTATCCCTCCCTCCCAATGCATCTGGACATGAGCTGTCCAGCTTAGCACCCCCAAAATTATCACTAAATAAGTCAATGCAAACGCTAGAATATGCTGATGTTTTTAAATATGGATACTGTTGGGTTTAACAGGGGAAGGTATTACAAAGCATTCCTTTTTTACAACATAGGACATCTTTAGTTGGATTACAGCTGCCTCCACTTGAAACGTACCTATTTTCTTTGCTCTGTAGTACACATCTGCAACCAGCCAGGCGAGCAGAGAGGCCAAGCACAACGCACGATGTGAAGAAAAGGAGCAGTAACCTAAGACAGCAAAAAGCTGGTTATTGTACACAAACATTGTTTTTTTTTTTAATCAGTTGTTTATTCTCCTGTGGCTATGATGGGCTTGGTTCCCATCTGTCCTGACTCCCCCCCCACCATCTGTCATCTCCCCCGGCTTATCTCTATGGCTGGTACCTCCATGGAGTTCCCCTGGTGGCAGGGTGGGGAGGGACTTCCTCCCCCTAATGTCCCAATACGGTGCTGCTGACAGGTTGTTCTGGTGATGCGGCGGGGGAAGGCATGGTGTGTCGGTATCATGCACCTCCGCTCTGCCTTCCATTTTCCTCCCATTTCCTCCCGCTCCTACCCTCAGCTGTGGCATATGCAGATGGTGCATTCATGTGGAGGTCTGCATGTGTCCTGGGGCTTTCTCCCCCTCCCCTGACTACCATCTGCCACTTGAAGCTCCCATGGACTACCACCAGGCCTCCAGATGGAGGTAGCCAAGAGCCAAGTCAGTAAACTACTCCAGTCTGTGAGATGAAAGCTGCCAGCCAGCTACTCGATCCTCTCCCAGCCCTCCACCCTATCCAACCCCTGGCAACCCATGCTTACTCCCAAACACAGGTCATTGATGGACACCTGGCAACCCATACTTACTTCCAAACATGGGTCATCGATAGACCCCAGCTGACCTCTGGCAACCCATGCTTACTCCTGAACATGGGTCATCGATCAACCCTAGCCGACTCCTGGCAACCCATGCTTACTCCTGAACATGGGTCACCGATGGACCCCAGCTGACCCCTGACAACCCGTACTTACTCCCAAACACGGGTCAACAATGGACCCCAGCTGACCCCTGGCAACCCATGCTTACTCCTGAACATGGGTCATCGATGGACCCCAGCTGACCCCTGGCAACCCATGCTTACTCCCGAACATGGGTCATCGATGGACCCTGGCTGACCCTTGGCAACCCAAGCTTACTCCTGAACACGGGTCATCGATGGACCCCAGCTGACCCTGGCAACCCATGCTTACTCCCGAACATTGGTCAATCGCTTGACCCCAGCCGACCCCTGGCAACCCATGCTTACTCCTGAACACAGGTCATCGATAAACCCTGGCTGACACAGAAAACCCAAGCTTACTCTCGAACATGGTCATCGATGGACCCCAGCTGAGCTCTGGTAACCCATGCTTACTCCTGAACATGGGTCATCGATGTACCCCAGCTGAGCTCTGGCAGCCAATGCTTACTCCTGAACATGTGTCATCAATGCACCCCAGCTGACCCCTGCAACCCATGCTTACTACCAAACATGGGTCATTGATGGACCCTGGCCGACCCCTGCAAACCATACTTACTCCTGAACATGGGTCATCGATGGACCCCAGTCGACCCCTGCAACTCAAGCTTACTCCAGAACATGGGTCATCAATGGACCCCAGCCAACCCATACTTACTGCCAAACATGGGTCATCGATGGACCCCAGCTGAGCTCTAGCAGACAATGCTTACTTCTGAATACGGGTTATCGACACACCCCAGCCGACCCCTACAACCCATGCTTACTACCGAACATAGGTCATCGATGGACCCTGGCCGACCCCTGCATCTCAAGCTTACTCCAGAACATGGGTCATCGATTGACTCCAGCCAACCCATACTTACTCCCAAACATGGGTCATCGATGGACCCCAGCAGACCCCTGGCAACCCATGCTTACTACCGAACATAGGTCATCGATGGACCCCGGCCGACCCCTGCATCTCAAGCTTACTCCAGAACATGGGTCATCGATTGACTCCAGCCAACCCATACTTACTCCCAAACATAGGTCATCGATGGACCCCAGCTGACCCCTGGCAACCCACGCTCACTACCGAACATAGGTCATAGATGGACCCCGGTCGACCCCTGCATCTCAAGCTTACTCCAGAACATGGGTCATCGATTGACTCCAGCCAATCCATACTTACTCCCAAACATGGGTCATCGATGGACCCCAGCTAACCTCTGGCAACCCATGCTTACTACTGAACATAGGTCATCGATGGACCCTGGCCGACCCCTGCATCTCAAGCTTACTCCAGAACATGGGTCATCGATTGACTCCAGCCAACCCATACTTACTCCCAAACATGGGTCATCGATGGACCCCAGCTGACCCCTGGCAACCCATGCTTACTCCCGAACATGGGTCATTGATGTATCCCTGCCGATCCCTGGCAAAAGTAAGTTACTCACCTGTAACAGTAGTTCTAGGACTGGTATATGATGTTCATCCACACTTCTAGCAGTGTCCTTCCTTTTAAGGCTTGCTGGAAAGTCTTCAAGCTGGCTCCTCTCACCCACCCAGGTGGTAAATCCCTCAGCTCCACCCCTTGACACCAGATCTTGCCCGCTGGAAGCAGAGTGTGTGCTAAAGCCAGGGGCGTCAGGTGGGTCTGTGAATGAACATAAATACCACTCCTAGAACTGTTACAGGTGATAAATCTGTTTTTCTGGAACGTGGATATGATGTTCCATCCACACTATCTGGCAGACTCCTAGCAGCTCTCAGGGAGGAGGGAGGCAAGGTGCACACCTCACTTAGGGAACAAAGACTGGAGAACTGAGGCCCCAAACCAGCATCCTGGCATGACTCTAAGTTAATGTGGTAATGGGAAATGAAGGTGTGCCGACTTCCAGGTAGCAGCCCTGCAAATTTCCTGGAAAGGGACATCCCTGGAAGCAGCCACTGGTGCAGCAGTATGGTGGGTTTAATCAGCTCTTAGCCTCCAGGAGGATCCCTACCTGCCAACCTATAGCAGAGGTCAATGCAGGATAAAATCCACCTGCCAATCACCCACTTGGCTGCAGCTCTGTCAGGTGCGACTTCAGCGTAGGTGACAAACAGCTGGCGAACCTCTGCCGAACTCCAGCCATGCACTCCTTGTAATAAGTGATCGCCACCTCAGGTCCAGAGTATGGAGTCTGTGCTCGCCTCCGTGATGTGATTGGTGAAGTATATCGGAGATTAATCACCTGGTTCAGGTGAAACTCTGACTTAACCTTTGGGAGGAACTTCAGGTTGGGGGTGCAGGACAACCTTGTCCCTGTGGAAGATCAGGTAAGGAAACTCCACTGAAAGCATCTAGAGCTCACTGATCCTTCTGGCTGACATGACAACCACCAGGAAGGTGGTCTTCCACGACAGGTGAGACATGTCACACCTGTGCATTGGTTCAAATGGCTTCCCCATAAGCTTTGCCAAAACCAGCAACAAGTTCCATGGTGGTGGTGGTTCACGCACCGGAGGGGAAATGTGGTCAAGGCCCTTGAACAAAAGCACCTTCTCCTGCGCCACTGACTGTTGACTGGCCTGCACCCAGTAAGCAAAGATGGCTGCCAGGTGCACCTTAAGGGTCATCGACAAAGGCCTGACTGAGAGAGGGACCAGAGATAATCAAGAATGCTAACCAAAGGACAGGACAAAGGGTCCAGCCCTTGCACTGACACCAAATGGAGAGTCTCTTCCATTTGAAGGCATAGCACTTCCTGGTCGACTCTTCAGAGATCCCTCCACAACAGTGAAGGCAGCTTCAGAGAGACCCAAAGCCTGGAACTCTAGCCACACAAGAACTAGGCTGTCAGGTGCAGGGATTGAAGGTCCAGGTGGAGCACCTTCCCCTAAATGATGGAAAGCAGGTCCGGGTGTAAGGGAAGATGCATGGGGGAAGAGGCCTTGAGAGCCTGCTGCAAAGGCCGAGAAGATCGGGGTACCGGAACTGGCATGGCCAGACCAGAGCCACCAGGATCACCTGTGCCTTGAGGAGCACCTTGTGGATCAAGGAAAGTGGAGGGAAGGCATAGAAGGGGCCTGGGATGCAGGGCCTCAAGAAAGCATTCCCCTGCAGCATTCCCTGCTGAGGGATGCGGGCACAATACAGCCTCAGCTTTGCATTTTCCCTGGAGATGAACAGGTCCATCTGCAGGGTGCCCTACAAAGAGAACAGGCTGTGCACTACCTCTGGGGGGAGAGACCACTCATGAGATCTCTCGCCCACCCGGCTGAGAGCATCCGCCAGCTGATTGGAGGCCCCTGCCACATGGGTGGCTAGGAGATCCACCTCCAGGCTGCACGTGGGGGTCCAAACATGGAGAGCTTCCCTGCATGGTGGCAGGGAGTGTGTCCCACCTTGTTTGTTGAGGTAATACATGGTCGTGGTGTTGTCCGTCTGGACCTGGACCACCTGACCCCAAGAGTGTGGTGACCCCAGGTGTGCGGAGCAAGTGCAGTCAGCGTTAGCTGAACTGCCTGCAGGTTTATATGGCATTGAGAGTCCTCGGAGGTCCAGAGCCTGTGGACTCTGTGTTCCCCCAGTTGGGCATCCCACCTGTGAGAGAGGCATCGGTCATCAGGATGACACTCAGCTTTGGGCAGACAAACGGGATCCCTTCCTGCAGATGCAGTGGAACTAACCACCACTGGATGGTGTCCCACATCTGTTGGATCACAGTGACCAGCTGGTCAAAGTGACTCTTGCGCTGAGACCACTGACTGGCCAACTCTCACTGCAGGGAGTGCATTCTCCAGTGGGTTTAATAGACCATGCTGGTGCAGGCCGACATGTAACCCAGCAAGCGCAGGAAGTCCTAGGCAGGACACATTTGCTTAACCTGAAATGATCGGGCACAGGGGGAGCGAGCCTCTGCCCTGTCTGCCAGGAGCCAGGCTCTGGTTCTGCAAGAGTCGAGCTCCGCCCCGATGAAATTAATCACCTGTGAAGGCATAAGTTCAGACTTGGCTTTGTTGACCAAGAGGCCAAGGGAGATGCAGGTCTGGAGGGTCAGGTCCCTGGACTACTCCACCTCCTGCCTGGAGGGACCTGTGATCAGTCAATTGTCCAGGTGGGGTAAACCTGGACCCCTCGGCACCTCAGGTAAGCTGCCACCACTGCAATGCACTTGGTGAAGACCCTGGGAGATGAGGAGAGGCCAAATGGCAAGGCCTGGAACTCATAGAGGGTTCTTTCTGCTCGGAAGTAGAGGAACCTTTGATGAGATGGACAGATTGGGACATGGAAGAATGCATCCTGAAGATCCGGGGAGCAAAATCACATGTTTCGCTCTAGAGATGGTATGATCTGAGACAGAGTTAACATCCTGAAGGTGTGCGACCAGAGAAATTTGTTCAGGTCATGCAGATTTAGAATGGGGCGCCAGGCTCCCATCCACTTTGGCACCTGGAAGTACCTGGAGACAAACCCTGGTGTTCTGGAGCATCCACAACAGGAACCATGACCTCCCTTGTGTGTGGAGTTAGGCTATGTCAGCTCTGAGAGCTGACAGCTTGTCTGCGGAAACCAAGTCCTTCTGAGGGGCACGGACTGGGCAATGAGGGTACTGCTCGAATTCCAGAGGCAGACCCTGACCCACCACTTTGAGAACCCACCTGTCTGTGGTGACAGTGGACCAGGCAGAAAGGAAGTGTTGGACCAGGCCCCCCACGGGAGGACCAAGGGGAGGAGTGACAGGCCTGAGGGAGGCACTCCTCATCCCATCACTGGGCAGGTTTAGAGGAGGAGGGCCTGGCTGAGGCACCACCAGAGCCTCTCCCTCCAGGCTTGCGGACAACTGAGGCCATCAACTTGGGCCGAGATCACCAGGTCTGAGCCTGCTGGCCAGCCTGAGGCTGGGCAGGTTTGGCCGCAGGAGTGGAGGTGGACCCGAAAAGGCTCCCTCTTCTGCTGCTGCTTGGAGCCCTTAGGGTCCTTCTGGGCAGATGTCATGGAGTCCAAGGTGGCATGAACTTCCCAATACAGATGAGGTGGCCCTCGATTCTGGGCCTGAACAGGTCGGTGCCCAGGAAAGGGACATCTGCCAGCTTGTGCTGACTGTCCACCGTGAAGGTCGCGATCCTTAGCCAAGCCCTGCGGCGCATGTAAATGGAGACCACCACAGAGCGGGCACAGGAGTCCCCAATGTCCATGGCTGTCCGGAGCTGTTGTTTGGTTACAGCCCAGCCCTGGTCCTGGACCTGTTTGACTGGTCTGAAGGTAGGCGGCAGATGAGGAAGCACCTCATCCAAGGTGCATAGCAGGGCATGAGAGAAGTGGGTCATGAGGAGGGCCGAGCTCACCTGGTGGAGACCAAGCAAGGAGGCAGCACAGGTAAGCAATAAGACACGACAGGGTGTGTGTTGAACAGATATTACCACACGCCCAGGGGCGTAGTAAGGCACGAGGCCACTGGCAGCAAGCTTCAGTCTCCCCAAACTAGAAGAATGCTTTATGCATGATAAAACGCTGCTGCTCTCTGATTTTGAGTTCTAGCAGAGACGAGGTTGGGAGTGGGATTGTCATCAAGACATTCACTCCCTCGCTTACCAAGACTAAAAACAATGGCGGCCTTTAAAAAATGAAAGTTCCACTGACACATCTTTTAACATTCCATTTAGGGGCATTGATTTATTGACCTGTACTTTTTTTTCTGTGTGTAAAACATATATGACACTTCGTTTCTAGCCAATCAGAATGCTTATTTTTACAAGCCCATTTTATAAACTTTCTTAACAGCATGGTCCAACTTCCCCAGTGTTGCTGGATCGCCTAAACACAGAGTCTGCCACCAATCCCTCAGCCAATGGGTGTTCTGTAAATCCTGAGAGGGAGCCGGTGGGTACCGCATATTTGTGGGCCATCCAGGCAGAAGGCGCAGGGCAAGAAGCAGGGCGCTGCCAAAGCTCCAGGGCAGGGCGAAGAATGGCCTCTGTCACTGGGAAAACCTCCATAGAGGTTCTCCAGCGAGTATCTCAGTCAACTGGTAATGAGGCCGCTTCTGGATGGGCTCCATTTTCATACCCATCAACTCAGAGATCAGGCAGAGAGGCCCATGAAGGAAGGAAGATGGGCCTTCGTCCACTGATAGATACCCATGGACTCCACGTTGACTGGACAAGAGTGCAGGGAGGATCCCTCAGGCTCCGAGGAGTCGTCAAAGAGTAGTCGACCACCCAAGTTCCCACTGACCCTCTGTGGACAGTCAGGGATGATGGTGACCAACAGCCGATGGAGAAGCCACTTAGATGGCCGAGACTCCTTAGTCAGAGCATTGGTCAGCAGCTGTTTAGGTGGTGGTTCCACCACTATCGGCAGAGACACCGGGGTTGGCCGAGCCGGGACCGTTTTGGTCAACTCCGTCGATGGAGACGGTGTCAGTCTTTGCCAGCAGCTAGGTGATGGCTGGCATAGAAGCCAGAGTTGGTCTGCACCAGCTGTTGCCACATAAGATCCTCATAGCATGACACAATCTGCATCAAGCCTCTCCTCACATGAGGAGGAAGAGGATGAAAGATCCTGCTTCCCATGGTGCTGAGAGCAGAAGCACCGATGCTGGCGGAGTGACTCAACCCATGGGAGGAAGACCGAGACCTCGACAGTTGGGGGGGACTGGTGGTAGGGACCAGTGGCAGGGCTCGGAGGGAGTCCTTCTGGTCAGGGTTTGGGACCAGAGGTGGCAGGTCAGTGGACTGATCTGTCCCTCCAAAGGTCTGCGTCAGGACTGGAGTCCTGGACAAAGAAGTGTCAGCCTCTTCTGTCGACAACTGGTCTGTCGGCTCAAGCAAAATCTCAACCGGGACCCTAACCAATGTCTCGGCCAACAGGCACGACAGGGTTCCCATGGAGCCGGCAGCCAAGGCCAAGGATTTGCCTGAAGTCAAATCTGGAGAAGCACGGGAATCAGAGCCTCTGAATCAAGAGCATTCCCTATCCCACAATCAACGGCAAGTCCTATCATTCTCTTCTTTGGACTCTTTCTTGGATTTGGATTTGTGCCCAGAGGATCCCTGATTGAGGGTTGGCAGAGACTGGCACAATTCTTTGAAGGAATCCACAAAAGTTGAGACAGCTGAAGCGGCACGAAGGCAGAAACTGAAGAGGAGAGGGATGCAACTTGGCCCAACTACTCTTCAAAGGCCTCAAGCTGTTCGTCTGACCCTGAGGCTGTGAAGACCACCCAATGGGTGTCCTTGGATATGACCAGTGGGTTCTGTCATGCCAGGCCGCCCAGTTGAAGTTGGGTGAGATGGTCTTCCAGAACATTCGTAGGGAAGGCATGACAAAAGTCGCAGGCCTGGGGATCGTGCCTGTACCCCAGGCAGTAGATGCACGTGGCATGCAGGTCGGTTCTGGACATCTAATGCCCACAAGGGCAACGGAGGAACCCAGGAGTGAACTTGTTGTCCATTAAGGTCACGACTGGAGACCACAGAGTTTAAAGTTTTAGGAAGTAAATCCGAAGATTTAAGCATGAGGGCTTACTCAAAGTGGGAGCGGTAAGGGGGGAACCTGCTTCTTCCAGTAGAAAGGAAAGGAAGATCTGGCATCAAAGGCAGAGTTGAGACAGTTACCACCTATGTGGGTAGGAGAAGCCAGCTTGAAGACTTTCTGGCAATCCTTAAAGGAAGGACACTGCCAGATAGTGTGGATAGAACATCATATCCACGCCCCTAGAACCCATAGCTTACTCCTGAACACGGGTCATCGATGGACCCCGGATGACCTCTTGCAACCCAAGCTCACTCCCGAACACAGGTCATCGATGGACCCTGGCCGACCCTGGCAACCCATGCTTACTGCTGAACACAAGTCATCGATGGACCCCAGCTAACCCCTGGCAACCCATGCTCACTCCGAACATGGGTCATCGATGGACCCCGACGACCCCAGGCAACCCATTCTCACTCCCAAACACAGGTTATTGATGGACCCTGGATGACCCCAGGCAACCCATGCTTACTCCCGAACACAGGTCATTGATGGACCTTCGGTCACTGATGGACCTTCAGTCTTTTTCTTCCATTACGTTTTCTGTTTCTGTTTCGATCGGCGTGGCAAGAGGTAAGGCACTTGGGACCTTAGCCATCCACGCCACTGGGCTGGCCTTCTACAAACTGTTTTTATATTCCGATTTGAAAGGTGAATTCTGACACAAAATAATTTAACTGGCCAGCAAATGTCTGGACTTCCAGATCCAGATCCAAACCCCAGGGGTCCAGTTCAGAACAATGTATGGTGTGCGTAGCTGTGCCTGGCATCAGATCAGGAGCTCAAAGTGAAAATGAGTGCGTGAAGTCAGCGCTTGTTCCTCAAATGTTTGGAATTTGAATGAGTGTTAAGTGAAGCCATTTGCATTCTCCATCTAAAGTTCCTATTGCTAGTCCTGCACCTCGCCCCACCCTTCCTTCCCCTTCCCTCCCTCAAGGTCACCTCTGTAAAGGAGACTGCTGCTCTCTGTATGGTTTACCTGGTTAAGCATTGTCACACCAATGAATAATTACATAAATACACAAATAACTGAAAACACATACATACATACAGTACTACAACCTTTTGTGATGAGGCCCTGTCCTGACATACCTTCCTGTGTAGCTCCTACTGTTCCTTGCCCCTTTGCTTGATTCCAGATCTCAAACATGAGGAAAAGAATTTGTTATGAATATTCTCCTCATCTTTGCAGATTGAGGTTACAAACCTTATGGAGTACTTGCCAAATCCTGGGATTGAACCAGGTACAGTATCCCTTGTCTCAGGGACAGCAGCTTTAACCATTCAGCTAACGGACTCCCCACTCCCGTCTGGGCTGTTAGACTGATCTCTAGTACAGTTTCTCAAATGGGGCCCTTGCAGAATTTTGTGTGGCCACAGAACTCCTGGGAGACCCAGTTAAAAATTGGATGGAACTGGCCATTTTGTACCTCTAAAAACACAGGAAATTGTTTCCACCTGAAAAGGTACCATAAAACTGGGCATTTAAACATAGAAACATAGACTTTGACGGCAGATAAGGACTGCTTGACCCACCTAGTCGGCCCATTTCCCTAACTACAGGATAAACTTCAGATCCTAGTTAACCAACATCCTATTTCTTCCTACCCCCCCCACAAGAATTGCCTTGTGTCTGTCCCATGCATTCTTGAATTCTCCCAGTTTTAGACCCTACAACCTCTTCAGGAATGCTGTTCTATGCGTTCACAACCCTCTCTGTGAAGAAATACTTCTTTACATTGCTCCTGAGCTGTCCCCCCTCTATCTTTGAATTGTGTCCCATTGTTCTTGCACATCTCTTTTTCTGAAAGATGATACCCTCTTGAACTTTGTTGATTCCACTGAGGTACTTAAAAGTTTCTATCATGTCCCCCCCCCTTCCTCAAGGGTATACATATTAAGCTCCTTTACTCTGTCCACGTATGGCTTCTCCTGCAGACCCTGCACCATTTTAGTTGCCCTTTTCTGGACTGCCTCTAGGTTTACCACCTGTCCCTATTTTCGCAGGACAGTCCTGATTTGGGCAGCTGTGTCCTCCAAAAAAAACATGAAAAATACTAAATGTCCTGACTTTATAGTAGTAAAACTGTTTTCTAATTTTCCACTAAATGCTACAGAAAACTATTATAGCTTAACTAAAATACCTTAAAATGATAAGAAACAATAGAAGCAACTAAGAAACTACAATATTTAGCCTTAATTCTGACTCTACAGAGAAAACAAGTCTGTTATAGTGGTCGAGGTTACGTACGGTACTGCAAAAAATCATGTTTCAGTAAGAAATGTCCCACTTTGGGGTTCTTAAAATGTAGTAATGCTAACTGCCTCCATCCTGTCTATGTTCTTGTGGAGATGGGGTCTCCAGAACTGGATGCAGTACTCCACATGGGGTCTCACCAACTGTTTGTACAGATGGATAACAACTTCCTGTTTTCTGCTGGTGATACCTCTCCCTATACATCCCAGTATCCCCCAGCCCTCCCTACCTTCTCATTGCTTGCCAACCTTAAGGTCATCTGATATGATTACCCCAGGTCCCTTTCCATTTTGTTGTTGTTACTACCCCCATTGTGTACTCTTCCCTGGGTTTTGTTTCCCAGGTGCATTATTTTGCATTTCTTTGCACTGAATCCAAGCTGCCATACTTGACCATTCCTCCAACCTTGCCAAGTCCCTTCTCATCCTTTCCATGCCTCCTTGTGTATCAACCCTGTTGCAGATCTTTGTGTCATCTACAAAGAGGCATACTTTTCCTTCTAGTCCCTCTGCAGTGTCACTTATAAAGACATTAAAAAGGACTGGACCCAGTACTGAACACTGCGGTACCCCACTAGGAACCCCCTTTTCTTCAGAGTGGACTCCGTTTACTATTACCTTCTGTGTCCTGTTGTCCAGCCAATGTTTTACCCAGGCTACCACCCTGGGACCCACTCCCAGGCTGGCTAACTTGTATATTAATCTTTTGTGTGTGACTGTGTCAAATGCCTTGCTAAAGTCTAGGTAGGCCATGTCCACAGCCCCTCCCTGATCTACTACTTTTGTCACACAGTCAAGAAATCGAATTAGATTCACTGACATGACCTTCCCGCTGTGAACCCATGCTGCCTTGGGTCCTGTGCCCCACTGGCCTCTAGGTACTCAACAATTCTTTCCTTCAGAAGTGGTTCCATCACTTTTCCTACCACAGAGGTCAGACTGACAGGTCTGTAGTTTCCTACCTCTGTCTTGCTCCCACTTTTGTGAAGGGAAATCACATCCGCCCTCCTCCAGTCCACAGGTACCACACCATCCTCCCATGATTTGCTAAAAAGGGTAGTCAGTGGTATCACTAGTTCTCTCCTTAATTCTTTTAGAATTGTGGGGTGAATTCCGTCAGGCCCCATTGCTTTGTCCACCTCCAGTTTTTGGAGTTCTTTCAGAACCCTTTCTTCTGTGAAAGGACTGGGATCGACCCCCTTATGCAGAGTGCTTCTGTTAATTGGATTAGATACCTTCCCCTCCTCCTCTTTGGTGAATACTGAACAGAAGTATTCATTCAATATCCCTGCTTTTTCACTGTCCCTCTCTACCCACCCACCGTCCATTCAATTTAGCCTCACTATCCCTTCCTTTTTCTTTCGACACTCCCTAATGTACCTATAAACGATTTCATCCCCCTTCTTAACCGAAGCACATTTTCCTCAATTTAGGCCTTTTCTATTCTGACTGCCTTCCTTCTTCCTTCTGCCTTAACTGGTACAGTTCTCTGTCCTGCTCCTTCTGTGTTTTCTTATACTTCCTAAATGCTATCTTTTTCTCCCTAACCTTCCTGCCACCTCTTTTGAGAACCATAGTGGCTTTTTCTTTCATTTTGATTTGTTTATTTGCTTGACACAAAGGCTTGTTGCCTTTAATGGCCTCGGTTTTGCCTGTTTAAAGAATATGTGAAATAAAGATATTGATTTACTGTATACTGTTCAAAAGAGTTCTAATGCATCAGGGGTTTGGGTTTAAAAAATGAGTGCAAGTTTTGTGGCTGCACTTGGGGACCACCAGAATGTGGGGCTTAAGAACCACTAACTGTTTCACCACACAGCACCCTATATGAAGGGCGGCAGAATCAAGTAAACATTCCTGGAGGTTCTGCTGAGCTATGAGTAGTCCCAAAAGGTATCCAAGCTTTAACAGAACTTTCAGATCCTTTTAATGTTTTTGTTGTTTTAAAGTACAAAAACAGATTTAATATTAATTTTCTACTCAGAAACTATGGTTATAGAACGGAAATGACAGCACTGCAAACGTATCTTGGATTTGTATTAAATACAGTCAGCGTCATGTAGCTAATTAGTGGCGCTTCTGTAACGCCACTCAGATCATGATCAGCGCTTCATATGGACCTGGATCACTGGTCCCCCGTCTGCCTTTTGTCTGAGTTTTATCATCACCAACAACTGTCCTTCAGGACAGAACCCCTTAGGACAGTGCACTGAGCTCCAAAACCAGTGTTTTTAAAAATGATCTGAACCATGTCAGAACTTGAAAGAAGATTATTTTACAGAAAACAGTAGAGGTTCTGGAAGGTTCTGAATTGATCCAAACGTGTTCTCCCATCCTGGCTCTGTACATCCTAATTATTGCTTCTGTGTACATCGCGACAGGGCCGAGCCTCACCTTGAATGACAGTTGAATCGTGCTCCACTGCTCTGGCCAATTCCAACTGAAGAAAGCAATCCCAAGTGCCACAAACACTGCTGTTAGGAACAGGAGACCCTGGCAAAGACAGAAATAACATAGTCAGGCAATAATACGACAATAATACACTCCAACAGTACTACAGTAATACAGAGATACAATACAGATAGGAACCGGAGAGCCTGGCAAAGACAGCAATAAGACAGTCAGGCAATATGTAGGCAATAACCTACCACAGGGTGTGCTATTATTGGGGATTGACACACACCTGGGTGAGTTGTGAGGCACAAGGCCACATGCCCTTACAGCACCTGGTGTGCGTTAATCCCAATAACAGCATACCCTGGAGTGGGTTACTGCCCTTACAGCATGGGTTATGTTTAAACAAAAAAAATATCAAAAAAGATGTTTTTATTTTGCTGTTTAAACAGCAAAAAAAGATACTGTTATCCTGCCACCTGGCAAAATAGTCCCTAACAAATAATGCACCCTGCATTGCTGTTATGCACATATAAATGTCACAGATACACTACTCATATGATCTGTGACATCTCTTGTGCATTACATGCACTCCCACATGTCCTACCAGATGCAGAAAGGCACCCCCCCCCCAAACATATTCAATTCAATTCAATTTTATCTTTTACCAGGAACTACAGCATGGAGATACTCATTTGCAAGGTGATCCTGGGTGGACAACACAAGGTACAATAAGGAACATGAGTACAAATCAAAATGAATACAAGATCAAAGCAGGCATAATAGTTACATAGTATAAACGATCATAACATGAGTGCAACATTACTGTCCAAGCAATGTGGCTGCTAGAGGAGAAGGTAAAGAAGATGGCAAAGTTTAAGGGGGGGGGTATATGGGAAAGGGGATGGGGTACTATGACAGAGAGAGGGCAGGCGGGTGCTCAAGGGCACGTGAGAATACAGGGAGGGAGGTCAAGGGTAAGAGGGCTTGGGGGGGACAGAGGTAGTTGGAAGGGTTAGAAGATAAGTAATGAGAAGGGCGACAAGGAGCACCAAGGCAGAAGGAATAAGTGCATTCAGGACCACAAGAGGAGGGGTCAGGAGAAGCACTGGCAAGTCTCCTTAGTTAGGGGTTTTAAAAGTGATTTGAAGGAGGATAGTCTGACAAGATGAGTCAACCTTAAGGTCCTTTGGAGTGTTCCACAGAGTGGGTAGGGAATGACTGATAGAGGAGCCAAACTGAGTTCTAATCAGGGTACATCAAGCAGTATGAACACATATTTCTGAAAGGGTACGTGCACGGTGTAAATTTAAAGATATCAGAGATGTACTGGGGGAAGAGTCTTAGTGAGGGCTTTAAAGGTCCAGATAGAGGCATTGCACCACCATCTGGTAACTAACGAGGTCCAGCCTAACTGGGCCATGAGCGAGTAGTGGTGAGTTTTATACGGTGAGTCGGTCGCAAATTTTAAAGCCCTCTGGTACAGTACGTCCAGTTTAGCAAGTACGGTGTTGGGGGAGTCACGTGATGGCATTCATCTGAGCAGCAGCTGAGATCCTGAGCTCCCCCCTCTGGCCGCCTATTTTGTTATTTAAAGTGCATTTTGACGGGGTTTTTCGAGGAAATCACTTAATAGACTAGTTTCTCAACAACCAGTGATTGATAGGCGTCTCGATCTGGGATTTTTAGCCCTTGCAGGATAGCGATGAGGTGGATCAAGCAGGCCTCCACTAGCACACCCCTCCTGCATCCCTGAGAAGGCTGCAAAGAAACAGAGGAACCAGGCCCCAGCTAGGCCGGATCGTAGTAGTGAGAAATGGGGCAGCCTACACCTCTATCGGAAGACAAATTTCTCCAAGAGCTTGGCCCTGTGAAGGAGCTCCTGGTGGGTTTGACAGGAGAAATTAAATCCCTACGTAGCGACCTCTCGGATGTTACCAGGAAGGTTTCGGATGTTGAGGTAAAGGTCGCTTCTGTTGAGAATTGGAGAACCAGGGCCGAGGCAGAAATAACAGAGCTAAAGCAGCAAGTGAAGAGGCTTCAAACTAAAACCGAGGACCTCGAGGGGCTAAGTCGCCGTAACAATTTGTTAATAATGGGCCTTCCAGCTAGAAGAAGGCCCAGACCTCATGGCTTTCCTACAAAAGTTCTTGGTGAAAGTGGTGGGCCCATCACCTATTAATGCCTCCTATCACCTTGAGAGGGCCCACCGTTCGCTACGTCCTCGACCTGCAGCTGGTTCCCCCCCTTGCCCGATCATTATTAAATTTTTGAGTTACCTGGACAGACAGCATGTCCTTGTGAAGGCTCGGAACTCAAGGAAATTTTGTGGGGTGTTTCAAGGATCCGATTACCCAAGACCTCCCCAAGGAGATCCGAGGAAAGAGGGCAGCATATCACCACATTGTTCAAAAGCTTATAGCAGCTGCAATACCGTTTAGGATGATTTATCCTGCCACCTTAAAAGTAACTGTTGGAGGCATGGCCACGAGCTTTGACACCCCCAAAGCAGCTCTTAAAGAACTGGCTGGCAGACTGCCTGATCTTTTCAAGGGATCCGCTGAACAAATAACTTTGGACTCTCTGATGTTGTATCTGCCTGACTGTGTGTTTTTATGTGGTTATCAGAGTCTGTGTTGTTTTGTTGGTGAAGGTGATGGCGCCCCCTGACCCTTTGTTCCTGTCCTGCCTCCCGCCCCTCCTGTCACATACCTTGGTTGGTGTTGTCTGGATGTGCTCTCCGTTGTCTGGTCTGGTGTTTAAGCGCTTCCTTTGGTCTTTCGGGTGGGGTGGGCGGCAGGGATCATGAGTGAGGCGGTGTTGGTCTAGGCCCGTGTCGTGCCGAATCTCGGCCTTCCTTTTATGGGGCCTGTTTCCGCGGGCGGAAGCGCTGGTTTCTGGTCGTGGTTTCCTGGGGGAACTTCCGGGAGTGTAGCACAATCTGGGTCCGGCTGCATTTAGGGTCCCCCCGAAACGGCAACCGCAATAGGAGCTCCCGGCGATTCTTCCTTCTGCCTCTGATATGGGTGTAACGGCTAGGTTTGGTCTCCTGAGCTGGAATGGTGGTGGCATCGGTAAGTGGCTCATTTAATTCTGGCCAGCTGTATGACTCTCGGAGGCGAGGAATGAATTCTTGGGGTTCACTGGGCTGAGGAGGCCTAGGAGGCTCTATGTAGCAGGGGTTCTTTTTCCTTTCCCTTCAGGTGTTGGTTTCTCTTTTCCCCATTCTCTGCTCTAATTTTTTGGCCTTAGTGTTTATGGGTACACGGGGACTGGGGATGGGAGCGGCCTGGGGGATTAAGGAGCTGACGAGTTGGATGTGGGATCGCGAGCTGTGCGGTGGGGGGGTTGCTAATCTCTGCCCAGGGCCTAGTTGCTGCAATCGTTGGTGGGTAGCTGTCAGGGTCTGTACTTGGCGGTGGGAGGTATGGGTCTCTATAATATATGGCTACTGGGTTTTGGCTCTGGGAGTTCGGAGATTCGCATGGGGATCCTGGGGGTTCGTAACCCGGCATAAAGACTGTATCTGGGATTACGGATATTTGGGCCTCCTTCTGTATATAGTTTTTGGGGGGTGGGTGTGGTGGAGTGTTTTGGGAGGAGGGGTTTCTCTTCTCGGTTACAGATTTTGGTTCATTGCCTTGTCTGGGAGGGTTCCTGCTTGTTTGTTACGAATCTCGGAGGTTGGATGGGGGTGGGTATGGGGGTCACATATGCTGTTTCATGTTATCTTTATAGGGACTGGGCTCTCTTTGCAGGGGGTGGGGAGGAGTTCTAAATGGGGCGTGGATTGGCTGTTTGGGAGGTGCACCCTGCTATAAGTGGTTGGATTTATGTTATCTGGATATCCATTTATTTGTAATTTTTTGAAATGGCTAAAAATATAGTCAATATTGCGTCCTGGAATGTGAGAGGGCTCAGGGATCGGGGTAAAAGGCTGCAGGTTTTTAATCACTGTTCCTTGCTTGGCACAGATATCCTTTTTTTGCAAGAAACACACTTAGGCCGGGATGAAGCCAATCTCCTCTCTCGGTCTGGGTTCTCTCAAGTTTATCTTGCTGGGAACTCTCATTTTAGTAGAGGGGTGGCAATTTTAGTTAAAAAACACGTCTTGTTTATCAAGGATTCGGTTTGCTCAGACCCGAAGGAGATTCATCTAGTTAAGGGCAACTTAAATGGAGAGCGTGGTATTGGGATCGGTGTACGGACCGGTGGGAGGTAACCCAGACTTTTTTATGATGTTGACAGACAAGCTGGCTGGTTTTTTGCCAACTCAATATGTGTTAGGAGGGGACTGGAATGTACCTTTCCCCTCATTATTGGATAGGGATCCCCAAGATAGGCGAGCACCCTCCTCGGCACAAAAAGCCCTCTGTGAGATGGTTTCGTTATTAGGTCTCAGTGACCCGTGGCGCATTGCTAACCCTTCTTTTAGGGCTTTTTCCTTTCAATCGCAGTCGCACGGCACTAAATCAAGACTGGATATGATTTTAGTTAGTGTCTCCTCTCTCCCGAGTGTCTCTCTCTCTGGTATAGAACCGATCATTGTGTCGGATCATGCTTTGGTTTGGGTACACTTGTCTCTTAGCCCTGATTTTTCTCGTGACTCCATGTGGAAGCTAAACACTCAACTATTGAAGGACCGTCACTGTGTTTGGAGATTAGCTGAGAATATCTTTGTTTTGGCAGACAATTTGGACTCTATCCCTAGGGTGGACATGGTATGGGGAGCATTAAAGTGTTATCTTAGGGGGGATTTTATTCAGATGGCTTCCCTTAGGAAGAAAGCACGGCTGGCTAGAGCGTTAGAGTTGGTGGGCAGGATTAGGGATTTGGAAGGTAAGTATTCACTATCCTCTTCGGTCTCAGATCTTAAAACTTCTTTCAGTTAAGAATGATTACTCGGATCTTCTGAAAGAAAAGACTGAGTACTATCTGGTCAAAACCCAGGCTAAGTATATTGATCTCGGTGAAAAATCTGGGAAATTGCTGGCTTTGCGTCTCAGAGCGCTTGAAAGTTCGAGGATTATTCCCTCTCTGGTTTCTTCATCTGGTGCTAGGGTTTCTTCAGAGAGATTGCTCGGGTTCTTCGGGAATATTATTCCAGTCTTTATAGTCCCCCTCCAACATCCCACTCTGTAGCTGATCTCAAGAGTTACTTAAGAGGAATGGCTCTTCCAAGTATACCAGAATCTCAACAGGCATGCCTATTGGCGCCTATCTCAGTTGAGGAGATCCAGAGCACTATTGCTTCCCTTGCCCCAGACAAAACACCGGGCCCAGATGGATTCCCAGCGAACTTTTACAAGGTCTTTTCTAAGGACTTGACCCCTATCCTGCTTAAATTATATAATTACTTTCAGGTTGCTTTGGAACTTGACCCGGCCTTGTCTGAGGCCACCATAGTCTTAATTCCTAAAGCAGATAAAGAGTCCTCGGACCCAGCTAGCTACCGTCCTATCTCTCTGTAGAACTATGATATTAAAATACTAGCTAAAATACTCGCGGAGAGGATTAAAAGATCTGGATGGAGCTTTTGAGCCCTGAACAGGCAGGTTTTGTCCCAGGAGATCAGCTGCTGATCATCTGAGGACATTGTCCCATATTTCACAGTTCGCCGGTCTGCTTCAGAACCAATTGTTCTGGTCTCTCTAGATGCTGAAAAGCATTTGACCAGGTTGACTGGTCCTTTTATGGGCCGTCTTGGAAGAAATGGGCTTCCCGTCCTCCTTTTTAAGGCTGACTCAGGTACTTTATAAGTGCCCTTCTGCAAAAATCTATTGCAATGGGGTATTATCCCCTCCTTTCAGTCTCTTCACGGGCACTAGACAGGGTTGCCCCCTTTCTCCTTTATTGTTTAACTTGTACTTGGAACCTCTACTGATTCAGCTTAAATCCTCGCCTCGGGTGAAAGGGGTCAGGTTTTTAGGGAGGAGCTTGTTCTTTCTATGTCATGGATGATGTTCTGTTACATCTGTCTGATCCGGTAGCATCGTTAGAATCAGCTCTGGATATTATTAGGCAGTTTAGTTCCCTTTCTGGTTATAAGTTAAACACATCAAAGTGTGAGATTTTCCCTTTAAATAATTACATTTTCAAGAGTTGTTTCCTTCCCTTTGGAATGAGATGGACTTCCAGTTCTCTTAAGTACCTGGGGATTCACTTTTCCACTGACCCATTTCTGCTCAAGAAATTAAACCTTAATAAGATTAGAGATTCGGTCAGTCAAGACTTGCAACGTTGGGCATCTCTTCCTATCTCCTTGATGGGCAGAATCAGTATCATTAAAATGAATGTTCTCCCCCGGATTTTTTATCCACTGAACCTTACCAATCTCTGGCTTCCTCTTTCCTTTTTCCAACAGCTCCACAGTATGTTCTCTACCTTTATCTGGAAAGGGAAAGGGGTCCGCTGCTCTTATGGCTCCCTTTCGCTTCCCAAAGAAAGGGGAGGCCTGAGACTTCCCAATTTTCAGCTCTATTATTGGGCTGCCCACCTATCCAAGTTGGGACGGTGGTTCGCGGCAAAACCTGAGAATTCCTCCCCAATATGGCTTCAGTTAGAATCGACCTTTCTTTCTGAGCTTAAATTTGACATAACTACTTTACCTATCTTACTCCGAGCTTACTTTGTAACTGATTTCTAATAATACGGTGGCGGTTTCTCTTAAGGTGTGGGCCCAACGTCTTAGGGTTTTCGGATCTCCAATCATACAGATTTTGGACAGCCAATTACCTTTAATCCCAACCTTACTATAGGTGACTCGAAGGTAGGAGTAACTTGGCTCTCACAACTCAAGGACTCCAGGGTAGAACATTTGTATAGTCAAACTTCTCTTCTCACGTCAGGTGATATCCTTGCCAAATTTGGCATTCCAAGTAGAGAGACTTTCAAAGTGTTTCAACTCCGACACTTGGTTTGTAATAAGTTGGGGTCGGTGTTTAAACCGTCTGTGGTACACCCCCTTCTCTCTAACATCATTATGCTGGCATCTCAACCCCATTCCATTTCACAGATCTACTCCTATCTTTTGACTTTTAATTTGGGGGATGAGGTAGGTGGTCCCCTGATCTGGACGCATCTTCTCCCGGAAGAGGTACCATTGTGGAGAACCCTATGGCCTAACTTGCACAAATATCACACTCAGGATAGGTTCCGTTTAGTGCAATATAATATTGTCAATAATTTATATTATACTCCAGTCAAGCTTTTTCAACGTAAGATGATCTCTTCCCCACGGTGTTTCCGTTGCCTCCAAGATGAGGGTAACTTGATTCATGTTTTCTGGGAGTGTGCTAAAGTGGCCCCGTTGTGGTCTTCTATTAAAGATAATTTAGATCCCCTTCTGGGTCTGAGCAGGTTTTTCTCTCCAGGTATCTGTGTACTGGGTGATTTTTCTCAGATAGACTGCGTGAAGCGTAGATACCATATGGCTCTGATATCGATGGCAGTCAAAAAGTTGGTTTTAAGGCACTGGAAAGACCAATTAGTTTTATCCTTTGTGGATTGGTTAAAAGAATTGATGTCATACCTCCAGTCCGATAGTTTGATTGCCAGCTATAAGAATCGTATGGACCTATTTTATAAAAGGTGGGGTAAACTTCAGTCTTCTTACCTACCAGGAGGTTAAGGTTTGTGGTCTGATCCCTGGACCTCATTCTATGTAACTTAATTGCTGCCACTCTAATATAAGACTTTAAAGTGATATAGTCCTGTCTCTCTCAGTGTATTTAGGCTTATTGGTCCGCCAGTAGATAGATGGTTTGTTAATGTGGATATCCAGGCTTTGAAGTTGTTAACTTTGTTTTGAGGGTGCACCTTGAGGAGGGGTGTGGGATTTGTTTTTCTGGGGTTTCTCGACTGACAGATAATTATGTTAAGATGTCTTTTCTGACTCCAATATGTCTGTTATTTACTATTTGTATAGTTGGGGTGGGCCTGTTTTAGGCTTATTGATTGGTCTCCTAAACACTATGGTTATGGTTGTATTATTTCTGTGGAAAATAATAAACTTAAATTTAAAAAAAAAAAAGTACGGTGTTGGGACAGTTGCCATATAGCACATCCGCATAACCTAAGGGAGGTAGGAATGTCGATTGTACTAGCTTCAATTTTGTGCACTCAGTGAGCAGATGCTTAATGTGGAAGAATAATCCCAGTCTTTGTTTTAGGGTTTTGGAAAGCTCATCCACATGTGGGATAAACACGAGACTGCAATCCAGCCAAAAGCCCAAGTCCTTACATTTTGCCACTTTATCCAGGGATTCACCCATCACAGTTGTAATCTCGGGGTGGGCAGTAGGATCCGAGACTGAAGTAGCCTTTGACGAAGGCGAGATAAACATCATTTTAGTTTTCTTAGAATTGAGGAGCAGTTTTCATACGAAGCAGATTTTGCTGTAATGTGTTGAATTCTTGTTGGAGAACGGTACACGCAGACTCAGGAGACGGATGGGCAACATAAAGGACAGTATCATCCGAAATAGATGAACACTGGCAGAGCTGATGTTATGGTCTATGTTGTTGATATATATTGCGAATAGCAGAGGGCCCAGGATTGAACCATGGGACTCCTCTGACGAGGTTTTACTGGGAGAGAGGTCACCTTGCGATTTCACCAGTTGCAGTCTACTGACAAGATATGAGGAAAACCAATGTACGGCAGTGTCATCTAGCCCTATGTTTTTCCAAAGGGTCAGTAATAGATCATGGTCAACCATATCAAATGCTTTTCTTAAATCGAGGAAAAGCGCAGCTATGTGATTTTTTGGCGTCGAGCGAGGTTTGCCAGTCACTGGTGACTTTGGCTAGTGCAGTGACTGTACTGTGGTTCGGCCTAAAACCAGACTGAAGGGGATTTTAAAGGTTATGGCCTTGGGTCACGTGATGGCTAGCTGAGAGAGAACAGTTTTTCCTCATCGCTCTCGTTCCCTCCTGCAAACAAACTCCAAAAATAGCATTGCCAGCCCGTTTCTTTTCACATCAAAGGCAACCCTAGCACTTTGGAACACACGCTGAACAGCAATCTGCGATCTGCACAGAGGTAGAAATGAAAATGCTCCTCCGGTTCACTCACCCCCTTCATCTCCCAAAAAGGACAAGGCCGCAAAGCGGCCTGAACAGCAGCCAGCCAGCTAGCTGTCATCAAGAGGGCACATCGGTCTCTGCACCCACCTCGCCTAATCGCTTCTCCTCTGTGACCCTTAATCTTCAAGTTGCTGAATTTTCAAGATAAGCACATAGTAGCTAAAACTAAAGAAATTTAGCACCTACTTTGGGAGGGCCATAAAATCCGAATAGCTCAGGATCTGCCCCAGACAGTGCGGGCCAGGCGACAAGAGTTCCACTCCACAGTCTCTAAATTGATAGCAGCAGGCAAGACGTTCAAAGTGCGATACTCGGCCATCTTACAAGTTCAACATGAAGAGAAGTGGCTCGCATTTGAAACCCCGGACCAAGCTACGACAGAGTTGAACTCCTTGTTTCCGGACCCGTTTAAGTGACTGTCACAGAAGAAATCTAGGGTCATTTTTCCTCCTTTAAAGGTACTTTGATCTGGGTTCGGTTTAGATCTGTGACTTTGTGATGCAGCTGCATTTAAACTTGGCCTTTAAGAACATCCACCACGACACGGGCCCGGAAGGGAACTGTTCCCAAAAAGAGAATTTTTTATCATCTCTGCATTTCCCATGCCCTACAGACTGCTCCAACTTGACTCTAGGGCTATGTCCCCTGTGTGAACAGCAGGCCTTGAGAACCATGTGAAAAGAACTTGCTCCCCGCTTGATACTGCCAGCAAAACCCGCTTGATCCCCTTCCTTTTCTCTCTCTCACGCTCTCTCTCTCGCTCACAGTTTTCTTTTCTTTATTACTGCTCCTCCCCCCGACATCAAGGCGGAGAGGTGAATATCCAGCTTTGTCTATTGTTGTGTGGCAGGTTTAGACATACAAGGCCTGTTCCAGTAACCTGCCCAATTCCTCCCTCATCCCTCTCTCTCTTCTCTCCTTTTGACTCCAACTCCTTAACCCTTCTTTTCTTCAAATTTCATAAATTCGCTCAAGGGACAGATAAGGAAGCTCACGAATGAGAACTTTTGCTTCTTCCTACAAAATGTATGGGGCGCTTTACCACCTATAGCCCACAGTCCACATATATCTGGACACTAGTTAAGACAAAATGCATTGTCCAGTTTGATGGCAGCAAAAAATTTGATTCAATGCAATTTCCTTGTTTTCTCAAGTGACACATTTTTTCACAGAGAGGATGGTGGATGCACGGAACAGCCTTCCTGAGGAGGTTGTGGGGTCTAAAACTGTGGGTGAATTCAAGAATGCATGGGACAGACATAAGGCAATTTTTGTGGGGGGTATGAAGAAATAGGCTGTTGGGTAACTAGGATCTGCAGCTTATCCTGTAGGTAGGGAAATGGGCAGACTAGGTGGGCCAAGCAGTCCTTATCTGCCGTCAAAGTCTATATTTCTATGTTACATCGCTTATGGACATGACAACTTTTTATGGCTATGCGTTTGTTGTAAACTTTAACAGTTTGTGCACATGACTTGTTTGCGGGGAGGGGGTGTCGAGGGGGTGGACCTTTCTCAGTTCAGCGTAGTTAACATTGCCTGAAGGTATATTAGAGGTGAAGCAGTTAAGTAGAACTGGGGATTAGCGCTATGTTATTCGTATGTACAGATGGTTCTTTTGTGGGGATTGGGGTGAGGGGCCGGGATGTGGGGTACCATTGTTTCAACATTTTGCTCTACTGTTTTCCTCTTAGGGGAGGGAAGGGGGATGTGCCAGTCCAGTGTGCTGTCTAGTACCATAAAGTCCTATAGGATTCTACAAGTGCCCTCCTTTTTCAGTCATGAATACCTATTCGAACCCCAGCTAAATGGGAGGACCTTACACATTTATCACTTGGAGTATAAAAGGGGCCCAAGATAAGAACAAAAGATTAACAATCCTTTGCCAGCTCCATCTCCTTAAACCCAGCATAGTGTGCCTGCAGGAGACACATCTCCTGAAAGAAAGCGTCACACTTTAGAAGATACTGGGTGGGGCAGATATTTGGCTCTGGATCCTCTTTTGAGGGGAGGCAGAGTCGCAATACTTGTGGCTAAGAACGTGCCCTTCAAAACTGACCCAGAAAATCTGCGACCCAGAGGGACGTTATATTATTCTTCATGGAATATTGGAATCCCATCCCATCTTACTAGGCTCTATTTATGGACCGAATATAGATTCCCCACACTTTTTCTCCCAACTGCTCACCATGGCCATCTCAAATCTTCCCAAGCTGACAATCACAGGTGGAGACTGGAATTTGGTGCCTCAGACCGATTTAGACAGGTCAGATCGTATGAAGAGGGGACTAACACCAGCCCAACGGATCCTTTGGGACCTGATGAAGGGAATTGGAGCAATAGATGTTTCGCATATTCTAAATCCAAAAGAAAGACAGTACACTTACTACTCCCCCCTCACACCGTACACTTTACCATATTGATTATTTTCTATTAGCTTTTTTGGCCTTCCGAGTGTTTTAGCAACTACAATACACACTAGAGTTATATCTGACCACTCTCCTGTAAGCCTCTCCTACTTGCTGGGGCCTGGAATCCAATGAGATTCTATATGGCGGCTGAACACACAACTTCTTAAATCCCCCCAAACATTCCGTCTTTCAGATGAGACGTTAAACCAAGGTCCAATCTGCCTGGATTGGTGGTAGTTCAGGTGGATGTTAAAGATCCCATGGCACTTATCGAAAAGAGTAAGGGTAGTTTTATTGGAAAGAAAACATCATAAATAAATCCAGTTAAACAACTTTGAAAAAACAAGGGCAACACTATTAAACATAATAATACAAGAAAAATATTACAATCCATACTTCATGAAAGGAAAATAAAAGATTTTCAATTAAAAAAACAATTCCTTAAATAACTAGAAAAACCTTCCATAATATCCCTTTTTACCTTTTACCTTTTGTGTTAGCTCTTATCCTAATTCCCCATTGATATAAAGTAGTAAAACATCCCCAGCAGAAATAATTGAACACGTTTATTCTAAACACCTTATTTGTATTTTATAAAGAATGAAAACCCTTTCCACCATTGTTGAACTTGCCTAACTGTTGACTGCTTAGTATCTGTAACATATACTTGCCACATAGCGTCGCTGATGAAAATCCTAACCATCTCGTAGGACATTCTATTCTGACGTAGTACTCAACTACATCTAGCCTGCCATAAACACAATTTTAAGCAGCATAAAAATATAGCCAGAGTTTCTGAATGAAAGCTGGAGCCCAAAGAGGTATAGTTACCTACAACACATATTTCACAAGTCAGTTTATCAAGTCAAGGCATATTCCATACTTTGGCTAAATAGCCCCATAATTGTTTAGAGTAAGAACAAGAAAATAAATGATGCTCCATGGTTTCTTCCACGTTTATACAATCCGGATAGGGACAATTTCTTTCCTCTAAGGCTTTATGTTTAGCGTTTACCCTTACCTGTGTTCTGCTATAAACTGATAGCCACAAGTGTTCCCACATCTGAGGTGGGATTCTAGGGTTAACTAGTTGAGCCAAAATATATTTGTTACAGTCCGGAGTACAAAATTTAAAACTCTGCTCTTTTGGGTATAGTTTTGTACAATTGTTTCAGATTGAACCTGAATCTCTATTTTTGTGAGATTCCAGATATATAATTTAGAAACAGACGATCTAAAAAAATTGGGAACATTCAAAAAGGACCCTAATCTTGGGGCCACCACCCCCCATGCCCTAAAATATCTGTCCAAACTTAATCTACACCATGCCCTTTGCAGTGATGGTGATGAACCTAAACCACATTTAACCATCTGTGATAAAAAAAGGGTATGAAAAAAAACGATGGGGTCTAACATTCCCAGCCCCCCCTTTGTTATTGGGAGACAAGTAAAGCACCTCCTAATGGGATTTAATCGATTTCCCCAGAGCATCTGAAAGAAAGCACCATTTAAAGGAAAACTACACCCAAAACTTGAAAAAATATATGTTGTGCAGAGTGTTTTAATTTGTATGTGAAGTTCTAGTGTTTCCTTCCCTCTGACTGGTATTAGGAGTTTTTCCTAAATTAGCCTGCTAGCTTTAGGGTAGTTTTACGACCCCTGGAGATCACCATATCAAATAGTTTTATTGCATTTCTTTGTCCTACAGTGCACCTTGTTTCATGTAATGGTGATGTAGCAGAGCCCATAAATCCGGCAGAGAGCATTACATTACAATCAGTTCACAACAACAGAGATGGCTATATTTTAAAATCTGTAGAATTCAGCTTGGTGACCACCCTCATCCTAAAGGTTTTACTGTCCTGAAAAACTTTGCTGCTGGTAATTTTTGTGCAGCTTGTAAAGCTTCCAAGATATTTAGTTTGTTTGGCATGTGTGTGCTGAATGTTGGGTCTCTCTTACATCACAGTCACGTGAGACAAGATGCACTGTGGGAACAAGAAATACAATTACACTATCAGGTATGAAGATCCCCAAATGGTCATAAACTAGCATAAAGCTAGCAAGCTAATTTGGGAGAAACTCCTAATACCAGTCAGAGGGAAGGAAACACTAGAACTTCACATACAAATTAAAACACTCTGCACAACATATATTTTTTCAAGTTTTGGGTGTAGTTTTCCTTTAACCTCACCTCTAACTATTGTGGTGGGGGATACAACATTGCAACATAAAGTAACATTAGGACCAGGAATTTTTTTATTATCTGTATGCGTTTAACTTTCAACATACTCCATGATTTCCAGTTGGATACTTTTGTTTCTACTTTTTGTAAAGATTTTTCCCAATTAAACAAGGCCATATTCTGGGGTCCAAAAGTAATACCCAAAAGTTTCAAAGGTTCAGGGGATACACGTAGACCCTGTACAATCTGAGCCTCCAGGTATCCTACCCCAATATATAGACCTTGGCCCGGATATTCAAACTGCGCCATTCTGAGGCGCAAGCCCTTCGCTGCTCAAAATATTACATGAGGGTGCCAAGGCAGATTCAAAGGAGTTGCGCCATTGACAACCTTTGAATATCACCCCCAGCCACAGCCACTGTACATGGCGCAGTGGAACTTGCGCCACCGCAGTTGTCAGAGTTGAGCATTAAACTCTTGCGGTGCTAAGTACCATTGCGGCCATGCTAATTCCGATATTCAAAAGGCAGACATGCAAATGGAGCCATAATTCATGCAGGCGCAGGGGGCCATTTGCATCTGATTATGACCCCATTTGAATGCCATTAGCATGTGTGCGCCGATCCCTGAGGACTTCGCTCTGGTCGCTCTGCCAGGCAGCAGCCGTCGGGGACCGACGCACCCTGCAGCCCGATCGCGGGCACAACGTGAAAACAACCCCCGCCCACACATCTTCCAATGCCCGATCGCGGGCAGAAAGTATCATGAAACCCCCCCGCCCACACATCTCCCAATGCCCGATCGCGGGCAGAACATAAAAACAACCCCCAAACAGCTCCCAATGCCCGATCGCGGGCAAAGCGTAAAACAACCCCCAACAGCTCCCAATGCCCGATCACGGGCAGACGTAAAACAACCCCCAACAGCTCCCAATGCCCGATCGCGGGCAGAGCGTAAAACAACCCCCAAACAGCTCCCAATGCCTGATCGCGGGCAGAATGTAAAAACAACCCCGCCCAAACAGCTCCCAATGCCCGATCGCGGGCAGAATGTAAAAGACCCCCAACCCGAATATCTCCCTGGTGGTCCAGTGGACGTAATGCGCGACCATGGGCAGAATGTCCAGTGACAACCTCTAAAACATCTCCTGGTGTCTAGTGTCCCCCCACCCCACCCATCCACGAAGCCCACCACCCCGCCTCCCCGCAGCCGTGGCGGTAGCATCTCATCTGCTTGCCGCCTGCTGCTGCCGATGACTGTCTGGGAACAGTTATTGTAGAGCTAGAGCCAATGGCGCATGCCCATATCGCATATGACAGTCCAGATTTGTGAATGAATCTGACTGTCATGTACGGTATGGCTGCATGCCCATTGGCTCTAGCTCTGCACCAATGGGCGTGCAGTCTCACCGACAGTCAGTCGGGCGACGGGCGGCAGGCGTGGTGGGATGCTGCCGCCGTCTGCCGGGGAGCGGGTGGTGGGGCTTCGTGGTGTGGTGGGGGGGACACTAGACACCAGGAGATGTTTGGGGTTGTCATTGGACATTCTGCCCGCGATCGGGCATTACGGTCCACTGGACCACCAGGAGATATTCGCTTGGGGGTCTTTACATTCTGCCCGCGATCGGGCATTGGGAGCTGTTTGGGTGGGGGTTTCATGATACTTTCTGCCCGCGATCGGGCATTGGGAGATGTGTGGGGGTTGTTTTACGCTCTGCCCGTGATCGGGCATTGGGAGATGTGTGGGGGGTTGTTTTACGCTCTGCCCGCGATCGGGCTGGTGTGGGGCACAGGGACTGAGTTGGGGCCAGCCACGGGTGGCAGTTGCTGTTGCGCCCGCAATACAGCAGCTCACCTGTGGGTGGCCCTCAACTTGATCCTTTTTTTTGGCTCAAAGTTGTGCAGGCGAGGTTGGGGTTGTGCTCTGCACAACTCTGCACAACCCGACTGAATATCGGGTTGCGCAGTTTATGCATGGTTTCTCCTCTCCTGTTGAGCATGCATTCATTTGCATTGCACTGTTGCTCAACCTGTTTTCGTGGTGAACTGCCTCTGCTGAATATCGCAGAATGGCGCAACGTAGGACTTGGCAGATAAGAACCCTGTTGCGATGGCTAAACCCTTTGAATATCTGGGGCCCTTGACTTTTGTTATGTTCATTTTAGAGTTGACACTTCGGTCAAATCTGACATGATTTTTAAACATTTGAAATTGTGAAATTTGAGAAAAAAGGCAGAGATCATCAGTGAATGCTTGGGCATTTATAGCTGGTTGTATGCCTGTTCCTGAATACCTTTCCATTTGGGTTTATCTGTTATAAATCTTAAAAGGATCCAAAGAGAAGACATAAAGAAGACGGCTCAGGGACACCCCGACACACCCCAAGCTGGGTCCTAAAGTTATAAACAATTTGATTTTGTATAATTGATACACTGGTGTTGATCAATAAATTAATTTAATAAGTCGGATTAATACTCCGAACCTCGAGTACTTTAAAACTGAAAACAAATAAATATGGGAAACGCTAATCTAATGCTTTTCTTGATCTATTGTTATTAAAGTACCAAATTGGCCTGAAAGAGAAACATGTTCGATAGCGTCCCTCACTACCATTAGGGCTGACTGTATTTTCCGAGAGGGTAAACTACAATATTGAACTGGGGATATTACCTGATCAGCAAAAAGCTTTAACCTATTATCTAAAATGTGTGTAAAGATTTTGTAATCAGAATTTAGTATAGTAACAGGTCTCCAATTAGAAATGTCCTGCCTATCACCTGATTTATAAATGTACATTAGAAGACCATCTAAAAAAGTAGGGGGGATTCTGTTCATTGTTAAAAAATAACAAAAAACCACAGCTAAACATTCAGATAATTCTGTCTCAAATTTTTATAAAATTCGATGGCAACCCATCCAGCCCTGCAGATTTTCCTGATGTCATTTTCTGAATTGCTATTTTTATTTCGGGAATCAATACTGTAACATTGTGTAGGAGCTCAGAAGGTATAGGAGGAACTTGAATATAATTTAAGTATGCCCCAATATCCTGATCTGTGGGATTACTGTCTGGTGATAATGTTACCCAATAATCTTTATGATGAAAACAAGTCTTTTACTGAATTTTGCAACACCCCCTGAGAATCAAAAAGAGCTGTCATTTCCATATTTTCCCTCATGGCTTTACAAGCCTGAAAGGGATCACCCTCTGGGGATTTTTTTATCCCATTCTGAAATAATACTTTCAAGGTTTTAGCTGTATCATATTGATAGGATAACATTTCTGATTAAATTTTCTTGATTTGTTCCGAATAATTAAATTTTGAAGTATTAGCCCAAGTGTACAATTTATATAATTGTTAACGCAAGGAAAGATATTTCAAAAAATTATCATTCGCCTTATGTTTCCCATATTTTTGTAACCAGTTTTGGAAATCTTGTTTAGAGTCCAACCACCATTGACCAATATCCGTGTATAAAAAACAGACAGAACATCTTGCATTAATGAGAGCTCTTATACCTTGTTGGACCCTTAGATCATCCAGAGCTTTTATATTTAATTTCCATCTGTTAAAAAAGGATATACTTTCAGGAATATCATAAATATTTACTATTAATAATATGTGGTCTGAAAATTCCACTGGACAGTTTTCAATTTTATGTTGCTTGCACGCATGTGCAAGAAACATAGTGCCATCATCCGAAGTTTTGGAGGTGAGGCACCCTGCCTTCCAATTCAGTCAGTGTGTTTGCAGACACGGCCCAGTTCCCCAATCATCTGCTGCAGCTGTCTATGACAGCAGTTGGTGTACGCAGTGGTCGACAGTTGAAAGGGAGAGCTCCGCTTCAGTGAGCAAAGCCCCCGACACACACACATATACACACACATGCAAGCACACATACTGTGTGCTGATGCGCTCCTCCCCCACGCACACACTGTACTGCTGCTGATGAGCGCCCAATCCCCCATCGGCTCCACCCCCCCCCACAAAAGCTGTCCAGGTGCCACGCTGGGAGCCTACCCCAGCATGGCAAAAACTGTTATAGCCTACAGGGGTGCCCAATCCCCTGCCGGCTCCATGGCTGCATGCTCCCCCCAAAAGCTTTCCAGGTGCCACACTGGGAGCCCACCCCAGCATGGCAAAGCTTGTTACGGCCGACGGGGGTGCCCAATCCCCCGTCGGCTCCAGCCCCCCCAAACAGCCTTTCCAGCTGCCATGCTGGGAGCCCACCCCAGTGTGGCAAATGTCCCACGTCCTCTTAATAAAAAAACCTGTAAACAAAAAATGGTCCTCGCCTCTCCCTTCCCCCACAATCCACACCCACCCACTGCGCACCCTGCCTCCCCACACCCCCCTCACCCCATACTTACCTCCGGAGCTTGGCGTGGCGATCTTGATGGACGAAACACATCTGCCTCCTCAAAGCCGACCTGAACTGAGGAAATGCTGGTAAGCTGTATAATGGAATAAATAGGGTTTTTCAACGTTGTTGCATATCTCAGGCATTTTTGGGCCCAAATTTTCAACATGGGGTTTTTAGGACTCCTCCTCATGAATTCTTGCACTGTCATGGCGTTAATCAGGCCTGAAGGGTGATTTCACGGTCACTGCGTGAAAACACCTTTCGGGACCAATTAATGAAATGACACTGCCAGTGTTCATAAGGTGGGCTCTCAAAAAGTCTATGTTGAAAATTTGGTGGAACAATTCCTTAAAATGACTGTTTTACGAGCGTGAGTTGCGCAGTTCCTACGCACGCTCGTAAGTTCGTGAATTTTCAATATTTTAACTCCAGATTTTCAACATTGCCATTTTACCATACCTCCTTATGAGCAGTACAGCTGTCATTTTTCACATCTTGCCCAAAACATGTTTCTGCCCATGTGGCGCACAATGGCGCAGTCGGTGTGCGAAATCAATGTATGGGACACATTAAGAAAATCACAGTGACACTGTTCATGAGCAGAGGTCTTAAAATGGCTATGTTGAAAATTTGGTGAAAAATTCCTAAAAATGACTGTTTTATGAGCGTGCGTTGTGCAGTTCCTATCCATGCTCGTAAGTTGCAAATTTTTAATATTTGCACTCCAGATTTTCAACATTGCCATTTTACCACACCTCCTTATGAGCAGTACAGCTGTCATTTTTCACATGTCGCCCAAAATGTGTTTCTGTGCATGTAGCGCACAATGGCGCAGTCAGTGTGCGCAATCAATGTTTGGGACAGATTAAGAAAATCACAGTGACACTGTTCATGAGCAGAGGTCTTAAAATGGCTATGTTGAAAATTTGGTGAAAAAATTTCCTTCAGCCATTCTGCAATGTTACTAATGAAGACCCTGCAGCACCCCACTGGTCACCCCCTCTCCCTAGTCTCACCCCATTTACCACCACTCTCTGCCTCCTGTCTGTTAGCCAGTTTCCAACCCAGTTTGCCACCCTTTCCCCCATGCCCAGCCTACCCAGCTAGTTTATCAGCCTCCTATGTGGGATGGTGTCAAAGGCTTTGCTGAAATCAAGGTAAGCATTGTCCACTGCCCCACACTGATTCACTTCCTTTGTCACCCAGTCAAAGAAATCAACCAGATTTGTCTGACATGATGTCCCCACTGTGAATCCATGTTGCCTATGGCCCTGGGCTCCGATGGCTTCTAGATGCCCCACTATCCTTTCTTTAAGCAATGCCTCCATGATCTTCCTCACTACTGAGGTGAGGCTGAACAGCCTATTGTTCCCTGACTCCTCCCTGCTGCTGTATTTGTGTAGAGGGACCACATGTGCCCTCCTCCAATTCACTCATGTTGAATGACTCAGTGAACATGGCTGCCAGAGGTACTGCTATCTCCCTTCGCAGTTCTCTTAATATCCTTGGGCATATGCCATCTGGTTCTATCGCTTTTTCCACCTTCAATTTAGTGAGCTCCTGCAGGACTCTTTTGCCTTTGAATGGACTATTGTCCACCTCTTCACCTCCTTGGCAACTGCTGTACTGCTGTGGCCCTTGCCCCTCCACTCTTCTGTGAATACTGAGCGGAAAGACACAGTGGATGTCTTGGGAGGAAGGCATGAAACTGTCACTTCCAAATATCTAAACAGCACATACAAGCAAGCAACATTTGGCATTGACAAATGCTTGTTATACTAGACAAAGTATTAGATACCAGTACATAGTCTATAATAGACTTAAAATTCCCCTTTTTAAATGTAAAGTTGGGACCCCGTTCCCTGAATTTGTTACAATCTATCAAGTTTGCTGAAGATATTAAATCAATAAGGGCATTGAAATCACAATAGATTTTAGCCGTTGGCTTTTTAGTTTTTATATTAGATGGAATTTCGCAATTAAAATCACCACAGAAAATTATATTATGAGTGGTCATTAAATAAGGTTTAACTGTTGTAAACAGTGCTACTCTCCCTGCTTTTGTCTGTGGGCTATAAATATTAATCAACCTATAATGTTTATTTTTCCATGTCCCATCCAATAACAAGGCTCTTCCTCGAAGGATATCCACCAATTTTGTGAAATGAAAAGAAAATGAATTAAATACAATCCCCACCCCATTTGCAGTATCCTGTCCAAAAGACCAAAAAGATGGTCCCCAAAACCATTTTCCCTGAAAGTTTCTAATATTATGTGTACAAAAGGCTCAAGTTTCTTGTAAGAAACAGATTTCCAAATTGAGCGTATGTAAATAGTCAAACACTATCTGTCTTTTACCTGAGTTTAAAAGACTGTGTACATTTATTAAGCCAATTTTAAGTTTTGCCATATGAGGAAGTTTTTAGACCTTCTTGGTGATCAGCTTTTTCCTTTTCCTTTATACCCTCACGAACCCTGGTTTTGAATCTCCATGTCTTGGTCCCTAGGGTTACTGTCCCCTTCCTCTTGGCCCATATCTGAATCCCCCCATTCTGGTGCTAGTACTGCGAAAGAGTTATTAGAAGGAGCAGCATCCAAAGGGGAAGTAGAGGGATGGGGAATACCAAGTGACCTTTGATTCCATGAGGATCTACGCCTCTGAGGTGGGGATGAAGCTGAAGGAACACTTTCCTGTACTGGTTCACTGTAGTGCACTGGAGTAAAACATTTCTGCTGGAAAACCTGTTGCTCCAATTTTTGAGGGATGGGGGTAGGGGAAGGGGGAGGAGGGTAGGGATGGTAGTCTGGGTAGGTGAAGCCTGAATTTCCACCTGGGCCAAATTTCTTTCAGGAAAAAGCCCTTTTTCCAATTATTTTTGTTGCGGTTGTTCAGGTACCTCAGCTATATCTTATGCTTGTTGGATTAGGAGATCTGGACTGATGTTATAAGCTGCATTTTTAGCTGCCCAGGGGCAGTCCTTAAAGGCGTGGCCTACATCCTCGTACAGGTCACATTTTGTGTGTGACGCACATTGAAAGGAAATGTGTCCCACCTCCCCACAATTCCCACATCTAGGTTTATCACATGTGCTTGAAATACAGTATGAGTACGGGAACCACATTTATAACAGGCTCGGGGCTGCCCAGCGTAAAAGCACACCCCCCTGTCTCTACCTAACATAAATGAGTTTGGAATATGGACAATGCCTGAATCTGTATTTTGCAGTTTTACCTTATATCTCCAACCCCTGGTCCAAAAGAGTTCTGTATCTAAAATGGTCTCAGGGTCACTTAAAATTTCACAGCGCTGGGATAACCAATATGTAATATCTGCTACATGCACACCCTCGTTACGAAACATTACCGTAATAAATTTGACCAATGGCTTAGATAGTGGAATAACCACAAAGGGAGACTAAATGGGGGAGAATTTCACCTGGGCATACAGTACCTTTCCCAAAAAAGATCTAAAAAATGAGCAGAGCGGAAACTTATGTCGAAATTGTCCTCCCCTGAGATGTTTATAAAAGCAAACACCTCTCGGGGAGAAAACCTTAAAGAGTCCTTCAATAGGGTTTTATCCACGAAATGTCTGTCCGGTCTGTCCTCCATACCACCTTTGTACTGGATTCTCACCGCATTCCTCCTGGGGCTGCTTCTTTTTTTATATTTGCAAATAATTCCAATAGTAGAGGTTGTTTGTCTGCCGATTCATCCAAATTGTGATCAGTCTCGGGATCCACACTGGTTTTAGGAATTTTTTCAACCGGTGTAATGGGTTCGGTTCCCCCTGTTGGAGAAGATACTTCAATGGCAGCCTTAATAACATCTGTTGGTTTTAAATCTGGTGCCTCTTGGCCTTTGGGGGTAGTTACTGATTGATCTAAACCTTGTCCTGGAATCCAAGTAGATGAGGAGGGGTAAATGATAATTATTGTCCCACTCCAGATCCGTGCCGAAATCCCGCAGGGGTTTGTTTCCAACCAGACGGGACAATGCTTCACCCGAGTCCAGGTTGTGACTTGCAACTCAACTGTTTTATGAGTCGGTACTGATACAGCTTTTAAAGTCCCATTTTAAATGTCTGTTAGCTAAGGTTTGCAAGCCTTTTATCTTTCTGTATTTCTTTTAGCCAAATTTGTTTAAATTAGAAAACAAAAATGCGTCACTGTAGCTTGTGAGTCCAAGTTGTTTGTTTGAAATCTGACAGCCGCTTGGACGTCGGGTGAGCCACAAAACCCGAGGTTTTGACAGTGTTAAATGCCCTGGTTTAAGGGTAGTGTCAGTGGTTTTAATGTCATTCCGTGTAATAGGCATCGGGACAGTCTCACTGATCCCAGTTTGTTCAACATTTTAGCTAAGGCTCAGCTGTAGGGCAAATGCTTGAGTCTGCTACGCTTAAGCTGCCAATGGCTGATTCTCCTTTCACTTTTTTCAGAGACAGTAGAAGAAACATTGACAATAGTGACTGACTCACCCCTGCCCCAGCTGGGCCTTTGATCTTGCTGCGTCAGAGGGTTCCTGACAGGCTTCTCCGCTGAAATTGCACTTAAAGTCAGACGTTTCACCTCCTCGAGTTTTGCTTGTAACTTGGCTTTTTCTGAGCATGCCTCAGTTCCTCTTTTGTAAAAATAAGCGTAAAGTCTGTTCAGCGTTTTAGCTGTATCCTTAGGGCTTGTGGCTTTTCCTCATTTTTTGAATTAGCTGTAACATCCTCCGTGGAAAAAATTCTGTTGGTTTTCCTTCTTCATCTGAGTTTAACAGAGTCTCAACCAAATGCTCAAATTCCATACTGTGAACTGTCTGAGGATTTCAGACTCCTGTAGATCTTGCACCTCCACCCTCTCCGACTGCAGGTCTGGACTGGCCATTGCATTGGCCATAGGTTCCCCTACTGACAGCAATGCGGTAGAGAATTTCCCCGTGTCTGGCTAAATTTCCCTCATTCACTAAAAATGCCACCAACAGCTTAATCTGGTTCAAGGTCAGTTGGCGTTCATCTGTATCCCCCTCCCCCGGGTCGTGCCTGAAAATAGGCAGGATTTGTCTAGTGCACTTACCCGGTCAACAAAAACTAAATAAATAAAATAAATAAATTCACTCATATCCAAGACTTTATCATTCAATTCCTGGAAAGGAATCAGGGGTCAGTAGATAGATATGATATACTCTGGGTGGCCCTTAAATGTTCCCTCCAGGGGGTGTTTATACGCCTTGCGGTGACAAGAGCCCATAAAGCCAGAGATCAACAATCCTCCCTACTAGTGGAAATCCCCCGATTGGAACACTCTTTGAGTCGTTCTTCTAGTGTTTTGGACTGGACCTGCTTACATTGGCTGCAGGTGCAGTATTATGAACTTATGGCGCAGAAATCTGAACTCACTCTGCACCATGCTAAGCTCAAATATCTGGAATCCGGAGAGGGCTGGCAAGCTCTTGCCCTGAGACTACGACAAGCAGAGGCCAATAGATTTATCACTGGTCTCCAACCTTTGCATGATGGAGTGGTCCTTACAGATTCCAGAGAAACTGCTACTGCATTTGGAAAGTTCTACTCTGAGCTATACTCCACCAACACAGAACCTGCCCCCCCCCCCGCCATACAAGACTACTTGGTATCAGCTAACCTTCCCAGATTACCAGCTTCCCATACCACAATCTTGGAAGCCAGAACCTCATTAAGTGAAGAACAGCAGGCAATTCAGCAACTGCGTTTAGATAAAGCTCTGAGGCCGGATGGCCTAACAATCTATACAAATCCTGTTTCCAACAAATTGCCCCTATTTTAGTAGACAGTTTTCAACTGTTGGTTTGAAGAGGGAATAGCAGACACTACTTTCTTGGAAGCTCTCATTACCGTCATCCCAAAACCCGGGAAGGACCCCCTATTCCCCGAGAACTATCGCTCCATCTCTCTCCTCAATTCTGATGTTCAAATACTGGCCAAAATTCTGGCAAACCATCTCTCTCATTCCTAGGAGACACAATCAGCCATGAACAAGTGGGTTTCATGTCTGGGCATCTCTCAGGAGACCACATGAAAGCTATTACACCTTATGACAGCTGCCAGAGATTCAGACACACCTCGGCCCTGGTCTCCTAGACATTGAAAAAGCGTTTGATCAGGTCTCCTGGGATTTTCTTTTTGCCTCCCTTCACCAATCTGGTTTCCCTCCCAACTTCATCAAGTAGATTTGAATTTTATACACATTTCTCATAGCACGAATCTGGTGTAATGGCTGTCTGCCCGACCCCTCTCCTCTCCAACGTGGATGCCCTCTTTCGCCCTTACTATTTAATATTTACCTGGAATCCCTAATTCGTAAACTGATTGACTCCCCGGTCTTAACAGGTGTCCGAGTGGAAGGTAAACAATACTTCCTCTCTGCATACGTGGATGACTTGTCATTGCATCTAGAAAACCCCCACCTCACCATCCCAATTCTTCTGGACAAAATAAAAGACTTCTCAGTGGTCTCCTACTACAAATTAAACTCCCAAAATCCAAACCTTCCCCTTAAATGTCCACATGGTTAGAGCCGAACTTGAAGACTTGGGCTTATCCTGGGAACCCACACTATTGACATACTTGGGTATCAAAATATCCAGAAGCATCCTAACCATTGTTAAAGAGAAATTTGGTAAATTACTTCACTCTCTGAGCTTAGACTTGGAAAGATGGGATGCTCTCTCTCTTTCCTTGTGGGGAAGTATTAGTATAATCAAATGAATGTGCTCCCCGGTTGCTATACCCCATGAGTATGGTGGGATTCTTTTTCCCCAAAAGTTGGTTTACCTGTCTTCAGTGAACTCTCAATGCTTTTATTTGGAAGAGAAAGGGAGTCTGCAGGACCTACGCCAAACTGACCACCCCAAAAATGAAAGGTGGCCTGGCACTTCCTTCCTTTTTCAAGTATTACAGGGCCCATCATATTAGTAAGCTTGCACTCTGGGTTACTAGACTGGCTTCAGTCCAGCCCCAGGGGTATTCACCCCTTTGGTTAGAGACAGAACATTCCCTAGCAAGCAAAAGCCACTGCTCTCTCCCTGCTCTGGCATTTGCTTCTTACTCTCAAATCCTGAAGTCCCTAAAGAACACTCCGGCTGGATAGTGAATTAAAGCTTTCCACCAAGTTCAAGCATCCCTCTCATTAGACTGGCAGCGGTCCCATAGAGCAACCCATACTGAATAACCCTCTTGTCCAGATAAATAATCACCTGATTCTGACCTCTTTTGCCCCCTTAAAAATGCATCTCTCTACATTTCTGGCTGATGGCTCATTAATTCCATTCTCGTTGCTCCAATCCCAGTTACAGCTCCCTGGTACAGATCTCTGAAAATTTCTACAAACCAGAGAGGCTATCCTCTCCTTTTTGGGCCCCAAACCATGGCCCTTACCCCCAAGAGTCCCCTAGGGTGATTTTTTGGTTGGGAAAGAGGAAGAAGAATTATGACCTTCCACTTCCTTTAGTAACTGCCAGAATGTGGCGCTGTTATTCGTGGACGAATCAAGGGCACTTTGGAAGAATTAAGCTTTTTCCGATCTGATCAACTTAGTGCAATGATTCCTGTACATTCTGAACGATGCCCAGTTGGAATCAGACTTAGTTTTTCTGGCCTTTTTCCATAGGGCATCCCTATGGTGTAAAGCTAGTTTTAAGGTGCTGCTGAACCATGGGCAGGATGTTTCCTAACTCTGGTTTTAACAAAGGGTGCATGTGACTTGAATACATTCAGAACTAGCGCTTGGAAAATTGCGTAGGCTTCAGAGACAGTAGGGGGGAGGTCGAAATCCTGCCATCTAATCCTATTAAGATCAGCAAGGAAGGCAGAGGGGTTAAATTTGCGGTAGCTCCTTTTATAGGTGTATCCTGGCGTAGAGGTAGTTTTTGGTGTGAACCTTACGCAGACAATTACCCTGTGGTCACTGATGTCATTGTCGAAAACTCCTACATGTGAAATGCTATGAGGTTTGTTAGTGAGGTTTAAGTCCAGAAGAGTGCCTCATGCAGGGTTTTTGGAAATGGACCGGTCCGTCAGAGATAAGCTGATGTGACCAAGTGCCGCAGAAGTCCTTCAGGGGTGAGGAACAAGCAGTGTTCCAATCCAGATTAGGGTCACCCAGAATAATTGTTTCAGAGTCAGAGGAGTCAGCAGATTACCCAGGTGATGTAGCAACTTAAGGCCACCAGATGGGGGTCTGTAACAGCCAACAACATAAATGGATTCATTTGGCGATATACAGATTTTTAGGGCAAGGCATTCATATTCCTTGGTCATAGAGGAGGAGTCGATCATTGCAGCTGAGAATTTGTCTGAAACATATATTGCAATTCCACCTCCCCTAGTAGGTCTATCGGCTCTGGAGATGTTATATGAGGGAATGCTGACACACTGATCTGGGGTGGAGCATTTCAACCACGATTCTGAAATAGCGAGTACATCTGGCCTTGTATGCATTGCCCAGGCCTGTACCTGGTCAATCTTTTTCAGCCGGCTCCATGCACTGATGTGCAGGAGGCTAATGCCTTTTAACTGGGATAGGTTGGCAGGGACAGCGACGGGAGAAAAGGCCCTGGGTTTAACTCCACATTACCAGAGCAGAGTAACAACAAGAGGAGTAGTTTTAAAAATCTGTGTATTAATACTTTGTATAGGAGGTGTCTTGAGCGCTTGCAGGGGAAGGGTTAGGCACTGTTGCCTTGATGGCAGAGTGATGAGGATAAAGGGAGAAGGCATACAAGGCACCACGTGCTGGCATGCAGAGTCGTGGAGCTTCGGGGTTGTGGTCTCAGATTCCTAGCAAGGTCAATAACCTCCGAAGAGATACTTCCAGCATAACAGAACTGAAATATGTGCCTACCCTTGGACAAATGTGCCTGAGTGTAAGATACATTGTGGGAGTTATGTGTGGTGATATTTGATTTGGGAAGGAGGCTAACTGGTGAGTGATGGGTACAGAATAGGGCTAGGAAGAGGGGAAGACTGGGCTGCATGTCAGTGGGACAGTATTTAGAGTTGTACCGCCCCATGATGTGGTTAAAAAATGAAATGCACTATATTCACTAGTTACAGGGCGCTCGCCCTTTATGAAGATAAGGTGTGATATTGAATACAACAAGTGTTCCCCTGGGCACCAAGCCGTGCATGTCTCACTCCCCCTCCCCCCCCGAGATACTGCAAAACACCACTGTCTCGCGACTGATCGCACTGTACACTACCTCCATAGAGAGAGAGGCACACACTGCAGCAGTTTCACTGAACCACTGTACACTACCTCCACAGAGAGACACACACACACTGCAACAGTTTCACTGAACCACTGTCTCTCTCTGTCCATGAAACCTGTTTCTGTCCCCACAAAGCAGACATGCACACAACTGCACACGGCACTCTATGACTTCTGCACTTGCCATCAACAAGCACTTTCCTTTTGCTGCTGCCCACTATCACTGAAATCTCAGTCAGAGAGAGAGAGAACGAATATGGCGCTGCCAATCGAGTACATCTCCCTCTCACACAAACACAGAGACAGAAAAGGAATTGAGTTTCTGATGACCGAATCTCTCTCCCTCTCCATCCAAAACTGTTACCCTGCATCTCCCAGGACTGTTGAACAAGTGGCACGATATCCCGATCTCGCTGTGACTCTCTGGGAGTGCGGGGGAGGGGGCATGGGTGTAGGCAGGCATACTCCAAGTACTCCATCGTGTGCAATTTTATTTAAGGGGGTTAGCAAATAGGCTCTGAACTGCTTCCTTTTTCCATGCAAACTAACAAAAAACATACTGACCTTTTCTGTAATTTCATTCATAGCAGTCAAAACTAGGACTGGTCACTGATACTCTCTTCGCATCCCAAGGACAATACAACTTTACAGGCTCTGCGCTGGTATGTGGGCGTCTTAGGGAGCAATGCATGGCATTTGTATTTACCCACGCATGACAACAACCATTGTCATGAGATACAAAAGTTGTATTTATTGTGCCAAATGAGGCAACAAACATGGTCCTGGTGTACATTTGTATATTGTCTGGCTACACCCCGGGGGGGGGGGGAGGTAGCTCACCCTAACAATGGGAGGTGGGGTAGCAGTGAGTCCAATTGGTGTGCAGATCTGAAATCCCTGGCTACTCCCCTGGGAGGGGGGGGCAATACTCTGCTCACTTCACTGTCTGTTTGCCCTCTCTCCCTCTGCTGCACACACAACCATCCCACTCTAGTGTCTCTCTCTTTCTATCTCTCTGTCTTGCACACACCCTGCTGCATTCCACTGTGCCAAAGTTTGATCACTGCCGCACCCGCTACAGCCCGCTTTGCCTGTCCCTTGCTCTCTCTCTCTCAGATGTGTGCCACCAATTCAGTGTTCCACGGACGAAGAGAGACAGTACAGCGGCCGGAGCCACAAGCAGCACTCGGATACTCGCCTGAGACATACAGGAGTGCACAAATTGTCAATTACCTGTCCTGGTTCCACTGTCTCACTCTCACTCTGTCACTGTCTCTATCTCTATCCAGTACAGTGTGGATGAAGTGACACAGATGACGGAGATATAACTGTGGACAGGATTTCATGAGTGCAGGGGAACATTGGATATAGCCCACTACCCAGAAGACTCTTGGGGGTGGCTGGGTGGGTAGGATTGCGCTATAGGGGAATGCAGCTACTAATATCGTGTGGATGTGAAATATGAGGCATGGCTTACAACAGACAGAGAGAGAGATGACACTGCAACACCTTTCCTTTGAATTCTGTCCATACTCTGCTGTCTCTTGCCTGCTGTGCGTCTCTCTCTCTCCCCTGCTGCAAATGGTGAAGTTAGATGGAGCGAGAGGATTGCAGTAATTTGCTTTGATGCTCTGTCCCGTATGCTGTTCCCTGTGTCTCTGTGTGGATTGTAGGACAGAGACACAGACTGTCATAACTCAGTAATGCCGCCCCCCTGCAGTGTCCACTCGGTTCCCAGAGATCTGCGGGGCAGGTGGGTATGTGATAGACAAGGGATGGGAGGCTGACACTTAGTGAGGATTGCAAATGGCTGCCTTTTCAAAATTATTTTCCCCCAGACAAAAAGTGCAGGTCTGCCCAGGGATCTTCCTCACAGTCAAATCTCAGCTATTGTGCTGTTAATACAGCAATAATACACTGCAATGGTAATACAATTACACAGAGACACAAATACAGTTAGGAACAGGAGGCCCTGACAAAGACGGCAATAACATAGTCAGGAAGTAATACAGCAATACTACACTCCAGCAGTAATACAGTACAGAGAAATGGGCAGACTGGATGGGCTGACTCAGTGGGGCCAGGACCCTGTATCCATGTGGTGCTCTGTCAATATGGTATACCCCAGTTTCCCTGTGAACATGTCCCCAAATATGTATAGTACCCACACATTTTAGCTGCTAAGCTGGTGTCAGATGTTCTGAGAGAGTGACAGTGTCCACTGAGGAGTCTCCTTTAACCTCTCCCAGGAGATCCAAGCACAAGTCTGCTTCTGCCTCCTCCTCCTCCAGATAGCTGTACAATGCCAGCACCATCCTGTCAGGTCACGGTAGGGCTCCATCATGTATATGCAGCAGATTCGCTGCTTCTGCCTCCTGTTGGGTAGCTCCACCATGTAATTAACATCATTCACCCTCCTGACCACTGAGTAAGGGCCCTCCCAAGCCACCTGTAATTTATTTTGTCAGACAGGGATGAGCACCATCACCCACTGCCTGACTTCGTGCTCCAGGATTCCGGCCCCACGGTCATACCACGTCTTCTGTCTGTTGTGCCGTGGCAAGGTGCTCCTGTGTGAACCCCATGAGCTCCCTGAGCCATGACCCGAAATTCAGGATATACTCCACAACAGACTCTCCTTGGGGTGCAAGCTCACCCTCCCGTTCATCCTGAACCAAATCAAGGGGGCTCCTGACCCTATGGCCAAACAGCAGCTTGAAGGGTGAGAGCCCTGAGGACTCCTTGAGAACTTCCCTATATGTGAATCAGATATGGGGTAAGTGCTTGTCCACTCTCTCACAGAAACAGAGAATCTGGCGAGATAAAGGTCCATACAGCCCACCCTAGTCTGCCCATTTCCCTACTCAGCGTTGACAGCCCAGGTCCTATTTGATCGGTGGCATGCCTTCTCTGCCATCTCCAGCATAGCCTTATGTCTATCCACACGTTCTTGAACCCCGTATTGTTTTAGCCCCACCACCTCCGCTGGAAGGCTGTTCCATGGATCCACCACCCTTTCTGTGAAAAATACTTCCTGACATTTCCCGAGCCTTCCTCCCTCCAGCCTCATATCATGTCCCTTTGTTCTTGTGCAATGCTTCCTCTGAAATATGCTTCCCTCCTGTACCCTGTTTATACCCCTGCTTGGGCCTTTAAGTCATTTGATATGATGATCCCCAGATCTCTCTCTTGCTTTGTGTGTGGCCAGAACACCCCCAATCCTGTACCTCTCTTGGATTCCTGTGACCCAGGTGCATTATTTTGCCACTTTTTAGCACTGACACTCAACTGCCATACACATGACCATTCTTCCAATAAGCTTAGATCCTTTCTCATTCTTTCCATTCCTTCTGATGTGTCAACTCTGTTGCAGATCTTGGTGTTGTCTGCGAACAGGCACACCTTTCCCTCCAGATGCTCTGCAATGTCGCTAATGAAAACATTGAACAGGACTGGTCCCAGCACCGATTCTTGTGGCATCCCGCTAGTCACCTCCCTCTCTTCTAATTTCATGCCATTTACTACCACACTATGAGTCCTGTCCATAGCCAGTTCTCAACCCATTTTACTACCATAGGGCCCACTTCCTGGTTTCTCAATTTATTTGCAGTCTCCTATGTGGGATGGTGTCGAAGGCCTTGCTGAAATCCAGATAAGTAAATGTAACAATAAACAGTTGCCAATCAGGCTGAAAAATATGTTTATTGTTGATACTTACCTCTGTTTGGGACGGGGGTGGTGGTCAGGTGTGCTCTGACTTGTTGTTTTTGTTGATGTATGCCATATACAGTAGCACCCCTCTTTTAGAATCCCATTTATAGTTTGTGAATGAGCAAGGGTGAGCAGTTAACATTGGATAAAGCCCAGCCGGCCCGCTGGTGCAGGGGCAGGTAGCTTACCTGTGAAAAAATGCTGCCGGCCACCCCAAATGAAGCCCGCCCTTGGCTTCAATAGCTCCCAGGCTGGCCTGTCGACCTATCCCGATGCTGCAGCACTCTAGGGCCGGTGCTGCGACCCCACCCTGGGGGGTAAGCCAGGGGGTATCGACGAGCACGACCAATTGTGGGAGTAAAGCGGATGTCGTGACCAGGCTGAGGAACCATGCAACCGGCAGCAGAAAAAACATACTAAAGTAAAAAAAAAAACATTGGATAAAGCTCACATGCAAGACTTCCTTAGTTTGAGGTGTACAGTATCTATAATAACAATGCCCTTGTCCAGTTATCACACTATATGACCGCAGTGATACTGTAAAAGTAAATATTTCCATAATAATAATTTCCATCATCAATAACGTCACTTTGCAGCCATATTGGCTCTGAGTTTTTTGTTTTGCTGTGTGTACCGTGTCTTTGCAGCACCAGAAACAAAAGCAATTTGGGTTTATTCCCTGCCTCCATGGTGTATCTGTGCAATGGAGTTTTTTTTTTCTTCAGTGCTGGGAAACTTGTTTCTATTCATGTCTGGAGCAAGGGAGTGAGCAATGTCACTGTGGTTTTACCTGTTTTTTTACTGTTACAAACAAACATAAAAACTGGCCATCAGAAATAGGCCTTGTGGTCTGTTATGTCTGTTTGAATTTGCAGACCCCTCAGTATCTACTGATAGATCTGTCCTCTCTCCCAGTTATCCACTCTTCCATCGTCACTGGTTTTCCCCCAACCCTCAACTCCACCCCCCACCCCCACATGCAATGTGCAGCTGTACTCTGTCCGGTCTTCTCTTGAAGCCATCCACAGTGTTCAGGGAGACAACTTCCATTGGCAACTCATGCCATTTTGCCATTACCCTCTCAGTGAAAAAGTGTCTCCTCGTTTCCTTCTTGAATCTTCCCCCCAGCAGCCTAAGGCAGTGCCCCATAGTGGTCCTAGTCCCACTAAAGTTGAAGAGACCCTCAGAGCTTACTTTGTCGAAACCCTTAAAGTATTTGAAGGTTTCAATCATGTCACCCTGTTGTTTGAATCAGTGCCACACTGTTACTCAGAAGTGGCTTTCTTCCTTGGCTATTGATACCAAATGAGTACTTTAGTTCTGTGTTTGTTGCTAAAGGTAGAAGGCTACCAGACAATATGAGAACATTTAGGGTACAGCTAGTCACAAAGCTGGAGAAGAGATATATACCTGAAAAGAGGCACAAAAGGTCCGCAGGACCTAAAGGTAAACAAACTGAAAGGATGTACCTAAGAGTACTAGAGACAAGGCAGGCCCTGGCAGCACCCTTGGCAGATCTATTTAATAAAAAACTAGCAAAAGCCATGATACAGACCAAGCTACTATATTAGACACAGCTATAATGGACTGATATTTGAATTCTTGCAAGAAATGGACTTGTGCAAGTTGTGTCAAACAAATTTGATTTTTTAAATTCGGTGATACAAATGGTTCAGAGGCCAGGCAGTCAACATCCTGTGCAGTACCTAGATTTTAGTTAGGCCTTTAATTCAGTGCCACTTAGTAGGCTGGTGATGAAGATAGGTGGCCTAGAACTTGGGGAGGGGAGAGTGATCTAGATGAACTGGGAAGTGGCTGGTGACTTGGGCCCGAGAGTGGTTCGGAATGGAATTTTCTCTGATGTCAGGGAGGTAACCAGTGGGGTGCCCAGAGGTCTGTCATGTGGCCATTACCTTTGTACATTTACGTACAGTAAGGGTTAATGGGGTGTGGTTGCAGGGAAAAGTGAGTCTTTATAGAAAAACAAAAAAATCTGTGGGAAAGTGGACAGCGAGGAGCGAATTAGTAACACAAAGTGGGATGTGGAGACTGGAAAAGTGCGCTAGTGTTTTGCAATGTAAATTCAATGCCAAGAAATCTGAAGTAATAAAAGATTAGTAGCAGAAATGAAATGATAATGATTGCATTAATGAGGTAAGGGTGATGCACTTGAAGTAGGAGAGGGACCTGTGAGTGATAGCGACAGTCGAAAAACCTCTTCCAATGCAGCAAAACACACAGGATGTTCGGGTGCATAAGGCGGGGCTTCAGCAGTCACAGAAGGGCGGTAATACTGTCACTGTGCAGGTCACTGGTTCAGTGACACCTGGAATGTTGTGTGTACTTCAGGAGCCCAGGTCTGGGGAAGGACAGGGATAGGTAAAAAACCATGCAGTGAAAGTGGTCTATGAGGAAACGTGGAAAATTAGCCATATGTATTCTCTGGGGATAGAAGGAGGAGGAGGAGGGAATACGATATAAACATTTAGGGATACCGTACCGTCTACAGGGTACAAAAAGGTGAACTCCATGGAGTAGTTCAAGTTCAGGAACAGTTCATCCACTATGGGGCATATTCTCAAGCTGGAAGGGTGGAATTTAAAAAGGATTCCAGGAAGGTGGATAGGTAGACTTGTCTACTTTGCAGTGTGGTCAGTGTTGGGACTATTAGCCCTGAACATAATCACCACTAGGAAAAAAGGCACAGAGGGGCGTGCCTACCATTTCCACACATGCAAGGATATTAGTAAGCTAGAACAGACAGAGATGTTTGATCTGGTATCCTCCAGCAGAATGTGTGGTGTAGTCTGAAGCTCAGAGGCTGAAAATTCAGAAGGAACAGTAGGGGGCACTTCTTCCCACAGAGGAAATGAACACAATGTTGGCCTTCATGTTCAGCTCGGACAACATCCTGTGACATTTTTACCAAGTGAACCACAGGGTGCCCTGACAGTGAGAGAATCCTATGAATTAGTATGTGTCTGTACTACATATTTGTTCACCGGTGCACATGAAAAGGGGAGGGGGACATCAGGGATCTAGAGACCCTTCTGACCTGAAATATCTATGGTACTATGTTACCAGCCTCACATGTACACAGCAGACTTCCCTTGTGAGGGCGCTAATTCCCTGACCCACCAAAGGGGGTCACTGCAATGGCACGAGCAATGCTACCCGCCATGTGCTGGGCTGTACTGCTGCGGACAGGATGTTTCCCAAACCTGACCAGCCAGCCACAAGTAACCTGAGTCCACTCTTCTACCTGTGTGACCTTCTTAACAGTCTGGCCAACTGCCACGCGAACGCTGGGCAGCCCTGTGAGCTGACTTCTAAACAGGGTCTAAAATTCGGACATATTATGGTGTAATAGGGATGATGTTTTGGATTCTGCAGTAGCTGTAGACCGATCAGATTCCTTGAAATATGACAAGGGTTTCTGTGAAAACTGAATAACTAGTTTTAGACACAGTGGCGGTAGTTCTTGTCTTAAAACTTGTTTACAGAGCTGGCTAAGGAACATAACAGTTTCAGATATATTCCCCCTCTTTACTCTATTGTACTGTAGCTCCTGTCTTGCTACAGTACAAGGAATGGCATTTCAGAGGTGTGTCACTGCTGATCCAATTGCTGCTAAAACTCCCAGAGGCTCGGCAGTGCAGCCCAATGATCAGACACTCTGCTGATGACACCACTCAGTGCTTGCTGGGTGGAAACTTTGTGTACTTGAAACGAATCAGCCACTCCTATCAGACAGCAGCTGTCTCCTTTCATTTACATAGCGCTGCCCAGCAAACAGCTGAATGGAGTCTCGCCACACCATTTTTTTTGTTGCCCGCTGCACAGAAACAGACCGTCTTCCCCTCCCGTGGCAAGACTCCCGGAGCTGTCATGACAAAGTCCCTCCCTCCCACACTGACAGTGCAGCCCCCAGTGTTTGAGTCTGTAGGAAAGTTAGCAAATGGGACTGCGGTTTGCAGAGTAACAGCGCACAATGCACACACAGAAACACATTGGGGGCGACTTGGCACAGCAGGCAGACAGAGACAGGGTAAGAGCAATTGCCAGTGATGTTGTGTAGCCTGATCACAGATGCAGCAGCGTGGCATGCCATCAGTGGGCATTGTCAGAAAGCCATGTTCCCGTGTCAGTGTGATGTGTGCAAAATGCCCAAACAAATAATGTGTGTCCAGTGACTCAACAGAGACCTTCAAAGGTGAGGGGTAGCCACTGGGTGCTTGGTGACCTTTTCACCTAAATTATTGGGATCGCAGAACTGTTTTGGTACAAGGTGCAGTCAGTTACCCTCTGATGTTAACTGTGGGGAGAGAGAGCGAGAGAGAAAACGAGCTGTGCGCAGCATAAGAGACAGACAGTGAGAGAGAAAGAGACAGCGAGCCAGTAGAAACAAAAGTCCTTTTATCTGTATCTCTCTCTCTCTGTATGTGATGGGGAGGCAGTGTCGATGTGGGGAGAGATCTTGCAAGCGTCACATAACCAGACAAGTGTGTTTATCTCTCTCTCTCTAAATGACAGGTCAGTAATTTGGGGTAGCCAACAATTCAGTCAGTGCCCCCCCACGCCCACTGTCCGCTCCTCGTCCTCTGCTCACCCACTGCCACTGGTGGACATGCACCCATCCTGTGTAACGTACTCACAGAATAAAGAAAGAGAACTGTGCTCTGAGTGCCTCCCCCCACACACACACACACGACGTTATCTGCTTCTCGCGCTGTACTGGGTCTACATGGTTACCGCATCCAGTGTACAGGGGCAGACGGAAAGTGTATGTGTAACATTTCTGTGTGCATTACAGCAATGCAGGATGCATAATTTGCTGGGGACTATTTTGCAAGGTGGAAGGATACACAACCTTTCTTGCTGTTTAAACAGTAAACAAACACCTTTCTATATATTTATTGTTGTTTAAACATAACCCATGTTATAAGTGCAATAACCTACTCCAGGGTGTGCGGTTATTGGGGATTAATCAACACTTTGTGTGCTGTGAGGTCACTCGGCCTGAAGCCTCATGCCTCATAACGCACCCGGGGTGTTGATTAACCCCCAATAACATTTGAAAATAAAAAAAACCTAAATAACAGCTTGTCTTTTAACATATGGGGAGATGGCAGCGCTATCAGAATCAGAGAGGGAAGGAGAAGACATGCTGCACAAGGCGGCCGAGTGATCGGCATCTGAAACGATAATCGAGGAAACAGTTTATAAATATACAGGGCTAATTATATTTGAATGCTACAATGCCCCATAAAAAAGTATGATGTATGTCTACTGGACTGCTGTTATTGAAGCATGTTTCCTCTCTAAGAAAGGGGGAAAGGCGGTGTTTCAAAATAAAACTTGCAAGTATGGCGGGGTGTAAACACAATTACTACAGCTCCCTATAAAGGACTAATGCCCTTAAGCATTCAGCAGACGGAAGGACTGTTTAACATTAAATGTAGTTAATTGTTTCACTTTTTCATGTTTAAAGTTATTTTACATAAAAGATCATTAAAAAATAATGAATCTCATTTTATAAATGCAATAAGACACTCGGGGTTATGCACTGACCAGATATTACTGCACATCCAAGGGCTGAAGGCACTCAGCCTGTGGCCTTGTGCCTCACTACGCCCCTAGGCGTCCGGTAATATACGTTCAATGCGCACCCCATTGTGTCTTATTGCTTACATGATCGCCCAGCCTGTCAGGTAAGCCGCCACCAAGATGCATGGCACACAGCACTTACTGTGGTTCAGTGGTTGTTTCCATATAATTGTGGAATGTATTCTCATTGGCCAAGTTGGCCAATTCAAAAAACACAGGTGGCACCTGGCTGGCAGTTCTGGTTCTCACTTCTGGACTCTCCTCCATCAGATCTGGTCCGTGATCTTTGCTGTTTGCTTTGCTACGCTGCTGGTAGTATTGTGGCAGGAATTTGTGGCTTGCTTGGCACTTGCCTCCCTGGCATTGTGCACTGCTACTACTGCTGAAAACTAAGTTTCCCAGCTGTGGCTGTAGCCCTCCTTGCTCAGCAGTGTGCGCTTCCCCCTTTCCGAATTCAGCCAGACTCAGACTGCCTCTGCCTGCCATCCCAGACTTGCCCCTCGTTGCCACCACACTAGTGCCCACTTAGAATCACAGAATCATAGAAATGTGGTGGTAGAAAAGGACCCTCTTGGCCCATAGAGTCTGCCCCTTACCCCGCCCCCCACTTGCCTGGGGCCAGAGAGAATTGCTTCTACATTGTGCGTGGGTGCTTTTGCTGCCACCTCGCCTGCATGCCTTACTTTGCTCAAGCCTTGCTGCTGGAGCCTGTGCAGGCGTGCTGCACTGCTGCTTGCTCTTGTGCCCGTCTCCCCTCTCTCATCACAGTAACTTTTATCATTTAACTTTTTCATATAATTTATATATATATAAAAAAAACACAACTTAGATAGAGGCAGCACTCTCGACCAACTGGAGAGCTCTCTGTCCCTGTGCCTGAGGCACTCTTTTACTTTAAAGAGTGTGCCATACGAAGGTGCCCAGGAAATCGACACATATGGGTGAGGATTTGTAAATTTCCTTCAGCTGCAGCAGCAGGCAGAAGCATTCACAGAAGTGTTTGCAGTGGCAGAAGCACAAGCCAGTTTAGCAAAAGCTCCAGCTATAAAAGATAACAAAACCATCAATGCATGTACGGCATTAAAGGGACACCGTCAACCCTTTTAGACCTCAAAGTGTCTCTTGTTTTAAAAAAAACATTTTACAATTGCTAACATTCTGTAAGGATTGCTGATGTAGCTAATTTGATTCTGATTCTCACTTAGGTGTGCCGGCCAAGCTTACGGCAGACTGGAAGTGCCTGCCACCCACCTCTTCACTCGCTGCCCGCTGGCAACAGCACCTTCCCCGGATCTGCCCCTGACTCGGGCGTGCTGGCCAAGCTTATGGCAGGCTGGAAGTGCCTGCTGCCCACCTCTTCACTCGCTGCCCACTGGCAACTGCACCTTCCCTGGCTCTGCCCCTGACTCAGGCGTGCCGGCCAAGCTTAAGGCAGGCTGGAAGCGCCTGCTACCCACCTCTTCACTCGCTGCCCGCTGGCAACTGCACCTTCCTAGGATCCGCCCCTGACTCAGGCGTGCCAGCCACGCTTACGGCAGGCTGGAAGCACCTGCCGCCCACCTCTTCACTCGCTGCCCGCTGGCAACTGCACCTTCCCTGGATCCGCCCCAGACTCAGGCGTGCTGGCCAGGCTTACGGCAGGCTGGAAGCACCCGCTGCCCACCTCTTCACTTGCAGCCCACTGGGAACTGCACCTTCGAAAATCCGCCCCTGACTCGGGCATGCCAGCCATGCTTACAGCAGACTGGAAGCACCTGCTGCCCACCTCTTCACTCTCTGCCCGCTGGCAACTGCACCTTCCCTGGATCCGCCCCTGACTTGGGCGTGCTGGCCAAGCTTACGGGAGGCTGGAAGCGCCTGCCGCCCACCTCTTCACTTGCTGCCCGCTGGCAACTGCACCTTCACGGTGAAATAGCCACCAATCTCCAGGGCATCTAGGGCCATGATTGGCGAGTCCCCATGTTTGCCTGCACCTGATTGGACTAGCCCTTATGGCTCTGTACTTTCACTGGACACCGGCATTTGTTCAATTCTCCATGCAGACCCTGCGAGCAGACTGCTGTGTCTAATTTCGACTTTCTCTCAGCTACTGCTCTTGTGCCAAATTTTCTCACCCCTCCCCCACCCTGGCCTTGATTAAATCCTCTGGCTCCTCCCCAACCCCTCTCTTTTCCTTCCTATTGCCGCCTTACTCTCACCACATACTTTACTGGTGGAGGCATCAGACTGTCACATCAAGTTATTTCTTTCTTTTAAAAATTTTACCACCAGTTATTTCTCTGTCCCCCGACATTCTTGCTTCCTCTGGTCTTCTCTCAACTGGTTGGTTCCATCTCCCTTCTCCCCACTGATCCCCCACTGCCACGCTTATCAATACTCCTACCCCTGTAATCTGCCCCTCTCCTCTGACACGTATATCAATACTCCTACTCCTGTAATCTGCCCCTCTCCTCTGCCACGCTTATCAATACTCCTACCCTGTAATCCATCCCTCCCTACTGCCACGCTTATCAATACTCCTACCCTGTAATCCATCCCTCCCTACTGCCACGCTTATCAATACTCCTACTCCTGTAATCCATCCCTCCCTACTGCCACGCTTATCAATACTCCTACCCCTGTAATCTACCCCTCTCTTCTGCCACGCTTATCAATACTCCTACCCCTGTAATCCATCCTCCCCTACTGCCACTTATCAATACTCCTACCCTGTAATCCATCCTCTCCTACTGCCACGCTTATCAATACTCCTACTCCTGTAATCCATCCTCCCTACTGCCACGCTTATCAATACTCCTACCCTGTAATCCATCCCTCTCCTACTGCCATATACATCCTACTCCTGTAATCCATCCTCCCTACTGCCACGCTTATCAATACTCCCACCCTGTAATCCATCCTCCCTACTGCCACGCCTTATCAATACTCCCTACCCTGTAATCCATCCCTCCCTACTGCCACGCTTATCAATACTCCTACCCTGTAATCCATCCTCCCTACTGCCACGCTTATCAACTCTACCCTGTAATCACCCTCCTACTGCCACGTATCAATACCCTACCCTGTAATCCATCCTCCCTACTGCCACGCCTCAATACTCCTACCCTGTAATCCATCCTCCCTACTGCCACGCTTATCAATACTCCTACCCTGTAATCCATCCCTCCCTACTGCCACGCTTATCAATACTCCTACCCTGTAATCCATCCTCCCTACTGCCACGCTTATCAATACTCCTACCCCTGTAATCCCCTCTCCTCTGCCACGCTTATCAATACTCCTACCCCTGTAATCCATCCCTCCCTACTGCCACGCTTATCAATACTCCTACCCCTGTAATCCATCCCTCCCTACTGCCACGCCATCAATACTCCTCACCCTGTAATCCATCCCTCCCTACTGCCAGCTTATCAATACTCCTACCCTGTAATCCACCCTCCTCTGCCACGCTTATCAATACTCCTACCCTGTAATCCATCCCTCCCTACTGCCACGCTTATCAATACTCCTACCCTGTAATCCATCCCTCCCTCTGCCACTGTATCAATACTCCTACTCCTGTAATCCATCCTCCCTACTGCCACGCTTATCAATACTCCTACCCTGTAATCGCCTCTCTGCCACATCTCCTACTCCTGTAATCCATCCCTCCCTACTGCCACGCTTATCAATACTCCTACCCCTGTAATCCATCCTCCCTACTGCCACGCTATCAATACTCCTACCCTGTAATCCATCCCTCCCTACTGCCACGCTTATCAATACTCCTACCCTGTAATCCATCCCTCCTACTGCCACCTCATCAATACTCCTACCCTGTAATCCATCCCTCCCTACTGCCACGCTCATCAATACTCCTACCCCTGTAATCCATCCTCCTCTGCCACTGCATCAATACTCCTACTCCTGTAATCCATCCTCCCTACTGCCACGCTTATCAATACTCCTACCCTGTAATCCATCCTCCCTACTGCCACGCTATCAATACCCTACCCCTGTAATCCATCCCTCCCTACTGCCACGCCTATCAATACTCCTACCCCTGTAATCCATCCTCCCTACTGCCACGCTTATCAATACCTACCCTGTAATCCATCCCTCCCTACTGCCACGCTATCAATACTCCTACCCTGTAATCCATCCCTCCCTACTGCCACGCTTATCAATACTCCTACCCTGTAATCCATCCCTCCCTACTGCCACGCTATCAATACCCCACCCTGTAATCCATCCTCCCACTGCCAGCTCACTCCGTAATCCATCCTCCCTACTGCCACGCTTATCAATACTCCTACTCCTGTAATCCATCCTCCCTACTGCCACGCATCAATACCCTACCCCTGTAATCCATCCCTCCCTACTGCCACGCTTATCAATACTCCCACCCTGTAATCCATCCTCCCTACTGCCATCAATACTCCTACCCCTGTAATCCATCCCTCCCTACTGCCACGCTTATCAATACTCCTACCCCTGTAATCCATCCCTCCCACTGCCAATCAATACCATACCCTCTCCGTAATCCATCCTCCCTACTGCCACGCTTATCAATACTCCTACCCTGTAATCCATCCCTCCTACTGCCACGCTATCAATACTCCTACCTGTAATCCATCCTCCCTACTGCCACGCTTATCAATACTCCTACTCCTGTAATCCATCCTCCCTACTGCCACGCCTTATCACCTCCTACCCTGTAATCCATCCCTCCCTACTGCCACGCTATCAATACTCCTACCCCTGTAATCCATCCTCCCTACTGCCACGCTTATCAATACTCCTACCCTGTAATCCATCCTCCCTACTGCCACGCTTATCAATACTCCTACTCCTGTAATCCATCCCTCCTACTGCCACGCCTATCAATACTCCTACCCCTGTAATCCATCCTCCCTACTGCCACGCTATCAATACTCCTACCCTGTAATCCATCCCTCCCTACTGCCACGCTTATCAATACTCCTACCCCTGTAATCTGCCCCTCTCCTCTGCCACGCTTATCAATACTCCTACCCTGTAATCCATCCTCCCTACTGCCACGCTTATCAATACTCCTACCCTGTAATCCATCCTCCCTACTGCCACGCTTATCAATACTCCCTGTAATCCATCCTCTACGCCACGATCACCCACCCTGTAATCCATCCTCCCTACTGCCACGCTTATCAATACTCCTACCCCTGTAATCTGCCCTCTCCTCTGCCACGCTATCAATACCCTACCCCTGTAATCCATCCTCCCTACTGCCACTATCAATACTCCTACCCTGTAATCCATCCTCCCTACTGCCACGCTTATCAATACTCCCACTCCTGTAATCCATCCCTCCTACTGCCACGCTTATCAATACTCCCACCCTGTAATCTGCCCCTCCTCTGCCACGTATCAATACTCCTACCCCTGTAATCCATCCTCCCACTGCCACGCTATCAATACCCTACCCTGTAATCCATCCTCCCTACTGCCACGCCATCAATACCCTACCCCTGTAATCCATCCTCCCTACTGCCACGCTTATCAATACTCCTACCCTGTAATCCATCCTCCCACTGCCACGCTTATCAATACTCCTACCCTGTAATCCATCCCTCCCTACTGCCACGCTTATCAATACTCCTACCCTGTAATCCATCCCTCCCTACTGCCACGCTTATCAATACTCCTACCCTGTAATCCATCCCTCCCTACTGCCACGCTTATCAATACTCCTACCCCTGTAATCCATCCCTCCCTACTGCCACGCTTATCAATACTCCTACCCTGTAATCCATCCCTCCCTACTGCCACGCTATCAATACTCCTACTCCTGTAATCTGCCCCTCTCCTCTGCCACGTATATCAATACTCCTACCCCTGTAATCCATCCCTCCCTACTGCCACGTATATCAATACTCCTACCCCTGTAATCCATCCCTCCCTACTGCCACGCTTATCAATACTCCTACTCCTGTAATCCATCCCTCCCTACTGCCACGCTTATCAATACTCCTACCCCTGTAATCTGCCCCTCCCCTGCCACGTATCAATACTCCTACCCCTGTAATCCATCCCTCCCTACTGCCACGCTTATCAATACTCCTACCCTGTAATCCATCCCTCCTCTACACGCTATATCAATACTCTCACTCCTGTAATCCATCCCTCCCTACTGCCACGCTATCAATACTCCTACCCTGTAATCCACCCCTCCTTCTGCCACTTATCATACTCCTACTCCTGTAATCCATCCCTCCCTACTGCCACGCTTATCAATACTCCTACTCCTGTAATCCATCCCTCCCTACTGCCACGCTTATCAATACTCCTACCCCTGTAATCCATCCCTCCCTACTGCCACGCTTATCAATACTCCTACTCCTGTAATCCATCCCTCCCTACTGCCACGCTTATCAATACTCCTACTCCTGTAATCCATCCCTCCCTACTGCCACGCTTATCAATACTCCTACCCTGTAATCTGCCCCTCTCCTCTGCCACGTATACCGATACTCCTACTCCTGTAATCCATCCCTCCCTACTGCCACGCTTATCAATACTCCTACTCCTGTAATCCATCCCTCCCTACTGCCACGCTTATCAATACTCCTACCCCTGTAATCCATCCCTCCCTACTGCCACGCTTATCAATACTCCTACCCTGTAATCCATCCCTCCCTACTGCCACGCTTATCAATACTCCTACCCTGTAATCCATCCCTCCCTACTGCCACGCCATCAATACTCCTACTCCTGTAATCCATCCTCCCTACTGCCACTATCAATACTCCCACCCCTGTAATCCATCCCTCCCTACTGCCCGCCTTATCAATACTCCTACCCCTGTAATCCATCCTCCTACTGCCACGCCATCATCACTCCTACCCTGTAATCCATCCTCCCTACTGCCACGCTTATCAATACTCCTACTCCTGTAATCCATCCCTCCCTACTGCCACGCTTATCAATACTCCTACCCCTGTAATCCATCCCTCCCTACTGCCACGCTTATCAATACTCCTACCCCTGTAATCCATCCCTCCCTACTGCCACGCTTATCAATACTCCTACCCCTGTAATCCATCCCTCCCTACTGCCACGCTTATCAATACTCCTACCCTGTAATCTGCCCCTCTCCTCTGCCACGTATACCGATACTCCTACTCCTGTAATCCATCCCTCCCTACTGCCATGCTTATCAATACTCCTACTCCTGTAATCCATCCCTCCCTACTGCCACGCTTATCAATACTCCTACCCCTGTAATCCATCCCTCCCTACTGCCACGCTTATCAATACTCCTACTCCTGTAATCCATCCTCCCTACTGCCACGCTTATCAATACTCCTACCCTGTAATCCATCCCTCCCTACTGCCACGCCATCAATACTCCCTACCCTGTAATCCATCCTCCCTACTGCCACGCTTATCAATACTCCTACCCTGTAATCCATCCTCCCTACTGCCACGCTATCAATACTCCTACTCCTGTAATCCATCCCTCCCTACTGCCACGCCTATCAACTACTCCCACCCCTGTAATCCATCCCTCCCTACTGCCACGCTTATCAATACTCCTACCCCTGTAATCCATCCCTCCCTACTGCCACGCTTATCAATACTCCTACCCTGTAATCCATCCCTCCCTACTGCCACGCTTATCAATACTCCTACCCCTGTAATCCATCCCTCCCTACTGCCACGCTTATCAATACTCCTACCCCTGTAATCCATCCCTCCCTACTGCCACGCTTATCAATACTCCTACCCCTGTAATCCATCCCTCCCTACTGCCACGCTTATCAATACTCCTACCCCTGTAATCCATCCCTCCCTACTGCCACGCTTATCAATACTCCTACTCCTGTAATCCATCCCTCCCTACTGCCACGCCATCAATACTCCTACTCCTGTAATCCATCCTCCCTACTGCCACCTATCAATACCTACCCTGTAATCCATCCCTCCCTACTGCCACGCTTCAATCACTCCTACCCCTGTAATCCATCCCTCCCTACTGCCACGCTTATCAATACTCCTACCCTGTAATCCATCCCTCCCTACTGCCACGCTTATCAATACTCCTACTCCTGTAATCCATCCCTCCCTACTGCCACGCTTATCAATACTCCTACCCCTGTAATCCATCCCTCCCTACTGCCACGCTTATCAATACTCCTACTCCTGTAATCCATCCCTCCCTACTGCCACGCTTCATCAATACTCCTACCCCTGTAATCCATCCCTCCCTACTGCCACGCTTATCAATACTCCTACTCCTGTAATCCATCCCTCCCTACTGCCACGCTTATCAATACTCCTACCCTGTAATCCATCCCTCCCTACTGCCACGCTTATCAATACTCCTACCCCTGTAATCCATCCCTCCCTACTGCCACGCTTATCAATACTCCTACCCCTGTAATCCATCCTTCCCTACTGCCACGCTTATCAATACTCCTACCCTGTAATCTGCCCCTCTCCTCTGCCACGTATATCAATACTCCTACTCCTGTAATCCATCCCTCCCTACTGCCACGCTTATCAATACTCCTACCCTGTAATCCATCCCTCCCTACTGCCACGCTTATCAATACTCCTACCCTGTAATCCATCCTCCCTACTGCCACGCTTATCAATACTCCTACTCCTGTAATCCATCCTCCCTACGCCATCAATACCCCACCCTGTAATCCATCCCTCCCGCTGACACCCATCTACCTCCTGTAATCCATCCCTCCCTACTGCCACGCTTATCAATACTCCTACCCCTGTAATCCATCCCTCCCTACTGCCACGCTTATCAATACTCCTACCCTGTAATCCATCCCTCCCTACTGCCACGCTTATCAATACTCCTACCCCTGTAATCCATCCCTCCCTACTGCCACGCTTATCAATACTCCTACCCTGTAATCCATCCTCCCTACTGCCACGCTTATCAATACTCCTACCCCTGTAATCCATCCTCCCTACTGCCACGCTATCAATACTCCTACCCCTGTAATCCATCCTCCCTACTGCCACGCTTATCAATACTCCTACCCTGTAATCTGCCCCTCTCCTCTGCCACGCTTATCAATACTCCTACCCCTGTAATCCATCCCTCCCTACTGCCACGCTTATCAATACTCCTACCCCTGTAATCCATCCCTCCCTACTGCCACGCTTATCAATACTCCTACTCCTGTAATCCATCCTCCCTACTGCCACTTATCAATACTCCTACCCTGTAATCCATCCTCCCTACTGCCACGCTTATCAATACTCCTACCTGTAATCCATCCTCCCTACTGCCACATCAATACTCCTACCCCTGTAATCCATCCCTCCCTACTGCCACGCTTATCAATACTCCTACCCCTGTAATCCATCCCTCCCTACTGCCACGCTTATCAATACTCCTACCCCTGTAATCCATCCCTCCCTACTGCCACGCTTATCAATACTCCTACCCCTGTAATCCATCCTCCCTACCCACGCTCATCAATACTCCTACCCCTGTAATCTCCCCTCCCTACTGCCACGCTTATCAATACTCCTACTCCTGTAATCCATCCTCCCTACTGCCACGCTATCAATACTCCTACCCCTGTAATCCATCCTCTCCTACTGCCACGCTATCAATACTCCTACCCTGTAATCCATCCTCCCTACTGCCACGCTTATCAATACTCCTACCCTGTAATCCATCCTCCTACTGCCATGCTTATCAATACTCCTACCCCTGTAATCCATCCCTCCCTACTGCCACGCTTATCAATACTCCTACCCCTGTAATCCATCCCTCCCTACTGCCATGCTTATCAATACTCCTACCCCTGTAATCCATCCCTCCCTACTGCCACGCTTATCAATACTCCTACCCTGTAATCCATCCTCCCTACTGCCACGCTTATCAATACTCCTACCCCTGTAATCGCCCCTCCCTACTGCCACGCTTATCAATACTCCTACTCCTGTAATCCATCCCTCCCACCCTCGCTTATCAATACTCCTACCCCTGTAATCTCCATCCTCCTCTGCCGTTATCAATACTCCTACCCTGTAATCCATCCCTCCCTACTGCCACGCATCAATACTCCTACCCTGTAATCCATCCCTCCCTACTGCCACGCTTATCAATACTCCTACCCCTGTAATCCATCCCTCCCTACTGCCACGCTTATCAATACTCCTACCCCTGTAATCCATCCCTCCCTACTGCCATGCTTATCAATACTCCTACCCCTGTAATCCATCCCTCCCTACTGCCACGCTTATCAATACTCCTACCCCTGTAATCCATCCCTCCCTACTGCCACGCTTATCAATACTCCTACCCTGTAATCCATCCCTCCCTACTGCCACGCTTATCAATACTCCTACCCTGTAATCCATCCCTCCCTACTGCCACGCTTATCAATACTCCTACCCTGTAATCCATCCTCCCTACTGCCACGCTTATCAATACTCCTACCCTGTAATCCATCCTCCCACTGCCACGCATCAATACTCCTCCCCTGTAATCCATCCTCCCTACTGCCACGCTTATCAATACTCCTACCCCTGTAATCCATCCCTCCCTACTGCCACGCTTATCAATACTCCTACCCCTGTAATCCATCCCTCCCTACTGCCACGCTTATCAATACTCCTACCCCTGTAATCCATCCCTCCCTACTGCCACGCTTATCAATACTCCTACCCCTGTAATCCATCCCTCCCTACTGCCACGCTTATCAATACTCCTACCCCTGTAATCCATCCCTCCCTACTGCCACGCTTATCAATACTCCTACCCCTGTAATCCATCCCTCCCTACTGCCACGCTTATCAATACTCCTACCCTGTAATCCATCCTCCCTACTGCCACGCTTATCAATACTCCTACCCTGTAATCCATCCTCCCTACTGCCACGCTATCAATACTCCTACCCCTGTAATCCATCCTCCCTACTGCCACGCTTATCAATACTCCTACCCTGTAATCCATCCTCCCTACTGCCACGCTTATCAATACTCCTACCCTGTAATCCATCCCTCCCTACTGCCACGCCTATCAATACTCCTACCCTGTAATCCATCCCTCCCACTGCCACGCTTATCAATACTCCTACCCTGTAATCCTCCTCCCTACTGCCACGCTTATCAATACTCCTACCCTGTAATCCATCCTCCCTACTGCCACGCTTATCAACACTCCTACCCTGTAATCCATCCTCCTACTGCCACGCTTATCAATACTCCTACCCCTGTAATCCATCCTCCCTACTGCCACGATATCAATACTCCTACCCCTGTAATCCATCCTCCTCTGCCGCTTATCAATACTCCTACCCTGTAATCCATCCTCCCTACTGCCACGCTTATCAATACTCCTACCCCTGTAATCCATCCCTCCCTACTGCCACGCTTATCAACACTCCCACCCTGTAATCCATCCTCCCTACTGCCACGCTTATCAATACTCCTACCCCTGTAATCCATCCTCCCTACTGCCACGCTTATCAATACTCCCACCCCTGTAATCTGCTCCTCCCCCTGCCACTATATCAATACTCCTACCCCTGTAATCTACCCCTCCCCTCTGCCATGTATATCAATACTCCTACCCCTGTAATCTGCCATTCCCCTCTGCCACGTATATCAATACTCCTACCCCTGTAATCTGCGCCTCCCCTCTGCCACGTATATCAATACTCCTACCCCTGTAATCCACCCTCCCTACTGCCACGCTTATCAATACTCCTACCCCTGTAATCCATCCTCCCTACTGCCACGCTTATCAATACTCCTACCCCTGTAATCCACCCTCCCTGTGCCATGTATATCAATACTCCTACCACTGTAATCTCCACCTCTCCTCTGCCACACGATATCAATACTCCTACCCTGTAATCTGCCGCCTCCCCTCTGCCACGTATATCAATACTCCTACCCCTGTAATCTGCCACCACCTTCTGGCAATATAATCTGCCATGCTTTAATTATGGGCTGCTTGAGCTTTATACCTGCCATGTTCTGCCTTGCCCTAATCTGCTGTGCTGACCACTTCATTGCCCTATCCTTAAAAAACCCTCCTCGGGGCAGCACCTCTCCCTTCTCAGGGCAGCACCTCTCCCTCCTCGGGGCAGCACCTCTCCCTCCTCGGGGCAGCACCTCTCCCTCCTCGGGGCAGCACCTCTCCCCCTGAAGCTATGTCTGGCCTGAATCCACTTGCGCTTTTTCTCATTCTGTGCCTTCCCAAACCGCGATCAGGCTCCACAGGGCTCTGGCTTTGCAAGCACCTCGTGCTCCTCCCACTGTTATTAGCTCCCAGGATTGCTCTCTCTTGTGCCTTGCTAAGTGTCCGTGTTTCTATCCTTCTCCTGCTAATCTGTGCAGGAGACACTGAAACCAACCCTGGGCGATCTGCAGCCACCCCACCCTGATTCCGAGTAACCTGAATGAAATCCCCTCTAAAGGCCTGAAGACTACACATATGAGTGCCCACAGTCTTTGACCAAAGATGGCTGAATTACAGACTTGGATCTCCATGTGCACTCTGGACATCCCATGCATGTCTGAGTCGTGGCTTAAACCTAATGTTAAACAACATGAGACAGCTGTGCCAGGCTATAACTACTTTAGAAGAGACTGCTTGCGCAAACGGGCCGGCGGAGTCCTAATCTACACTCAGTCAAGCTTAAATGTCACCGAGCTACCTCCACCTGAATCTGGAACCCCTGACGTGGAGTCCATATTCCTCACACTGACTCTTGGTAATGTTAAAAGACTAATTGTTGGTTGCGTGTATTTGCCCCACAGTAAGGCTGCTGCTAGTCTCCCCTCCTTTATCTCCTCCTGCGTCAGCCTTCCTCGCCATGACCTTATACGCTCTGGTGACTTCAACACTGATTGGCTTAACCCTTGCATCTGACAAATTGCACCCATGTCCAGCTGACTGCAACTTAACTCAGTTTGTCCAGGACCTCACACGCATTGATCCAAAAACTGGTAAGCATTCCCTGCTTGACTAGGTGGTTACAAATTGCCCCCTGAAGATTAAAGCTGTGGGGGTTCTTTCTGATTGCATAAGTGATCATTCACCTACCCTCTGCCTTTGAACCTCGACCCCCTAGGGTCGCCCTGGTCCGTGACTTGTCCCGAACTGACCCTAACACTTTTATCAACTCAATAATTCTGACTGGAGCCCCATCAAGACTCTCCCTGATGTTAATCATGCCTTATACTTCTTCATTTCCACCTTCACCCATGTTACTAACATCCACGCACCCCTTAAAAAATACAGGTCCAAGGGAGGAAAAGCCCCATGGGTTAATAAAGAACTCGGCAGCTCATGTCCACCCGTGACCATGCCTGGAAGTCCTTCAAAAAAATCAGTCAGATCTCTGATTGGCAATTTTATTGGCAACTCAGAAACAAATGCAAACACACCCTTCAGAAAGCTAAATGTCATCACTTCAAGTCAATCCAAATGAAACATCTCTGTGACCCTAAAGTATTCTGGAAGCAGGTTAACTCCTTGATCAAAGGGAAGAATGTTGACCTTCCCAGCACGCTTACTGCCCATGGCACCTCCCACAGTGACCCCCTGTCGATAGCCACAGGCTTCAATGAGTTCTTTACTGACCTCACCAAGTACACTTCTCTATTTCCGGATTCTACTTTTCCCACCTCAGCTCCTTTATCTACTATATCTCCAGAGGCCCAGCCTTCTTTTCACCTTAAACTGGCCACCCTTAAGGAGGTTCAAAGACTTCTTACCAACTTAAAAGAAGACAGCTCACCTGGGCATGACACTCTAGAGCCATAGTTCCTAAATCTGGTGCACCTGCCCTTGCCCGCCCAGTACGTGATCTTATCAATAGGTCCTTCCTTTCCTGTACTGTCCCCGACAAGTGGAAAGTAGCCGTAGTTGTGTCTGTCCGTAAGAGAGGGCCTAATTCCCAAGTTGAAAACTTCAGACCTATCTCTAACCTTTGGCCCCTGGCTAAAATCCAGGAACGAATCATATTTAATCAGCTTCAGTCCTATCTGGATCACCACAATCTGCTCTCCCCCTACCAACATGGTTTTAGAAAGAACTATAGCACCCTTATGGCCTTGTTAAAAGTAACCACTGATATCTTCCATGCCATGGACCAGGGTTCTAGAACAGGTGCCATTTTTGTTGACCTTACCAAGGCTTTAGACCTGGTGAACCATGGTCTCCTGCTCCATCAGCTCCATTCTACTGGCTTTGATATCAGTTCCCTAGACTGGGTACATAGCTAATTATCCTGTAGAACACAAAGCGTTAAGTGGGCCGGTACACTTTCTAGTCTTAGACTGATATCACATGGCGTTCCCCAGGGCTCCATCCTAGGTCCAGTTTTGTTCTCGTTATTTATCAATGACCTGCCAAATCACTGTGTTGGGGCATCAGTGCATCTATATGCAGATGAAGCTATAATCTACTGCTCCTCGCCGGACCTTGGTCAGATAAATAATGATCTTACCTCTGACTTTGCCAGCTTCGAATGATGGTTCATGAGCAATCAGCTCGTTCTCAACACTAAGAAAACAAAATGTACGCTGTTCACTCGCCCTCCTCCCCCTTCCTCAAGTCAGCCCCTCTCACTCCGTATTACTTCATTAAATGGTGACGCCCTTGATTCGGCTCTCACCTACAAGTACCTGGGCATTACCCTGGACCCCTCACTGTCTTTTAAGGCCCAAGTATCTAACCTGATCACATCTCTGAACCAAAAGATGGGTCTATTATACCGCATTCGCCCCTTCCTAACCTCTGCCTCTTGCACTAAGATTGCCTCTGCATCCCTACTCCCTACCCTAACCTATGGTGCGCCTCTGCTGCAGTCTACCAATGCTTCCTCTGCGGCTCTCCTAACCCAGGCCTACAACAGGGTGGGTAGGTTCACACTGGGGGTAAGTGCCAGACACCACCACTGTGATGTCCTCTCTTCCCTGAACTGGCTACCTTATGAATCTAAACTTAGGTATACCTCTCTGAGCTTCCTACATAAGCTTGTGCACAAAACTCCTCCTCCCTGTCTGAAGTAGTTCGCCTGAGACAAGCTCCCAGAGCTTTTAGATCTGCCTCTCTCCCACTCATTAAACCAAAACTGCGACTGGCAACTACTCGCAAATCATTCTCATTTGGTGCTGTGTCTGACTGGAACTCTCTGCCCCGCCCCCGTCTTGTCTTGTACCTCCCTACCTCTCTTCCAATCGAACCTGCACTCTGTTCTATCAAACTCTGCCACCTGCTCCTGTTTCATGTGACCCACCACCTCTGTATATAGCTTCTGTATCCTATTTGGAAATGAGGGACATATTCTTTCTGGTACTTTTTACCTTGATGATTGTATGGGACTTCAATCTGATGTACTCAGCCTTCCTAGTTTCTATCTTGTCTGTAACTGCTTTGCTATGTACCCTACTGATCTCCAGGTCGCCCCTAAAAAAGGGACTGTAATTGCCTCAGTGAGCCCACCCGGTTACCAGAATTCAATAAATAAATAAATAAAAAGTGAAAACTAGACTGCCATCATACTGGTGTTACCACACCAAAACATGTTTGTTTACATTCCTTGATCAACTCCCACTGCATCTTTCCTGGACTTGGGAACACCCCCGACACAGTCTAGCCACTCATGATGCAGTGAGTACAGTCAGGGCTCCCAGATCTACAGGGATTCCTGTATTTAACAGGGATTTGGAGGCATCTACGGGGGCATTCTTCCCATAGAGTTGCCTTGGTTATATAGGAAAACAGAGCAATTCAGCATCCATGGGAAATGATGTAATCTACTGGAAAATACATGAAGATCTCCCTGGAGTTACAGGGAAAATGTCAACTCAGTTTGGGAGCATCGTGAGTATAGGTGGCTACTGCCTTATGAACGATTGCACCGTTTTGGGGCGCTGCTGGTGTTTAGGAAGTATTCAATAAGAACAAATACAGGGTCTGAAATGAAACCAAGGTGTTTATAAATATACATTGCCATGCGTTTCAGTTCTACTAAACACGGAGACAGACACACAGCAACATCAATGAATGGTAGAGAAGGTAAGCAATCATAAATTGTGTTGTTTTTTTTTTTGCATATTTTTATTAAGCTTAAAATGCAAGTAACACTCACAAAAAGCTGATACACAGGAGTGGGTTCACAATGCATGCATACATCAAGATATACATGAGAACATATCCCCAGCTTAACAAGGCCCACCCTTCCATGGAGACCGACATGGGGGAATTAGCCACACATATTACAGAATTAAGATCCAAAAGCCTACAGCACAAGGAAGGCTTCAAGAGAGGAATTAACACCAGCTGCCCCCTATGGGACCTGCCGGCGTGTGAGCCAGCCAACCCACAGACCCTCTGAGAAGTTTTATAAACTTAATTGGATAACAGCCCTGTATTACTGAAACTTCTCTTCAAATAAACCTGTAATGGTACCCAGTATCCCCATCAGTATGTAAGGAACAATAAGAAACAGGCTACCGAAATTAAATTCCCTGAGAGTATTTCCTTGTGCTCCCCTTACAGCATATAATCCGGGTGCTAGTTTATTTGAAAAGGTTTCACCAGGAAAGACAACATGAGCTGTAAACAGCTTGTTTCCAGAACCATCCTGGGAGGAGGGGGTACATAACTGGGAGGATCAAGCAAAGGCAAAACAATCAAATACATACAGTGCAAATCGATACATAGTGTTGCACTGATACAATGCAATACAATTCAGTACAAGACAACAGACAGTAACGAAAACAGGAAGAGGTAAATGGTAAAGTGAGGGCATAGACATAGTGGGAGAGAAGACATCTTAGTCCTAGGGGGAAAGATAGGTCGGTAAAGGAACAGTGTGCAGACATAGTGCAGGTAGGAGTATGCAGGAGTAGTAGTAATGTAGGGTAAGGGGCCGAAGGATGGCAAGAGGTAGCGGCAGCGGCCGAGTAAGTGCGGATCCTGATCCGAAAAAGCCAGACTGAGAGTTGCTAAGTCCCTCACAAGGATCAGAGGAAGGAGAGTTAGCAACGAGGGGTAGGAAGGTGCGTGAAGAGAGGAGGGTGCCAAGAATGGTCCCTTCAGGCTGCTGAAACCCTGGGGGGGCCCTGGCAGGAGAGTACAGGGAGGGAGAGGGGACTTGGAGGGAGAGGAGGAGGCGCAACCAGGAACTGGAGTCCACTTCAGGATGCAGTGAACCTGCAAGGGACAGGGCCCAGCTGGAAGGAGGGGGGAGGAGTAGTGGGGACAAGAGCAGAGGAGGGTGGTGAGAGGGGTGGGGTTATCTAGAAGCTGAAAACCCTACAGGGGACAGGGCCTGGTAGTGAAGGAGTGGGGGGAGGAGGGGAGGCCCTTCAGGATGCTGAGAACCGTGCAAGGGGACAGGACCTGGAGGAGAAGGAGAAGCTGGGGAAGGTGTAGTGGAGCAGAAGGAGGGGTAATAGGGTCCGGGAGGCACCAGCTAGAGGTGGTCAAGAGAAGCATGGATGGGGGGGGAGGAGTGGGTTGAGGGGGAAGTAGAGAGGATGGGTGGCAGAGGAAGGTTGATTGGCAGAGAGAGGTAGTGTATGATAGATAGATAGATACACACACACACACACACACACACACACACACACACAGACACACACATATATGCAGTGAAGGGCCATCGCTGTAGTCCCAGACTTCACTTCACAGCTAGTCCCAGTTCTACACAAACTAAAATCCAAAATTATAAAAGTCCCACTGACAGCTGCAAAGGAAGAAAAAGATCGGGATTTATCATTATGTGGGTTTTAAAACATTAGAAAGCATTGACTACAGCCCTTCAGCATGATGTAGCAGTGCGCTACTACCTGCCAGTCAGTCTACGTAAACAAATGAAAGCACATCAAGTGGGGAGACTAATACAGTCCCATACTGAAATACCATGTCAGAAAAAGTCCATCAAAAGGATCACTCCCCTTCTGAACCAGTAGTCCCCAAGTCCTGGGATACCTCCTGTTCCATAAGTCCCAGCACCTTCTCAACCTCCGAAGGATCGTTAAACATATAGGTCTTGTCCTGCCACACCAGACGCAATCGGGCTGGATATAGTAGCTGGTTAGAGATTTTAAGCTGCCGAAGACGGCTACGCACACCATCAAAGGACCTACGGCGTTGGCGGGTCTCAAAAGATAGATCCGGATAGATATATATGGTTGGACTGAGACCCTTATATTTGAATGTCCTCCATCTTCTTGCCATGGCTAGTATGCAATCACGAACTCCCACTCCTGTGCAAGTAACCACCAGAGTCCGAGGGCCACTCTGCTCTTGTGTCTCCCTGTGAGGAGTAAGCAGAAAAGCCTGTTCCAAAGAGAGTGGCGGCTCATCTTCAGACCCAGGCCTAACAAATCAAGTAAGAATATTTACATAAAGTCAAGGAGGGGGGATCTTCTCCCTCTGCCAATTCTGGGAGCCCCAATATGCGAATGTTCCGCTCTCTCACTGGATTCTCCAGCATCTCGACACAGCGGCGGAGTACTGAAGTGTCTCCAATAAGCTTAGCGGATACATCTATTGTTTTATTCAGATTTCATTACAGCTTTGAGACTGTTTGGTGGGTAATCTCCGCTTTGGTCTCAAGTACCGCCACTCTTAGGGTCAGCAGATCAAATTTTCCATCCAGGTCCTGGATCGATCAGACCAGCTGCTGTAGTGTCACGTGAACTGTCCCCCGAGACACTTCTTTCAGATCAGTTGTACCAGTGGCCCCTGCCGCGCTGTTCTGTGAGGGTCCATCTACTTTCTTACTTTTAGGGTGGAGCAAATCTGGTGGTGCAGCCCCTAGTTTTCCCCATAGCATGTCAGTCCAGGGCATCCAGAGTCTCAGAAAGAGCAAGGGCAAGGTAAACACTCCCAAAATTACTTTTAGCAAGAAAAAAAATTAGAGAAATACACGGAGCTACACAAGGTTGCTGCCTTCCACGTGGCTGCTCAACAGTGCCCCCAATTTAACTAGAAATAATATGATACAAAACAGATTGACAGTGTCCCCTTTAAAGGGGGTTTTACACTTTTAAGCAGTACCAAGTCAGCGTCAGAAAAGTTTCTCCACGGTGGGGACTGAAGAATTAGCAGACTGAAAGAAACGCTTGTGAGCCCAGTAGTACATAATGCAAATGGTAGTTGCAGCAACTGAGCACTAGAAACATGGTGGAAAAAACAGTGGAATTCATAACTAGCAATCTGTACATCAGAAGCCAACTAGACATTGGAACACTTTTTTTTAATCAAATCCAATAACGCAAGGACAGAATCCAGGACAGATGTGAATACCGCAAGGACAGAATCCAGGACAGACGTGAATACCGCAAGGACAGAATCCAGGACAGATGTGAATACCGCAAGGACAGAATCCAGGACAGATGTGAATACCGCAAGCAAGGGGAGACGGAGTGTTCTGAAGAGTTGCAGCTCATACAGGGCTGTAGCTGACAGCCACTACTGAACAAGAAAGCAAGGACAGTCCAACAGGGCAAGACACTTTAATTTATATTTAAATGGACAACAAGTGAAACAGCTGTGAGGCTTTATTGTTTATCTGTGCAGTCTTAACAACATTTGGATAGAACATTCTAAGCAGGTTTTTTAAGGTAAAGGGGGCTGGTGTATGTATATGTCACATTTATATCTAGATAGTAGATATTTATGCTAGAATATCTTTTTATCCATTTCGGTGAATTATTTATTGATTGTGATAGGTACTGGATACTTTGCAAGATATCTGGGCCCCCTTTTGGTCTTTGCAGTAAATGTTGATGGTATTAAAATATATACAGATTACAGAACAATAGTTCTGGCTTCGTCTCCAGTTCCTTTTTGCAACCTGTAGGTGTAGAAACCCCTTTCTGAATGTAAGACAGCTCCAGGATGTCCTTTAAATGTGGACAATGTGCTATTAGCAATGTATTAATTATTCACTTCATGGAGTTTTGTTCAACATGACTTGATGGTATGTTTTGTTGTTTTACGCATTTTAACAAGTAACCTATCTTCTGTTATCATTTTTCACTTCCCGTTTCACTGTATTTGTAGTCTCTTTTTCTTCAGTGTGAAGTATCTGTAATGATTAACCTTTTGAAAACTTAATAAAAATTATTATGACAAAATAAAAAGATTGTGATAGGTATTTGTGAAACCACAGAAGTCAGGGAATTTTAAACCCAATCAAATTCATGACTACTACCTATTAAATGCAATTTATTTCTTTTTTATTGTTTATTCTTTATTGCAATTTTCAAAGTCAAAAACCTTAAGATGGTAACATTTTCCATCAAAGAATGATGCAGGTATCAATAAAAAGTACAGTTACGTAGGAACTTACCATAACAGCAGATCTTCGAGAGAGGTTCCTTCAGTAGGTTATTACATATAGGACTAGCGCCACCTGGCATCGGGCCGCATGGCAGACTTTTCTAGCAATACCTGACGGGGGACCGCCCACCCAATGTCAAGTGGCTGACATCAGCGTGACTGTATATAGTGGGCAGTCCCCACGTCCACCCTCCAGTTCTCCCACCGGAGCCAGGAAGAGGCCTGACAGCAGGAGCAAACAGGATTTGGAGTCCCTGTGTAAGAAATAAAATGAGGGTACAGAGGGAGGGAAAAATATGACCTACTGAAGGAACCTCTTTCCAAGATCTACTGTTACGATAAGTTCCTACATAACTGCACTATCTTACTTCGAGAGGGTTCCTTCAGTAGATCATTACATACAGAACAGAGTCTCAAGCAGTCCCTCCAAAGACAGACTGATGAAACTGGGAACCAGAATGGACCCAGCCTAGGACCGAAGGCCCTGCAAGACAGCTAGGCCAAAGCCAGACCTTCACCTAGAAGCAATGTCCAGACTACAGTGTTTAGTAAAAGTGTGGACAGAACTCCAGGTAGCTGTGGCACAGATATCAGCCGCAGAGACGTTCCACAAAAAAAGCAGCAGAAGCAGCCATGTCCCTAGTAGAATGACCTCTGATGGGACCCAGCAGAGGTTTTTCATACTTTTGGTAACAATACTGAATACAGTTGCCTAACCATTTGAAAAGGCACTGCATCGAAACTGCTTTGCCCTTCGACCTGGGGGCAAAAGAAACAAAAAGCTGATCGCAGCTATGGAAATCCTTGGTTTGGTGTGTGTAGCACTGAAGGATCCGATGGACGTCCATGGTGTGCAGGAGTGTCTCACCTCTGTTCGGAAGGGGACGGAAAATAAACTGGAAGCTCTACTGATTGGTTCAGTGTGGCTTCTGCCACCACCTTGGGTAAGAACTTAGGAGTTGTCCTGAGGACCGCCTGGTCCTTGTGGAAAATAAGATAAGGCTCTTTACAAACCAAAGCGTGAAGCTCCAAAATCCTTCAAGCTGGCATAAGAGCAACCAAAAATAATGTCTTCCAGGAAAGGAAGCGCAAGTCACAGTTCATGGCCGGTTCAAACGGGGGAAGAGTGAGCTTCTCCAACACAAAGTTCAAATCCCAAGGTGAGGTTGGGCTATGGATGGGGGGGGGGAGTTCAGATGGAGGATCCCTTTCAGAAAGGTGTTTGAGACCTCCAATTGAGCCATGGGTTTACCATCCACCAGCTCGTGGTATGCCAAAATTGCCAAAAGGTGGACCTTCAAGGAAGAATATGACAGACCTGAGTCTGACAGATGAAAGAAGTATTCCATGACTTGTGGGGCAGAACAAGAAAATGGGTTCCACTTCTTGGAGGTCACCCAGATGGAAAAACGGTTCCACTTCATGGCATAAGTGGAACGAGTGGAGGGTTTTCAAGCCTTTAAAAGAACCTGAGCTACTCAACAGGAGACCGCAAAGCGAGAAATCGCTATGTCTGCAGGAGGCACGCTAGAAGATGCAGGGTCCTGAGCCCCGGATGAACAAGGCGGCCTTGATCCTGAGTCAAGATGTTGTTGGTCACGGGAAGTGGAACTGGTGGTTCCCTCGATAGCTGTTGTAGCAACGGGAACCAAATCTGTCTCAGCCAGAGAGGGGCGATGATAATTATCCTCGCCTTCTCTTCCTGGAGCTTGGGAAGGACCCTCTGGAGAATGGGAAACAGAGGGAAGGCATACAAAAATTTCCCTGTCCAGGAGACAGACAGCACATCATGCCAGAAAGCACCATGTCCTGGAACGAGCTAGCAAAAACTGGGAAGTTTTGCGCTGTATTGGGAGGTGAAAAGGTAGATTTCCGGATGCTCCCATCTTAGGAAGAGAGATTCTGCCACTTGCTGATTTAACTCCCATTCGTGAGTTAGGGTCCAAGACCTGCTGAGACTGTCCGCCTGGACATTTTGAATGCCTGGAACATGCATGGCCACTAGGGCCAGATTGTGCTGGACCGCCCAGTTCCACACTCACATCGCCACCCTGCACGGGGGTATAAGCGGGTTCTTCCTTGTTTGTTGAGGTACCAAACTACCAACATATTGTCCGTTTGGACCAGCAGCGATCCCTTGGGAAGAAGGGGTCTGGAAGGCGTACAAGACCGCCCTCATCTCTAGAACGTTGATGTATGATGCCTCCAAGCTGGACTACAGTCCTGAGTTTGGTGCTCCCTAGATGTGTTCCCATCCCATGTTCAGTGCATCTGTAGTTAGGGATGCCAAAGGAGCTGGGATCCTGAAAGGAAGACCCAAGGAAGGTTGCAGTGGTCCCTCCACCACAGCAATTCTTTCTGAACTGCTGATGACATCAGGACTGGATGGTCCAGGTCGTCCAGGAGTTGATCCCACTGCACCTGTAAGGACTACTGAGTAACTCTTGTGTGGAGCCTCACCAGGGGAACAGTAGTGATGGAGGCTGCCATCAGGTCAAGAAGGCGGAGGATCTCCCAGGCAGGGATGGTCCTGGGCGAAGCCACCCGCAAGCCTGAAGGATCAGGGTCTCCACCCTGTCTGGAGGAAGGAAAGCTCTGTATTGGATTGTATCAAAACCACCACAGTGAATTGTAGTCTCTGGATGGTGTCATGGATGACTTGGGAAAATTGACAGTAATCTCCAGTCTGCCAAAGAGGTCCAGGGTAAGGGAGACAGCCTCCAGTAAGAGTCCCTGGATGGGGCTGAAATCAGCCAATCATCCAGGTAAGGGAAAACCGCAATACTCTGGTGGCATAAAGAGGCCGCCACCACCACTAGCACTTGGTAAACACCAAGGTGCCGAGGACAGACCAAAAGGGGCCCAAAACTGGAAGTGCTCCCTTGGAATTGGAACTGCAGGAAACGGCGGTGGCTGGGGAAAATCAGGATGTGCAGGTAAGCATCCTGCATGTCCATAGCGCATAACCAATGAATCTCCAGAAGGAGTGGAAGAAGACTCTGGAGCATCAGCATCCTGAACTTTTGTACTTGACAAAGTGATTGAGGCTGTTCAAGTAGAGAATAGGTCTGAAGTCTCCCATCTTTTTGGAACCAGGAAAAAATGGGAGTAGAACCCCTGCCCTCTGCCAGAGGGACGTGCTCTATTGCTTCCCTTGAGCAAGAGCCTTTGAACTTCTTCTCAAGCGACAAGAGCCTAGTCCCTGGAGTAAGAAGACCTTTTGCGTAGATTTTGGAGGAATTTCCAGAAACTCTATAGTGTCCGACGGACACCAACTGCAGGACCCATGCATCAGAGGTTATCGCCTTCCATTCCTGCGCATGGTGGGCGAACCTCCCCCCCCACCTGCTCCTCACTGTGAGACTGAGGAGTTAGTGGGGACAGGGAGTCAGGAAGTGGCAGGACATTCAAGGGGAGGACCTCCTGAACGTCTCTGGTTTTTGAAGGCCGGAGGAGTGGCGGAACCCGTGACCTTGTATTTGCCCTGGTGCCGAGCCGGGGCCTGCCTCCCCTGCCTCCAGGTCCTTTTCTGAAAGGGCTGTTGCTGCTGTTGAGTGCCCGATCAGTACATGGACCTTACTGACCTTCGGGCGAGACCTCTGTCCTGGAGATCAGTAATAATGTCTTTGGTGTTGCCACCAAAAAGCACTGAGCCCCGGAAGGGGGCGTCCTGAATCGCAGACTGTATCTCGTTGGCGAAGCCAGAGATGCGGAGCCAGGAATGCCACCTTAAGGCAACGGGAGTTGCCGAGGTCGCGAGCTACAGAAACGACGGAGGTGTATGTGGCTCGAAAAGCATGCCTACAGGAGAAGAGAGTGAGGTGAAGATCCTTGGCAAGCTCCTCCTTGAGGCTCGAAGGTTCCATCGACTGGACTCGGGCCTCTAACCTGGCCAAGGTAGCCTTTTGGTGTGACACCATGTGGGCCACATAGTTGAGGGATCTGAGTGCACATGTGACTGAAGCATAAACATTTCTGCCGAACTGATCCATCTGCCTCGACTCTTTGTCTGGAGGAGAGGTGCTCATGTGCTTGGGTGCAGTGGAGCGCTCATGAGCAGCTGAAATGAGGACAGAGTCCACTTTAGGATGCGTCTTAAGAAAAGGAGCTTCTTTTGGTGCCCGGTATATCCTGTCCATCCTCTTGGGGATAGCCGGGAGAGAATGAGGCATCTGCCAGACCGTAGAGGTGAGGTCCTGGTGAGGTCCGATCCAGGGAGGAATATGTTCAGCTAGTCTCTGTCTCATGTGGTCTTGTTCCTCTGACTCCCAATCAAAGAAATCTTTCATGGACCTCAGAAGATCCAAGAAGGCAGGGTCCTCTGGGGGGGACTTGGGGGAAACCTTGCCTTTCGCACCCTCGGGATCCTCCAAGGCATCCACCGCCAACTCGTCAGCATCCTCATCATCATCTGCACCCTTGTCAGGAAGATTACGAATGTCCAGAAGGGCAATGTCCTGATGTGCCATCCCCGAGACGTGTACCGTAGATGGAGAAGAGCGCCCGGGACGCAGACCTTGGAAAGCGTGGAAGTGGGAGTCTTGTCTCCAGGTCTGACGCCAACTCCGACACCACCCATAAAGAAAATTAGTGGAACTCAACAGAGTGAGTGTGATGACGATAGCCATCTACTTATTAGCTGTATTACATTTATAATATAAATATATGTTCTTTGAATTTCTGCTTGAGAAGTATGGCAGTCAGTACAGGGCAGCAGGGAATATTGGATTTTAAAAGAAAAAAATGTGCTGGCCTTGCTGTTGTCACCTCTAGTTTGTAAAAGCTGACTTCCTGGGACTATAATAAAACCAGGTTGTATAGTTTGTAAACAGCCAACTTGTGTAAAGTATTGCATCTGATGACCTATTAGGAGGAGAGCAACTTCTGACAGTTACCTGTGAGAATCTTCACACAAATAGGAGAAATAGCTGTCAGGAAGTTCCTCTGAAGATCAAAGGGGTAATTCTGACCTGCTATAAAACTGTGGCTCACTAATTAAAAAAAATATATATATATTTTTTTTTCTTTTTTTTTTAAGTGGTATGCTTAGGAAAATGGAGGTGCATGAGACTAATTTGGTGTACAGGAAATGTGAGTGACCTCACGGCCAGCATCACCACTGAGCTATGACCTCACAAGCTGGGTGGGACCCTTGTTCCCTATAGATTGTCAAAGGTGAGAGAAGATTGTGCTTTTTGTTTCTGGACTCCTGAAAGAACACTCTCTTAAGAAGCACTTCGGCCAAAATTAGGTAATTCAACCACCACTATTTGCTAACTGAAACTCAGGTAGGATTAGATCCTCGTATAAAGTGGGTTGTTATACTTGTCCTTTTCTTTTTATGACTGTATCCTAAATGCTATTTGCTCTGTGTTTTGTATTTCATTTACTATTTTTAATTTTAGTAAACTGTTTTCCTTGAAATCCTGCCTGAGCCTCTTCCTCATTTTGAATGTGAATGCTGGGACAGTGTTGATAATTCTGACAGAACTGTTAAGCGCTTACAGTGTGTTATCATATGCACCAAGGTAAGAAAAGTATCTAGATCTCAACTGAGTCAAAGGGGATTGTGACCAGGTTGGGTGCCAGCTGGGTTAAGTATTGCACTGCATTTCCCCAAAGAGAGGTGATATTTGAACCTGTTAACTGGGCATACTAGTGAAAAGGGTTCATATTTGACCCCAGGACTCGAGACTGGTAGTTAATTGGACCCAAAACAGACAGGAGGGTTACCCTGTTTGTTTCCTGTTCACATATTGCACTGCGAGGTTGGGCACTGTGGGAGCAGAGGGCCTGACCCTCGGAGTGCGTTTGTGACAGTGAGCACCCTTTATTAACAGAAATAAGTGATGGAAAAAGAAGGACAGATGGACAGGTCTAAGATCCAGAAAGACAGGAGAAGAAAGATCCTGAAAGGAAAAAACAGGTCAGGGGGGAAAGCAAGGGGACTGATACTTTAGAACCAGACGATGTACAGGACAGTTTTATAAACAAAAATATAGAAAGTGCAAATTCCTGCAAGTGAACGTTTGGCATTGACAAATGCTTGTTTTAAACTGTTACTACACTCGAACTGTCACAGTTAAACGAGCTTCACTCTGAGGCATGAAATGAGTCATTTTTGGTCAGGAACACTATCTCATTACACCAATCTCGACACAGTCGTTTCTACAGAAAGGACAAAGGAGCTGTAGCAGGCAAGCTGTGCTGGTGCTCCAAACCGGAGAGTGCAGGAGCAAGAAAACAGTGCAGTGGTGGAGGGGAGGAGAGCACAAAAGAAAGGCACTGTGGTGAATGGAGAGACTGCATGTGCTTTGACACCCTATGGAAGAACACAATCAAGGTATCCAATCACGTGCTTCCACAGCCTCTCTCTCTCTCTCTCTCTCTGTCTCTCTATGCAATAGCAAGACATCAGCACAGCTCCACTATGCAGCTGTAAACCTGGTAGAATATGCAGTATCCCTTCTGTATATCCTGCTCTGTGATTGGACAGATAATCTTTTATTGACCATCTGTTCCAGATCCCAACCACTGTCAACCAATAATGGTATCCTTATTTTCCTGTAGGCCCATGCGTCAAAACATTTTGAGGTAGTGTAACTGCATCCTTAGTTGTCTGATGGAGCGCAGGGGCACCCATCCCTCAATAGATGCATATATATGTTTATGGAGAAGCACAGGGCCCTCTGGACCCTGCACTTCCATTTGTAAGACAACAGCAACCAAACTGTCAACATAGCCTTTCTATTACCCCACCTTAAGAACTCGATAGTAAAAACTGTCAAACCCCCACCAAATCGTCATTCCGTGCCACTGCAGCATAATGCCATGGCAGTGGCATGAGAAGACATTTTGGGTAAGAACTGAAAAATGACAGCTGTCGTAGTCCTGAGATAGTGTAAAGAAATGGCTATGTTGATAATCTGGGGTGAAAATATTGAAAATTAAAAAAGTTAGAAGTGAGTGTAGCGAAATGTCAACAGATGGGCACAACTTGGCGATTTTAGCATATTTTGACCCCAAATTTTCAACATACCCTTCTAATGACCCCACCTCATGAACAAGTATGGTGAAAATGTTTAAATCCTGCCTGAAATGTGATTACACCAACCAACCACAAAATCGCCTTTCTGGCAGAATTTGCAAAATAACACCCCCATTGTTCATGAAGACGGGTCTCAAAAAGGGTATGTTGAAAATTTGGCGTCAAAATATGCAAAAATGGCAAAGTTATGCACCAAAGTTGAAAATCCCATTGAAATACATTGATTTCCCATATGAAAAAAAAGATATTTTTTCATGAGTTGTCATATGAAACAATATCTTTTTGTATGATGCTGATACTGAAAAATGTCAATGTTAAAGAACAAAATGCATTTGAAGGGCATTTCTGGAGCAGTAAGGTGCAGAATGCAGTTAAGAGTCCCGTAAGCTAGCTACATGTATTGGTTCCTCCCAGAATATCATTTTGGGGTTTCCAAATTTGAATTTCTCAGGCAAAGCTGAAAACAAGAGGCGGCCATATGAAAAGGATTTTCTCAAATGAAAAGGATAATGACATATGAAAAAACAATTTTTTGTTTCATCCAGCCATTTTTGGAGCTTACTAAGCATGATCAGAACCAAGTATTGAACATTTCTAAATTAAACAACTTTGGAATGACTTAATATTTTTTCACCAAACAAGCAAAGGCACATCTGTGGGTCAGCCCTTTCTACCCTGTAAATTTAAGACCAAAATTCCAAAACCCATTCAAACCAATGGAAAACAATTCTGAAAAAGTCACTTTTTGCACTATCCATATCTCAGAATCTGCACATCTGACCAGAACAAAGCTTGGCACACCAAGAGATCTACCTGACAGGACTGTGCATACAAAACTGTGTGCAAATCTGTTGAACGGTTGCAAAGTTATTAAAGTGCAAATTTGGGGATTTAACACTGAAGTGCCAATGCAACCCTAAATATAGGAGTGCAACTGCAGCACTATAATACACATATGTGTGTGTGTGTATGTATATATATATATATATATATATATATATACACACACACACACACTATATATATATATATATATATATATATTTATTTGCTTTTGTTAACCAGGTAAGCACACTAGACAGCCAAGTGCCTATTTTCAGGTGCGACCTGAGAGATTACAAGGTATATACATGAACATCAGACAAATACAAGTGGAGGATTACATTACATAGAATTAGCACAACAGGGACTTTACAAGCATCAGATTTCATCAGGCAAATAGTAGTGAAGAGTTAATATAAAGTGACCAGAACACAGGGACACTGTAAGACAACAATACCAAAAACAGGTATTACAATACAGTTTTAAACATTGCAGTCAGTAGGAAGAAGTGCAGTGTGAATTCATAGCTCCAGGCAGCAAGTTGTAAGGCTAGCAGTTAGAATAAGGAGGATTCACAGTTGGGATAGAGTGGGCCCATTGCGAGGAGAAAGGGTGCACAGTTATAGAGCTCACCCTGTTTTGCAGGTCGGCCTAAATGGTCTATTTTTATATATGCTGTGAGAACAGGAGTATGAGCACAGTTGTGCTCTGCCCAAGTCGTAATGTTTAGGTAGCATCTCAGTTAGTTGGGGCATCTCAGGCGGAGAGGGTTTGTCTAGTGCAGAGACAGGTGGCAGCTGTTTTGAGAAAACCCCAGAGGGGGGCTTTAACATTTTTATCTATAGTTTTATGGCACATATTGATATTTTCAAATGTTTTCTTTTTTTCTCTCTGTAGAAATACTGCATTCCCCATAGACTTTAGCATGCATTATTCTGTAATGTATGTAAATAGCATGGAGTAGTAAATGTTATGTTTATATACTTCATGCTTTCTGTGACAGAGTCATTTCAAGTACAGACAACCAGGGATAAGTTGACAAGTCTGTGATCTGTTTCCTAAAAGACAGGTTGGAAAGTTACTGTATCTAAGGCACTGTTCTCAGCTATGACAGAAGGGATGGGTTGTTTGCCCTTTGGTAAGCAGCACTGTACTAACTGAGCAGTGGCTCTGGTTATGTTCGGACCTAGAGGTACACCAAATGAGGTTGCAGCTGAGTGGTAGCAACATGCCACAGTAACCCTAGCGTCTGAAGAGTTGTGAAACTGGTAGCAGTGCAGACTGAGTTCTGGGAGAAAACAAGTCTGAGCACCCATGAGATGTTTTCCATGTCTTCTGCTTTTAAGCTATTCTTAAGCATCCTGTATATTATTCTCAATATTTCCTGCTATCAAGTTACTGACGGGTCTCCCATAAATGATTCTCTGTGTCTCCCACTGTCAGGTTAGTCACAGGCATTCCAATCATTATTCTCCAGACCTCCCACTAGTAAGTTATTCAAAGACATTTCATGAATTATTCTCCATGTGTCCTACTAACAAGTTATGCAGACAGCCCAAGAATTATTCTCTGTGTCTCTTGTTATCAAGTTATTAATAGGCATTCAATGAACTGTTCCCCAAGGCGTCCCCATTTTCAAATCCTGCCAGCTGCACCATGCTTTCATTAGCAGTGCATGTTGGGTAACACACAGACAGCTTGGGCATCACATTTAGACAGGCAGTGCTCCATAAATGGTGCACACTGCCTGTTTGAACATATGGCATGCTCTAACAATGCGCAGTGGTAAACTAGCCTCTGTAGGAACATGACTCACAGTAGCAAATGGAGACAGAGCCCCAAACAATATAGTGCTTTTGCTCCTGAGAGCCCTAGTCAGATACCAGCATGACATTGAGCTCATACGGTGTGCAATGCACTAAGACCATTTGCATGCCATTATGTGTCAAGTGGCACCTCTGTACAGCGCCGCCACATGCAGATGCTGGAGTATCCTGGGATACAGCTGTTGTGGCTCTTTCTCATATCCCTGGGACAATAAAGCATGAATCATCTCTTTGAGGCTGTGTGAGCTGAAATAGCTGTTTGTAACTGCTTGCTCGCTGTCAGTCAGAAGGTCGAGGTGCTGAGTGGAAGGGCTGTGCCCAACACCATCTGTGGCCCTGGGCTGTATCTATCTGCTGGTCACAGTGGAGGGGTGAGTGGGGCGCTGATGGGGATAAGGTGGTTGACTGGGCTGGGGGGTTGGACAGTGAGTCGAGTGGGGGCTGCCTAAACTACCAGGGAATGTCATATATGCTGGACATCAGTACAGTGACTAAGACGGGTGACTGGTAGACTAGCAGGGAACTTATTACATATATCAGTACAGCAATTGGGGTGGTGGGTCATAAGCCTACTACAGGGGCGTATTTATATGTCACTTCTCTTTGGCAACTGGGGATGGGGTGGGTGAGACTCTAGCAGGGACTGACAGCTCTTGCTGTCAGCCTTCCATCAGCACTCAGCTGGAGGGAGGGACGGTCATCGTGCACCACTGTGAGCTCTGGTAAGGGCTGGGGGTTGAAAATGTTTAGCACTTTCAAAACATTAGAATATACCACTGAACCCTATATGCAACAGGGATCCCCCATTTGCAGGACTGCATCAGTATATTCTGCGCGATGCCGCTGTCTGCTTAGCACTGCACACTGGGGGCTGCTGAATGTGCTCCCCACCTCACCTGAACATGCAAAAGATGGGGAATGCATCATTAACACGTTTAATGATGTGTTAACCTTCTGTAAATGGGGACCCATGTCTACTACTACCAAGTTACTCACAGGTATCCCATGAATTATTCTCCATATTTCCTGCCATCGTGTGATCCGCAAGCATCCCATAAATTATTCTCAGCATCTCCTGCTATCAAGGTATTTACAGGTATCCCATGAACTATTCTCCATGTTTCCTGCCATCATGTTATTCGCAAGTGTCCCCATCCCATAAATTATTCTCAGCATCTCCTACTATAAGTTACTCACAGGTATCCTATGAATTATTCTCCATGTTTCCTGCTATCATGTTATTTGCAAGTGTCTCCATCCCATAAATTATTCTCAGCATCTCCTACTATAAGTTACTCACAGGTATCCCATGAATTAGTCTCCATGTTTCCTGCTATCATGTTATTCATAAGCGTCCTCATCCCATAAATTATCAGCATCTCCTACCATCAAATTATTTACAGATATTCCATGAATTATTCTCCATGTTTCCTGCTATCATGTTATTCACAAGCGTCCCCATCATCCCATAAATTATTCTCAGCATCTCCTACTATCAAGTTCTTCACAGGTATCCTAGGAATTATTCTCCATGTCCCTTTTATCAAGTCATTCACATGTATTCCATGAATTTTCTCCATGGCCCTATTTTCAAACCACTAGTGTGGACCTAATCATGTTAGTGCCATGATAACTAGGAACAGAGTGATCAAATGGGATGGGGCCATCTTCAAAGGCCTTACCTGGTAGCACTTATGCCTGAATAGACTGCTGTGCCAGTTCAAATGCAGAATCTGCTCTTGCGGTATATACAGAGTATTTGAAAGTGCTACACTGCCTCTGTCAAAGAGAAGTTTAAAGCTTTCAAAATCCTGCTCTTATCACTGAGCACAGTGATGCATGTGCCCCCCCCCAGCCAAGTGCTGAGTAACGGAGTAACAGGAGTTGTAGTACCTGCCAATGTCCCACTCCACCCCCAATCACCGACCTGACTCTGCACACACCAGACATAACTCTATTCCCTGGCTCTAGTAGTCTCCTCCCAATCACTGATCCTGAAGTGTAATTAATTCAAACCCATTCCCCGGTGTCCCGTGAGCCCTTCCCTGATCGCTTATCCTACAGCGTATTATGTCAGACCCACTCCCTGGTGTCCAGTAGCCCCCCCAAATGCCAATCCAACAGTGCAAGCAGGTCAAACCCATTCCCTGGTGTTCAGTGGTCCTTTGAACACCCCTCCAATCCCAACTCCCCAATGGTCAGTGCAACCAATCTCCTGCCCCACCCACTGACGACCCTTCTCCTCCTCCTCATGGCTCCCACTCACCCCAGTACATCTGACGAGGCTAGAAGGAGTGACCAGCAGTGCCGTTCTGCTCACCACCTCAGTTGGCCACCATCTGAATGACAGACAGTGAGCCCACAACTGCTGTTTACCCCCAGAACAAGATGTAATGCCAACCAATGCAACAGACCTCTTCTCTAAAATTATTAAACCATGATTATTTTATTTTTTACCTGTAGAGCTTTTCACAATTTCCATTCATTTTGAGTTATTTTATATTTTCTGCCACTTCTTATGAAAAGTAAGAATTTTTTTCTAGCTTCACTTCAGAACAGTTTCAGTTTTCCCTGTTTGTCGACAGGATTATTTATTTATTTGAGTCTAGGATTACAAGTATCTTTGAGCCAAGGCTCTTTACGAGAAAGGTTCCTCATCAGCTAAAGTACAAATTCACAAGAAGACATTGAATACAGGCTTAACAGTGGGTTATAGGAGTTACATACATTTTATGCATTCAATATGTTGGGGAAAAACAAAGAGCCAGAAGGAGGTCGAGGTAGCTTCAAGTTTAACAGCTATGGAAGGGATACACACTAGAGGATCTGACCATGGCGTGTCAGAAGTAAATAATTAAAGTGCTGCAGGGGGATAGGGATAGAGTGGTTGGTGGTGGAGGTGAAGGAGAGGGAGATTGAGGGGAGAGGTTAAGTGCTAGGTGGAAAAGCAAAGAAGGATGGGGAGAAGAATTAGGAAGGACAGTCATAGGAGCTAGAGGCAGACAGGATGTGATGGAGACTGGATTTGAATGGTCCCAGCTTTGGCACTGAGGAGATGTCAATGTTGAGGCAATTGAACCAGCTGGGAGCTCTGCGCACAAAAGATCTTTGCCCTTGTGTGGTGCGGCAACATGGGATATGCAGTAGCTGGGATTCAGAGACCCTGGTGATGTGAGGAAGCCATGCTGGGCAGAGCTGGACAAGCCTTTGTGTGAAGCAAATAAACAAATCAAAATGAAAGAAAAAGCCACTATGGTTCTCAAAAGAGGTGGTGGGGAAGGTTAGGGAGAAAAGATAGCATTTAGGAAGTATAAGGAAACACAGAAGGAGCAGGACAGAGAACTGTACCAGTTAAGGCAGAAGGAGGCAAGGAAAACAGTCAGAATAAAAAGGCCCAAACTGAGGAAAAGACAGCCAACTCAGTTAAGAAGGGGGATAAAACCTTTTATAAGTACATTAGGGAGCGAAGAAAGACAAAGGGAGGGATAGTGAGGCTGAATAAAATGTATGGTGGGTGGGCAGAGAGGGACAGGAAAAAAGCAGGGATACTGAACGAATACTTCTGTTCAGTATTCGCAAAAGAGGATGGGGAGGAGGAGGTGCCTAATCCAATTAACAGAAGCACTCTGGATAGGAGGATCGATCCCAGTCCTTTCACAGAGGAAAGGGTCCTGAAAAAACTCCTAAAACTGAAGGTGGACAAAGCAATGGGGCCTGACAGGATTCACCCCAGAAATCTAAAAGAATTAAGGGAAGAACTAGTGACAGCACTGACTACCCTCATTAACAAATCATGGGAGGATGGTATGGTACCTGAGGACTGGAGGAGGGCAAATGTGATTCCCCTTCACAAAAGTCGGAGCAAGACAGAGGCAAGAAACTATAGACCTGTCAGTTTGACCTTAGTGGTAGGAAAAGTAATGTAATCACTTCTGAAGGAAAGAACTGTTGAGTACCTATTGGCCAGTGGGGCAGAGGACCCAAGGTAGCATGGGCTCACAGCGGGAAGGTCATGTCAGATGAATCTAATTGATTTCTTTGACAGGGTGACCAAAGTAGTAGACCAGGGAGGGGCTGTTGACATGGCCTACCTAGACTTTAGCAAGGCATTTGACACAGTCCCACACAAAAGATTAATAAACAAATTAGCCAGTCTATGAGTGGGTCCCAGGGTGGTAGCCTGGGTAAAATATTGGCTGGACAACAGGATACAGAAGGTAATAGTAAATGGAGTCCACTCTGAAGAAAGGAGGTTACTAGTGGGTACGCAGAGGTTCAGTACTGGGTCCAATCCTTTTAATGTCTTTATAAGTGACATTGCAGAGGACTGGAAGGAAAAGTATGTCTCTTTGCAGATGACACAAGATCTGCAACAGGCTGGGATACACAAGGAGGCGTGGAAAGGATGAAAAGGGAATTGGCAAGGTTGGAGGAATGGTTAGAAGTATGGCAGCTTGGATTCAGTACAAAGATGTAAAATAATGTACCTGGGAAACAAGAACCCAGGGAAGAGTACACAATGGGGGAATAACAACCACAAAATGGAAAGGGACCTGGGGTAATCATATTAGATGACTAAGTCTGAGTAACAAGCTTCCTGAATTAGTGGCCTTGATGGAAGAGGAACATCTGGATATCATGGCAGTCACAGAAACATGGTTCACAAAACCATGACTGGGACTTAAACATACCAGGTACACTATCTACAGGAGGACAGAGAGGGTAAAGAGGAGGAGGAGTAGCTCTTTACAAAAGGGAAGGAATCAAAGCAACAGAACAAAAGGGAAAACAGGGAGGAGAAGAAGCACTGTGGGTAAATTTAGAGACCAGCAATGACACCACAATCCGCACAGGGGTTGTATACAAACCCCCTTCTCAGGGGGAGGAAATGGACAAGGAAATGATAGAAAGTATACTTAGTATGGCAGAAAAAGGGGAGATATTGCTGATGGACGATCCAAATATGCCAGATGTTAACTGGAGTGCAGCTGCAGCAGCCACTTCGAAGAGTGGGGTTATTCTAGATGCCCTACAGGGGGCATACCTTAGACAACTAGTATTGGAGTCCACTCGAGAGGGAGCAATCTTAGACCTGGTTCTCTCAAATGGAGATGAAGAAAGGATCACAGATGTTGAAGTGGGTAGCCATCTGGGAACTAGCGACCATCGAGCAGTATGGTTTACAATAAACACAGCAAGAACTCAAGCCATACAAAGGCAAAGGTACTGAGACATTAGAGGGGCTGACTTTTGCCAAAATGGGTGAGTGTCTAAGGAATGCACTAGCAAATGGGCAGGAAGGAGGGTGGAAGAACAATGGGAATAATAAAACTCCATCACAGAGGTAACAACTATGTGAAACAAATAAACAAAACTAAATGATGTAAAAAACCACTATGGTTCTCAAAGGAAGTGGAAATGAAGGTTCAAGAAAAAGCTTTCAGGAAGTACAAGGAATCACAGAAGGAGCAGGACAGAGAATTGTATCAGTTAAAGCAAAGGAAGCTGGGAAGGCAGTCAGAACAGCAAAGGCCCACACCGAGGAAAAGATAGCCAACTCAGTTAAGAAGGGGATAAAACCTTTATAGGTACATCAGGAGTGAAGGAAGACCAAGGGAGGATAGTGAGGCTTAGTAAAGGGGAGGTGGCAGAGGGTGGCTGTGAAAAGGCAGAGATACTAAACAAATATTTTGCTCAGTATTTACAAAGGGAGAGGAGGTACCTAAAACAAACAGTAGAAACACTCTAGATACAGAAGTTGATACCAGCCCATTTACAGAAGAAAGGGTTCTGAAAGAACTCTTAAAACTGAAGGTGGACAATGCAATGGGACCTGATGGGATTCATCCCAGAATTCTAAAAGAACTAAGGGTAGAATTAGTGACACCACTGACTACCCTGTTTAACAAACCATGGGAGGATGGGGTGGTACCCGAGGACTGGAGGAGGGCAAATGTGATTCCACTTCACAAAAGTGTGAACAAGGCAGAAGCAGGAAACTACAGACCTGTTAGTTTAACCTCAGTGGTAGGGAAAATGATGGAATCACTTCTGAAGGAAAGAATTGTCCAGTATCTAGAGGCCAGAGGGCGAGGACCCAAGGCAGCATGGATTCACAGCAGGAAGGTCATGCCAGACAAATCTGATAGATTTCTTTGACTGGGTGACCAAAGTAGTAGATCAGGAGGGGCTGTGGACATGGCCTACCCTAGACTTCAACAAGGCATTTGACACAGTCCACACAAAAGATTAATATACAAGTTAGCTAGCCTGGGAGTGGGTCCCAAGATGACAGCCTGGGTAAAAATTGGCTGGAAATAGGACACAGAGAGTAATAGTAAATGGAGTCCACTCTGAAGAAAGGGGTTACTAGTGGGGAACTCGCAGGGTTCAGTGTGAGACGGTCCTCTTCAATGTCTTTATAGCTTACATTGCAGAGGGACTGGAAGGAAAAGTATGTCTCTTTGCAGATGACACAAAGATCTGCAACAGAGTTGATGCACAAGGTGGGGTTGAAAGGATGAGAAGGGACTTGGCAAGGTTAGAGGAATGGTCAAATGTATGGCAGCTTAGATTCAATGCTAAGAAGTGCAAGGTAATGCACCTGGGAAACAAAAACCCAGGGGAAGAGTACACAATGGGGGGTGAGATACTAACAACAACAAAAATGGAAAGGGACCTGGGAGTAGTCATATCAGATGACCTAAAGGTGGGCAAGCAATGTGAGAGGGCAGCAAGGAGGGCTGGGGAGATACTGGGATGCATACGGAGAGGCATCACCAGTAGAAAACAGGAAGTTATTATCCCTCTGTACAGACAGCCTCGGGGAAAGGAGGGAGATGGGGGACATGATAGAAACTTTCAAGTACCTCAAGGGAATCAACAAAGTCCAAGAGGGTAGCATCTTTCAAAAAGGGTGTGCAAGAACAAGGGGAACAATTTGAAGATGAGAGGGGCAGCTCAGAGGTAGTTTGAGGAGTATTTTTCACAGAGAGGTTGTGAATGCATGGAATGGCCTTCGGAGGAGGTTGTGGAGTCAAAAACAGTGGTGGAATTCAAGCATGCATGGGACAGTCATAAGGCAATTCTAGAGGTTGGGGGTAGGAAGATGTAGGCTGCTGGTTAACTAGGATCTGCAGCTTATCCAGTAGGCAGGAAAATGGGCAGACTGGGTGGGCCAAGCGGTCCTTATCTGAGCCAAATTCTATGTTTCTATGAAGGTTGGCAAGCAATGCAAGAAGGCAGTAGGGAGGGCTGGGGGATACTGGGATGGTAGGGAGAGGCATCACCAGCAGAATACAGGAAGTTGTTATTCCTCTGTACAGAGTTGGTGAGAACCCACCTGGAGTACTACGTCCAATTCTGAGACCCCATCTGTGAGGACATAGACAGGATGGAGGCAGTCCAGAGGAGAACGCTAAAATGGTACAGGGTCTGCAAGAGAAGCCACATGAGGAGAAACTAAAGGAGCTTAATATGTATACACTTTGAGGAAAGGAGGAGAGGGGGACATGACAGAAACTTTAAGCACCTCAGTGGAATCAACAAAGTCCAAGAGGGTAGCATCTTTCAGAAAAGAGATGTGCAGAACAAGGGACACAATTTGAAGATAGAGGGGATGGCTCAGGGGCAATGTAATGAAGTATTTTTCACAGATAGGGTGGTAATGCATGGAACAGCTTTCCTGAGGAGGTTGTGGGGTCTAAAACTGGGAGAATTCAGGAATGCATGGGACAGACATAAGGCAATTCTTGTGGGAGTAGGAAGAAATAGGCTGTTGGTTAACGAGGATCTGCAGCTTATCCTGTAGGTAGGGAGATGGGCAGACTAGGTGGGCCAAGCGGTCCTTATCCACCATCAAAGTCTGTGTTTCTATGTTGGACACCTGGGGGTGTGAGGCCAAGCGTTATTTTCTTTGCCATAAGGCAGGTTTGATACTTGATTTGGTTAGAAAGTTGAAGCCACCCCATCAGTGTGTAGGGGTCACACGTGTGGGTGAGGTGAAGAGCAGTCCAACAAACCAGAACTGCCCTGCCAACATCAGGACAGGTGGCAGCGGCAGTGCAAATATGGCCTGCAGTGGCTGCGTGAGATCCTCTGTGTTTTACATTTATGTTTGTTAGTTTACAGATACAACTTGCAAATTGATCCACAGTAGAAAAGGACATCAGATATTAAGTGCACACACTTTACAGCAGGATACAAATTCATTCTTATTTTACCCACTTTGTTATATCATAGAAGGCAAGCAAATTCTGTACATCCATCCCCAGTAGGCAACCTAGGAATAAGAGATGACCAGTGAAATCCTATCAAGCATCAGACCCATGGAACAAGTCTTGTTTTTTATGGAATCAGGTAAAGGGGCGTTATAGCTAATAAGGCTCCTACTGCAGCATTGTCTAAATTCTCATGATTTTTCATGATGAAACTGTAAACAACAAAAATCTTCTTGCTCTAATTACATACACAAGGTATGAAAAATGGATTATGTACTGAGCAATACACTGGCAGGCAGGCAAAGCTAGTGGAGTACCAGGACCTGTGGCTGCGGTGCTAGGAACCAACATAACACAAATAGCCAGATTTGTGCAGCACCCGTAGCAGTCCAAAGACACACCGACCACTTGAAAAAGTAAACGGCAGAATTTATTCAAACACCTGCAGCAGCATATAACAGACACGCAGTCTGTCTCCCAGAGGAGAACATGCCAAAAAACACACTAACGTTTCCCCCTAGCTACTGTTAAGCTTCACCAGCGTGAGCTAATAAATGACCTCTAGTGTTCCCCTTCTATATCCACATTAATTAAACAATCAAGTCATGGTGACATCATAATTACAAAACATCAAACCAAACTTGTGCAATCTGTGAAAAAACATGGATTGGCAATATTCAAATTGTTTGAAGTCATTTGAAACATAAGAGCCCTTTTAGAAGTGTTTCACTATATATCAGCACTAACGGATCAACTGTATAAATAATAAATACATCATTTCAGTCTAAACGTTTCTTTATAACACCTGAGTAAAAATACACACTATATGTGCTATACTGCCATAATCCAGGCACTAACCTCACATTTGGAAGGGAGCAGAGGTTTTCGAGGAGCAGTTTTTTTGTCCGTATCAGCGGTGGGAGAGATGGGGGATAAACAGCAGGATCTGCAGCAAGTCAGGGAAGGAGAGACCTAAAGAGTTTTCGGCTGCATCAGCAGCAGGAGAGACAGAAGCAGGATTTTGGCAGTAGGGCCAAAGCTGTGAGGTTCAAAAGCACAACTGGGCATAAAAGCAGCAGAGCCCAGCTGCAAACAAACCTCGCATTTGGAAGGGACCTGAGTTTTTTGGGGAGCAGAGTCTTTTCAGTCGCATTGGTGGCAGGAGAGCCGGGAGGACAAACAGCAGGATCGAGTTAAGGTCAGGAAGAAGAGACCTGGAGGTGTTTTAGGCACATCGCGGTGGAAGAGACAGAAGCAGGATTTCGCAACAGGCCCAAGAGCCAATCGGGGCCAAGGCACAAGGTTCAAAGGCAAAACAGGGCATAAAAGCAGCAGTGCTCAGTTGCAAACAAATCTCACGTCTGGAAGGAGCGGAGTTTTTGTCCCTCCCACCCTCCCCAACCATGACCGCCATTAAGAGCTCAAGGGAAAGAGATTACATCAGGAAGGCCCACCAGTAGCCAGAAGATCACCAACTTGGCGAAGGCTCTACACTAAATTTACACAGTTGGGGCATCAACATTCAAGGACACTATTAAGGACTCTATTGTAACATTATGGGGTCAGATCTGAGGACTCTAGCAAGTTTAAGGACTCTAGTTTAAGTCTCTAGTCATTGTGTATACATTATAGGCTATATACTTGTATCTGTGGGATAACTTGTAGGAGCAAACATTTTAGGGAAGCTAGCTTAAGATTTCTATTGTTGTGTACACTTTATAGGCTCTATATTCTTCTAGGAGCAAAGTTTAGGGACTCGACCTTAGGAACTCTGTTGTTGCGTATACTCATAGTCTGTATATACTGCAGCTTTTGGGCTTCTTGTCAGAGAAGGTGTGAGGGGGGCCTACAGTACAAGCTAACATTCCTGCTTGACATTTAATAGGATGGGGATGGGGTTAACGGGACCACAAATCTCTAGGGAAGCATCTTTGGTAGGGTGGTGGGGTGTACAGGGTGTGGTTCAGTCATGGTTCTGCACTGGGCTTGGAGAGTGGGGGAAGCGGTTTGGTATATCGCCAGTTAGCACAATTAAGGGAGGAGGTAGGGTGGATAAAGTGAAACCTGGAGGGGAGGGAGGCTGTCTGATAAGAGGGTGGGAGGGAGCTGGGAGATATGAGGCAGGGCTTTATGGGCTGGCTGGCTGTACCGGGATGGAAGATACAGAACCTGACAGGGGTGTTGGAGATGGAGCATGAGGGTGACAGAGGGCCCAGGTAGGGGATAAATGTGACATGGGCTGCAATGGCTGGCAGTATAGTCGGGTGTAAAGGGTCAGGTGCAGCATGGACAGGAGCAAGCTGGTGGGGACAACGGGGAAGGGTAGTTGGATTGGACCTTAATAACAGATTTGGCTTCTACTTCTGATAAAGATGGGGAGAATGTTGTAAATGAAGTGGTGGAAAAGGGGTCAAGGTGGACTGAGCAGAGGGATCACCAGGAAAGCAGGAGAAGCTGGGGTGGGACACTGCATAATCCCGTTCTGGGGCTGGAGTTGTGGTCAGCCCAGCAGGAGGTGGAAAAAGGGGCAAGGGGTTAGCATGGTAAATGGCCTGATAAACAGGGGAAGCAGGGAGGGGTTTTGCATAAGAACACGCATGAATACAGGTGAAGCTGACAGTCTGACTATTGAGAAGCGTGGGGGTGTCAAGGGCAGAGGGATGCAGTGAGGGCGGGGACCTCGTAGTAATGGAAGGTGTGAAATTTTAGCAAAGTGGTGAAAGGGAGGCGGGGGCCCCGGATCAGGACTATGTAAAATGCACAGATGGGTGCAACAAGGCAGGACCTTGGAGAAATATGCAGGAAAGGAACTGCGAAAACTGTCACGGGAACAAACAGGCAGGAGAAGTGATGCAAGAGACAGGGACTTCTATGGAAGGGCCAGGGACAAGGGTATAGACATGAAATGAAGCTGAGGGACAGGGAACAGAGGGAGAAATCCCAGGAGGGCCTAATGGAGCAGGGCACAGGGCAAGTAGTAGCACAGAGAGACAAGGAACCCAACATTGACTCAGAGAAATGAACAGGAGGAGGAGGAGGATGGGGAGAGGAGGTCTCAGGAAAGTTTGGGGGACAGCAGTACAGAGGAGCCATGGAACCTGACATTAGCTTAGGGAGATGAACAGGAGGAGGAGGATGGGGAGAGGAGGTCTCAAGAAAGTTGGGGGGGGGAATAGCAAGGGTAAGGACAGGGATAACTTGGGAAAGGGTGGGAGAAATGCAGTTGTGAGAGGTGCCCAGGAGGAGGAAGGGGACAGGGTTTTAATAGTCGGAGACTCTATTGTAAAAGGTGTTACATGGGGGAGAAGGGAAGGCAGAGGGGGTAAAAATATGGGTGGAATCCCTGCCAGGAATGACAGCAGCCAAAGTCATATACTGGATCCCCTCAAGGGGGAAGGCACTGGATAAGAGAACACATCAGATCTTCCACTCAGAGACAAATGACCTTGTAAGGAGTCGTGTGATGGAGGTGCAAGCATGGGTTATGGCACTGGCTAGCTTCTGCAGCAGCTTGGATTTTAAATCTTAGCTTTCTCCAAGGTGCTGCCAGTACCAAGGGCCAGCATAGAGGTGAAACAGAATATAGAGGAATTCAACAGTTGGTTGGCAGGATGGTGTGCTCAGAGGGGATATGGAGTGGTAGGAGACTGGTGAAAAATGTGGAGTAACAATATTTATTTATTTATTTATTTGCTTTTGTTTACCGGGTAAGTCACACTAGACATCCAAGTGCCTATTTTCAGGTAAGAGCCGGAAGAGTTACAGACTTCAGTTTTACAGGTACAGTGACTAATACAACTTTTTTATTCAGTGAAGTGACTAATACAGCTTTTACATACAGTGAAGTGACTAATACAGCTTTTACATGCTGTGAAGTATGTCTACAGCTTTTACATGCTGTGGTGACTAATACAGCTTCACATACAGTGAGTGGCGAATACGAAACTACATGGGGTGAAGTGACTAATACAGCTTTACATACGGTGAAGTGACTAACATGTTTTACATGCATTGAAGTGACTAATACAGCTTCTACATACGGTAAAGTGACTAATACAGCTTTTACATGCAGTGAAGTGACTAATACAGCTATTTTTACATACGGTGAAGTGACTAATACAGCTTTACATCTCGGAGACATGACTAATGGTTCCCACATCTGGCACTTGGGTTAATATCCCAGTACTGACACTGTAATGCAGCATGAGAGGGGTGTTGCATTTCTGAGGTGCCGCCGATGAGACGTTAAACCGAGTCCCATCTGCCTGGATTGTAGGTAGTTCAGGTGGATGTTAAAGATCCCATGGCACTTATCGAAAAGAGTAGGGGAATTTCCCGTGTCCTGGCCAAATTTCCTCATTCACTAAAATACCACTAACAGCTTAATCTGGTTCAAGGTCAGTTGGCATTCATCTGTATCCCTCCCCGGTCGTGCCTGAAAATAGGCAGGATTTGTCTATGCACTTACCCGTCAACAAAAGCTAAATAAATAAATAAATAATACAGCTTCTACATACAGTGAAGTGACTAATGCAACTTTTACATACAGTGAAGTGACTAATACAGCTTATACATACAATGGGTGACTAGTATAGTTTTTACATACTATGAAGTATCAGAATTCATAGAGAAATGACAGTCAGTAGAAAAACAACACATGAGCCAGGGGGGTGGTTACAGGTGGCCCGAGTCATGAGCAAGGAGCCATACACTTAGGCGAGGTAGGGTGAGTCAGTTTACATGCAATGAAGTGCAGATGATACCAGTAAGGAAGCCAATTTGTTATTGGTTGACCAGGTTGTCAGGAAAGTAAACAGTGGTCCCAGAGAGCGCAGAGGCCCACCGTGCCAGCATAGTGTGGGACCGAGGCTACAAAGTGCAAGGCAGGTGGAGGGATGCTTCAGAAAGTTCCAGAGGGATGTTTTAAATCCAGTGTGGTAGGAAATGGCCCGTGTAGTGGCTGGGAATGAATTCCATAGTTTTGGGGTGTAGCTGGCGAAGGCCCGATCACCCGCAAGGAAGTGTGTCCTAGGAGCAGGGTGGGAAAGGGCCGCCCTTGACCTAAGATGGTAGGTAGTGGTGTCAGGGTTGAGGGGAAGGGCAAGGGCAGTGGGGGTGGATGTTCTGACTATGTTGTCGGTGAAGTTATCTATGATGAAGGTACGGTGCTTCTCCGGAGGGGGCCACTCGAGAGAGTGTAGAGGTCGCAGCGATGTGTAAGGGGAGGAGCAGAAAGTGCAAAGCAGCAGATACTGTTGTAGGCCGTATCCCATTTCGAGAGGGCTGATTTTGGCATGGGGGCAAAGGTCATAAGTCCATAGCAGATAGAAGGGAGGAGAACACCCCTGGCTAGGGCCACCTTTTTTCTCTGTAGGCGAGACTGAGTTTAGCATTCGTGGCATTACACATGTTTCGGACGTGTTCGGAGAGGTCCAGCTGGGGGTCCAGAGTGACGCCAAGATACCTGCTTACAGGAACCATCTGCAGGGCAGGCTGTCAGCCCGAGGATTAGAAGGGCAGAGCAGGATTTAGTTCTACTGGGGAGCTGAATAGCATAGCTTGTGTTTTCTCTAGGTTGGTGGTGAGCTTGTGTGCCGCCAGCCAAGACTGAATCCGCTTGAAGTCGGAGTTTAGCTGGACATTGATGGTGCCGATGTCGCGGTCATTGTTGAGGATGACAAGGTCATCAGCGTATAAGGTAATTAGCCCATGGGTGGAGACAGATGGCAGCTCGTTGATAAAAAGGGAGAAGAGTGTTGGACCGAGGACGGACCCTTGGGGGAGCCCGCGTTGGACAGTGGTGAGGTGGGAATGGGTCAGGTTAAAATTAGTGTATTGATTCCCACCAGTGAGGTAACTGAGGAACCAGACATGGGCAGGGTTAGAGAGTCCATGGGCAGGGTTAGAGAGTCCATGGGCAAGAAGAGTGGAGCTGAGGAGGGAGTGGTCTAACCTGTCGAAGACCTTGGAGAAATCCATGAAGATTTCACCTGTGAGGTTGCCCTGGTCGGTAGCTGTGCGGATCTGTGAGGTGACCACAGCAAGGGCGATGGTCGTACTGTGCCCCTTTCTAAACCCATGCTGGGCTGGAGAGAGGAGGTTGTATACCTGCAGATATTCACTTAACTGAGAAGCCACAATTTTCTCTAGGAGTTTGGAGGCGGCCGACAGAATGGCAATAGGCCGGTAGTTAGAGGGGTCTTTGGGGTTACCTTGTTTGAGGACAGGGGTACCTTCCAGAGTTCTGGGATAACACTAGTTGTTAATGAGGAGTTAAAGATGTGAGTTATGGGCCAGGCAAGGAAATGGGCACCTAACCTGAGCAGTTCGGCTCCAGGTTATCATGCCCTGCGCCAGTGTGAGGGAGAGGCTGGCAAGAGCAGCCTCTGGGTCTCAGCAGTGGATACTAGTTGAAGGAAGAAGGAGGGCCAGATCTCAGGTCCAGGTCAAGAGGAGCTGGTGGAGTGGGATTCAGGTGGGTGAGCATTAGGGGATGTGGGAATGGCCGGGGCAGAGGGTGAAGGAGGGGGGCTGTTCAGAGAACATTGTGTTGAAGGTATTTGAGATAGTGCATGGGCTGTTGCAGCTAACCCTGTTTATTAGTAAGTCCGTGGCTTGTGCTCTGGCAGAGCCCCCCCACTGCACTTCTAATGTTCTTCCAAAAACTCCTCAGGTTGCTGGCTGAGGCGAGTAAAGCGGATCAGCAGTACTCACTTTTGGCTGATCTGATGGCTTTTTGCACGTGTTTCTGAGGTGCCTGTGGGCAGTGAGATCATCAGAGCTCTGGGAGGCTTTATGGGTTTCCCAGCATTTGTCCCGAGTTTCATTAGGGAGAAAAAGGCCCCCATGGACCATTTGGTAACAGTGCCCGCACCCTCTCCTTTTGAGAGGGCATGTTTGTTCTGTACTGGGATGTATTTGGTTAAGAATGCACCCAGTGATTGATCTGGGTCCAAGTAGGCTGACCCCGGACCAGTCGATCGAGCTGAGGTCAGCAAGGAAAATCGGCAAGTGAAACTTTGAGAAGTCCTCATTTGTATCACTTTTCCAGGTATTTTCACCTGGGAGATACCCCAGGTACAAAGATGGGCGAATGGTCGAGATAGCATCAGGTAGGATGCCCAGGATCTGATCCTGTTGGGTCTATTAGTCAGGATCCAGTCGACAGTGACCCCAGGGAGGGCCTTGCTGGTTCGGGTGATAATCTGGTTTAGTGCGAAAGCTCGAGTAATGGCTCATATGACTTCAAGTTTGAGCCTAGCCAGTTTAGGTTGAAGTCACCTATGATAAGAACTTCATTTGTGCCAACTCTCTCACTAACACTGTCCAGAAGTCAGGAGAGCCCAGGCATGCCTCCTCTGGGGGGGGGGGGGTTGTAGCAGCAGACTAAATGGATTTTCTTGGTGAGCTCAAGCAGGAGAATAGCGTGCAGGAACTCACATGATGGAGGGAGGTCTACTGCAGAGACATTGAGGTGGGCTTTGTAATAAAGCAGCATTCCACCACCACATTTGTTCCTCGATCACTCCTGATGTGGCTGTACCCTGGTAGGGAAACACATCATATCAGGAGTGTGAGGTTTAGCCATGTTTCTGTGATGCCCAGTATGTCTGGGTTGTAATGGGCAACCCAGGCAGAGCCTCGGCCAGGTTGTGCAGGAGACCTGGACATTGAGAAGGATGATTTTAGTCCATTGGTGGATGGCCATGAGGAGGGTGGCTAGGGGCGGTGGCTGACCTGGTTGGGAGGGTAGTTCCACCCTGGGTGGACCCAGTGGGGGTGGAGGAGGTGGTCATGGGAGGAGTTTAATGATAGTGGAAGCGGTCCAGACAGCACAAGGCTGGAGAATATGGGGTGCTGAAAAGAACACCAGTGGTATAAGGACTGAGCTGAACCCTGCAGAGGAAATGAGACTTTTTTAATTGCTTATTTGTTAAGCAGCTGAGTGTGCACTTAGGATGGAGCCTGCGATTACTGGGTCTGCCCTAGTGGCAGGACAGTATAACTGCAGATGGAAAACTGGGCTGATGATTCTCAGCCCATGTGATCTCTTTCTGCCTATATAAGGGAGAGCCGACCAAGGGTCGGGGGGTGGAGGAGCTAGTCCATCTAAAAAATCAGTGCGAGCAGCAGGAGGGCTTATCCCCATTCGCTAATGTCCAGTTAAAGTTCTCAACTTCTGAAAGGGTGCCAAAGCGAACAAAGGGCAGCAACCGGATGAACACCGCCATCCCAGCAAAACAGTAGGATGCCACAGTGATTACCTTCTTGTCCAAACTGGCTGATTCCGGGGTCCGAGGGGTCCAGGAGAAGGAGACAGCTGGGGGGGTTGAGGGAGGGCCGTGGGGCACCTCTATGCTCTGGATAGACTGCATTTAAATGGGGAGGGGAAAGCAGTTCTCAAATGCAAGTTGGAAGATTATGTTGAAAAATGCTATCATTTAAACTAAACTTGGGGGATGAGGGCAAGGGAAGCTCTACTTGTAGGACACATGGTGGTGGAGGGCTGTAACCCTACCCAACAGACAAAAAACACAAGGTTTGGAAACATAGGGTGGGTAGCAAGTGGGAACAGGGAGGAGGGGGTTGAAGGGTCTTGTGTGCAAACACCACAGGTCTGGGTAGGAAGATCCCAGATCCACCAGCGACAATGGTTGAGGAGGGCCTCGACATTGTGAGGGTAACAGAAACATGGTGCCACTGAGAACAAGGAAGGGACATGGAGTTACCAGGGTATACACTGTTTAGGAGGGACAGGGAGGAAAAGGGGGGGGTTGCACTCTATGCAAAGAAGGGTATCAGGGCATCAGAATTCAGGGCAAGTGGAGGACAGGCTGAAGGACTCTGGGTCTCCTTGGCAGCAGGGAAGGTGGAGGTGGTGCGTATGGGGGGTGGTTTACAGGCCCCCAGTACAGCAGAAATTGGTGGATAGAAGCATGGCTGATGAATCTGTGAAAATGGCAGCTAAGGGGGAGGTGGTGCTGATGGGGGACCTGAACCTACCAGATATAGACTGGGACACCCTATCGGCATCATCAACCAGCAGCAGGGAAATATTGGACTCTCTGCAAATGGCCCTCCTGAGGCAACTAGTCAGGGAGCCAACCAGGGCAGGAGCTGTTCTTGATCTGGTCCTGACAATTGGGGATAGGGTAGGAGAGGTATTGGTGGGTAAACACCTTGGTACAAGTGACCACAAGACAGTCTGATTCAGAATAAGGAACACTGCAGAGGTTCACCGGCCTAAGTTGAGGGTGCTGGATTTTAAGAGAGCAGAGTTCTGGAAAATGGGGAAAGTAGTGGAGAGGGCTCGGGGGGGGTGGATGAGTTGACACATGTGAAGGAAATGTGGGAGAGGATGAAAGAAGCTATTGTGGGGTCACAGACCCATGCACCAAGACATCAAGCAAAAATAAGAGGAGGAGGAAAACCCTGTGGTTCACTAGGGTTGTAGCAGAAAAGGTCAGTGCAGAGTATGGTCTTTAAGAAGTTCAAGGTAGCACAGGCGACGTGGACTGGGAAAGGTATCAGGTGAGGCAGAGAGAAGCAGGAGTAGAAGTAAGCAGGGCAAAGGCACAGAGAAGTGCATAGCTAGTGAGGTCAAAAAGGATAAAAATGTTCTTAGGTATCTCAGTGAAAGGAGGAAGACTAGGCAGGGAATACTCTGGTTAAAAACAAATGAGGGTGAGTTAATACAAGGGACAGAGAGAAGACAGAACTACTAAACAACTATTTTGCTCACTGTTCACTAGGGAGGAAGAACAGGCAGACAGCACGGCAGGAGAAGCTAAGGCAGGGGAGGGGGAAGTGGACACGAGTCCATTCCAGGTGGAGGAGATAACCTCATAGTCTTCAGGTGAAGCTACCTCTGGCTGCAAGCTGCAACACTGGACTTAAGATTTGCAAGAAAGTGAGTAGTGCTCACAACAGAGGGAGGTGAACTTTACAATTTACAATTGTCTTTAGTTTGAAGCAGATTCCTTAGGAAAGTTAATATTCTTCGGGTGGAGGATACTTCGAACTGAAGGGTGAAATAAGCAACTTAGAATTATCAGAAAAGGCAGTCTTTCAATCAACAGAGGAGGTGGAGTTTGCTTTACTTGTTACAATTGTTAAGATTTTACTGTTTTCTGTGTTTCTGCCCTTCTGACTTGATTGAGTTAGTGATTGACTGTTTGCATTGCAATATTTGTAATACTTCACTGGGCTAAGAATTTGTCATAAGCCTGAATTGAGAGCAGGTTACAGGCTGTGTATTGGACCCAGACAGTCCCTAGGGGTGAAAACTGTTTTTCTTTGTTTACCTCAGTGCCGTATAAGGCCAAACCAGACTGTGTCAGGAAGTGCTTACATCACAGCTACTTAACAGCCAATAGCTCTGGAAGAATCTTACAGACCTTGATAAAGTACTAATTTTAGCAGGCTCATCAGATAACCTTATAGTCTTCAGGTGGAAGCTACCTCTGGCTGCAAGCTGCAACACTGGACTTAATTTTCCTAGTCAAACTATCTCTTGTTGGGAACTGCAATACTGAACATAGGATTTGCAAGAAAGTGAGTTGTGCTCACAACAGAGGAGGGAACCTTTCAATTGTCTTTGCTTTGTAGCAGATATACTGCAGGTGGAGGCTGCTTCTAACTGAAAGGTGAAATAAGGAATTTACAATTATCAGGAAAAGACAGTCTTGTTACAATTCTTAAGATTTTCAGTGCAGGAAGAGTTCAAAGCACAGCTCACTTATTTTGGGGCTGACTGCTTTCAGAGCACAAACCACCAGGCTGTTTTGGGGCTGGGGAGGTTTACCTGTGTCTGACTTGAATGTCTGGATTTTTCTCTGTTTGATTAGCAGGGGATTTTCTCTGTCAAATTGTTGTGTATAGTATCTTGCAGACAGGAAGGCACTCATCTCAGCAGTGGGTCAGAGCTCTTAGCTGATTGTTTTGTGAGGGCACAGTTTAGGCCCAACCTTCCCCCCTGGAAATAGTTCCTTTATACCTGGGGTTCTGACATCATTTCCTCAAGAGTGCAAGGTGCATATCAATGTCATATCCTCTCTAGCACACAGCATTGAAAATATCGCATACATTGTATAATATATATTTCTATATAACAAACCAATCACTCACACAAGCACACACACAAAAAAAAAGTACATAGTCATGTGGGGAGTAGTGCAATGTAATGGCTGTGGGGCAGCAGTCTTCCGGGAGTCTTTCTGGAGGCTGAGATGCTGCCCTATTTGCAGACAACTCTCTGCCCTGAGGGAGGAAGTTGCCCGTCTTCAGGCCACACTGGACAGCAGTAAGAAAACCTTCCCCCAGGCCAGACTGGATGGTAGGAAGGAAACCCCCCCATCCAGGGAGCACCAGAGCCACCACCACTACCTCAGAGGTTGCAAAGAAAGCACAGTAATGGACCACTGTGGGCTCAGGGAGGGTGAGGAGGGTGGAACAGAGGCACACCCAGTCAGTTGTTCCACTCCACAATCCATACACCATTCTGGGGGCACAGCTCCCCATGGATGCACCCACGGAGGAGATTAAGGAGGCTGAGGACACCTGTCACAAGGGAGGCTCACAGGAAGGAGGCAGAGGATGCCACAAGGAAAGGAAGCAGCTCCTGGTGGGGACCCAATTAGTGGGGATAGAACTGGGGAGCAGGAAAACTGAAGCAAAGTGCCTGCCTGGTGCCATGGCTTGTAGGGACAGGAAGCGCATCCTCAGGATCACGAGAACAGCTGCACGGGAGTCGAGCTGGATGTCATTGTCCACCTAGGGACAAATGACTTGGCTCAACATGAGCTTAGAGCAGTGCAGAAGGACCTTGTAGAACTGGGAGAGGCCTAAGACAAGTAGCACACACAGTATCCTTCTCAGAGGTGCTGCCTGTAAATGGCATGAGGAGGCAAGGGTACTTTGCACCATGCAGTTTAATGAGTGGTTGAAAAAATGGTGTGGAGCACAGGGGTTTGGCTTCATTGGGGACTGGGGTTCCACCTGGAGGGACACCAGCCTATACTGGCAGAATGGTCTGCATCTGTCCAGGAAGGGAACAAATCTTTTGAGCAATCAGTTTAAATGCTTCATTGGCAAGCTTTTAAACTAGTCAAGGGGGGAGGCACTGATAAGCAGCAGAAAAATCCCAGCCTCTCCCTACAAAACAGGGTACTAAATGGGAAAAAGACCGAGGTAGAAAGGTCAGTGGGGGATGCTGCAACAGAAAGTAAAGCCATCAAAAAATGGAGAGCAATGAGTACCAATGCACGTAGTCTGAGTAACAAGCTTCCTGAATTAGTGGCCTTGGAGGAGGAACATCTGGATATCGTGGCAGTCACAGAAACATGGTACACACAAAACCATGACTTGGATGTAAACATACCAGGATACACTATCTACAGGAGGGACAGGGAGGGTATAAGAGGAGGAGGAGTAGCTCTTTACATAAGGGAAGAAATCAAAGCAACAGAACAAAAGGGTAAACAAGGAGGAGAAGAAGCACTGTGGGTAAATTTGGAGACCGGCAATGGCACCACAATCCGCACAGGGGTTGCATACAGACCCCCTTCTCAGGGGGAGGAAATGGACAAGGAAATGATAGAAAGTATACTTAGAATGGCAGAAAAAGGGGAGATATTGCTGATGGGTGATCTGAATATGCCAGATGTTAACTGGAGTGCAGTTGCAGCAGCCACTTCTAAGAGTGGGGTTATTCTAGATGCCCTACAGGGGGCATGCCTTAGACAACTAGTATTGGAGCCCACTCGAGAGGGAACAATCTTAGACCTGGTTCTCTCAAATGGAGATGAAGAGAGGATCACAGATGTAGAAGTGGGTAGCCATCTGGGAACTAGCGACCATCGAACAGTATGGTTCACAATAAACACAGCAATAGAGTCAAGCCACACAAAGACAAAGGTACTGGATTTTAGGAGGGCTGACTTTGTCAAAATGGGTGAGTGCCTAAGGAATGCACTAGCAAATGGGCAGGAAGGAGGTGGAAGAACAATGGGGAATAATAAAAACTGCCATCACAGAGGTAACAAGCCTTGTGTAAAGCAAATAAACAAAACAAAACGAGGTAAGAAACCACTATGGTTCTCAAAGGAAGTGGCAGTGAAGGTTCAAGAAAAAGAAAGCATTCAGGAAGTACAAGGAATCACAGAAGGAGCAGGACAGAGAACTGTATCAGTTAAAGCAAAAGGAAGCTGGGAAGGCAGTCAGAACAGCAAAGGCCCAAACCGAGGAAAGATAGCCAACTCAGTTAAGAAGGATAAACCTTTATAGATACATCAGGAGCCGGAAGACCAAGGGAGGGATAGTGAGGCTTAGTAAAGGGAGGGAGGGTGTGGGCAGAGGGTGACTGTGAAAAGGCAGAGATACTAAACAAATATTTTGCTCAGTATTTACAAAGGAAGAGGGAGGTACCTAAAACAAACAGTAGAAACACTCTGGATACAGAAGTTGATACCAGCCCATTTACAGAAGAAAGGGTTCTGAAAGAACTCTTAAAACTGAAGGTGGACAAAGCAATGGGGCCTGATGGGATTCATCCCAGAATTCTAAAAGAACTAAGGGTAGAACTAGTGACACCACTGACTACCCTCTTTAACAAATCATGGGAGGATGGGGTGGTACCCAAGGACTGGAGGAGGGCAGATGCGATTCCCTTCACAAAAGTGGAGCAAGGCAGAAGCAGGAAACTACAGACCTGTTAGTTTAACCTCAGTGGTAGGGAAAATGATGGAATCACTTTTGAAGGAAAGAATTGTTGAGTATCTAGAGGCCAGAGGGCACAGGACCCAAGGCAGCATGGATTCACAGCGGAAGGTCATGCCAGACAAATCTGATAGATTTCTTTGACTGGGTGACCAAAGTAGTTGATTAGGGAGGGCTGTGGACATGGCCTACCTAGACTTTAGCAAGGCATTTGACACAGTCCCACAAAGATTAATATACAAGTTAGCCAGCCTGGGAGTGGGTTCCAAGATGACAGCCTGGGTAAAGAATTGGCTGGAGAATAGGACACCGAGGTAATAGTAAATGGAGTCCACTCTGAAAAAAGGGGGTTAGTGGTAGGTGCATGAGAGTTCAGTAATAGGACCGTCCTCTTCAATGTCTTTATAGCGACATTGCAGAGGGACTGGAAGGAAATGTATGTCTCTTTGCAGATGACACAAAGATCTGCAACAGAGTTGATGCACAAGGTGGAGTGGAAAGGATGAGAAGGGACTTGGCAAGGTTAGAGGAATGGTCAAATGTATGGCAGCTTAGATTCAATGCTAAGAAGTGCAAGGTAATGCATCTGGGAAACAAAAACCCATTGGAAGAGTACACAATGGGGGATGAGATACTAACAACAACAAAAATGGAAAGGGACCTGGGGGTAGTCATATCAGATGACCTAAAGGTGGGAAAGCAATGTGAGAGGGCAGCAAGGAGGGTTGGGGGATACTGGGATGCATGGAAGAGGCATCACCAGTAGAAAACAGGAAGTTATTATTCCTCTGTACAGACAGCTAGTGAGACCCCATCTGAGTACTGCATGCAGTTCTGGAGACCCAATCTCGCAAAGACATAGACAGGATGGAAGCTGTCCAGAGGAGGGCAATCAAAATGGTGCAGGGTCTGCACGGAAGACATATGAAGAGAGACTTAAGGAGCTGAATATGTATAGCCTCGAGGAAAGGAGGAGAGGGGAGACATGATAGAAATTTTCAAGTACCTCAGGGAATCAACAAAGTCCAAGAGGTAGCATCTTTCAAAAAGAGGGTATGCAAGAACAAGGGGCAGGTTGAAGAAGATAGAAGGGGCTCAGAGGTAATTTAAGGAAGTATTTTTCACAGAGAGGTTGTGGATGCATGGAACGGCCTTCCAGAGGAGGTTGTGGAGTCAAAAACAGTGGTGGAATTCAAGCATGCATGGGACAGTCATAAGGCAATTCTAGGGGGTGGGGTTAGGAAGAGGTAGGCTGCTGGTTAACTAGGACCTGCAGCTTATCCATCAAGTAGGGAAATGGGCAGACTGGGTGGGCCAAGCGGTCCTTATCTGCCATCAAATTCTATGTTTCTATGTTTCTAGGAGATTCTGGGAGAACTAGGCTGCATGAAGGTGGACAAGGCAATGGGGCCGGATGGGGTGCACCCAAGGGTGTTGAAGGAACAAGATATACCGGCGTGCACCCTGACTGCACTCTTCAACAGGTCCCTGGAGTCAGAAGTGGTACAGAAGGACTGGAGGCAGGCAAATGTGGTCCCTCTGCATAAGGGGGAAGGGAGGGAGGAGGAGGTGGGAAATTACAGGCACGAGAGCTTGACATCGGTGGTGGGCAAGCTCATGAAGAAACTTATGAAAGTCAGGATCACCAATGGTCTAGAAGTGAGTGGCTTGATGAATCCAAGGCAATGTGGCTTTACCGGGGCAGATCCTGTCAAACAAATTTGATAAGAGTTTTTTGACACAGTCACCAAGGAACTAGATCAGGGAGTGCAGTAGACGCCGCTATCTGGATTTCAAGAAGGATCTGATCGCCACAGTCGACTGCTGCAAAAGTTGTCATTCTTGGGGAAGGGGCAGATGGTGGTTCAATGGGTGAGAAACTGGCTAGGGACAGGAGGCAGAGGGTCATTATAAATGGGTGGCATCCAGAGAGGCATGATCACAAGCGGGGTCCCTCAGGGGTCGGTGTTGGGGCCTCACTGTTCAATCTATTTGTGGGACTTGGGGGAGGGGGGAGTCTGTTTAGAGATGACATAAAATCTGCAATAAGGTGGACACTCCAGAAGGGTCAAAAGAATGCAGAGAGATTTGGGGAGGCCTGAGGAGTGGTCAAAGAGGTGGCAGCTTCATTCAACACAGACAAGTGTAAGACCATGCATCTTGGTTACAGGAAGCAGATTACTGTATGGAGGCAGAGACCTGGAGGTAACAGAACAGGAAAGAGACATAGGCATCACTATATCAAGGGACCTGAAGGAGGTAAGGCACTGCCAGAGAGCAGTGGCTAGGGGCAGCAGAATGCTGGGCTGCATCAGAAGGGGGATTACCAGTAGAAAAAGGGAGGTCATAGTACCCTTGCACGCCCATCTAGTTAGACCACATTTTAAGTACAGAGTCCAGTTCTGGAGGCCATACCTCAGAAAGGATATGGGGAGGCTACAGCAAGTTCAGAGGAGAGCAACGAAGATGGTAAAGGGACTCAGCCACCTGTCCTATGAGGAAAGGCTGAGAGATTTGAACATGTAATCCATGAAACGCAAGAGGGAGAGGGGGGACATGATTGAAACCTTTAACTACCTTAAGGATATAAACCGGGGTGCCAGTGGAAAGCATCTTCCTGCTGAAGGGGAATCAGAGAACAAAGGGGCATTGCTTACAGGTTAATGGGGGAACGGTTCAAGGGTAACATTAGGAAGTACTATTTCACAGAGAGGGTCGTGTATAAGTGGAACAGGCTCCCAGAGGAGTCCGTTGGAGAAGCAACATTATTATAAGGGTCTCAGGACTGCTGAAATCTGATTGGTTGTCAGCATTCTGAGAGCCTTATGTTAATGTCCTTGTTAATGTACTTGTCTAGCTGAATTGCAAGAGCATTAACCTGCATGGGACTAGTTAATTTTTTTTCACAAATTCCATAGTTGGAATGTAGAGCCACCATTATGTTACACAATAGACGTGCTGAGCAGTGTAAAGTCTAACACGAAATGAGCATAACAGAAATCTAATAAACGACTGGAAACTTATTTCATTTCTGTTACCGTACTTTTGTTGTTGTTTTTTTCACCCTGTCCACCGCCCGAGTCCCGGCAGGTAAAGTTCCTAGCCCGGTCCTGTCATGTCCCTCCCAATCTACACCACCAGTACCAACCATTTCTGTCTTTTTTTAAATGCCTGCAGCTTATCTTAGATATACACAAGCAGTCGTTAGAGAAGTACCTGTAGTCAGTAGACAAATAGAGTAGTGTAAATTCAATTTTAAACAAGCACAGTTTGTGCAGCAGGTGCCGGTGCTTCCCAAGCCACTGAATGGTCTGTGTACCAACAGTCAATGGAGAAATGCATTTTGTTTTTTAAAAAAAACTTACAAATTAACCTGTAGGGACGAGCTGGCCGGTAGGGTGCTTGTAAAACATGTAGGCCAGCACACATCACTGCTGCAGACCCGTTCCCAACAGAACCACAGCTGACAATGTATCCACTCCTGTATCTTCACTCCATTTTACAGCATCCATGGCCCACTACCCCAGGACAGAGTGGCGAAGTATATGTATTGGACTGCAATTGGACTGTTTTGAGCTGCCAATCCTGCCACACATTTCCTCCACTACCATCCCCAACAGCACTAGGAACTGATCCACAGTGGCTGAGAGTGTATAACGGACCACAGGTGATAGCAGCAGCACAACCACGCCTCCACTCCCCCCCACCCGGCAGCACAAGAAGAATCCATGTACATTAACCTGCCATCTAGGAACAGCAATGTTTAAGTGGTGCCTCTCCATCTCTTAGTTAAGTAAGTGCTGTATCAAGGCAAACAACCTGATCTGGGAGTCGGAGGAGGGCTAGGGAGAACGAGTCTGGGTGGTCCGATGTTCACCGTTTCTGACAGGTCAGTTGTTTTAATTATGAAAGTGACACACTGTCAGTTCCTGATGGCCATGGGATGGAGAGACTACTGGGGAACTGAGCTGATGAAACTACTGAGTCATGAATCATTGGCCAGTCACACCAATCGAGTTATTCCCAGCTTTGTGTAATGTTTCTGTAAGCACTGCTTAAAGTTTATCTGCTCACAGGTGCAAAACAGCCACGTTCCTATTTGTTTTCCAGCGGAAAAAAAATCTCGATGTTAAGCATGTGGAAAAGATCAATTAACGTCTGGACTTCTCCCCATGAAAACTCCTCTAGCGCACTGGAAGAAATGTCAATTCTTGTTGCGGTGGCAACTCTGTCAGAAATTAGTAGACAGGTGTAAACTCGGAGCACTGGACAGAATACTGTAAATCATAATAAAGCAGCGACCCCCCCCCCCATTTTAAAAATGCCCCATTTTTTGTAGGTGTATGTGTGTGTTTTAATGTTGAAATTAACCGGTAACAGCACCGGTTCCTCCAGCTTCCCCAAAGGGGAAAACAGTCTGTCCAAGACCTTGTTCAACAGCTTTCCTTTTAGCTGCAGCACCTTTACTGAACACGGGCAAAAATCACTGATCAGCCCACACGAACACCTCTGCAGTTTTTTTTATTGAGGTGACAAATTGAAAGACTGACTTCAACCCTAAAACAGGAGCTCCATTTTTTCTGAGCTCTGGCACTGCAGGGCTGAACAGATATCAAAGGCTCCTGACCCACCATGGTCAGGCTGTCAGCGGTTTATACTGATCCTTCCTTTAGGTGTCTGTGACAGTTAGTGGGTGGGAAGTAATCTCCATTAACCTGTTGCACTACAGCTTTTCAGTGCTGTGGTGGCAGGTTATGCATATGCGTTGTGTTTTCTTACAATGCTAACATAAACCTTTGGCGAAGGGACTATTTTATATCAGTAACTGAGAAGATCTGAATTTAATAAAGTGAAACACTGCAAACCTGCAAAAGAAATACAGCAATTAATAATATTAGCAATAAGGTACTCCCAGGTTATGTTAATGTTCTGTTAGTCACCCCTGAGGTACATACATGACCTGCTGCACCCTCGTGCCACATTACTCCTAGGGGTGATTAACTATAACATTAACATAACCCCGGTTGTACCTTATTGCTTAAGTGAAAGGCTTTAAAAAGGCATGGGACAGCCACAGGGGAGTGTTGGGGGGGGGGGCATGTCCTAGCAGATAGACAAATGGGCAGACTAGGTGGGCCTGTCGGTCCTTTTCTGCTGTCACACTTCTATGAATCCATACTTAAGGTCATGGATCAATGTTAACTCATTTCACATGTCAAGCGGACCAAATGTAAAAAATCTCTATAATGTATGGTAGAACGTTGTTATAGGTAGAAATCTACCTTTTTATAACAATGTTTTACCATCGATGTGACGTCATTATGTCGCTAACCCATCGATGGTACATCACTGGGTTAACAACTGGGAACAGTTCGCGCATGCCCGCTACAGAAATCTAGGACCTTCCTGAAACGGCTGGGTGGCTGGCATGACCCGGAATTGAGCAGTTGTAAGATTCCTGCTGTATTTTTAATTAGTTATGAACCATACACTCGTAAATATATGTATGGTTCACCATCGGCAACCAGCTGGTTTACTGTCTTGAGGTTGCCATGGTTACGTAAACCTCTTGAGCCGTCCTCGAGGTTTACAAGATCGCCATGGCAACTCTCTCACCAGTTAACGAGCTGGTTACTGATAAGTCCCCACAAGCATTATCCTCTATTTAATCAACACCTGAATTTCTTTAGAAAGGCACTAAGACCAATACTTCATTCATCCCCTGCCTGTCCCTTGCACCCCAGACCCGTAAACAAGTACAACGCTTTCAAGAAAGAGGTTATAGCAATCATTGTAGTGCAACTGCATTGGCCTCAGTGGAAAACATAAATAGGGTGGAAACTTCAATCTACACTGAAAAAGGATGATTCTAAAACATAAAATGCCCTTTGTACACCACCTACTGTATGCGAGGCTAACAAAGTCAGGGAAATCATCACTAGCAACTGGTGCATACTGAACTTAGAACCTAAACTACATGCCGTTGAACAGGGACCAGAAGTGGTGTTTAGGAGAAACAGAACAATTCATGACACGGTTGTGCACAGCATTGTCCCAGGTCCAGAAGTACCTAGACCCATAAATTGCACCCCCCCCCCCCGAAAACTTTCAGATGTGGCCACTGTTTACATTGTGATTATATTAAACCCTGCAAATCTTTTATACACCTCAGTACAAATAAGGAATTGGAGATTAAACATTTTATTAATGATAATACTTGTGGGGTGGTGTGCACGTTAAACTAGTTGCAGGTCGCTTTTATGGGTCACACCCCTCAATTTAAAGTAAGGGTGGGTGAATATATTCTGCCAACAACACAGAGATGAAACATATGCAATAGTTAAACATGTTAAGAGGTTTCCAGCCCGTAAACATTAAATCTCTTTTCTGGGCACTGAAGTTGTTAAAGTGGGGTGAGGGGGTGATACAGAGAAACTTACTGGGCAAAGAGAAAGCTATGGATCTGTAATTTGGGTGCAAGGGACAGGCAGGATGAACAAATGTATTGATCTTGGTGCCTTTCTAAAGAAATTCAGGTGTTGATTACAGAGACTTTTCACATTTGATCCGCTGTGGCACATGAAATGTTAACATATTGATCCATGACCTAAAGTATGTGCCTGGCTTATGGCTCTATAAGCATAGCACCTGTGGTGTGTATTTTAACTCAGGCAATGTAAAGAAATGTTTAAATGATGTATTTATTACAGAGTTGATCCACTGGTACTAATATATACTAAAACACTTTTAAAAGGGCTCTTATGTTTCAAATGACTTCAAACAACTTGAATATTGCCAATCCATGTGTTTTCACAGATTGCACATTTGGTTTGATGTTCTGTAATTGTGACATCACCACGACTTGACTGTTTAACTAAAGGGACACCATCAACCTGTTTTTCCATCATATTATTTCTAGTTAAAAACCTACATGTCATGATTGCTTACCTTCTCTAAAATTCATTGATGTTGCTGTTTGTTTTGTCTGTCTCCTTGTTTAGTAGAACTGAAATGCATGCTAATGTGTAAGCAATAAGACACGATGGGGTGTGCATTAGACAGTTCTAATGCATGGCTAGGGGGATGTAGTGGGGCACGAGGCCACAGGCTGAGTGTGACCCAGTCTCTAGCCGCAGTCAGAACTGTCTAATGCACATCCCCAGAGTGAATTACGCGCTTTATAAATGGGCCTGTGTATTCTAAATGGAGGCTCTAGTTTTAGCTGTGCATTAGACACATCTAATGCATGGCTAACAGCCAGTCAGATTGCTTGAAATCCTTTGCCCATTTTATAAATATTTATAAACAACCTTGTTTTGTTTGCAATCATGGATCTGTTCTTACTGCACATCTCCAGAGCACTAAAAGCACACCCTAACAGTACAGTCACCCATGAGGCAGTAACCTCCTAAACCCCACTCCATCATGGAGGGGGCTGGACTGTGTTGGGGTGTCCTAAGTCTGGGAAAGATGCAGTTGGGATTGATCAAAGAATGTAAACAAACCTGTGTTTGTTTGATAACATCAGTATGGTGAGCGGTCTATGTTTCACTTTTTTAAAGAAAAATTCGAATCAGAATCAAACAACCAGCTATATCAGTAGCAAGCTTTACAGAATGCCAGCAATCATAAAATGTATTTTTTAAACTAGGGACACTTTGTGACGGAAGGGTGTTGACAATGTCCCTTTAATGTGGCTATATAAGGGGAACACGAGGGGTGATTTTTTGGATCAGTCGGGTTAAGCCTAGCAGTAGCTGGGGAAACGTTGGCTGTGCTTGGGGCATGTCCTTTCCTGGGAGACAGATTACACGGCTGTCACACGCTGCTGCTGGTGTTTGAATAAAGTCGACCTTTTATTTGTTTCAAGTGGTCCGTGAGTCTTTGGAGCACTGTGGATGCTGCACAAATCGGGATATTTGAGCAACACACTTGTAAACGCGAATGCAGAAGCAACAACACTGCGGTTATATGTATTTTGATGGCCATACTGTGCACAGGAGCCATGGCATGCATTAACTGTGTGGTGTCACCCCGATACAAGTGTGCATGTAGTCCGAACAAATTTCAAGTCTACTGTCTCACTCACTTGGAGCCCCATCCCGTCCGCTCTCAATCGAAAGTTAAGGGGGGTCAAACAGTCAGTGGTAGGTGGGAGACCCGGTAACCACCAGGCCCTGCAGGAAGGGGGAAGGGGTAGCTGTGCATGGGGCGCTCTCCCCTTGGTTAAATGTAGCCGTACATCGCGGCCCCAGCCAGCCTGGGATTTTGGGGACACAAGACTGTCAGGGCTGCAGCCTCTCAGACCAGACACTAAACCGAGGTCTTCTCTAAATATCTGCCTCTTCTGGTGGTTGAGCGGAGCACGTCAAAGATCCCACGGCACTTCTCGGAAAGACTTGGTAAAATCCTACCGAGTGGGACCTAGCTCGGACCCGGTCGGACCGAGGGCATGTTGTACGGTTCAATTCTGTGCCCGGGCCGGTCTGGTTGGGTGGGCCGCTAGGTTTTACTGAAGTACTCCGAGCTGGTTGGTACTCATGTTTCACCCGTGCCCCACCCGGACAAGTAAAACCCCAAGCGCTGCATCTCAGTGTACTAGACTGGTGAATACCGGAGTCGAACCGACAACGTTCACACAACCTGTGCCGTGTCCAGCACTTCAGCCTTTACCGAGCTGGTCCGGACCCGGTCCAAGTATCCGGTTTCAACCCATAACTGGGCCGCTCTCCACATGTCCTGATCACATTGCCCCAGTCATGAAACACTAACAATTTAACTAGGTTCAGCATAAATTGGGAGCAGCCCAACCCCCGAAAATAAGAAGCATTTCCTATTTGTCAGTGTTTAGCCCTACTAGTCAAAAAAACAAACACGCCTAAATGACAGAAATAAATGTGTTTACAGTGTGATATTTAAATGCTTCACCTTTTGTATACCCCTTGCCTGTTGCGCACTGCCCGGGTCATCCCTAAACGTGCCGAGTGTACTTAGCAGGCAAGGGAAGTGCCAGCTACCCAGCTCGGAAGAGCGCTTGGCGTACAGTCCCTTGGGAAAAGAGGTCGGTTCCCTTTAACCAGTTTCAGCTCCACCCCCGAGTGAAGCAGAGGTGCTCTTTCTGTTTTTGCGTTTAAATCCTGCAGTTTTAGGAACCGGGAGGAGAGAGCGCCAGATCCGGAGAGACTAGCAGGAGCCGAGTCTGCGGGACTCCTTGCTTGGAGGAGGAGGAAGAGAGCTACAGCTCAATCAGCACCCTGTAAAGGTGTAGGACCTCTGTAGAGCGAGGGTATTGGGCATCCTGCATGGACCTGAAGCATCCTCTGGCTGGACGAATGGAGTAAAGGTACCGGGCTGTGCACCTGCAGAGTGCGGGTGGGTGTCCTGATCTTTCCGCGTCCGGTCTCACACCCGGAGTTACAAGCACTGTCAGTATTGGGCTGGGCTGTCACCTGCAGAGTGTGGGATCGTGTGTCACCTACCTGTCCTGATTTAAGCTGGTCTCACACCCGGAGCTACAGGCACCGTGAGTACTGGGCTGTCACCTGCAGAGTGTGGGTTCATGTGTCCCCTACCTGTCCTGATCTACGCTGGTCTCACACCTGGAGCTACAGGCACTGTCAGTACTGGGATGTCACCTGCAGAGTGTGGGTTCGTGTGACCCCTACCTGTTCTGGTATCACACCCGGAGCTACAGGCACGGTCAGTACTGGGCTGGGCTGTCACCCGCAGAGTGTGGGTTCGTGTATCCCCTACCTGTCCTGATCTAAGCTGGTCTCACATCCGGAGCTACGTGCTACGAGCTAGGTCAGTACTGGGCAGTCGTGGCCTGCACCATCACAAGGGGGCGCTGCCGCCATGTTGGGGAGAGTGTGGGGACTCGAGACTGAGAGCTGGTCCACCACCCCCCTGGAATCAGCCACATCATAAACACACTTTTTGAACAAGACCCCACAAATGGGGTCCAATGCAGGCTCCCTCTGCTGGTACTCTTGTTTCTCTCTGCTCCTAGGAGGCACAACTGCTCCCTTCCCTGGATTACCCGTCACCGGACGTGCGAGCCGCTCCAAGGGCTGAGGGCTTCTCGCTCTCACTACCTGCCCAGGCTTCTGCTGGAAAGTGAACTAGAACTGGGTCTTTGTTGGTTTGATTTAGTCTGCCTTCCACCAAGAATAAATTATGCAGCGGAGCCCTACCTAACGTGTGCTGCAGGACTGCCCATTCATTCCTCAAAGCACAACTTCATGTGGGAGCATTGCACAACGGGGGGGGGGCCCGACCACCTGAATCTCGACTACTGTGCCGGGCTCTCATTGGCAACCCATAACTAGTCCAGTTAATGGAGCAGGACGAGTTCCAGCAGGAGTTGGGAAGGAGGGGGCGGGGTGATAGTCCGCCCTGCAAAGCCAAGCAGCCGCGGGCTGGTGCCTCGCTGAACTAGGAGCAGGAGACACTGAGGCAAGTTCGGCAGTTCGTGTAAACTTACAGTGTTATAGAATTCGGTACTTGCAACAGAATAGGTAAATGTAGCTTCAATATATATTATTTCAGGACAAAAACGTTGAGATCTGCAGTACTTGCATCGAGTGTCCGATGCCCCTCATGTTCTATCCCTCCCCCAGGTCAATGCGACTTTTCTTGTTTTGGAGGATTTGCTCGTAGTTCAGGGACCCACACTCCTGCAGACTGAAGTTAGATAGTCACTGCTGGACCGCAAACCAGGAGTACTGCGGTGGGACGGACGGACTGGGTCCAGAACCGGAACAAGACTGGAGCCAGTCAGGGTCGACTGTAGCAGGTGGACAGATCCAGCCGAACACAGACGGAACCGGCGTTCAGGACTGGCATGCAGCCGCCTCGGACCCACCATTACACGGCTCAGGAGCACATTTAGGGCCAGCCTGCTGCCGGCTCCGGAACTGAGATGGCTCCTGAACCAGCTTGCTTGCCGCGGTCCATCCCAGCAGGATTCCGGTTTGGGATCATTCCACAGCGGCTGCGTTTACACCGAAATCACTGCAGCTATTAAATGCACACGCCGCAGGTGGCTCTCATCACTGCATTTTGGGCCAGTGACACAGTCAGTATTCCGGTGCAAACGAGCCTCCCGAACTGGGGTTGTAGCAATCCCAACTCGTGCTCCCCTCGTGCACTGCGCGTGCGTGTCCCTGTCACGCGTGCGCACTACAAATTCGGCGGGTGGCAGACCCTGAGCGTGCAGCTGGGGCAGAGGACACCCTGCCATGGCAGTCAGGCGAGCATTACAAGTTGAGGAGTAAGCCTAAAAGTGAGCGGCGAGTCTTGAAACAAAAGCTGTTTAGCCTTGCCTATCACTGATTCAAAAAAGTATTTGTGCCTGTTGCCCAGTCTGCATCAAGAGAAACTTTGATGCAAGTAAGAGAGGGCTCGCGGGGTGTGCATGGTTGGTCAAGTCAGAATTGGTGGGGTGTTAGTGGTCGGGTCAGAGTTCAGGGGGTGTGCATGGATGGTTGGGTCACAGTTCATGAAGTGGGCATGGATGGTTAGGTTCGAGTTGGGGTGTCAGTGGTTGGGTCAGAGCTCCTGGGGTGTGCATGAATGGTTGCGTCAGAGTTGGTGGGGTGTACAAAGATAGCCGAGTCTGAGATCAGAGCCAAATGCAGGACAACAGTGAGCCACAGAGCCCGCCATCTGCTGCCAGCGGGTGCAGGCAGAACTAAGGTAGTGCAGATTTTTTTTTTCTGTCTTCATCCCCAACAGAGAAAAGTCCACATCGGATTTCTTTTCTAGTCTAGCACATGCATAAGTGTCAGGTTGCTTGGCAAACAGAGGCAATACCAGGAAATGATGACACCATTTCCAGATTATATATGCCTTGCCTATGGTTGCTTCTAGATAGGATTAGTTCTTGCTCTCTGTCTCTGCAGCACATTTATTTTGCCCTGGTGCCTGGTAAAGCTGTTGTGTGGGGGGTAGCATGATGGACCTGAGTGGTCCTAAAAGGGGTGGCAACAGGATGGACCTGAAGTTGGGGGCAACTTTGCCCTGGATTCGGTGGGGCAGCATGATGTACCTAGAATCAGGGTGGGGAAGCCAGCACCATGAACGTAGAGTCAGAGGGCAGCAACAACTGGATCTAGAATGAGGGGCAGCAGAATGACAGTGAAAGGGGGGCACCATGACTCTGGAATTGGAGGGGCAGCAAGATGGACCTGCAGTGTGGGGGAGCTGACATGATGGCCCTGGAGTTGTTCAGTTGGGAAAAGCAGCCCCTGCCATATATGGGATTGCAGTCATTTCTGATGCTGGCATGTCTTGCTGACATACCAGACAAGGTGCCTATGCCAGGTTTTCAGCACCTGGACCAGCATACCTGCAAGACATGCAGGTGCCAGACATTAATACAACCCTACTGTGCTAAGAGCAACCTCACAAAAACAGCTCCTTCCTTATTCCACGTCCAAACAAACGTCTGGATAATGTAACTTTTATATCTGTTATATGCTGCCGTTTTATTTCGTGCTGTCCTCTGAGTTATTTCACAATCTTATTGCAAAGCAAATGTGTTGCAAGCACTATGGCCACATTTCCTGGTTTCTGCACACGTAAAGCAGTGGCACTGAGGCTGAGGGTAGGGGGAGTGAGGGGTCAGTAAGCTGTGAAACATTAGCGTTACTTCACACAGTGGGAGGTAATCACTGAATATCCTACCTGGTGATGTTGGAGCTAGCCCTGTTCAGGCATTTAGAGCAGGACTAGACAGATTCCGAGGAAACTGCAGCTTTAAGATTAACACAGCATGAGTAGGGGACGGGCTAGCATTCTGGCTGTTGAAGTTTAGATGTATTGTCATAGGCATAATAAATAGTACCGTTCAGCAGGAGGAAGAAAAGATGAACCCCAAGTCCCTCTCAACACAAATGGTGTGTTATTGTGTATAGTCACTGTGGTACAGCAGGAGGAAAGCGAGATGGACCTCAAATCTCTTCCATCATCACAGAGCTATGTTACTATGTATAATCTAATCACCGTCGTTTATGGCAGGACGTGCAGACCAGTTGGACTCCAAGCCCCTTCTGTCATTGTAAGACTGTGTTACTGTGTGAGAATCTGCCATGCATGTGCCAGCATACATTTCTGCTTCCTTCGCTATAATAGATGGCAGATTCACGGGGTGGGGGCAACTGGCCTCTGCTGTGGCACTCTAAACGCCAACCATGGAAACTTCTCAAGAAACATGTTTATACCTCCTTGAGAAGTTTCTTAATTTTTACTGTTTAATGAAGTATTCACATTACACTGATTCCAGCTATTTAACTCACAGGACAAGTCCAAATTGTTTGACTGTTACTACCCTGAACAGTTGATCTTTGGAAGGGGTATCTTACTACAAATGTTTAGATATCTGGTTAGATTCAAATATGATGTCTTCGTTAAGCTTGTAAATGAAAAATCCTCAGATAGGCTTTCAGTATCATCAGAGAAAGTGTTTCACTAGATTGTAGACTCAACGTTAATTCTGTGCTGTTTTATGTGTTAGATAACGGAGACACATTTTATGGTCAGCCTAATAAGACCTGTCTCCAGTTGGCTCACTGTTGTGTGATTGTTCCTTGTCCTTTGTTCTTACATCCCGGGATACCCAGCACTGTCACTGCATTCTTTATCAATGGCTGAGGTGGGTGCCCCGGGTGATAGAAGACTTATCCATCCCGTGCAGCTGGCTGGCTTACAAGTGTGTCGTATGAAACGTCCACAAGTGTCTGAATATTCAGTTTACATTAAAGCAGTGCAGCAAAATTGGACAAAAACGTGATCCTTTTTCCACTATAAAGATTCCTGGCATCTTCCAGTTTTATTTGGTGATAAGATATTCTAGTTTTTCCACAATTTGAGTATTTTATAAGTGCTTGTCTCAAAAACAAAAAAACAGAACACCACATTTGGTTTAGAACTAGCATTGAAAACTTAACAAGGTTTAGTGTCATAAAAAAAAACAACGTATGGTGCACAGCATAGGAGGTGCCAAGAAAAGTACTGTAAATTTGGCAGTTGAGCTAATGTAGCTGAAACTAGCTTTTTGGAAAACATTTTCATTGCATTGTTGGTTTAAAAGTCACAAGACCTGGTTTAACTTCTGCATCTGCCCTTGAAATTACCGTTATTGTTTTATGGTGTAATAGTGTGTTAATTATATCTTGCGCAGTATGATGTAATGTATATTGAAACGTAACCGTTCAATGTGAGTGCTTGTTCCATGTTTCTCAGATTTCTAAATAAACGGATGATAATTAGGAGAAAGAATGTGATTCAATGGCTTATATACTGATGTAATTATTTTACTTTGTACAGCACTGTAGATGGAAGAAACCTCTTTTTAATGAAATGGAAACTGACATAGCCATGCAGCCCTGTCATGTACACAGCTGTTTGTGTTCTCTTCATTTCTCCCCTAAAGTCAGGGTTACCATGAGTGAGGGTCTATCTTCACAGCCTGACACCAATACTTCTTAGTTGCAGCAGGAAGTGAGACAGCTACACGTGGCAGGAGGGCGGTGGCTGCCATGTGGTGGAGGGTGATGAGAAGCCAGGTGACAGGGGCAGGTGAGGAAAGCTGGGCGGCAGGGGGGAAGTGATTTGCTGGGTGGTGGGGCGATGACTGCCATGTGGCAGAGGGCGCGTGACTGCCATGTGGCAGAGGGGCAAGTGAATGCCTTGTGCAAAAGGCGAGGAAGTGCGGGTGGCAGGGGGATGAAGCGATGCCTTGTGGCAGAGGGTGAGTGAATGCCATGTAAGCCAGAGGTGATTAATGCCATGTGGTAGGGGTGGTGAATGCCATTGTGGCAGAGGGATGGATGAATGCCATATGGCAGGGGGCAAGTGAATGCCATGTGGCAGAGGGCGAGTGAATGCCATGTGGCAGAGGGGGAGTGAATGCCATGTGGCAGAGGGGCAAGTGAATGCCATGTGGCAGTGGGGGGGAGTGAATGCCATGTGGCAGTGGGGAGGAGTGAATGCCATGTGACAGTGGGGTGAGTGAATGCCAGGTGGCAGAGGAGGTGAGTGAATGCCTTGTGGCAGAGGGGTAAGTAAATGCCATGTGGCAGAGGGGGTGAGTGAATGCTGTGTGGCAGAGAGGTGAGTGAATGCCATGTGGCAGAGGGGGTGAGTGAATGCCATGTGGCAGAGGGGTGAGTGAATGCCATGTGGCAGTGGGGGTGAGTGAATGCCGTGTGGCAGTGGAGGTGGGTGAATGCCATGTGGCAGAGGGGTGAGTGAATGCCATGTGGCAGAGAGGTGAGTGAATGCCTTGTGGCAGTGGGGATGAGTGAATGCCATGTGGCAGTGGGGGTGAGTGAATGCTGTGTGGCAGAGAGGTGAGTGAATGCCATGTGGCAGAGGGGGTGAGTGAATGCCATGTGGCAGTGGGGGTGAGTGAATGCCATGTGTCAGAGGAGGGAGTGAATGCCATGTGGCAGAGGGTTGAGTGAATGCCATGTGGCAGAGGGGGTGAGTGAATGCCATGTGGCAGACAGGGGAGTGAATGCCATGTGGCAGACAGGGGAGTGAATGCCATGTGGCAGAGGGGAGTGAATGCCATGTGGCAGAGGAGGGAATGAATGCCATGTGGCAGAGGGGTGAGTGAATGCCATGTGGCAGAGGGGTGAGCGAATGCCACGTGGCAGAGGGGTGAGTGAATGCCATGTGGCAGTGGGGGTGAGTGAATGCCATGTGGCAGTGGGGGTGGGTGAATGCCATGTGGCAGAGGGGTGAGTGAATGCCATGTGGCAGAGGGGTGAGTGAATGCCTTGTGGCAGTGGGGATGAGTGAATGCCATGTGGCAGTGGGGTGAGTGAATGCTGTGTGGCAGAGGGGTGAGTGAATGCCATGTGGCAGAGGGGTGAGTGAATGCCATGTGGCAGAGGGGTGAGTGAATGCCATGTGGCAGAGGGGTGAGTGAATGCCATGTGGCAGAGGGGTGAGTGAATGCCATGTGGGGGGGAGTGATTGCCATGTGGCAGAGGGGTGAGTGAATGCCATGTGGCAGAGGGAGTGAATGCCATGTGGCAGAGGGGAGTGAATGCCATGTGGCAGAGGGGAGTGAATGCCATGTGACAGAGGAGGGAGTAAAATGCCATGTGCAGAGGGAGAATGAATGCCATGTGGCAGAGGGGGTGAGGAATGCCATGTGGCAGAGGGGTGAGTGAATGCCATGTGGCAGTGGGGGTGAGTGAATGCCATGTGACAGAGGAGGGAGTGAATGCCATGTGGCAGAGGGTTGAGTGAATGCCATGTGGCAGAGGGGGTGAGTGAATGCCATGTGGCAGTGGGGGTGAGTGAATGCTGTGTGGCAGAGGTGAGTGAATGCCATGTGGCAGAGGGGGTGAGTGAATGCCATGTGGCAGTGGGGGTGAGTGAATGCCATGTGTCAGAGGAGGGAGTGAATGCCATGTGGCAGAGGGGTGAGTGAATGCCATGTGGCAGAGGGGTGAGTGAATGCCATGTGGCAGACAGGGTAGTGAATGCCATGTGGCAGACGGTGAGTGAATGCCATGTGGCAGACAGGGAGTGAATGCCATGTGGCAGAGGAGGAATGAATGCCATGTGGCAGAGGGTGAGTGAATGCCATGTGGCAGAGGGTGGCGAATGCCACGTGGCAGAGGGGTGATTGAATGCCATGTGGCAGTGGGGGTGAGTGAATGCCATGTGGCAGTGGGGGTGAGTGAATGCCATGTGGCAGTGGGGGTGGGTGAATGCCATGTGGCAGAGGGGTGAGTGAATGCCTTGTGGCAGTGGGGATGAGTGAATGCCATGTGGCAGTGGGGGTGAGTGAATGCTGTGTGGCAGAGGGGTGAGTGAATGCCATGTGGGGGTGAGTGAATGCCATGTGGCAGAGGGGTGAGTGAATGCCATGTGGCAGGGGTGAGTGAATGCCATGTGGCAGAGGGGTGAGTGAATGCCATGTGGCAGAGGGGGGAGTGAATGCCATGTGGCAGAGGGGAGTGAATGCCATGTGGCAGAGAGGGAATGAAGCCATGTGGCAGAGGAGGGAGTGAATGCCATGTGGCAGAGGAGGGAATGAATGCCATGTGGCAGAGGGGTGAGGGAATGCCATGTGGCAGAGGGGGTGAGTGAATGCCATGTGGCAGTGGGGGTGAGTGAATGCCATGTGACAGAGGAGGGAGTGAATGCCATGTGGCAGAGGGTTGAGTGAATGCCATGTGGCAGAGGGTGTGAGTGAATGCCATGTGGCAGAGGGGGTGAGTGAATGCCATGTGGCAGACAGGGGAGTGAATGCCATGTGGCAGAGGGAGGAGTGAATGCCATGTGGCAGAGGGGTGAGCGAATGCCACGTGGCAGAGGGGTGAGTGAATGCCATGTGGCAGTGGGGGTGAGTGAATGCCGTGTGGCAGTGGAGGTGGGTGAATGCCATGTGGCAGAGGGGTGAGTGAATGCCATGTGGCAGAGGGGTGAGTGAATGCCTTGTGGCAGTGGGGATGAGTGAATGCCATGTGGCAGTGGGGTGAGTGAATGCTGTGTGGCAGAGAGGTGAGTGAATGCCATGTGGCAGAGGGGGTGAGTGAATGCCATGTGGCAGTGGGGGTGAGTGAATGCCATGTGACAGAGGAGGGAGTGAATGCCATGTGGCAGAGGGTTGAGTGAATGCCATGTGGCAGAGGGGGTGAGTGAATGCCATGTGGCAGACAGGGGAGTGAATGCCATGTGGCAGAGGGGGGAGTGAATGCCATGTGGCAGAGGAGGGAATGAATGCCATGTGGCAGAGGGGTGAGCGAATGCCATGTGGCAGAGGGGTGAGCGAATGCCATGTGGCAGAGGGGTGAGCGAATGCCATGTGGCAGAGGGGGAGTGAATGCCATGTGGCAGAGGGGTGAGTGAATGCCATGTGGCAGAGGGGTGAGTGAATGCCATGTGGCAGAGGGGTGAGTGAATGCCATGTGGCAGAGGGGTGAGTGAATGCCTTGTGGCAGTGGGGATGAGTGAATGCCATGTGGCAGTGGGGGTGAGTGAATGCCGTGTGGCAGAGGGGTGAGTGAATGCCATGTGGCAGAGGGTGAGTGAATGCCATGTGGCAGAGGGGTGAGTGAATGCCATGTGGGGGTGAGTGATTGCCATGTGGCAGAGGGGTGAGTGAATGCCATGTGGCAGAGTGAATGCCATGTGGCAGAGGGGAGTGAATGCCATGTGGCAGAGGAGGGAGTGAATGCCACGTGGCAGACAGGGGAGTGAATGCCATGTGGCAGAGGGAGGAGTGAATGCCATGTGGCAGAGGGGTGAGCGAATGCCACGTGGCAGAGGGGTGAGCGAATGCCACGTGGCAGAGGGGTGATCGAATGCCACGTGGCAGAGGGGTGAGCGAATGCCACGTGGCAGAGGGGTGAGTGAATGCCACGTGGCAGTGGGGGTGAGTGAATGCCGTGTGGCAGTGGAGGTGAGTGAATGCCATGGCAGAGGGTGAGTGAATGCCATGTGGCAGAGGGTGAGTGAATGCCATGTGGCAGAGGGTGAGTGAATGCCATGTGGCAGTGGGGATGAGTGAATACCATGTGGCAGTGGGGTGAGTGAATGCCTGTGGCAGAGAGGTGAGTGAATGCCATGTGGCAGAGGGTGATGAATGCCTTGTGGCAGTGGGGATGAGTGAATGCCATGTGGTAGTGGGGGTGAGTGAATGCCGTGTGGCAGAGGGGTGAGTGAATGTCGTGTGGCAGAGAAGGGAATGAATGCCATGTGGCAGAGGAGGGAATGAATGCCATGTGGCAGAGGGGTGAATGAATGCCATGTGGCAGAGGGGTGAGCGAATGCCATGCGGCAGAGGGGTGAGTGAATGCCATGCGGCAGAGGGGTGAGTGAATGCCATGTGGCAGAGGGATGAGCGAATGCCATTGTGGCAGTGGGGATGAGAGAATGCCATTGTGGCAGTGGGGTGAGTGAATGCCAATGTGGCAGAGGGGTGAGTGAATGCCATGTGGCAGAGGGGTGAGTGAATGCCATGTGGCAGTGGGGATGAGTGAATGCCGTGTGGCAGTGGGGGTGAGTGAATGCCGTGTGGCAGTGGGGGTGAGTGAATGCCGTGTGGCAGTGGGGGTGAGTGAATGCCGTGTGGCAGAGAGGTGAGTGAATGCCATGTGGCAGAGGGGTGAGTGAATGCCATGTGGCAGAGGGGATGAGTGAATGCCATGTGGTAGTGGGGGTGAGTGAATGCTGTGTGGCAGAGGGGTGAGTGAATGCCATTGTGGCAGAGGGGTGAGTGAATGCCATGTGGCAGAGGGGTGAGTGAATGCCATGTGGGGTGAGTGAATGCCATGTGGCAGAGGGGTGAGTGAATGCCATGTGGCAGAGGGTGAGTGATTGCCATGTGGCAGAGGTGAGTGAATGCCATGTGGCGGGGGGAGTGAATGCCATGTGGCGGGGGGAGTGAATGCCATGTGACAGAGGAGGAGTGAATGCCATGTGACAGAGGAGGAGTGAATGCCATGTGGCAGAGGGAGGAATGAATGCCATGTGGCAGAGGGGTGAGGAATGCCATGTGTGGTGGGGTGAGGAATGCCATGTGGCAGTGGGGTGAGGGAATGCCATGTGGCAGTGGGGGTGAGGGAATGCCATGTGGCAGTCGGGGTGAGTGAATGCCATGTGGCAGAGGGGTGAGTGAATGCCATGTGGCAGAGGGGTGAGTGAATGCCTTGTGGCAGTGGGGATGAGTGAATGCCATGTGGTAGTGGGGGTGAGTGAATGCTGTGTGGCAGAGGGGTGAGTGAATGTCGTGTGGCAGAGAAGGGAATGAATGCCATGTGGCAGAGGAGGGAATGAATGCCATGTGGCAGAGGGTTGAGCGAATGCCATGCGGCAGAGGGGTGAGCGAATGCCATGCGGCAGAGGGGTGAGCGAATGCCATGCGGCAGAGGGGTGAGCGAATGGCATTGTGGCAGTGGGGATGAGTGAATGCCGTGTGGCAGAGGGGTGAGTGAATGCCATTGTGGCAGTGGGGATGAGTGAATGCCATTGTGGCAGTGGGGATGAGTGAATGCCGTGTGGCAGAGGGGTGAGTGAATGCCATTGTGGCAGTGGGGATGAGTGAATGCCGTGTGGCAGAGGGGTGAGTGAATGCCATGTGGCAGAGGGGTGAGTGAATGCCATGTGGCAGAGGGGTGTGTGAATGCCATGTGGCAGAGGGGTGAGTGAATGCCATGTGGCAGATGGGTGAGTGAATGCCATTTGGCAGAGGGGGGAATGAATGCCATGTGGCAGAGGAGAGAGTGAATGTCATGTGTCAGGAGTGTGAGTGAATGTCATGTGGGAGGAGGATGTGAATGCTGGGTGGCAGGGGTTGAGTGAATGCCATGTGGTAGGGGAGGTGAATGCTGGGTAGCAGGGGTGGGTGAATGTCAGGTGGTGGGCGGTGAATGAATGCCATGTGGTGGGAGGTGAGTGAAACCATGTGGTGGAGGGTGAATGAATGTGATGTGGTGGGGGGGTTGAGTGAATGCCGGGTGATGGGGTGGGTGAATGCCAGGTGGCAGGGGGTGAGTGAATGCTGAGTTGTTGGGGAGATGAGTGAATGCTGATGGCAGGGTATGTGTGAGTGCCAGGTTGTTGGGGAGGTGAGTGAATGCTGGTGGCAGGGGGTGTGTGAGTGCCAGGTTGTTGGGGAGGTGAGTGAATGCTGGTGGCAGGGGGTGTGTGAGTGCCAGGTTGTTGGGGAGGTGAATGAATGCTGGTGGCAGGGGGGGTGTGAGTGCCAGGTTGTTGGGGAGGTGAGTGAATGCTGGTGGCAGGGGGTGTGTGATTGCCAGGTTGTTGGGGAGGTGAGTGAATGCTTGTGGCAGGGGGCGTGTGAAGGCCAGCTTGTTGGGGAGGTGAGTGAATGCTGGTGGCGGGGGTGAGTGAATGCTGAGTTGTTGGGAAGGTGAGTGAATGCTGGTGGCAGGGTGTGTGGAGTGGCAGGTTGTTGGGAGATTAGTGAATGCTGGTGGCAGGGTGTGTGTGAGTGCCAGGTTGTTGGGGAGGTGAGTGAATGCTGGTGGCAGGGGTGTGTGAGTGCCAGGTTGTTGGGGAGGTGAGTGAATGCTGGTGGCAGGGGTGTGTGAGTGCCAGGTTGTTGGGAGGTGAGTGAATGCTTGTGGCAGGGGTGAAGGCCAGCTTGTTGGGAGGTGAGCGAATGCTGGTGGCGGGGGTGAGTGAATTCTGAGTTGTTGGGGAGGTGAGTGAATGCTGGTGGCAGGGAGGTGAGTGAATGCTGAGTTGTTGGGGAGGTGAGTGAATGCTGGTGGCAGAGTGTGAGTGAATGCCAGGTTGTTGGGGAGGTGAGTGAATGCTGGTGGCAGGGGGTGTGTGAATGCCAGGTTGTTGGGGAGGTGAGTGAATGCTGGAGGCAGGGGGTGAGTGAATGCTGAGTTGTTGGGGAGGTGAGTGAATGCTGGTGGCAGAGTGTGAGTGATTGCCAGGTTGTTGGGAAGGTGAGTGAATGCTGGTGGCAGGGGGTGTGTGAATGCCAGGTTGTTGGGGAGGTGAGTGAATGCTGGAGGCAGGGGGTGAGTGAATGCTGAGTTGTTGGGGAGGTGAGTGAATGCTGGTGGCAGAGTGTGAGTGATTGCCAGGTTGTTGGGAAGGTGAGTGAATGCTGGTGGCAGGGGGTGTGTGAATGCCAGGTTGTTGGGGAGATGAGTGAATGCTGATGGCAGGGTATGTGTGAATGCCAGGTTGTTGGGGAGGTGAGTGAATGCTGGTGGCAGGGGATGAGTGAATGCCAGGTTGTTGGGGAGGTGAGTGAATGCTGGTGGCAGGGGGTGTGTGAATACCAGGTTGTTGGGAGGTGAGTGAATGCTGGTGGCAGGGGTGTGTGAGTGCCAGGTTGTTGGGGAGGTGAGTGAATGCTGGTGGCAGGGGGTGTGTGAGTGCCAGGTTGTTGGGGAGGTGAATGAATGCTGGTGGCAGGGGTGTGTGGAGTGCCAGGTTGTTGGGAGGTGAGTGAATGCTGGTGGCAGGGGGTGTGTGAGTGCCAGGTTGTTGGGGAGGTGAGTGAATGCTTGTGGCAGGGGGCGTGTGAAGGCCAGCTTGTTGGGGAGGTGAGTGAATGCTGGTGGCGGGGGTGAGTGAATGCTGAGTTGTTGGGAAGGTGAGTGAATGCTGGTGGCAGGGTGTGTGTGAGTGGCAGGTTGTTGGGGAGATTAGTGAATGCTGGTGGCAGGGTGTTTGTGAGTGCCAGGTTGTTGGGGAGGTGAGTGAATGCTGGTGGCAGGGGGTGTGTGAGTGCCAGGTTGTTGGGGAGGTGAGTGAATGCTTGTGGCAGGGGGCGTGTGAAGGCCAGCTTGTTTGGGAGGTGAGCGAATGCTGGAGGCAGGGGGTGAGTGAATGCTGAGTTGTTGGGGAGGTGAGTGAATGCTGGTGGCAGAGTGTGAGTGATTGCCAGGTTGTTGGGAAGGTGAGTGAATGCTGGTGGCAGGGGGTGTGTGAATGCCAGGTTGTTGGGGAGGTGAGTGAATGCTGGAGGCAGGGGGTGAGTGAATGCTGAGTTGTTGGGGAGGTGAGTGAATGCTGGTGGCAGAGTGTAAGTGATTGCCAGGTTGTTGGGAAGGTGAGTGAATGCTGGTGGCAGGGGGTGTGTGAATGCCAGGTTGTTGGGGAGGTGAGTGAATGCTGGTAGCGGGGGGTGAGTGAATGCTGAGTTGTTGGGGAGGTGAGTGAATGCTGTTGGTGAGGGGTGTGAATGCCAGGTTGTTGTGGGAAGGTGAGTGAAAGTCGGTGGTGGTGGTGGGTTGAGTGAATGCGGTTGGGGATGTTGAGGTAATGCTGGTTGTTGTGGAAGTGTGAGTGAAAAAGTACCAACAACAACACTACTGAAAAACAGTGCCACTGTTTCTAATCACCATGAAGCCCCTTTCTCTGCCGCTGTCTTACAGGCCTAGCTTGGACTGGCTCAGTAAGCTAACTGCACTTTCTCTACTCTTTGACTCCTCTTCTGACATTGGTTTATCTGTGCTCCAACTTGTGTATCTATTGTATTTTGTTATTTTGTTATTTTTTATGCTTGTGTGTATGTGCAAGAAGCGTGTTTAGCTGCGCTTTAGAGTAGCAGGTTGTGGAGGTGGAGTGCGATGTTGTGGTCAATGCACCTACTGCTTTGTGGGGCTTGCCTCTGCGCGCTGTCTATGATAGCAGTGCAAAACATGCCACCAACTTGAAATATTTCGCCGCTGCAGTGAGGAGTGCCCTCAGATGTAGCGTTTCACCGCAGTAGTGTTACATTTCATTAAACATGGCTGCCGTCACTGCCTGACTCTAGTCCCTAGAAAGCCATTGTAAGGGGTGCCCAATCCATCAGCATGCCCCTGCCCAGTTAATTTGCCGAGGGGTGCCCAGTCCCCCTCTGCATCATGTTCCCCAAAGAGACCCGTTTCTTATTTTGCCGATGGGATCAGCTCAAGTCCCCCTCCCAAAAGAAAAAACACCTAGATCCAGCGTGCCAATGTGCCTATAAAGAAAACCTTCCTGCAGCGTTTTTTTTTTTTTGTTTACCTGTGAAAGAAAAATGGTCCTCGCTGTCTGTGGCACCCTCCCCAACTCGCACCGACCTCCCAACACCTCACCCATACTTTCCTCCGGAGTCCAGCGCACAGTCCTCGTGGACCGGAACAGTCTGCACTCTTCAAAGCCGATCGTGAGCTGAAAAATGCCGGTAAGCTATATAATGGCATAAATGTTCGTTTTTTTACAACTTAGGTGGATATCTCGGCCATTTTGTGACTTTTAACACCAAATTTTCAACATGGGGTTCTTGGGACCCCACCTCATCAATTCAGTCACTGTCATGTCATTATTTGGTCCCAATGTGATTTCTCAGTCACTGTGCAGAATCACCTTTCGGGACCGATATCGAAACAACAGTGTCACTGTTTACTGTTCATGAGGTGGGCTCCCAAAAGTCCCGTTAAAATTTGGTGCAAAAATAAACAATGACTGTGTTATGCACATGCGTTGCGCAGTTCCAACACACGCCGTAACTTTGAAATTTTAATATTTTCGCCCAGATTTTCAACATTGCTATTTTTTCATTACTCCTTATGAACAGTACAGCTGTCGCTTTTAGATCCTGCCCGAAATGTGTTTTCACACATCCGTGCACAATGGCACGGGTCGCTGTGGGAAATCAATGTTCGGGACACATTAAGAAAATCGCAGTGACACTGTTCATGAGCGGAGGTCCCAAAATGCCTATGTTGAAAATTTGGTGACAAAATCAAAAATGACTCATTCAAGCGTGCATTGTGCAGTTTCCACGCACACACGTAACTCAGAATTTTAATATTTTCACTCCAGACTTTCAACATTGCCATTTTGGCACACCTCCTTATGAACAGTTCAGCTGCAGTGTTTCACATCCTGCCCGAAATGTGGTTTTGCATATCTGGCGCACAGTAGGTGTGGTCGCTGTGCGAAATCAACATTCAGGACAGATTAAGAAAATTACAATGCCACTGTTCATGAGCAGAGGTCCAAAAATGCCTATGATGTCTGGTGTAAAAACAATCCCCAAAATAATTGCATTATGGGTGTGTGTTGCGCAGTTTATATTCACGCTTGTGACTTCACCAATTTTTATATTTTCACCCAGATTTTCAACATCACCATTTTTTCACTTCCTCAAGAACAGTACAGCTATTATTTTTACATGCTGCTTAGAATGTGTTTTCGCACCTGTGGCGCCAAATGGCACAGTCGCTGTGCAAAATCATCTTTGGCTAATGAACTGATGGTGATACTGTTCATGCGGTGGGGTCAAAAAGCCCATGTTGAAACTTGGAGTGAAAATACCAAAGCGTCTATCGATATAGGGTTTCCAACCATGGCGCCCTGCCCTGTAAGGACTGACAGGCGTCAGGGTGTGACTTGGGATTGTCGACAGTAATGCTCACATCATTCCACCTGCCCCACCCTGCAGCCAGCAACAGGCATCGAGGTGTGCCTTGGACTCTTGGGACCCAAAGTTCACCCCATTCTTCTATACTGCACCCATTTCAGTGGTTTTCCTTATGGAATGGGGTGACTGTAGAGTTAAACACCCCAAAGCACACCTCAACATTTGTCAGTGTCTGCAGGGTAGGGAGAGTGAAATGGCATCAGCATTATGGGTGACAACCCAAAGGCACACTCCAGTGCCTGTCCATCTCTGCGGGGTGGAGGTGGGGTTGGCGTCACTTCAGTACTTCACTGCCATTCCTATTCTGCATCT